>CAHIKZ030005561.1:0-732500 GCA_903632075.3 Acanthosepion pharaonis
TATATATATATATATATTATATTATTTTTTTTCTATTATATATATATATATATATTATTTTATTTTTCCCTTCTTATATATATATATATATATATATTTTAAATTATTTTTTTCCTATATAATATATAATATATATAATATAATCTATCTTTTATATATATATATATAAATATAGTACCCCTTCTTCTTTATATATATAAAAACCCTATTCTATTAATATATATAAAATTCATATCATCTAATATATATATATAAAAAAAAAAATTTTTTTTTAAAATATATATATAATATATATATATATTTTAAATTTTAAACCATTTTTTAAAAAATAATTTTAAAAAACCCAAATTTGAAAAAAGGTTTTTTGAAAAAAAAATTTTTAGTTAAAAATTTTTTTTTAAAATAAATAATTATATATATATATATATATATATATATATAAAATATTTAAAAATTTTTTTTTTAATTGGTTTTACTCCATTCAAGGCAGAGAAGCCACTAAGGCACAAGGGGGTTACAGGGTGTGGAAGAATTAAGAACAGAAACATTAATAATGAATGAGATGAGAAAAGTGTAATCAGGATGACACTAGACAGCAATTGACATTGCATTTAAATTTTTTCCGATTAATGTCGGCTGGAAAGCATGGAGCCAAAAGGGAGTGCCACAAGCAAGAAGTGTGGGAAAAGGAATTGTTAGCATGGAACTTATGACTACATCTAGCCAGCTCAACTGTAAATTGATGACATTTTGACGCTTGTCTAGTACTGCATTTAAATTCATAAATCTAGGTATTATAGCAAAGAGCTCCTCTGAATAATTACCATGAAAGTATTTATAAAAAGTCATCTGGTGGTGGGAAAATGACTGAAGCCAAGTTACCAGATCAGGATGAATAATATTGCTGATTCTTTGGATCTTATCAAAGAGTTTAACATAAACAGCAGTGGCATTGAACCACATGTGGCAGCTGTATTCTAAGCATGGATGAATGGTAAACTTATAGATGTGCAAGATGCATTCTGGAGAGAATATGTATCTGAATATATCTTTTATGCCTACTTTTGCAAACACCATAACAATATAAGGTATGAAATTTATGACTTCTTACTAAGATGAAAGTCTATGGCAGTTTTTTTCTTAAGGCAATAGTGTCCTTAATATATCTTATTTATAAAAGTAATTAAAAGCTTTCCTAATTAAATAATGTCAGTTTTATTGCCTTTTTTATTTTATGACTTGGAGCAGATTTTCAGGAAATGTGTAATTGTTTAAAAAAAAAAGATGATTTCCATTCTTCAAGGAGTCCTGCTTTAACTAATAAAAAAATTTTGTGATCAAAATTTAATTTCTTCAAATTTCATTAAATTACGTAAGTGGTGATTGGATGGGGGTGGTAACAGATGTAAAAAATAAATATGTATTTTTACGAAGATTTTCTTAAGAAAAAAAAAAAATTTAATTTATTTGTGAATAAGTTCTGAAAATTTCATTAAAATCCGACAATTATTTGATTTTTGCAAGAATTTCCAAATCAGTGCATTTTTTACCAGAAAAAAGGGTGCTGAAATACCCATAGTAATCTTTTGTCCACTGCTGATACAAAAAAACAAGATATTTAACCCAAATTTCGAATGTGCTAGAAAAGACTAAAAAATTTAATAAAACAATAAAAAATACTTTGGTCTTTCCTCTTAATAATACATCTATCTATCTATCTATCTACCTATCTCTCTCTCTCTCTCTCTATATATATATATATATATATATATATATATATACATATATTCTGATGATAAAACTTTGTATCAAGGTTGGGGCTTTTTTTCATCATGTTATACTGGGGTTTTTTTTCAGTGTATTAATGGAGGTACCTATAATTGGTTGAATTTTATAAATTGCTTCTAAGTCTGAAAATTCTTACAAATTTAAAAGCTGTTTACCAGGAATTTCCATTTTTTCTCTCTCTTTAAACTGCATATTAGACTGCTGAGTAAGTTTTACTTCTTTGTTTTTTGTTTATTTTCATCACCAAGATATAAAAACATTTAGGTCAAATGAAATTAAACTGAAAAGAAGTCTTTAAAATTAAATTTTTACATATGTTAATTTTTCCAAAATGTTTTTGTTTTTCTAGGACAACCAAAAACAAAAAAAAAGAAATGTTATATTCCTGACTTAGAATTAATTCCAGATGTCTGCTTTCCTGGAATTTTGTAAGGCAATATAGGAAGGTTGACTGAGATTTCCTTATCGGTGCTAAGACTGAATATAGAAACCTGTTTGAAAATTATATTTCGTTGTATATAAAATCGTCTTCAAGCCTGAATCTTGGCATTTTGCTCTGTGATGGCCGACATTGTTTAATATTGTTTGTTAGTCATGTGTACAATGTCTGAGTTATGTATAAAACAAATGGTCAATGATTGAAATTTTTGGTTGTTGGATTTTGCAACATATCAGCCCTTGTTCACATTATTTAATGATGATTTTCATATGGAACACACACTGATGGTCAAATTCAGTAGTGATCATCTACCAGATTAGTATCACTCATCATTATCTGATTTTACTATTAAAAATCCACTGGAAATTATTTTTACCGTCAAAAATGCATTTGAAATGATTTTTACATTAGATTGATTGATCTTATGAAATCCAAACTTTCTTGGGATTATTTAATGTTCTAGGTCTTGTTGGCCCTATGAGGATTGAATTCAGTACTCAGTCGTAATGGTCAACCAGACTAGACTCATTAACTATCACATCATGGCACCTAGAAATGTTTGCATTAGAAAGTTACGGTCCAGAAGAAATTCAGTCATGTGCAAAAGCAATGAAACATTGCAAGCAAAACGAGGCCTGAAAAGAGAATATTTTTGCATCATGATAACGCAAGACACCACTGCAGTTAAAATGTGCAACATCTAAAATTCAGCTATGATGTTTCCTCCTACAAAGGGGATGAAGATTTGTATCCTGCCAGAGTGCATATATTCTTTACTAAGTTTTTTCTACTATACAGATCAGTAGATAAAATAAACACTGTTTGAAATAAGCATTTACTCAAATATGGGTACCCCACCCCACTAAAAAAAATATATTGTCTGAAGTAATAAAAAATGTCAGATTATTTATATTTGTATTAATTATATATGTATTTTAGAATATTAAAACAACATGTAAAAATCGCTGCACAATTGCTGTCGTGTTTCAACACATAACGATGCTTCTCCTCAAGCGATTGTAGATTACTGGTGAGTCAATGATTAATTTGGTTTCAAAAGTAAAATTCATCCCTTTTTTGAAATAATATTGCTCTACTCTGTATTGAGCCTTGTTTTAAATTAAATGTATGAATATTGGAATTGTACTCTATTTGTTCTCATCTTACGTTGATATATATATATATATATATATATATATATATAAATAATATAGACAGACACACACACTACTGTTTAAAAGTTTGAGGAAACTCTTGGTAATTTTTGTAGATTGGCCTCAAAATTAGTTGTTTTATATTTTAAATAAGAGAAAATTATTTTACTTGGTTAAAAAAAGTGAGACATGTTTTTTTATTAGAAATTTTATTATGATGTTTTTGGGGTTCCGTTGTAGCCTCTGCTATTTTTTTTCCAGCGCTATTTCATGACCATCTGCCATTTTTTAAATTATTTTTAAACTGATGTTACATTGTCAGTCATCAGCTAATAATATACGTGTATCTGCCTGGCTGGTGCAGTGTGTAATTTGCCAGGACACCTGATGACGTTGGAGCCCCAAATGGGCTAGTTTCAGCAGTGTTTTTTTTTTCTTTTTGTACTTTTTACTTTTATTCTATCTAAGTTATATTGTCAATCATCAACTATAATAATCGACAGGGCCATTGTTTACTACCCCAAACCTCTCAACCGCATAGGGGCCCAATGCCTACTGGGAAGGAGAGAAAAAGTTTTAATTTCAGTAGCACTTATTTTTTTAAATTGTAATTTTCTATCTGAAAAGTTCTTTTAAATCAATTAAGAGGGTAATATATCTCGGTAAAATCATTTTTTATTCCAAGATCATCCACTAAGGAGGATCTCTGATACTTTTTTTTTTTTTTTTTTTTTTACTAACTAGAAGTCCATGGCTAGTAATTAAAATAAAATTTCTAGTCCCTATTTTTTACATTTCTAGAAAGATAAAACAGAGAAAATGGTTGGTTAAAAAAAAAAAATTTTTAAAGTTCTCAGCACATAAAAAATTTTCCTGAAAACTGAAATACTGTTTTTGAAATAAATTTTTAAGACAATCCCATTTGTGTTGTGTTGGAATCTTTGTAAAACTTTTTTCAATAGAGATGCATCAACAATTAATCTTTATGGAAATGTAAAAAGTTTGTGAATTAAATATTTTTTTTTTAATAAAATTTAGTCATAAAAATATTGGTGGTTATTACAAAAAGAATAACATTTTCTTAGGTGTTTTTTAAATAAAAAAAAAAAATTAATTATAAAATTAATTAATGAATATTTACTGAAATTTTAATTTAAATTAAATAATTCCCTGACTTTTGGTAATTTTAAAGTGTTGCCCCCCCCCATTTTCTTTCGAAGGTTTGTTTGTGTTGGGAAACTTTGAAATCAACATGAAGTAGAGAGGAGGGCCCTGTATCAAAGTTTCAGTGGGGTGTGGTACAAAACCCTAGCGCCAGACCGGGATCAGCTGCCAGTGTCTGGTCATCTAGACTTTTGGAAGTGCACCCATATACTGTTCTGTTATCAGCATAGACATTCACAAATGATCAAAGTATACATTTAGAGGGTTGGACCAAGAGATGAACCTTGGGACCATCTATTTTTAATTATTAGCAGCATAATTTTTTGTTTTTATAAGCTTGAAATCTATCCTTGTATACGTCTGACTTATTAATTCAGAGAATGAATGACAAATTAAAAAATATGATCTCCGATAAATCAATTTGAAACTATAAAAGTTTTTCATTCATGATTCATTATCAGACTGATTTATGGTGACAATTAATCCATTATTCAGTCAAATAGGCTGGAATAACAATGAATAATCTATGCCTACACCCAGATTTTATTCATTTTTAAAATGGATTAATTTTCAGAATACAATGGCCACATTCATAAATCTACCTTCTCATATGTGCGTATACATATGTGTTGGCAGCAATATGAACAACAATTCTGTATTTGATAATTTTTTTTTTAGCTAAAATTGCTTAATATCAGCATCATGTCAGATATTTGAGAGTCAGTATCTGTCTATATTTCTGAGATGAGGTATTATGTACATTATTTACATTATTCGCACTATTGTCCTCATCTTTGTCGCCATATTTATTACAACGTTTCCGCCGTTGTACGCTTCAGCCTTCTTCAGGTGGTTAGAATGTCAGCACATATGCTAGGCCACAAAAATCTTTTGAGCTGACCAAGCATAGAAATGAATACAATATGGGACCAGTAATAAGGAGTGCCAGAGAAAAGCAATAATGACAACAAAAGTTGCAATATGAGCTCTGGTAAAAAAAAAAAAACGGGCAATGATAACAGCAAAAATTGCAATATGAGCACTGGTAAAAAATGGTTGCTGAAGACATTAGGTTTATATTAATACCCAGAAATTCATACACAGATTTTCTCAAGGACACATGGCACAGTGGATAAAAGCATTGGTTAGATCCAATGACAGGACCCAAACATAGCGCGTGGAACTAGAACAGTGAGCAAAATAAAGGATTTGGTTCGACATTCCAACCACCTGAAGAAGGCTGGAGTGTACAACGTTTTAATAAATATGACGTCAAAGATGAGGACAATAGCCCGAATAATGTAAATAATATATTAAATCTTAAATATTTCTTGCAGATTTGAAATGTTTTCATTCAACAAAAGCCTCCTATTATTCCTTCCTCCAACACAGAAGAACAAATCCTTACTCAAATCTAGCATTAATATTGTGGTTGAAATTCTGAAATATTTTTACTATGAACATTAAAATTGTTTTAATCCAGTAGGGACATAATTCATACCCAGTAAATAATTATAAAATTTGAAATTATGTAACCTTATTCAGGTATCTGTCTTATATTTGGACCTGCATGCTCATTTTGCTTGTTATACGCACAACATTTCGGCCATTGTACACTCCGGCCTTCTTCAGATGTCTTCTTATATGCTTTGCTATTTGGGCCTTCATGCTCATCTTGGTTGTTATACTCCTGAAATTTCAGCCATTATACATGCCAGCCCTCTTCAGGTGTTTTATTATATGCTTTGCAAGCTCGTCTTGCTTGTTATATTTCCATTTCGGTCCTTGTACCCTCCAGGTATCTGTTTTATTATATGTTTTGCTATCTTAGTTTGCATGCTCATCTTGGTTGTTATGCTCATGTTTCAGTCATTATACCCTCCGGACTTCTTCAGGTGTTTTATTATATGCTTTGCTATTTGGGCCTTCATGCTCATCTTGGTAATTATTGAAGGATACTGTTACAGTTGTATCTCTAGACAATTCAATCCAGGTTATTGATGCAGGCATCTCCTGTGGATGTGACTGTCACACTATCTAGTCCTCTACCAAACACACTGCAATCTCCTGAATTTATATATATATATATATATATATATATATATATATATATATATATATATCATAAAATAATTTAACATTTATAAAAATGAAATAATTCCCTTTTTATAACAGCCATAAAATAATCCTCTTTTGCTACAGAAATAATAAATAATTTCCATTTTATAGTGCACAGAATAATTTCCCTTTATAACAGACATGAAATAATTCTCCTTTTTAATTGTAATAAAATAATTACATCTTTATTGCAGCCATGTAATAGTTCCACTTTATAACAATCATGAAATAATTACCCCCCATAAAATTATCACCCCTTTAACCTAGCTATGAAATAATTCCCTGGCTTTATAAGAATGATAAACTAATTACCTCTTTTATTACAACCTTGAAATAAATGCCCACATTTACAACAGCCACTAAATAACTTTATAATTCCCCCTTTATAACAACCTGCACTTTTATAACAGGCATAAAATAATTTTCTTTTATAGCATGCATGTGTTGCAGACCCAGCAGCATGCAGTGCTGGTTTATTAAAAGTGGCCTTGTGCCAGACATCACACTTAACTACCGAGTCCACAAGCAATGTATAAAAAGAAATATGTGTGAATGAACAGTGAGAGGAAAGGGGTCAATCAACGAGTGCATAAATTATAAACATCAAAGAGATAGCCAGAATAAAATGACAAAGGCGTCTGGATGTAAAACATGTAATTTTTTTATTAAATGGAAAAACAAGTAGGTATCTCGTAGTACGAGATCAGGGAAAAGTTCCGCGCCAAAATAGGAAAGCAAAATGAACAAGGCGGGAAAAGGGTTTTTATAAGGTTCTGGAAAAAGGAACTCGTTAAATAGAGGGGTAGGTGAGCACAGATAGAAAGGAGTACTCACTGTGGATTTTTTTGGCGTTGAGAGTGTATGTGATTTTGTGTTTTTTTCTTTTCTTTTTTTTATGTTCAGGTTCAAAGTAGGGTCTCAGAGTTTGGTCAGGTCTTGAATTAACTGTTGAAAATTTTAACGGAATGCTATGGACGTCGAGCCAAAAGGACGAAGATGCGGTTGGTTGCATCATCTATGAGAAGTTAATTATGGCGAGTCCAGAAGGGACGAAGAATATCTGTTCGTCAGTAAGATATCCCTGTCTGTATTTAAGATTGACTGACGAGGGATAAATGTAAGCCACGTGTTGAATCCGAAATTTTGCGCACGACTGTGTCGTGTGTCTCGCACATTTTCTAACGGAGAAGGTCTGACAGAAAACGGAGAAGGTCTGACCTGCGGGTAGCAAGTTTGTTCGTCAATAAGATATCCCTGTCTGTATTTAAGGTTGACTGACGAGGGAAAAATAAGCCACTTGTTGAATACGAAAGTTTGCTTCACGACTGTCGTAGGTTCTCAACGCCTTCTGGTCGAAAAACGGAGAAGGTCTGACCTGCAGGCAGCTTCAAGACGAGAAGAAGTCTTGGTACAGTGTGAGGTCGACATTGTTGAAATAAGGTATTTCGCCCCATATGGGGTTAAGGGCACGGAATAAATGAGTTGCCCGCCTAGTCAGGTTGAAGATCGGGAAGCAACTGGCTTGCAAACGCTGTTCATTTGAGACGCCGAGAAACGCCAAGGGGAAAAATTCAAAATCTGTTAGGCTGACTTCATCAGTAGGAGCTAGCGAAGTCCCCTCCAGATTACTGCTACGTCTAGCTGTGAGAGGGAGGAAGAGGTGCAAAAATCACAGCACACACACGCACGAGTGTGAAAGGAAGGGAGGAAAACTCGTAGCGTAAAAATATAGATGGAATTAATGTGTTAATTCCATACATGTATTTCATGCATGTTGCTACCTTTATATCAGTCATACAATAATTACCTATTTTTTATCAGTCATACAATAATTTCTCATTTTTTTATCTGTCAATAATTTTCCTTTTTTATCAGTCAGACAATAATTTCCCATTTTTTAACAGACAATAATTCCACACCTTTATAGCAGTCATACAAACTCTAATTATTTTAGAAATAACTAAAATTGTAACCCGATTATTGCAACTAATATTGCAAAATTGATGCTTTCTGGTGTAAGAAGTTCACATTAGACCCATTCTTTGTGTAAAATATTACAGGATGCCCGATTAAACACTTAAAGACTTGTGATGTTCTGAAAAGAATAAAATATGTAAAAAGAAAAGCCTATAAATTGGAAAACCCATCAACGGCTTAATAAGCTTAGTACAAACCTTGAGATATAAAAGATAGCAAAATATATTTTCTTATTGTTTTTTTCTAAATTCTCAAAAATATAGTATTTTTTTTAATCATCTGACCCCAAGCAAGGCTGTAAAGCCACTAAGATGCAAGGTATTACTGTGTGTTAAAGAGCATCTGAAACAAAAGAAAAAACTACTATTAAGGAGAGAGGACAATAAAAGAACAAGAATTCAGAAGACAGAAGATAATGATTGACATTGCATTTAAATTTTTGAAGATAAAAGGCAATAAAGCCACTAAGATGCAAGGTGTTACTGAATGTTAGACAATACGAGAAAAACTACTATGAAGGAAGGAGGACAATAAAAGAACAAGAATTAAGAAGACAGAAGATAATGACTGACATTGCATTTAAATTTTTGAAGATTAAAGTTGACTGGAAAGCAATAAGCTGGATGAGTTTCACAAACAAAAAATGTGATAGAAGAAACTGTTAGCATAAAACTTACAGTTAGATCTCTCGCCATTTCAACTGTAAAATGACGAGAGCTTGCCACCAATCTAGTACTGTGCTTAAATTCATAATGTTTAGGTACCATAGAGAAAAGATCATCAGAACAATTACCATGAAAATATTTATAGAAAAGGCAGAGGAAAGCTACATTATGGCAATGAAGAAGGGAATGAAGCTGAGATGTCAGGTCAGGACCAATAACATTGCCGATTCTTCTTTGGATTTTATCAAGAATCTCTAAAAATATAGCAGGAGCACCAGAACAGATGTAGCAGCAATATTCAATGTCTGGAGGAATGGTAGACCTATAAACATGTAAGATAGATTCTGGCAAGAAAAATTGTCTAGCATAACACAGGGAACCAACTTTCCTTGAAGCAGACCTAGCAATTGATACAATATAATCTTTCCACTTCATGTCAGCAGAAAATGTTAGCCAAAGAAGGCACAATGAATCACTCTCCTTGAGGTTAGCATCATCCTTGCTGATGGAAGCAGAAAGGGGTTTCTTGATAGAGAGCAGCCATTCCTTGCACCAGTAAACAGCAGATTTTTGAGATTAGCTGCCAATTTAACTTAATCTGACTGATCAGACTTATTATTAAACAGGAGTAATGAAAAAAATTTGTCTAAGGGTAAAACTTTTTCTAATGTACTAAAATGACCTATTGCGAAACCACAAAAATTTCTTAATTGTACGTAATTTGCCTGTGAATTTTTGCCCAAGCCACAAATCAAAAAAATCAACCCTTTGCTAACCTGAAACCATCTGACATAGCATCCTATATTTTCATTGATTGCTATCCAAAAAATATTTTAAAAGTTTATTGAATATCATGAGAAATAGGAGACATGATTATCTGCCCTTGGCAGTTTAAAGTTAACCAATCAGCTTACAGGTGCTAATTGGTGCACTTTTCTACCTCTTTTTGAAGAACACTTACTCTTGGAAAGACCTCTGAAATGAACATTTGCAAAACCAGCCATCTCTACACTGTTGTCACCACAGAGTCTGTAGATGGTGGAAACATCAAATCTTCTTCAGCAAATAAGTTTGGTCACAGACACCATTGTTTGCAAGGACTTATTTGTAATATTTTTTAATACAGCTTGTATAAATCAGAGGTCAGTCACGTTCTATTCTTTATTTATTACAAAGTCTGCATACACCATGTGGGAATCTTATATGGGGCTCACTTCAATTCCCCTTATTTTCAGATGATAGTTGAAAAAGGTCCAGTCAAATTATAGCAGCCATTTTTATTGTAATTATTAAGACTCAAGAAAAATTAGTTTTCTAGTAATTTCTTTTGACTTTCCCTCTCATCTAAACATTCAGACAATTTTTTTTTATTAACATTATTTACCTTTCGATTAATATCCTCATCTTTATTATTATGACCACAACATTTCAGACTCTCTATATTGAAGTGTTCAGTTTGAAATTCACTAATGGTTACTCGGACCGACTGACACCTGAAGAATGCAGATGAGCACAAATACCAAAACCTTGTAATCATAACAAAGATAAGGATATTAGACTGACTGTAAATAAGGTTAATAAGGATAACTGATCATCCCAGAAATTTAGACTGAGCATCTAACAATTCAAATGTCTTTTTTTTAATCATATCTTGCAAATGAAAATTCAAACACATTTGTTTTATTCAGTACTCTCAGTTTAATATGAAGGCAATGGATAGTGGCTCAGAATGAGAAATAAGAGAGCCGAGTTCAAATTCCAGTCAGGTTTGTTACTTTCACTTATACACAAATACCCTTGTCAAAAGTATGACTCCATCTCTTCTCCCTTCAGCTATGGATTAAATAGCAGAACAGACTGAGTCCTATAGCCTTGGTTGGCAACCAGTCTGCCAAAGAAAAAAAATGACAACCTACTGCAGGAAAATCTGCCTAGTCAGTCATGAATTGAAAGAGTAAAATTTTTTATCAGTACCCTCATCTAATTATTAAGACAAAACTTTTTATCAGGGCCCCTCAGCTAAATATAAAATAATAAGGCAAGATTTTTTATCACTATCCCTCAGTTAAATATTAACGCAAG
Organism: Acanthosepion pharaonis; assembly: GCA_903632075.3. NCBI lineage: Eukaryota > Metazoa > Mollusca > Cephalopoda > Sepiida > Sepiidae > Acanthosepion > Acanthosepion pharaonis. The sequence goes on from CAHIKZ030005561.1 coordinate 11,388, forward strand.
AATTTTTATCACTATCCCTCAGTTAAATATTAACGCAAGAATTTTTATCAGTACCCCTCAGTTAAATATTAAGGCAAGAATTTTTATCAGTACACCTCAGTTAAATATTAAGGCAAGAATTTTTATCAGTACCCCTCAGTTAAATATTAAGGCAAGAATTTTTATCAGTACACCTTGGCTAAATATTAAGACAAGATTTTTTCAGCTTGAATCTTTTTGAAGTCCAGAGCGAACAATTCTGCAAAATTTATATTTTAAATTTTTGTGTAAAACTGTAATCTTTTCCAAATTTACTAAAATGACCTTTTGTGTAACCACAATTGCACGTAACTTACCAGATGACAGTTAAACAAGGTTTGATCACCGTATAGCTGTCATTTGTCACATTCTAAACTTGTCATTAGGATGCGATATAAATTTTAAGCTAGGCAAGAAAGACATCTCATCGTAAAACAGGTTTCTAAAAGTATGTGATAAAGGACAATGTCAACAGGCTCTCTCTAATGGGCCGAAAGTTTAGAATATTTGCATTTTGACCATAAGACCTGGAATCTCACTAGTGTCAATGTGTTATGGTTGAACCCAGCATGCCTGAAAACCATACCATTGATTTGTACAAGCATTGTGAGTAAAATTGGGTAAAAAGAACTGCTTGGAAACTGTTGACGGTTGTGCTAGCAGGAAATCGCAAAACATCATGACTAAGGGCTTGGGCATGATAGCCTTGTTCAAGCTGGTAATCATGCCAGATTATTTGCTCTCTGCCATAAACTGTAACTAGGGTCTACTCGGCATAGTTGCCATATAAATAACTCTGAGGGTGTTGAGGAAAGACAAATATACCTGAGAAAGCGTCCTGCTATACATCATGCTTGCTAGTTATTTTCAAACATTTTGGTTTATTCTGTTTGGTAACATACAAATGGAACTGATTGTCATGAAGTAAACTTCCAAAAGATAACCATCACTCACTTCTAGAATGGTAAGAATTTGACGAGAAAAAACTCAAAAACAGGAGTATAAAACTTTTGCAAAGTTTATTACAACAACAATATTTTACCTTCTGTTCAAATTTTTCAGATAAGGAATTATTACATTATTTGGACTATTGTCCTCATCTTTGTCGCCATATTTATTACAACGTTTCGGCTGTTGTATGCTCCGGCCTTCTTCAGGTGGTTGGATCAAACAACTGAACCTTTATTTCAAAGGTTATGTTTTATCCGGATGTTTCAATGGATGCAGTTATCTCTATGTTAATTTCTCCACGCCTTAACCGGGTATTGAACTACATTTTGATCTCTTCTCATTGATCTAATTCAATATTTTATCCACTGTGCCATGTGTCCTTGTATAGTCCTCAAGGACACATGGCACAGTGGATAAAGATGTTAGTTACATCCAGTGACAGGATCCAAATAACTGGCTAAGGCAGTGGAGAACTTTCAGAGGGAAATAACAAGAGATAACTGATAACTGACATCCATTAAACATGGCATGTGAAACTAGAACAGTCTACCCCAGTGAGCGAGATAAAGGGTTCAGTTCGACATTTCAACCACCTGAAGAAGGCCGGAGTGTACAATGACCAAAACGTTGTAATAAATATGTTGACAAAGATAAGGACAATAGTCTGAATGATGTAAATAGTGTACATAATACCTCATCTCAGAAATATAGTGGAACACACCTATTCTATAGTTAATAGTCTCTCCCACCTATAATTAGTAGAAGTAGTAAGAGTAATGAGTCAGTTGATGTCGGACGACAGTCGAATACTAAAGTATCCGTGACCACAACTAGATTACTCTGCGTTATACTGATTATATCAAGTTCCTAATGTTTTGTACGTCGAACCTATTTTAGGACCGACTTAGTACAAACACAAGCCTCCACTGTGAAATCACTCCACAGCATATAGACAGATACTGAAGGAATTATTAATTAAAGTATTTACAGTTAAATGAAAAAAGAAAGAAAAACCGGGATGAGATATCCCCAGACATGGATCACAAAACAAGAACAATCTATCCCTGTAGATTAAATAAAGTGTTCAGTTCAAATTTCCCTGAAGTAACCTGGATAACATTGAAATAGAATATGGCTGTTCACATGAGTAAATTTATAAGTCATTTGCAGCTGTTCACTACTAATTTGTTACATGGTTTTAGAATATACTGACTGCATCCTCATATTCTGGATGCATGCATGTAGACAGCGGTATAAACTCGTCCAATGTTTGCATACAGACACAAACTTAAACTTGACCAATGTTTGTGTGAACACAGGCTTAGACTCAATCAATGTTTGCTTAAATCCAACCCATATTTGTAAATAGGCTCAGGTTTAGACCTGACCAATTTTTGTGTATAGTCTCAAGCTTAAACCTGACCAATGTTTGTGTACAGTCTGAGGCTTAGACCTGACCAATGTTTGTGTACAGTCTCAAGCTTAGACCTGAGCAATGTTTGTGTACAGTCTGAGGCTTAGACCTGACCAATGTTTGTGTATAGTCTCAGGTTTAAACCAGACCAATGTTTGTGTACAGTCTGAGGCTTAGACCTGACCAATGTTTGTGTATAGTCTCAGGTTTAAACCAGAACAATGTTTGTGTACAGTCTGAGGCTTAGACCTGACCAATGCTTGTGTACAGTCTCAAGCTTAGACCTGAGCAATGTTTGTGTACAGTATCAGGCTTTGACCAGACCAATGTTTGTGTATAGTCTCAGGTTTAAACCAGACCAATGTTTGCATAATAGACTCAGGGTCTCAGGATCTAATTGCTAATATTTAACATTAAATAACTTAACAAGTGTTGACATAGCATTAAATTGATGAAACTAAATGAACTTGATTTGTTGTGTTTATGCAATGAATTATAAAACCATGAAATTTATCAAAAATTTTCAGGGGTTTAGTTTCAGCAAATGTTCAGGTGTCGAACTTCAAGTTAAAGACATCTGGTGATAGGAGTGAGATTAAAAGATTCAAATTTTGTAAACATACTTGTTTATCACGAAATAGTCTCGCAAAATATCACCATCACTCTCTTCTACACTGATGAACATTTGACAAGACATGGACAAAAATAAGAAATGGGACTATGTACTTGTAAATTCTCAACTACAAAAAAAAAGAAATGTATAAATTCACTTTCATATGTTTAGATTTTATTACAATTCTAATCATCATTTTTTAAAACAATAAACATTGCTGAGGAGTATGTAGTGAACAAAACAAGATCTAGATTTAAAATTCAAATGCTAAGCACTGACTCACTGATTTTGTTAGAAATTAAAAAGACTCAAATTTACAAACTTTGCTTAACATGCACGCAAAAGTGAATCCAAAACAAAACTCATGAAATTTTACACCTTGATGTGAAATATTTTCTGGCCAATAGAAAACTAGGAAACATTTAAAAACGAAATTCAAATAATCTTCAATTCTCAGAAACAAATTCTTTTATAGACCTTTTCGCGAGCCAACACAAAGTTTGTTTGTCATCCAATGAAAAGGCTCGAATCATATCCAGGAGTGAATTCCCAAATGACCTTTTCAAGCCCTAGAAACAAAATAAAAGATGGGCAAGTTCGCCTGTCACCAGAGAGAAGGAGACGAGTGTATTAACACATCTCTTGACAAATGTCAAGTGGTCGTTATTATTATTGCTACCTTTCTCCCTCACCTCTTTTATACTTGATAAATGAACAGAACATTTTAAGACTGAGTGATTACTTCAAAGACATTCCTACCCTACGATAATGCTTATACATACATGCACATATATTCCTGCCTACATACACATAAACTCATTCTTGCAAGGAGTACTACGAACATTTTGACGACCTTGTATTAACCAAAATGCAGTAATTTTATTTGTAAAGGCCTAAATTGATTTATATGTATATAAATTGGTTGTTTCACTTTAGAATTTGATTTTCTTGTTTTATACTCCTCTTATGGTGGGCTATCTAACTAACAAGGCCAAATCAAACTAATCTGTTTCAAACACTCATACACTTCACTATAACTGATAACCCACTATAAGTGAAGGTAGTTAAAATAATAGTGGTATAGTCAAAAGAAAAACCATCCTTTTGAAACACCATCTTCTTATGGGTATGAAAGCCCATGCTTGCCAAAATTAGGTTACAGTTGTGGTTGTAGATAGAGAGGTCTTAGACTCCTTAAGTATGGATTTTATATTAGATAACCAACTTTTATGAAATTAAATCTTCTTTGCACATATTATAACTTGTATCTGCACAACAAAGAGTTTTATATTAAGAATTCTTGTCTTCTTTTTCTTTTGTCTCACTGGAGGTAGTTGTTGGTTTGTTTGTTCACTTGTTTTATCATACATATATTTATATCATTAATTTGTGTTCTTTTATTGTTCTCTCTCCTTAATAATGTTTTTCTTTTTCTCATATTCTTTCAGACTCAGTAACCCTTTGCATTTTAGTTGCTTTATTGTCTTGCTTGAGTTGAAATGATATAAAAAATATGCCTACATTTGGAAGTGAGATCTGATTCTTTATTTAAGAGTGTATTTTGTTCTGGGAAGTTAATTATTATTGTTTTCCCATGCTGTTGAAGGTCATACCTTTTCAGGTGTTGTCGTAAGCTGGTGCTATTTTTTTCTCATATAATAGTGTAAATAAACAGTTTAATAAATTGATTTAATGAATTTGCATAAACCTAGGTCCCCCCTCACAGTAATATGATTGGCTGGTGTCAGCCATAAATACAGACTGATGTGGAGGTACAGGACGATGCCTATTGGCTATGCCTATTGTCTTCACCTATTGCCTACCACTACGACGAGGACCAGTCCATTACAGTTACCCACTAGATTGTCCTACCCAGTTACAGTAGTCAACAACCACTTTGCTACTTCGAACAAATATATCCCTATCCGGGACATATCAGAGATAAATAGTATTTATTATTTTTGTTGTCAGTTCTTGTAGTTTAAATAAGTCTGTATTGTTGCAACGTCACTTGTACAAATCACAATATCACTGGTTCAATTCACCGTCCTCGCTTTCTTTACACGTTACTACGTATAGCCAATGTTTCTATCCCCCTTTTCACTGCTCCAGAACTCTTATCAGGCCAACACCACGGTTCCCCAGTCAATCAGCGTTCTTCACTGTTATTCTCAGTTACACAGGCAAATTGCCTCCTCCAAGTCATGTGCTGATTGGTCAAACGACCAATCAGCACACGACTTGCTATTGGTGGAAGCATGCCAAACTGTACAAAAAACCCTCATCATTGCACATACTGCTAGAATGGCTGGATGGGAGAGTAATGTCATTTTCACGAAGCAAACTTGCTGATGTCACATGCCGCACGTTAAGGTAAGACCCTTATTTTCCTATACACCAAATGCAAGCCACTCTGGCTAGCTTGCTTCTACAGGGCTGTTCACCACAGTTCTCAAGATCAAAGAAAACTTTCATATGCTTAGGTTTTATTACAATTCTAATTATCCTTTTTCAAACAATAAATATTGCCGAGGAGTGAAGGTAGTTAAAATAATAGCGGAGTCAAGGAAAAAAAAAATCCTTTGACACTGGGAGGTTTAACTTTACCAAATAACCAATAAAATTACAAAATTTCTTAACTGCTATCATCATTTTTTTTTTAAACCAGCCATATTTGATTTCATTGGTTATTTTTACTTTTAATTATTTAAATATCAGAATTCTTTTTTAAATGTGTTAATAGAGTTGATTGATTCAATTTTTTATGAATTATCAACCTTTTGCAGGTTATTTAAAGCCAGAAAGTATTTTTAGATTGTAAGTATGTTTTTGAGATAATAATGATTTACAGATACAAGTCCTACTATTTAACCCATAACAGGGGATAGAGTTGTATTCATACCTTTCCCAAGAATTAATTAACCAGACTAGAATTGGAACTTGGTTTTCTGATTTCCAATTCCAAGTGATTATCCATTATTCCACCGATACATCCAAGCTTACAGCACATGGTAAGTGGTTGCCCATCTAGATACTGACCGGGGTTACCTTTGCTTAACCGGTGATCTTCTGAGAAATAGTGTTCTAACATGATATGGCTGTAAGCCTAGAGTTAATAGTACAGATAAAAACTCAAAATTAAACCTTCAGAAAATATAGCCCAGAATTTGTAAAATTGCTTAAATATTATTTTTTTCATGGGATGGGAAAATTAGTCTGTATGTAAAATGCAATTGCTATAATTTCAAGATCATCATCATCATCATCTTCTTCTTCTTCAATCACTAGGAGGACCTAAGGGCAGAAGTAACAGACGACCTCCTCCAGGATGATCTGGTGGTGGTGGCTCCGTCATTCAATGCACTTTGTCCGCTTCATCTCAGCTGAAAATGTTAGTCTGAGAAGGCGCAATGGGTCACTCTTCTGGAGGTTAGCATCAGCCATGCTAATGGAAGGTAAAAAGGGTTCTCTCAAATAATTAAAAGAGAGCAGTTTTGGAGGTGTTAAAATTAACAAGCCACTCATTGCCTCATTTAACAACAGATTGTAAGTAAATTTTTGAGATCAGATGCCAATTTGACTTTATCAAACCAATCAGAATTACTATTAAGACAGGAGTAAATAGTTGTGTCATAGATACTGAGTTGAGAACTGATGACATTAAGAAGATCATTTATTGGAATTAGAAACATCATAGGTCCAAGGATAGAGCCCTGGGGAACATCTCCATTTATACAAAAAGATCTAGAAGAGTGGCCATTCAAGACAACTTTCATTTTGCGGTTTGATAAGAAAGACTGAATCAGTTCAAAAATTTGATTCAATATACTCTCTCCATTTTGTGTCAGCTGAAAACATTAGACATTTTTGAGATCAGCTTCCAATTTGATCTTATCAAACCAATCAGACTTATTATTAAGACAGGTGTAAATAGTTGTATCATCAGGATAGATGCCAAGTTGAGAACTGATGACATCAGGAAGCTCATTTATGAAAATTAGGAGCAACGTAGGTCTAAGGATAGAGCCCTCGTGAATACCTGCATTTATGCAAAAAGATCTAGAAGAGTAGACATTCAAGACAACTTTCATTTCAGAATTTGATGAAGACTGAATCAGTTCAACAATTCGTCCAGAATACCATAGCCTTTCAACTTGTTAAGAAGACAAGTATGCCAAACCCTGTCAAATGCCTTTGAGATGTGTCCAAAGCAACAGCCCAAGCTTCACCATTCTTATCTAAGGTTTGATAGGTTCTTTCAGGAATAATACATTAATATGTCAGCAGTTGATCAAGAGAAGGTCATTTTTGTGAACAGTTGCCAATTTGACAATATCAAACGGATCAGACCATCTATTAAGGCAGGTGTAAATAGTTGTATCATCAGCACAGGTACCAAGTCAAGAACTGATGACATCAGAGAAGGTCATTTATGAAAATTAAGAACAATGCAGGTCCAAAAACGACACCTGACTGACACCTGAATTAGAGGTAGAAGAATGGCTATTCAAAACAACTATCTTTTTGGGATTTGATAAGAAAGAATCTGTTCAAAAATTTGTCCAAAAATACCATAACCTTAATATATATATATCTTAAAATAATTGTCGAACTTTGTCCATTTCATGTGTGACGTCATTTGTTTACATTTGATACGACATGAGCAGACATGAATGTACGTGAGAGATTTATGGATGATTGTTTAAAAGCAGTAAATTCGACCTTGCTAACCGATCGATCCTCTGTGGCAAAATCGGTAAAAGTACGTCAGGCTATATGACGGTTCCGTATAGGATACAGGTTCAAATCCTGTCGGAGGACGAATATTTTCTATGAAAATTTCTCGGACATTCAGGTCGGTAAATGTTATTTAATACTGTTTATTATAAACAGAGCATTTACTTAAATATTTGTATCTAAAAAAAGAATGTTAAACATAAAAATGTCTTAAAATAATTGTCGGACTTTGTCCATTTCATAATGTGTGATATATATATATATATATATAGAGAGAGAGAGAGAGAGATGTATATGTATATATGTATATGTAGAAAGGGTTCCCTCAGATGATTAAAAGAGAGAAGTTTCATTTTGAAGCGTTAATATTCACAAGTCACTCTTTGCCCCATTTAACAACAGACTGTAGGTCATTTTTTAAGTCAGCTGCCAATTTGATAATATGGAACTGATCAGGCCATCTATTAAGGCAGGAGTAGATAGTTGTGTCATCAGCATGGATACAAAGTCAAGAACTGAAGGAATCTTACATGAGAAAAAGAAAAAAAAAGAAAGAATTAAAAAAATACAAAGATGCCTGATGATTAATCACAAACTTTAAGTTCCTCATATTTTCTATTATGGAATTGACACACCAAAAATATATTCTGGTATTTGATTGTAGCGATTTAACTGCATGAATTCATGACATTGTTTGGATTCATAGGAGAATGCAAACATTGAATGAAAGAACCTCGACAAGGTTATCAAATTTTAGAATAAGAAACTACTTTCTGTGTTGCCTGGTGGCATACTTTTCTTGTAATCTCTCACAGATAAAAGCGGTTAGGACTGGAAATGTTGAGATAACTGCATAGTATCACTTACGTCAATATGTACATTCATACATATGTATGTGATAAAAATATAGTTTTAAGGTATGCTATATTTATGGGTTAAAGAGCTTGATATCAGGAATAGAGTGTATGTAAATATGTATATTGAGGTCAACACCTAGCAGTGGCAGGCTGTTTCATGCTTAAACACAATTGTCTGGCAAAAAAAGCTTGCCTGACGATTGCATTTAAGCATGGAAAAGACTCTTGCCACTGAGTGTTGACCTCAGTGTCCACTTTTATATTTATATACATATGTGTATATATTTATATATGTATATATATGTATATATATGAATATATGTATGTATATATATGTATATGTATGTATATATGTATATGTATGTATATCTATGCATATGTATATATATATATGTATTTATATGTACATGTATGTATATTTATATATGTAGATATATGTATATATATTTATACATGCATATATATGTACATATTTCATTGAATACAACAGACAAGGTGCTTTTGTTTAGTTTTTTTTATACAATTTCTCATACGATCTAATAATTTTTTCTTTTCAGATGATAAATTATATAAAAATGTGCATGAAAGAAGGATTGCTGCCTAAATACACAAATATGTACATATGTATATATATATGTATATGTATATTTATGTATATATATATATACTTATTTATATATATATTTATTTATAAAACTATATATTTATTTATATATATATATATATACATATTTATAAATCCATATATATATATTTATAAATCTCTATATTTATATATATATATATATATATATATATATATATATATATATATATATATTTATAAAATATATATATATATACATATATATATATATATATATATATATATATATGAAGAAATATTGTCTTAAGATGTGCTATATTTATGGGATAAAGTGCTCAATATCAGAGATAGAGCATGTGTAAATATAAAAGTGAACATAGCCTCTAAGTGTTGTTGACATTTATATTCGCTTTTATATTTATATATATATATATATATATATATATATATATATATATATATATATTATCATCCACAGACAGACTGTTTCCCAGTATCACAGCTCATCAGTGTGGCTAGACATCTGGTTGCCTCTAGCTAGGATCGAAACCCTGCTGAATTAGCGTCAGTTGAGATTTTACCTAAGCTGTTGGCTTATATATATATATATATATATATATATATATATATATATATAATATGAATACAAGGTTGGTGTAGATGGAATAAACTTTCAGTAACCAAAAACACTATTTTTAAAAAGAAGCGGACAATACAGAGTAAACCGAATAATATTTATTTAAAACTTATATGTATGTTATAACATCACTACAAAAATAGCCATTTTGTTTCAACACTTTGGGTGCCTTGTCAAGTGATGGTATTGCAAGTAAAATAAAAAGTCCAAAAACTAACCATTACCACCATCCCCTATACCACTCCAGAAAAAGTTGTAGCAGCCAGACAATTCAGTATACTGACCCTCATTAGCAAGTCTTGTCTCAGATAGGGCCATTATGCTCATTTCATATCTTTGTCGCTATGGGAGCAGTCCAACAACATCTGAACATTCCAACAGCCCATATTCATTGGCTTACATCTTTTTGCAGTAGCAGGATAATGACTGGGCCGAGGCTGCAGCACCCTGGGACACCTGTCGGGTCAGACTCTTTCACAACTAGTTCTAGACTCCTTATTGCTATTGATGCCAATATCATTAGAGACCTTCCTTGAATGAGTTTGCTTTTTTGGCTATGGTCAGCCTCTGTGTCAAACACAATAAAGTTCTGAAGTCTTCAAGCAATGCTTGTGCATGAAGTTTTGTTTAAGTGAGAAAAGGCTTTGCATGAAACCAATCCCAATCTCTGAGCAACTGATACCTTGACCCAAAAAGAACAAGTCTACATCATTGGAAGCAACAGACACTGCAGGTGATATATCAGAGTTTTCCTTCTTTTAGATGTCTGCCTTGACAAAGACTGAGGGGGACAACTCTCCTGGTGGTTTTTACGGCACCCTCAGACACCAACCTGAAAATTTCAACATCCTGGCACAAACTATTTATCCAAATCTGGGACCCTAACAGGTGCTACCACCCCAAGTCAGGGTGGACCTTGGAACATCAGCAATTAAGAGATGGTTCCACACTCCTATATACATGTATAGGTGTATATGTATAGATGTATATATATCTACATATATATTTCTTTTTCTGTTTTTAAGAGTAGTGAAGTAAAAAAAATTTTCATAATTTTCATTGCTCCACATGCTTTTGACTATAAAATTTTTTTCTACCTTGCCATATTATGGTATATAAAAATGTATATATAGTTATCCTACACACACACACACATATATATATATAAATATAAAAGTGAACATAGAAGTCAACACTTAGAGGCAATCGTCAGGCCTGACGATTGCATCTAGCATGAAACAGACTGTCGCCTCTAAGTGTTGACTTCTATGTTCACTTTTATATTTACACATGCTCTATCTCTGATATTGAGCACTTTATCCCATAAATATAGCACACCTTAAAACTATATTTCTTCTTTATATATATATAATTTATTCAAAAATTATAACATAACTTGACAATGAACCTTGGTTATAATGCCTTAATGTTAGGGTTAAACTAAAATAGAAATCATTCTAACTAATTAATATTCAATTTTATTATAAAATTGTAAATTAAAAATGACCAATTTTAGATTTAATCTGTATTAAGTTTAAAATATAAAATTATTTAAAGAAGAAGCTGAGGAAAAAATACATATATTTTATTATTTATTTTGTTTTAATTGAAAGGCCAAAATCTCAGAATAAACGTTAAAATCTAATGTTGATACAAAACTTCGTTAGATACATTTGAAGTGGTGATATGGGCAGGGGAGGGTTAAATCTTGCAAAAGACAATACATATACAATCAGATTATAATACACAAACGCTTAGACATATTTATATATATAATGCAAAAACGTCAACGAAACAGGAAATAGATGTCTACAGTCCTCAAAAAAAAATTATTATAACCAAGGTTTTTTGAATTCTCATATACTTGTATTTTGATTGGTCATTACAGCTTATGCAACAGCGTTTCCCCTATTGAGAGGTGTTTAGTCGATTTGAACCTTCTAAATCTCTTTATTCTACATTCAACACCATCACTTGATAAGACACCAGAAGTGTTGAAACAAAATGGCTATTTTTGTAGTGATTTTATGACATATTTATGTTATAATTTTTGAATAAATTATGTTTCCCCTACTCTGTATTGAGCACTCTTTTAAGAATAGTATTTTTTGGTTATTGGAATTTATTCTGTATACACCAATCCTATACTTGATATATATATATATATATATATATATATACACACACATGTATATATATACATACACATATATGCATGTATATATATGTATAAATTATACATTATATATATTTTTGAACAAATTGAACAGAAAAATTGTGCATATTATATTTTAAAAGTATCTATAAGTATGCATATATACATATATATTTATATTTATAAATTAAAAACATATCTACATATTTATATAGATAAATAATAAAAGCTATAATAAATTTGCTTTCTTATTTGTTGAATGTCTCTATTCCGAGTTTCATGTAATCACATCCGCCCTTCAGGGGATCTGGGTTCACCATCGAATCTTCTGAAAACTGGATGTGATTTCATGAGTAGAGACTTTCAACACCTAAGTGAACAAATAATTGCATTTTAATAATAATGCTCTATATCTTGATATCAAGTGCAATATTTACAAATTAACGTTATCTTCCAGAAGTCCCCTGGTTTACTGATTTTGATTGAACTACTAGCATCATTATTATTGTTGCTAAATAGATACATGCATATGTCTAGAAACACACACACAGACATGCACGTATATATATATATATATATATATATATATATATATATATATATATATAGTGATGATACAATATGATAATCCGTATGGAATTTCCAGGAGGATATTGATCCAGGGAGATCTTTATGTCAAAAGACAGAACAAATTTATCATTAATTAAAGAATATCAAACACTTAAAATCCCATCTGAGATTTTAAATGTTTGATATTCTTTAATTAATAATATATATATATATATAAATAATATATATATATATATAAATAAAATATATATATTAGGAAAAGATAATATTTATAAGGCATTTTTTAAAAAGCAAAAGCTAAAATAAAACAACCGGTTTCTTCCCAGGACTTATCAAGTTTATTTAGTCCTCTCTCCCCATCATGTTAATTCAGTGATTTACCAATACAAAGTGTAGTTGTTATAGGGAGGTCCGAGAATAAACAGAATTTACCCCAGGACATTTCCAACTGACTAACAGTTCTGGTTCTGCTATTGCTGAACATTTAATAAATAGAAGGTCTTAGAGTGGTCGATTTATAATTTTATCTAGGTCCCACTCCACATTTCAGAGGTCTTAGAGTCCTTGTATGTCAGATCCCGTGAGCATTCCCTTTGTAAACAGAGGAATACTTGCTGGGTCTGAATATTATTGACTCTAGTTTCTTGAAATTCATAATTTTTTTTCCCCATTCGATTACATTCGTTAATTAAAAAATTAATTTACACGCTTTTTTAAATTCCCAGAATAAATAAACTTGATAAGTCCTGGGATGAAACCGTTGTTTTTATTTTAGCTTTTTTTGCTTTTAAAAATGCCTTATAAATATTGTCTTTTCCTATCTATTATTAAATTCTGTACCACAAAAACTTATTTAAATATATATATATATATATATATATATATATATATATGAAGAAAAATTTGGAAAAAACAAACAAGAATCCTTAAATGCAATTATGTTGTTTAAAATGAATGAAATGTCGATGTCTGAATGAATGTTTTAATGAATATGTTCCTGAAGAAGGTTTATTAAACAGAAACGTCAGACGTCGACATTTCGTTCATTTTAAACAAATATAATTGCATTTAAGGATTCTTGCTTGTTTTTCCAAATTTTCTTCATTCTGTCGGATCTATATCCATTTACATTTGCTTACATATATATATATATATATATATATATATATATATATATATATAGAGAGAGAGAGAGAGAGAGAGATAAAGAGTGAAGAGGAAACTGCAGAGCGAGAAGAAGAGACTGCAGAGAAAGAAAGAGGATGGTACTGCAGTGAGATGCACAAACCGCAGAGATAAAGGAGGGGACTGAAGTGAGAGAGTGGACGGAACTGTGGAGAGAAGGAAACTGCAGAGAGAGAGAGAGAGAGAGAGACAGGAGGGAATTGTAGAGAGGGGGAGGGAGAGGCAAAGAGAGAGAGAGAGAGAGGAGGAAATTGCATAGAGAGAGAGTGAAACAATGTGAGGAAGGTCAAAAGATAAATATGAAATCCATCTGCTTTGGTCGTATATAAGAATTCCTTGCAAGAACGCTAATTATAGCCATGCAACAATCAAGCTTGTTTATTTGTTGTTTCTCATTTGGAATCAGTGCTGCTTGTTTGTTTAAGTTGTCATGGTTACGTTAACCCTATTTTGTCCCCTGGGCAACTGGTCAATAATTATATGCCAAACAACAGAACTCTATAACAGCTGATGGCAATTGGTTTCATTTCATCAATGTGGTTACAATTTTACTTTTTAAATTATTATCATAGTTGCATAAAATGTGACCAGCATTATCAATATAATCACCTTTTCTAGCAATCTCTGGATCAATACACGACACTTCATTGATTATCTATTTCTTGATATTTCCGAGTGGACGTGAAATGAAGAGAAAAATTGAAATCATCCGAAAATTTTTCAATGATCCAAACTAAAACTGTTCTAATATTTCATTTCAGGCAAGCATTTTTAGAATTTAGAAAATTATAATTGACATTTGATAAGAACACTGATAAAATCAATTGAATTAATTGTTAATTTCCTAGTTGTTTTACAAACAATATACATTAGAAATATCACAGCTTGGTCATGCCAGAGATTATGGATTATGAAGTAGACAGTTATGTTCCGTGCTAATAGGAATATATATCTGTCTATATTTCTGAGATGAGGTATTATGTACAATATTTACATTATTCGGACTATTGTCCTCATCTTTGTTGCCATATTTATTACAACGTTTTCGGCCTTTCAGTATATGTCTATATTTCTGAGATAAGGTATTATATATATTATTTACATTATTCGGACTATTGCCCTCATCTTTGACGCCATATTTATTATTTCAGCTGTTGTATGCTCCGGCCTTCTTCAGGTGGTTGGAATGTCGAACTGAACCCTTTATTTCACTCACTGGAGTAGACTGTTCTAGTTCTATGTGCCATGTTTAATGAATATGAGATGAATACCATGTAGTGAGCATTTAGAGTGTTGCACAACTTGTATGCACCCCCCCCCCAAAAAAATTCAAAGTCTTTCCACTTTGCCCAGACAATACCACAGACCAAACATGGATAAATAAAGAAAATATATTTATTCAAAGATACAAACCATGTCTGAACAAACTCTAACAAGGCACATTTGCTAAAGACTATCCCCATACATGTAACAGCCATTTTATTAACAGAATCATTATAATTATTATTAACAGAATCCATCTATATTTCTGAGATGAGGCATTATGTACATTATTTACATTATTCAAACTTTTGTCCTCATCTTTGTCATCATATTTATTACAACATTTCAGCCGGTGTATGCTCCGGCCTTCTTCAGGTGGTTGGAATGTCAAACTGAACCCTTTATTTTGCTCACTGGAGTAGACCGTTCTAGTTCCACATGCTATGTTTAACGGATGTCAGTTATCAGTTATCTCCTGTTAATTTCCTTCTGAAAGTTCTCCACTGCCCTAACTGGGTATTGAACTCACACTCTTTGGGTCCTGTCACTAGATCTAACTCAGTCAGTGGATAAAGGTGTTAGTTAGATATGATGGAACTAAGAAGTGTAGTTCATCTGAACTACACTTTCCATGGAAATAGTGATAGGTTAGTGAGAGGCTTACAATGTTTCATCTGAGGAAAAAAGTGTTGTAGGGTGGAAAAGAATTCATCACCCAGAAGGACATGGAGATGCTATTGAAACTCAAAAGTGAAGACTGAGAAGCTCCTGCAGCAATACTTCATATCGGGCTAAATCTGGCTCTTGTAAAGGTAAAGGACATCAGAAAGTGTTAGGTAGTTATTCGAGCAGTATACAGAAACCAATATTTTTCCACATCATTTGTATTGGATCTTATGTACGAACTCCACTTGAGGCCTGGGTTGAGTTTAAGTCAAAATACAGGGTGCGATGGATAAATTGTCTCCATTTTATATTTTTCATTTCATGTTGTTTGTTTTTGGTTTTGTCAACTGCACAGTATAGTAGGGTCAGTTGGGCACTGTCTGTGAGAAAAAGAGCACCATGACGCAATTCACTCCGCCAGAAATTTATATACAGCATACTGCACTGCTTGGCATTCACACTGTAATCTCAGATATTGTTATAATGGAACACACCTATTCTATAGTTAATAGACTCTCCCACCTATAATAAGTAGGAGTAGTAAGACTAACAAGGAGTTGCTCAGTGGGTCAGTCAGTTGATGCCGGATGACCGTTAGTCAAATACTAAAGTATCAGCGACCGCAACTAGATTACTCTGCGTCATTATCTATTATATCAAGTTACTAATGTTTTGGATGTCGAACCTACTGTAGGACCGACTTAGTACAAACACAAGCCTCCACTGTGAAACCACTCCATAACAAACTTGGCGATGAGGTATTCGGATTCATACGGTGGAAGAGAAAGAAAAAAAATTCACACTCCATAACAAATTTGGCCACGAGGATTCGAACTTATATACAGGAAAAAAAAAATTTGTTCGCCACATAACAAATTTGGTGACTAGGAATTCAAACTCATACGGAGGAAAAAATAAATTCGTTCGCCACATAACAAATTTGGTGACTAGGAATTCAAACTCATACAGAGGAAAAAAAAAATTTGTTCACCACATAACAAATTTGGTGACTAGGAATTCAAACTCATACGGAGGAAAAAAAAAATTTGTTCGCCACATAACAAATTTGGTGACTAGGAATTCAAACTCATATGGAGGAAAAAAAAAATTTGTTCACCACATAACAAATTTGGTGACTAGGAATTCAAACTCATACAGAGGAAAAAAAAAATTTGTTCACCACATAACAAATTTGGTGACTAGGAATTCAAACTCGTATGGAGGAAAAAAAAATTTGTTCACCACATAACAAATTTGGTGACTAGGAATTCAAACTCATACAGAAAAAAAAATTTGTTCACCACATAACAAATTTGGTGACTAGAATTCAAACTCATATGGAGAAAAAAAAAAAAAATTTGTTCGCCACATAACAAATTTGGTGACTAGGAATTCAAACTCATATGGAGGAAAAAAAATTTGTTCACCACATAACAAATTTGGTGACTAGGAATTCAAACTCATACAGAGGAAAAAAAAATTTGTTCACCACATAACAAATTTGGTGACTAGGAATTCAAACTCATATGGAGGAAAAAAAATTTGTTCACCACATAACAAATTTGGTGACTAGGAATTCAAACTCATACAGAAAAAAAAATTTGTTCACCACATAACAAATTTGGTGACTAGGAATTCAAACTCATACAGAGAAAAAAAAATTTGTTCACCACATAACAAATTTGGTGACTAGGAATTCAAACTCATATGGAGGAAAAAAATAAATTTGTTCGCCACATAACAAATTTGGTGACTAGGAATTCAAACTCATATGGAGGAAAAAATAAATTTGTTCAGGAATTAAACTCACAACAAATTTGGTGACTAGGAATTCAAACTCATATGGAGGAAAAAAAAAATTTGTTCACCACATAACAAATTTGGTGACTAGGAATTCAAACTCATATGGAGGAAAAAAAATTTGTTCACCACATAACAAATTTGGTGACTAGGAATTCAAACTCATACAGAGGAAAAAAAATTTGTTCACCACATAACAAATTTGGTGACTAGGAATTCAAACTCATATGGAGGAAAAAAAATTTGTTCGCCACATAACAAATTTGGTGACTAGGAATTCAAACTCATATGGAGGAAAAATAAATTTGTTCGCCACATAACAAATTTGGTGACTAGAATTCAAACTCATATGGAGGAAAAAAAATTTGTTCACCACATAACAAATTTGGTGACTAGAATTCAAACTCATACAGAGGAAAAAATTTGTTCACCACATAACAAATTTGGTGACTAGGAATTCAAACTCATATGGAGGAAAAAAAATTTGTTCGCCACATAACAAATTTGGTGACTAGGAATTCAAACTCATATGGAGGAAAAAAAAATTTGTTCACATAACAAATTTGGTGACTAGAATTCAAACTCATATGGAGGAAAAAAAAAATTTGTTCACCACATAACAAATTTGGTGACTAGGAATTCAAACTCATACAGAGGAAAAAAATTTGTTCACCACATAACAAATTTGGTGACTAGGAATTCAAACTCATATGGAGGAAAAAAAAAATTTGTTCACCACATAACAAATTTGGTGACTAGGAATTCAAACTCATACAGAGGAAAAAAAAAATTTGTTCACCACATAACAAATTTGGTGACTAGGAATTCAAACTCATATGGAGGAAAAAAAAAATTTGTTCACCACATAACAAATTTGGTGACTAGGAATTCAAACTCATACAGAGAAAAAAAAAAATTTGTTCACCACATAACAAATTTGGTGACTAGGAATTCAAACTCATACAGAGGAAAAAAAAATTTGTTTCACCACATAACAAATTTGGTGACTAGGAATTCAAACTCGTATGGAGGAAAAAAAATTTGTTCACCACATAACAAATTTGGTGACTAGGAATTCAAACTCATACAGAGGAAAAAAAATTTGTTCACCACATAACAAATTTGGTGACTAGGAATTCAAACTCATATGGAGGAAAAAAAATTTGTTCACCACATAACAAATTTGGTGACTAGGAATTCAAACTCATATGGAAAAAAAAAATTTGTTCACCACATAACAAATTTGGTGACTAGGAATTCAAACTCATACAGAGGAAAAAAAAATTTGTTCACCACATAACAAATTTGGTGACTAGGAATTCAAACTCATATGGAGGAAAAAAAATTTGTTCACCACATAACAAATTTGGTGACTAGGAATTCAAACTCATACAGAGGAAAAAAAATTTGTTCACCACATAACAAATTTGGTGACTAGGAATTCAAACTCATACAGAGGAAAAAAAAAATTTGTTCACCATAATAACAAATTTGGTGACTAGGAATTCAAACTCATATGGAGGAAAAAAAAATTTAGGAATTCAAACTCACATGAGAGGAAAAACAAATTTGTTGACTAACAAAGGAATTCAAACTCATATGGAGGAAAAATAAATTTGTTCGCCACATAACAAATTTGGTGACTAGGAATTCAAACTCATATGGGGAAAAAAAAAATTTGTTCACCACATAACAAATTTGGTGACTAGGAATTCAAACTCATACAGAGGAAAAAAAAAATTTGTTCACCACATAACAAATTTGGTGACTAGGAATTCAAACTCATATGGAGGAAAAATAAATTTGTTCGCCACATAACAAATTTGGTGACTAGGAATTCAAACTCATATGGAGGAAAAATAAATTTGTTGTACATAACAAATTTGGTGACTAGGAATTCAAACTCATATGGAGGAAAAAAATTTGTTCACCACATAACAAATTTGGTGACTAGGAATTCAAACTCATACAGAGAAAAAAAAAAAATTTGTTCACCACATAACAAATTTGGTGACTAGGAATTCAAACTCATATGGAGGAAAAATAAATTTGTTCGCCACATAACAAATTTGGTGACTAGGAATTCAAACTCATATGGAGGAAAAAAAAATAAATTTGTTCGCCACATAACAAATTTGGTGACTAGGAATTCAAACTCATATGGAGAAAAAAAAATTTGTTCACCACATAACAAATTTGGTGACTAGAATTCAAACTCATACAGAGGAAAAAAAAATTTGTTCACCACATAACAAATTTGGTGACTAGAATTCAAACTCATATGGAGGAAAAAAAAATTTGTTCACCACATAACAAATTTGGTGACTAGGAATTCAAACTCATACAGAGGAAAAAAATTTGTTCACCACATAACAAATTTGGTGACTAGGAATTCAAACTCATATGGAGGAAAAAAAAAATTTGTTCACCACATAACAAATTTGGTGACTAGGAATTCAAACTCATACAGAGGAAAAAAAAAATTTGTTCACCACATAACAAATTTGGTGACTAGGAATTCAAACTCATACAGAGGAAAAAAAAAAATTTGTTCACCACATAACAAATTTGGTGACTAGGAATTCAAACTCATATGGAGGAAAAATAAATTTGTTCGCTACATAACAAATTTGGTGACTAGGAATTCAAACTCATATGGAGGAAAAATAAATTTGTTCGCCACATAACAAATTTGGTGACTAGGAATTCAAACTCATATGGAGGAAAAAAAAATTTGTTCACCACATAACAAATTTGGTGACTAGGAATTCAAACTCATATGGAGGAAAAAAAAATTTGTTCACCACATAACAAATTTGGTGACTAGGAATTCAAACTCATATGGAGGAAAAAAAAATTTGTTCGCCACATAACAAATTTGGTGACTAGGAATTCAAACTCATAAAAAAAAAATTTGTTCACCACATAACAAATTTGGTGACTAGGAATTCAAACTCATAGGAGAAAAAAGGAAAAAAAAATTTGTTCACCACATAACAAATTTGGTGACTAGGAATTCAAACTCATATGGAGGAAAAAAAATTTGTTCACCACATAACAAATTTGGTGACTAGGAATTCAAACTCATACAGAGGAAAAAAAAATTTGTTCACCACATAACAAATTTGGTGACTAGGAATTCAAACTCATATGGAGGAAAAAAAAAATTTGGCCACATAACAAATTTGGTGACTAGGAATTCAAACTCATATGGAGGAAAAAAAATTTGTTCACCACATAACAAATTTGGTGACTAGGAATTCAAACTCATACAGAGGAAAAAAATTTGTTCACCACATAACAAATTTGGTGACTAGGAATTCAAACTCGTATGGAAAAAAAAAATTTGTTCACCACATAACAAATTTGGTGACTAGGAATTCAAACTCATACAGAGGAAAAAAAAAATTTGTTCACCACATAACAAATTTGGTGACTAGGAATTCAAACTCATATGGAGGAAAAAATAAATTTGTTCGCCACATAACAAATTTGGTGACTAGGAATTCAAACTCATATGGAGGAAAAAAAAAATTTGTTCACCACATAACAAATTTGGTGACTAGGAATTCAAACTCATACAGAGGAAAAAAAAAATTTGTTCACCACATAACAAATTTGGTGACTAGGAATTCAAACTCATATGGAGGAAAAAAAAAATTTGTTCACCACATAACAAATTTGGTGACTAGGAATTCAAACTCATACAGAGGAAAAAAAAAATTTGTTCACCACATAACAAATTTGGTGACTAGGAATTCAAACTCATACAGAGGAAAAAAAAAATTTGTTCACCACATAACAAATTTGGTGACTAGGAATTCAAACTCATATGGAGGAAAAAATAAATTTGTTCGCCACATAACAAATTTGGTGACTAGGAATTCAAACTCATATGGAGGAAAAATAAATTTGTTCGCTTACATAACAAATTTGGTGACTAGGAATTCAAACACTATATGGAGGAAAAATAAATTTGTTCGCCACATAACAAATTTGGTGACTAGGAATTCAAACTCATATGGAGGAAAAAATAAATTTGTTCGCCACATAACAAATTTGGTGACTAGGAATTCAAACTCATATGGAGGAAAAAATAAATTTGTTCGCCACATAACAAATTTGGTGACTAGGAATTCAAACTCATATGGAGGAAAAAATAAATTTGTTCGCCACATAACAAATTTGGTGACTAGGAATTCAAACTCATATGGAGGAAAAAAAAAATTTGTTCGCCACATAACAAATTTGGTGACTAGGAATTCAAACTCATATGGAGGAAAAAATAAATTTGTTCACCACATAACAAATTTGGTGACTAGGAATTCAAACTCATACAGAGGAAAAAAAAAAAAAATTCACCCGCCATAACAGATATGAACATTTCAGAGTATTTGGGAGTCAATCTGAAGACAGTGCAGAGGATTCAGAAAGAGTTGGCTGAATCTAATGGTGATTACGAATGTACGGCAACTTAGAAAACTTATTCTTATCATTCTGATAAGAAAAAAATTCCTGAATTTGTTGGTGAGAGACTCAGACTCAACACGAAGGCCTACATCAAGTGCCTTGAGGAGGTAGTGCTACCCTGGATCTAGAGGGTGGCTGCTGGAAGATCCTATGTCTGACAACAGGACTCTGTACCATGCCATACAAGCAAGAGAACCCAATCATGCCTGTTAGACAATTTCTGTGAACGTACTACCTCTTACATCTGACCACCTAACTCCCCAGACTTGATTATTATTATTATGTGTGGGGTGCAGTTGATTGAGAGACCAACAAAACTCCTTGTAACACCAAAGATGAACTGAAAGCAAAAATTATGGCAGCATTCACCAACTTAAATAAGGAGACCGTTCAGAAGAGTTGCAGGAGATTCCAAAGTCATCTGAAGGCTGTGGTTGAAGCCAATGGTGATTTTATTGAATAAATTTACTCTAGTATTTCAAGATATTTTTGTGTAATTTTGGTAAATATATCTGTTAAAAGGAGATGCCTGTGTTATTTTCGTTTTTGTGTAATTTAAACGACAATTTACCAATCGCACCATGTAGGTACTCGAGACACAGAGCCTCTGTGAGGGATCATTAGTTCATTATAATTGGTGAAAGCAATGATGGAATGTCACTGTTATCACCAAATAGTGTGACCAACAAATTATACTCTTCTAAACACCGAAATAAACACATCAGTGTTAGTATTTAAAAAATAATACTCAACATACTAGTCTTTCTTCCTTATCTTCAGACAAACGATGGTGTAAAAGTAATCACTGTTTTTTTTTCTTTAATTACAACAGATTTAATAATAGAAACAAACAAAGTTTACCGAGATGAACACAGACTTCAAAGAATTGCCATGAAATAGATAACCTCAAAGGAGAAATACAATATCGTAAAGTTATTAAGTAATGTGAATGCCAGAAAGAAAATTGGAGAAGAATTTAACCGAAATCCAAGAACAATGAAAAAAGAAATTACAAACATTATTAAGATAAGAAGTAAAAACACTGGCTTTAAGAATATTACAGAGATATGAGAAAACTTAAAGGAAAAGTGAATGGACCAGTAAGAAAATATTTACAATACAGTGGGGACTGGGTATAGGCACCCAACATTAAAAATGACTGCATGTTAGATTCTATATTTTTTTGTTTTTTTTTGGTAGATGGAACTATTGCAAGCCGTCAATAGGATTTGCTAGCATGATCCCACAAGCCATCATAATCGATGACCTTGTTTAGAATGTTGATGACATCAGATAATGCACTCTCTCCCAGAAACTGTAACTAAGGTCTGCTCAGCATAGTTGCTGTATAAACCACAGGTGGGCTCTGTGGGTGTTGAACAAACTAAACACAAATGAGCCTGAGCAAGCGTCTGCAATAGGGACTGGCTAGCTGCTCTAATAGAAGGGTATCCTTGAATATGAGTGGCCAGCTATAAATATATATATATATATATATATATATATATATATATATATATATATATATATATATTGTTTATACATTATTTTTATAGATACAAATATTTAAGTAAATGCCCTGTTTATAATAAACAGTATTAACAACATTTATCGGCCTGAAATTTCATGGAAAATATGTCCCGACAGGAATCGAACCTGTATCCTACACAGAATCATCATATAGCCTGACATGCTATACCAGTTTAGCAGTAAAATCAACCTTGCTAACCAGACGCTCCTCTGTAGCTAAATGGTGTAGCACATCAGACTATATGACAGTTCCTTGTAGGATACAAGTTTTATTCCTGTCAGAGGACAAATATTTTCTATGAAATTTCTTGGACATTCAGGCTGGTAAATGTTGTTAATACTGTTTATTATAAATAGAGCATTTACGTAAATATTTGTATCTATAAAAATAATGTATAAACAAAATATATTATAATAAAATAATTGTCAGACTTAGTTCATTTCTTATATATATATATATATATATATATATATATATATATATATATATATATATATATAATAAAAAGGCTTAAACACTAATATTCCATGGTCATAATTTATTCCTTTGGAATCGTAAATACGATCCAATTCATCAGACTTACAAATTAAAAAAAAATATATATGTATGTGTATGCACCTATGTATATATATTTATATATATATATGTGTATGTACCTATGTATATATATTTATATATATATGTATGTATGCACACCTATGTATATATATTTATATATTTTGCATATATATGTGTATATTTACCACTATATATATATATATATATATATATATATATATATATATATATATATATATATATATATATATAGGGCTTTACAGGGCCTTCAAAAAAGGAGTGAGCTCCTTTTTTATTGGGGGCAAGAGGGCTCATTTTATATTCAACCAGAGTGGAGCGTGAGCAGCTCTATTTGGGACTAAAGAGTGGGGGGTATGGGGGGGGGTGCTATCCACACCCCCTCACTCCAAAATTATTTGAAATTTTTTTAAACATTATTTTGTATTCAACAATAAAAAAGAAAACAAAAGAAAATCTGAGCTAAACTCTTTGAGTTTTTTTTATTATTATTATATCTGTGGTAAATGTATGAGTGAGTGAGTGAGTGAGTGTGTGAGAGAGAGAGAGAGAGAGACTTCAACTTCTACCCAAGTTTGTAATTATTTACACAATTTAGATTGCTCAAAATTTTGTACTCATCTTTGTTGCCATATTCACAAACTGATTTTAAACCGAATCCTTTATTTCATCCACCGGGAGTTGATTGTTCTATTTCCACATGCCATGCCTCTTCTGGATGTCTCAGTATCAGTTATCTCCCTTTAACTCGTTCACCTCAGCTGTAGCCAGGTATTGAACTCACAACTCCATGGGACATGTCATTGGATTCAACATTTTTATCCAGTGAGCCATGTGTCCTTGAGGACTGGCGCATGGAACTAGAACAATACCTGTTATAGCAGAAGTGAACAAAAAAATTGTAAAGTTGAGTTAAAGGGAGATAACTAATACTCAGACATCCAAAAGAGGCATGGCATGTGAAACTAGAACAATCTACCATGGTGGATGAAATAAGAAGGTTGGAATGTATAATGGCCAAAACATTGTGAATATCGCAATGAAGATGAGGACAACAGTCTAAACATTGTAAATAGTGCAAATAATGTATATAGAGAAAATAATGAATGAAAAATAACAAAATTTCATAGAAAGAATGCCTAATAATTATATTAACAGCATTATTGTAGAGTGCAAGGTTACAAATTGATAATGGATTTTTTTTCATTTTACTCCAAGTGAATTGATAATCTTCCTAAGACACAGAAAGGGTTACTAGGAATGAAAGAGAGAGAATGAGGAGACTTTGAAAATGAACCAGAAACCAAATCATAAACAGAAAAACAAGGGATAAAACTCTACTCCTGTTCAAAAGATAGAGAAGGAGTGTGAACAGGGTGATAGAAGTACTTTTCATCATTGGTGGAACTCATTGTTGAGTATTGGGGGTGCTCATTATCATTTCTGTGTGAAATGAGTTCTATGTTGGATCTGAAGAGACGTCCACAGACACCACATGGTAGTGTAGGAAAGTTCAGGGTATGGAGAGTTCTGGCTTTTCTTTCGGCATTTTTATCATTTCTTTTAGGTTTGATACCCACTTGTATCATTTTTTTACATTTTGTTTTTTTTTGTGTCTCATTTTTATGTTTGTCAGGCTTAAGTCAAACACTGCATACATTATTGGTGTTGTTATAAACATGCCCTTTCCTGAGGTAATTTATTTTCTTTATTAATTTATTTCTAACTTTTCCAAATTACATGTTGTTGTTATAAAATAAAATAAGACATATCTCGGCTGATTTACAGGCATATACGCAAGAGCGAGAGCCGGATGAACGGGACAAAACCCCGTCACAAAATGACCATTATCTTCATTTACAAATGTTCCCGACACTCGAAGTTCCGGTCGAAAAAATAAAATAATATTTAAAGTGTTCTATTTTTCATCCAATAAAAATGCTTCCCTCCTAATTATACTCACTTCATTTTTCAAGCCTGTTAAGCCATAAAACAATGCTATAAAAGGGGTCACACGGAAGTTCAACGAGCAGTCCACAGGTGCCCAGGATAGAGACCTGTCACGTTCAGCTGGTGACAGCAGGGGAGCGTCAACCACCGTCAACATGTGTGAACTACTACTACTATGAGGGATAATATTTTCCTTAGTTTCATGTAAATAGATTGTGCTCATATTGTAAATAAACATTGGGGTTAATTTTTAGAATTATTGTTGTATTCCCCCCCCCTCACAGACATTGTATTGTATATATGGGGTTTAGTTAGTTTTTTCATAGAGACGACGAGGTATTATGGTGTTTGTAGTTTGAAAGGTACGTATAAATGCGTTGTTTTGGTGTAAGGAATATTATTCATACGATTGGGTCAGTGTCTGCGACTAGCTAAGTTAAAACTAAGACAGAAGAAGACCGTCCTCTCCCCATTCCCCTATTTCGGCCTTGTGCCACATTTCTGTTATAAATTGCAGAATAAATATTACTACTATGAGGGATCGACCTAGATCCGAAGCCGGCTTATGAACTTTACCACAAGGTAGCTGTCCCAAACCCACATGTTCCTGTTGAAATAAACCATGTAAATCTATTTCTGCTGTTGTCGTATTTCTTTCTTGCAACCATACGCTTGTCTATAACATGGTCACATTCACTTTCCTTCCTCTTTCGAACTGTTTACTCAACCGTCATTTTTGTTTCTTTCCTTCTTGGCAGGTTTGAATTTTATCCCCTCATAAAATTCTACTTCCATAATGTAATGGCTTGGAATTGAAAATTGGAGAGCCCGGTTGTTCCATTTTCAGCCCGGTTCATCATATTCAATTATGTGCAAATACTCTTAGGAACGGTGTGAATCCACCTCTTCTCCCTCCATCTATGGGTTAATTAGTTGGACTTTTATCAGTAAAATCATTATTATCCTCAAAAAATTCTTACACTCTAAAAATTTTCTGGCTATAAATAACCTGCAAAAGGTTGATAAGTCATAAAAAACAAATCTATGTGTTGAATTACCATTTATACTCACGTATCATGCAACTTTTGAAGACCTAATTTTGAAGCTAATTTTAAGAGGGTCACATCATACATGAGATATAAAATTACTGCTGGTGCTGGCTATGACATTGACCAAAGTATATATCCATTTACTGCCATCAAAAAGTACAGCTGTATTTAAAATAAATGTTCATGTTACACTTATATATATAGTAATTTCTTTTGAAAATAATGAATTCATTTACTCCTCTTCAGAAACAATTTGTAACTCCTTCTCCAAGTGACCAACAGTAGCCTAAGTCATTAAAATCCTTGTCGCATCTGTCCACTACAGACACAACTATAATTTGAACTTGGTTTACTGATTTCATGTTCCACACTTAAAACTGTTTCATCATTAATTTTTTGTATTCTAAGTGCAGGCTGTATCAGAAATACCTCCCTCTGGAGGTATTTCTGATACAGCCTGTACTTACAATAAGCAGAATCAGTGCATATTATCCCTAACCAGAGGGCCCAAGCCTAAATAGGGTCCCTGGGCTTTGCAACCCTCACTATCTCAACCTTTACTTTTTCCTACCTATATGTTTATACATCATAAATTAATCTAAGTAGAACTATTAAAGGATGAAATTTTTTTGCAGATTTTCATGTTGTTCTGGGATCTTTTTCTTTTTTTTTTTTTCAATTCTCTTCTCTGAATTACCATGACTTTTAAGGACAGTGTGATTTTCCAATGTCTTTTTCCACAGTTTGAAATTCAGTTGTCCCAGGGCCAGTGTGTACTACTGATTGTGGTGGTGGTGGTGGGGTGGAACCAGACAGTGCTTTGTGACCCTTGCTATCTTAGCATTTGCTTTATTTCTATCTACATTTCTATATGTTACAAATTAAACTAAGCACAACTGATTATTAAAGGATGAAAAATTTTTTGCAGATTTTGATGTCATTCAGGGGTCTTTTTTGTTCAAATCTGTGAATTTGTTTTGCTTTTGCTAAGTCCCAACAAAACATGATATAAAATTCACTATTTTTTATCTGTAATGTTCAATGTATTAAAAGTATTCAACATTTTAAGTAAGAAAAATCTCAAGTTGATGTTAATAATTGCTGCAGGACCTTGTTGATTTATTTCAGATGCAAAAATCTATTACGACATGTTTGTAATTTGTATTTAGATGCATTGTATTTGTTTTTAATTTTTCTAATTGAATTGTTCACCTATATTGCATGTGGTGATTTTATAAGCGTAGCTTAGACGTGATACAAGGCGAAAAGAATTGGGTACCCCACCTATATTGCATATGATCCATTATTGTACATAATTAGGTTACAATAGAATTTGTATTTTATATGAATATTACCTTATGAAAATTGAGATGCAGTAGAGTGAGGAGGACCTCGTATCATAAATAGAAGGAAGTATGAGACCCTTGCACCAACCCTGATGCTACATTAGTGATAATGTTGCCTTCATCTGATAATGCCATTATTTGGGCAGTATTTCTGGGAGGTATATGTGGGAGGTATTTCTGCCACACTCTGTATTTGAATAATTTAAAAAATTTTAAAATACAGAAAGAATAACTTTTCAGACACACACACACACATTTACATTTACTGATTTCATGTTCCACACTTAAAACTACATCATTAATTAGTAATCCTTTATATATATATATATATATATATATATATATATATCCAAGTATTGGATGATTGGTGTATACGGAATAAATTCCAATAACCAACAAATACTATTCTTAAAAGAGTGCTCAATACAGAGTAGAGGAAATATAATTATTTATTCAAAAATTATAACATAAATATGTTATAAAATCACTACAAAAATAGCCATTTTCTTTCAACACTTCTGGTGTCTTCTCAAGTGATGGTGTTGAATGACATTCAACACCATCTCTCTATATATATATATCCAAATGTAAAAGAGTGAAAAGAATATAAATTCAAACGTTCATAACATTAATTTAAAATAGGGCTCAATACAAGAGTAGAGCAATAAATATTGCATGTTCCAATGTAACAGTTTATATATATATATATATATATATATTATAATTTTTTCATATAGACAAAAACAATTTACTCACTACAAAGGTGCAACTTCATTTCAGTGCATTTAATTGCACTTTGACTGGTGAGAACCAAAATGGTTATGAACAGTTCTGTTTGTAAGCAAGCTGCATATGGAACATCACTTCCTTTTTCCCATTTGTTTGAAAAAGAAAATAGGTACATATTAAGAGGGGACATATAAGGATAAAGAAAAAATAGGAAGGGCAAAAGGGATGAAGCAATAGTGTTTAATATCAGTTTATTGAAGGATTGTTGAGGTGTTAAAGTGATAACTCCACCTGAAATTTTTTTTAAATCAACAACAACAGTCTAGGCCTCCTAAGAGTGAGGGGTGGAGGAGGAAAGGTGAGAATAGGAGAGGGTAATACGATGAAAGATGAAGTAGGGATAAGTTCAAACGATGGTTATAGTAGTAATTGTAAATGTTTTTGGTAACTTTAAAACACAGCCAGAGCTGAATTGTGTATATTTAGGCTGGAATTATTGCTACTAGTTTTGTAATCAATGAATGTATTTTGTAAATTAATAAATTAAGAGGTGGAGATTTTTTCTTGGTATGTTGAATACATAAGTTATTTCGTTTTTTTTTTAAAATAATAAGTTTAATTCAGAATTTAAGATATAAGTAGAAAGGTATATAAAAGTATGGGATATTAATACAACTTTTATAAGCAAATTTGGACCTATTGTCAGATTGTATAACTTGTAGAATAAGTATGGATGTAAATTAATTTATTTGGTACTATTACTAGTATTATATATGTGCAAAAACATTTTAAGAATCCTAATCTAAGATAGATTAGTAGAAAGGTATATAAGAGGGTAGAAAGTATATCAAAGGAGGTGATTTATAATTTTAAACGTTTAGGGTTATGGATTTGAAAGTTTAGATTGTAATTTTAGATCTTTAATATGCCTACAAATAGTGGTTTCATGTCTGCTTACAAACAAAATTGTTCATAACTATTTTGGTTCTCACCAGTCAAGGTGCAACTAAATGCACCAAAACAAAGTTGCATCTTTGTCATGAGTAAATTGATTTTGTCTATATGAAAAAATTATAATAAATAATTATGGCTCTACTACCGGTATTGAGCCATCTTTTGAATTAATGCTGTGAACATTGGAATTTATATATTATTCTTGTTCTCATTACATTCAGATATATATATATATATATATATATATATATATATATAATATTTATATTTATATATGTATATATAATATTTATATATATATTTATATACAACAGTTACCCTACCAAATTTACATACTAAAAATATTTCAAGAATTTAAAATATATTCAAATACAGAAAGAATATTTTTTTTCTCATGTAAGGCCTCGGTTAATCTCATCTCGAGGCTTAGACTGACACTACTCAACTCAAATAAATTGCATTGTATGTTAAACAGTCACTTCTACTAAAAATTCTGTTTTACCCGCATATAGATTTTTATCGATGAGTTCCAAACATCATTTGACATGTAGAAATATATATAATGATAAATGGAGCCATATTACTTTTACCTCCCCATACCGAAGGATAAACATTGCAGCAAAAGATATGATTCATCATCTGAATCAATATTATGTTGGTACAGTTCCCTTCTGTGAGTTGCAAGTGAAGTTATCATACATGTCTCTGGTTGAAAACTTTTCAGAAAATGCAGAATTGCAAAGTTCATATAGGATTTATCTCCCTTTAAAAAGAAAGCTGACTCCATCTTTTATCATAATAAAAATATACCATGTTTAACTTTCTTAAGCTCATTATTCTACAACTGGATCATATTTTAAGACATGTTTTTTGATACCAGACAAGCATTGATTTTTACTAGCTTTTACTTGTGAAAATTTCACAGTTTTCCTATTTTAATATTCTGATGAATTTTAATTATTGGATCTTTTCTGTTAATTCCCCCTAAATAATGTAAAGTTACTTATCACAAATATTAATTCACCCCAAGAAAATATAAATTTTAAATCAAAGTTTGCTTGTACTTTTATTAAATTTTTGGCACTCTTTTGAAATTATAAATTTTAAATGAAAATTTATTTAGCTTGCCTCACAACAACTTCAACCCTCAGAATGAAAAATGACCAAAAATTAGAAGTTATTCATATTTCGTAAGTGCGGTAGTATTCAAGGTATCTACAAGCAAGTTTTACAATTTAAAATAACTGTTTTTGGCTTGTTTATCAAGGTGAGCACGAATGTAGACCCTACACTAAAAAATAGCACACCCAAGTCACCCACATTTGGAGGTGACTACAAAGGTCAACCCAACTGGAGTGCAATGGAAGTACCTCACTCTAGGAGAATTTGGTGTGAATTTTAGTAAATATAATTTTTTTTGTTTTGGGGTGAATTAATATTTTGTGGTGAATAAATAGAAAAGATCCTAATTCTTAAGTTAATTGTTGAGTAAGCTTATGAATTATCCCACTTGGGGGCGCTCTTTAAGACTATAAATAGGCAATCATATTCTTTCTTTTTCTTTGTTTTTAGCTCTTTTTGGTCTTTTTAACTCTTGCTTCCAAATGTAGTCAAATGGCTTTATAAAGAACATTACTGACTAGGCACATTCATTTTCATGGTCCTTTGTTGACTTTTGAACTCTCTCTATCTCTCTCACACACACACACACACACACACACACACACGCACATGTGTCTATCAGACACTTGTTTCAGACACACAAACATTCTTCTCATAACTAGTTTTAATGTTTTCTTTGTTTCATTACAATTGTCTACATCTATAATTCCTTTTTGTTAATATATGTAGTGTTGTTTGTTTTATTTTTATTGATTTTTGTGTTTTCTTTTACCTGGACTCACACAGAGTCTGCTAATATTGTTTGCAGGATAAATGTTCCAGGAGCCCGTAAATATTTACTATCCAAAGTGTTGATGCCCACAACATAATGATGACTAATACTTACTCAAATATACGAGTATCCTGCAACAAGCATATGGCAAGTTCTATGACAATAAAATATCTGTATAAATTCCCCTATCACATCGATAAATATTTGAGATTAACAACTTTAACAAAATATTGCAATAACAATCATAAATATAAATGCTGGCCATTATTTTAAGAAGCGGGTACAAATGAAATGATTTGAAATTGACAACTTTTTCCATTTTAGTGAAATAACTGTTAAAAATTTCTAGCTTCCGTTCTTTCTTTCATTTTTTCACTAAAACCAAGTAGTGTCTTTTCCCCTCTTTCCATGTAATCAAAATGGAATAGTCCATTATTTATGAGGTACTGGCTGCAGATATTAGACTCATATATCTTTCCTTCTTTCTTTCTCTCTTTCATTTTCTCACTGAAACCAAGTAGTGTCTTTTTCCTACTTTCCATGTAATCAAAATGGAATAGTCCATTATTTATGAGGTACTGGCAGCAGATATTAGACTCATATATCTTTCCTTCTTTCTTTCTCTCTTTCATTTTCTCACTGAAACCAAGTAGTCTCTTTTTCCTACTTTTCATGTAATCAAAATGGAATAGTCCATTATTTATGAGGTACTGGCAGCAGATATTAAACTCATATATCTTTCCTTCTTTCTTTCTCTCTTTCATTTTCTCACTGAAACCAAGTAGTGTCTTTTTCCCACTTTCCATGTAATCAAAACGGAATAGTCCATTATTTATGAGGTACTGACATGATATAATTGTCATGTGAACTAACGAAGGAAGGGACGAACAGGATTATAATAGGGTTATTTTATCGATAATATACACAGAAAAGATTAAAATACAATGTTTTCTTACACATGGTGTTAAAATACAATTAATTCTTCTCTGGTATCAAAAATGTCTTAAAATAAGTTTGACAAGTGGAACATACTTTAAGATATATTTTTATACAAGGTAAGCATTAATTTTGATTATTCTATCAATATATATAATGACTGTCCACTTGTATCTAAGTATGCCTGTCTGCATAGGGCAGATAACCAATCCCTGTTGCAGATGCTTGCTCGGGCACAATTGTGTTTGTTTAATACCCACATAGCCGACCTGTGGTTTGTAATGCAACTATACTGAGTGGGTCTCAGTTACAGTTTCTGGGAGAGAGCACATTATCTGGTGTGATCAACAGTCTGAACAGGGCCAATACACTCAAACCCTCAGTCACAATGACTGGTGACTTTGTGCCAGCACAACCCTCAATGGCTCCCAAATAGCTACATCTACCCAATTTCACTCACAAAGCTTGGGTCAACCCGTGGTATGGTTTCCAGGTACTTTCCAAAGGTTCTACATGCTGGGATTTCTTCTCCCAGGAAGATGACATCAAGATGCCTGAGAAATCAAGAAATTTGTGGTTTGTCTTTATTTTGTAGATAATATATATGGAAATGACTAAAACAAAATATGTACTTACACATCATTTCAAAATACAATTAATTTTTGTCTGATATCAAAAAATATCCTAAAATATGTTCCACTAATGGAACAAGGGCACTAAATAATTAAACATATTGTATCCATAAATAAATAGTTCGTTTGGTGAAAATATTGCCTCCTTAAAATGTCAATGTGGTTAAAAGGATATACTTTTATTATTTCTAAATATTAATAAGCATTGTTATGGATTAAATAGTAGGGTAGACTGGGCTGTCTAGTCTTGGAGAGCAATAAGTCTAAGAGAAGGAAAACTGAATTTCAAACCATGGACGAAGCAATGGGAAACCATTACTACTATCTTTCTCAAAAATACATGGCAATTGATAACTATTAAAGAAAAGGAATCTGTGGAGAGCCATGATCGCCTACATCTTGACGAGACATGACATTTAAAAATGTTTGGCTGTTGTCCTTGTTTTTTTTACTAAAGGAAAGGTTTTTATTAAACATTAATAAGCATTTTTTGAGAGTGAAATGTCAGGCTAGATTTCAGGAAAGTCAATGACGAGCGTTTGTTACTTGGTCAATTTTCCTGTCAATCATTTCAAATTCTTCTTTTCCAAAAAAATGTCCTTGTAATTAAACCTTGCCTCACTTCTATTTAAAAAGAAATACCACTTGTATATTTTGTGCTAATACTATAAGTATTTGCCAGGCTATTGGACGTGGAATTTTTTCAAAATATTACCCTGCGTCCAATACAGCAGTATCATGTATGAGAGGGACATGAAGACCATGAAAAAAGTGAGGTTCACTTGGACTCAGTGCACGCATAGAGCATAGCTTTGAAACTATGACTCTTGGAAGTGAAGAAACATAATATCAATAAAAAATATCCCTGAAAAATTCACTCAGGAAAATGAAGTTAAATTTATAGAATTGCAAAATATTGTGCTGCTTATTTTGTAGAAATATCAGATTTTATAGAAATATTTGCTTTGACTGGTCGATTGCTTTGTGGGTGTTTTTTGTTGATATGCTTGTACTGTAATTTGTTTTTCTGCATGAATGGTATGGGACTTCATTTACCAACAAGTACCATATTTCTGTTGTTTTTTTTGCCTATTACCATATGTACCAGTGTCTACTGATACTAGTAGATTTTTTTGTAGCTATTATGAATTTACTGAATGTGCAGATGTTGCCCCCCGAAAAACAACTAAAACAATTTTCAATAAATGCATCATGAAATGGACTAAAATTCTTCTTTTTCAATGTACTGCTAATTAAACCATACCTCACTTCTATTAAAAAAAAAAAAGTACCAATCATATAATTTGTGAACTGTAAGTGTTTCTTCATGATTAGTGAGAATGTCACATAAAGGTAAGGTTATAATTTTGATTTTGATTTTTGGTTGTACTGTGTGCATTTTTTCCCTAAATATTTCATACTAAAATCTGGGTGTGTCCAATATGTGGGTGCATCCAATAGGCCAGCAAGTATGGTACTTTTACTATTTCTAACTATTGTTCACATCTTGGTTGATATTATAGACACAACATTTCGGCTAAGTACCCTCTGGCCATCATCAGGTTAAAAGGAATTGTGCAGATTTGATTCTGAGAAGATTCATAAAAATTTTTAGCACATCAGGCTTATATAATAATAGTAATAATAATAACTAGTAGTGTCCATGAAAATTTAACGGCTTTCCTGTTTGAATGTTGCCTTCCTTCCTTCCTTCCTTCCTTCCTTCCTTCCTTCCTTCCTTCCTTCCTTCCTTCCTTCTTCTTTTTGTCACTGAAAACAAATAGGACACTGATATGTTTTTTCTGTCTTTCTTTCTGATTGAAATAGAACTCCATTATTTATGAGGTATTGGCAGGGCTTTTCTTTCTTTTTCACACTGAAATCAAACAGTGTCTTGGATATGTCTTTTCCGTCTTTCCCCACAATCAAAATGGAACAGTTCATTATTTATGAAGTATTGGCAAATTGTTTGTTTCTTTCTTTTCTCACTGAAATCGAACAGTGTCTCTGATATGTCTTTTCTGCCTTTCCCTGTGATTGAAATAGAAAATTATTTATGAGGTATTGGTAGGGCTTTGTATATTAGATTAAGTCAAAGCAGTAACATTAACAAAACAAACAACACTTAGTGACTCATATGCAAATCATTACCCTGAGATTCATGCTCAGGTCATATTTGGATCTAAACCTGTAAGTGATGTTTGGTTTATGAGTATATATGAGGGTTGGCTGAAAAGTTCATAAGCTGACCAAGATACATTGAATGATAGCAAATGAGGTTTATATTTCAACACAGTCCATCTTGCGATCTACACACTATCGGTGTTGTAGTGCTTGAATCCCATTGGTGAAGAAGCTTTTATCTTGTTGGTCAAAAAAGTAGTCACTAGCAGATATGACGTTACCATCACTG
Organism: Acanthosepion pharaonis; assembly: GCA_903632075.3. Taxonomy (NCBI): domain Eukaryota; kingdom Metazoa; phylum Mollusca; class Cephalopoda; order Sepiida; family Sepiidae; genus Acanthosepion; species Acanthosepion pharaonis. The sequence continues at coordinate 47,320 of CAHIKZ030005561.1, forward strand.
CGATGATCGTTCCTAGTTATTTTTTTCATGTTGGGGAACAGATGATAGTCAGATAGGTCCAAATTAGTAGAATAGGGAGGGTGATCAACCAGTTCAAAGCCAGTCACATACAGCAGCCATTGCAACAAAGGGCTTGTGCATTGGAGCATTGTCCTGATAAAACACAACTCCTTTGTTTAGTTTTCCCAGGTGTTTGCTTTTGATTTTTCTGCAAGTTGGAATAGTACTCTCCATTGATGGTGTGGCCCTTTTGAAGATTGTCAATAAACACAATGCCTTTGCATCCCAAAAAACTGAGGCTATCACCTTCTCTGTAGATGACATGACCTTGGCTTTCTCTGGAGTAGGTGTGGGGTTTTTCCACTGCATAGACTGTCTCTTTGTCTCTGGCTCAAAGTGATAAACCAAACATTCATCCTGGGTTAAGAAATGTTGAAAAAAACCAGCTGAACCCACCTCAAAGAATGTCAGATTTTCCTGTGATGCAATCAGTCTTGTCAGGTATCAAGATATGGCACTCACCGAGCAGAAAACTTCTTCATGCCAAGTTCATTGTGCAGAACATTTGCAACTCTCTCCCGGGGTATGCTAACAGCATTGGATGTTTGACTTATCCATCATCATGTGGTGAACATGATCAATATTTTCCTTGGTGGTGGCATTTTCAGGATGTTCAGCCCTTATCATTTTCAAGACACTCCCTTCCCCTTCTAAATCCAACTGCCCACTTTTTCACTGTCGATAAAACTGGAGCATCATGCCCTAATGTAGCAACCATGTCAACATGAATGTCCTAATAAAAATGATCTCGTAAATTTCTATTCTCATCAAAACAGAATTCGGAACAATCATTGGTTGCTACTTAAGAACACCCAGAATTTGCAGACCTCATTATTTACATGAAGAGGAGAAATATATTGAAAATACTTTCAAGACCCTTCAATACCCAAACAGTTTCATATTCAGTGTGAAACAAAAGCTCACAAAATATTCCAAATTAGAAAAGCGCTCCCTCCTGATAGATGCAACAAATCAAAAATATTTTTATCATTCTACCTACTAACTCTATCACATCTGCAATTGAAAAGAATTTATATAAAGTCAACATAAAATTTGTCACAGCTATATCTAAAATGATAAGACTTAATCAATACAAAACAAAACAACGAGCTAACACTAGAAGGAGGAATTTACTCTATTATAAGCAAAGATTGCCAAAAAGAATATAGTGGAGAAACCTCAAGAAGTTTAAACAAAAATGTTTAGGAAAAGCTTTAATTGCTAGTTCATCCAGTAAATTTGCATTCACGTTCTTACAATATTTCACCATTCTTGGCAGACCTTCTATTATCACAATGTAGGATATTTAATAACAAAGATGATGGAAACAAAAAGAAAATGAATCTAAATGAAATTGGCTAGATTATAGACCCATAACACATAAAAAATTTAAAATTTCCAGCATCTCTTGCTCATGAACATGTGTAGTTGCATCAGTGTAAACAAACTTAGTCTGACGAAGTCTGATAAGAGTCGAAATGTGTCACACAAAACCTTTTTCCACTTTGTCATACATCTTTCCTCCACACACACACACACACACACACACACGCATATATATATATGTATTATAAAATGGACTAAGTCTGATAATTATTTTAATATATTTATTGTTTATACATTATTTTTATAGATACAAATATTTAAGCATATATATTTAAATTATAAACAGAGCATTTACTTAAATATTTGTATCTATAAAAGTAACATATGAACAAATATATATATATATATATATATATATATATATATATATATATATATATAACATATTTGAAATAAAGATTGCTGCCCAAATATACATTATATATATACATATTAAACACATTAGTTGGTCATCCTAACGAGACTGGCCACAATATTTAGAGAATGTTTTAATCACTAGATCATCCACAGTAAATTTACCCTCAGTTTCTTACGTTTCATCATTCCTGGCAGATCTTCTATTATCACAATGTCGGATATTTAATAACAAAGATGATGGAAACAAAAAGAAAATGAATCTAAATGAAATTGGTTAGATTATAGACCCATAACACATAAAAAAATTTTTTTTTTTTTATCTAAATTTAAAAATTCAGCATCTCTTGTTCATGAACATGTGTAGTTGCATCAATGTAAACAAACTTAGTCTGATGAAGTCTGATAAGAGTCAAAACGTGTCACACAAAAAAAACTTTTTTCCACTTTGTCATACATCTTTCCTCCCAAACTGTTCTTGATAAATAAAAAATTCCCATATCCCATATATATATATATATATATATATATATATATATATATATATATATATATATAGTTGGATTGATGTGAGTTTGTGACCCTGGGTTTCCCGCCTTTACGATTGTCAGACAAACTGATTAATTTTTTTAAAATTTTAGATTTATGTAGGGTTGCATATATTGGTGTTTTTATGGAAGTGAGAGGGAAAAAAAAAATTCCTTCCACTCCTATAAAAACACCAATATACGCAATCCTACATAAATCCAAAATTTAAAAAAAATTAATCAGTTTGTCTGACAATCGCAAAAGCGTGAAACCAAGGGTCACAAACTCACATCAATTCAACTACATATGTTAGCTCTATCACTGATATTGAGCGCTTTGCAATGAGTATTGCACATATATAATATATAAATAATATATATAATAAAATGCATACATATATATATACATATATATATATATATATATATATATATTTATATACATACACATTTCACACATATACACACACACACACACACACATATATATATATATATATGTTTATAGATATATATTTTAATTTAATGAGTCAAACAGTTGACGATGATGCTGAACATGAAGCTCAGAGTAACGATTTGGATCTTAGTCCCTAAATGTTGTGTGGTTTGTTAGTATATATATATATATATATATATATATATATATATATATATATATTTTTTTTTGTTGTGTATAACAATTGAGGGGCATGTGTGCAAAAGATCCCATTCACGTCCACACGCAAAAAGCTAACTACAAAGCAATCCCTTTCTTTGCCTCTCTCTTCGCATGAGTTGGCAAGGGAGGGTGCAGGGAACTACAAAGTGAATCACTCCCTAGGGCAACACAGTTAACAGTAAGAACTAAATTGTATTGAATCTCGACATGGAATTTTGACATTTAACAAAAAGCCTGAGTACAAGTATGGACACCTTTATGTTATTGTGCTTTGGAAACTTTTGAAGTAAAAAAATTTGGATTGTAAATATGTAACATTTATGAGGATAAAATATGGATATCTTTCCTGAGGTATCTGTCTATATTTCTAAGATGAGGTATTATTTACACTATTTACATTATTCGGACTATTGTCCTCATCTTTGTCGCCATATTTATTACAACGTTTTGGCCATTGTATGCTCCAGTCTTCTTCAGGTGGTTGGAATGTTGAACTGGACCCTTTATTTCGCTCACTGGAGTAGACTGCTCTAGTTCCATTTGTCATGTCTAAAGAGTGTGAGTTCAATAGTTGGTTAAGGTAGTGGAGAACTTGGAGAGAGAATTAAGCAGGATATAATTGATAACTCATATCCATTAGACATGGCATGTGGAACTAGAACAGTCTACCCCAGTGAGCGAAATTAAAGGGTTCAGTTCAACATTCCAGCCACCTGAAGAAGGCTGGAGTGTACAATGGCCGAATCATTGTAATAAATATGGCGACAAAGATGAGAGCAATAGTCCAAATAATGTAAATAGCTTTCCTGAGGTGTTTATAAAATGTATACTGTTCAATTATTAACACTAGCAACAAACTATTTTAAATTACAAAATTGTACTTAGATTAAATGAAAATTACTTATAATATAATACATATTACTTATAATATATTCCTTCTTGTCAATTTTGATGGCACGGGTACACTAGTAATAATAATAATAATAATAATGATAGAACTGAAAAAATATGTGAAAATTACAAGAATTTTACATATTTTTTCAGGCAAACAGATCTTCTGCCAAAAACAGATCTTCTACCAAAAAGGGCTCAAATATGTAACTCAAGCTATAATATTCTATGGATCAAGAAATGTTCAAGTGACTTATCTGGTTAGCCAAGTCAAGAGTTTCCATGGAAATTTGATTGTTAGAATTAGCATTTCATTTGTTCAGAAAGTGTATAAATACAAAATCCAATAATAAGTTCAATAAATTTATCAAACATTTGGACCTGATGTACATTTTAACATGAAACTCTTGAGTCAGCTTAAGCTTTTCTTGGTTTTTCATTATTTTTAGTGGATACCCATATTTGAGTAGACACTCCGTTTATTTATTAAACAGTATATTTATTTATTTTTATCTACTCGCCTAAACATTCGAGAAATCTTATTAAAGAAAAAAAAATGAAATCTCTGGCAGGATTCAAACCTGAGACCCTCTGGGCAGAGAGAAACCATCATTAGATCCAACGTGCCTTAACTGACTTGGCCATGATGAAGCTTTGCCGATCAACCAAGGTTTGAACAGTGCCTTTAAGCAAAGTCTTTCTCATCTTAAATTCCTCAAAATTATCATATCTGCTAAGTTTCGTATCGAAACCTAAACAAAGAAATTTTCTAAAGAATAATGGATTTTTTATTTATTAATCCGACAGATTTTTATCACTTGAAATGTGATAAATATGGATACTTGTATTTGAGCAGTCGCTCTGTTTATTTATTAAACAGTATATTTATTTCTTTTCATCTACTGGCCTGAATATTCGTGAAATCTTATTAAAGAGAAATATACTATTATGTCCTGTTGGAGAGTGCATGTTTTTCTAATAAGATTTCTCGAATATTCAGGCTGGTTGATAAAACTAAATAAATATATTGTTTAATAAATAAATGGAGCATCTACTCAAATATGATTACCCACTAAAATAATGTTTAAAGTGATGTTTAAAGTGATATCTGGTAAGTGATAAAATAATAATATATGTATGCTAAGTGATATATATATATATATATATATATATATATATATAATCAACTCTCCCGTCGAGATTCGACGTATGAGGGTCAAGCAGATCAGTTTCCAGGAAACCGACAGCCCGACAACGACACATGAGATTTGATTATAGTGGTGAAGGCCTCGTGCAGGACCATCCACACTTTTTGGAGGGACAAATACAGGGACCTGGTGCACCAAATGCCACAAGGTTCCCAAACGACCCTCCGCAGGTTTTGAATTCAGAGTTGTCCTTCTCCTAGACCAGTTGCCATCCAACGCTATAGAACCCAGTCTGTCCTGCTATTTTACCCATAGCTGGAGGGAGAAGAAGAGGAAGAGGATTCATACCTTTCCCAAGGGTATTAACACGTAAGTGAATGTAATGAGTTCGACTGGAATTCGAACTCGGCTCTGCGATTCCTCAATCCAATATATATATATATGTATACCATTCTGTTGGCTTCTCATTCATACTTTATACACACACACAAACACACACATACATCTTCTCTCTTCTTAATTCCTGTTCTTTTATCATTCTCTCTCCTTAATAATTGTAGGCAAGGATTATGGCAACATTCACCAACTTAAACAAGGAGACCATCCAGAAGAGTTGCAGGAGATTCCAAAGTCATCTGGAGGCCATGGTTGAAGCCAATGGCGATTTTATTGAATAATTTTATCCTTTTGTATGCCAAGATATTTTTGGTATAATTTTGATAAATATATCTGTTAAATTTAAATGTCAGTGTGATTTTCATTGATTTCGTCATTTAGACGACAATTTATCCATCGCACTCTGTATGTCTACAGAAGTAATGGATTTTCTATTTATTAATCCGACAGATTTTTATTACTTGAAATGTTATTTTAGTGGATACTCATATTCGAGTAGATGCTCCATTTATTTATTAAACAGTATATTTATTTATTTTTGTCTACTGGCCTGAATATTTGAGAAATCTTATTAAAGAAAAATTACATTTTCCAGCAGAATTTGAAGTTGCATTCCCCTGAGCAGAGGGAATTGTCATTAGATCTGATGTGCTTTAACTTACTCAGCTGCAAAAATCTTTTGCTATTCAAGTATGGGTGAATATTGTCTTTAAGCAAAATCCCTCTCATCATCATCATGGATTGGCTTCGCAAAACGAAGCTCAAGACAGAGTCTGTACACATTGTTTGCAGGCATGTTTGTGATTGATAAATCTAATGCAGGACAGGCATACATAGTCGCAGTAGTTGTAGTTGAAAATCTGACCTGGGCTCAATGGCATAGCATTGCAGTACTTCCTTCTCTGCCTTTTGTCCCTGAGAGTGGCCCTGCAGGTATTTTCAAAGAATGAGACAGCCTGGATGGTGGTGAAATGCCAGGCATCATGGTTCTTAGCTAAGTTTAGTTTGGTTTAGTTTGATTTACAGTATATCAACCTCAATGATTTATTTAATACTGACAAAATTTTTATTGCAGGTAAAATTTTGTTTTGTCAAAAATCTATTTCTGATAATATTTTTTCCTTCAAAATTCTATTTCTGGTAATATTTTTCCTTCAAAAATGTATTGCTGGTAATAATTATTTTTTTCCAAAAATGTATTGCTGGTAATAATTGTTTTTTTCAAAAAATATTGCTGGTAATATTTTTTCCTCAAAAATGTATACCTGGTTATTATTTTTATTTCAAAAATATATTGCTGGAAAATTTTTTTTTCAAAAATGTATTGTTGGTAATATTTAAAAAAAAAAATTGTTTTGCTGGTAATAGTTTTTTTTCTTCAAAATTTATTGCTGGTAATAATTTTTTATCAATTATTTCTGGTATTAAAACCTATTATTACACTTTCATAGTGTTTTTAGCCTAGTTTGGGCGTTAACTATTTACCCATAGCTGGGACCCTAACAGGTACCACCACTTCAGGTCAGGCTGGACCTGGGAACACCAGCAATTAAGAGGTGGTTCCATGATCCTCAAAACCTTCCGATCAGAGGCCTTGCTGCTGGACGTAGTTTATCATCATATCCAAGACGGTCTCAGCTAGGGTTGACCATTGGAAATGGCTGATATGACAAGCAACAATGGATTTTTTCAGGCAATCTTTGAATCATTTCTTTGGTGCCCCTCTTCCACCATATCCAGTGGGAAGCTCACTGTACAATAAAATTTTAGACAGGCAATGAGTCTCCATCCTGGAAACATGTCCATCCCAGTGCAACTGGGACTTCAGCAACATGGCCTCAATGCCTTTTCAAGAATTTCAGTATTGTAGGCAAAGTCACTCCAATGGATATTAAGGATTGTGTGGAGACAGCACTGGTGGAACCGTTCGAGGAGTCGCAAGTCGTGTTGGTAAGTGACCCATGGCTCTGAGCCATATAGGATGGTGGTGAGGACAGTAGCTCTATACATTCTGATCTTAGTACCCTTCTTCAGGCATTTGTTGTACCACACACGTTCATAGATTATTGAAATTTTCATATCTGCTCATTTTCATATCCAAACTTAAACAAAGCAATTTCTAAAGTCATGGATTTTTTATTTATTAATCCAACAGAGAAATTAATCTGACAAAGGGGACGCAGGTTCAAGTCCAGGTGGAGGGTACATATTTTTCTTTAATAATGTTTCTCAAATATTCATGCAAAAATAAATAATTATACTTTTTAATAAATAAATGGAACATCACCTCCCAAAAAAAAAAAAACATTTACATGCATAAAAATAACATTTAAAGTGATAAAATCTGTTGGATTAATAAATAAAAAAAATCTATTAGTTTAGACAGATGTGTATATAGGTAGAAATATATAGAGAGACAAGGGTACCTCAAGGCGGTGTGACGGTTAACAAGCTTATCTCGCTAGAACAATTAACAGACAGACAGAGACTTGTTTATAAAGGTTGAAGTATATTGAGATATAAAAAGTTAGAAATGAAGAGAATGAGAGAGATAGATATGAACAGAATAAGAGAGATATAAACAGAATGAGAGAGATAGATAGATATGAACAGAATAAGAGAGATATAAACAGAATGAGAGAGATAGAGAGATATGAACAGAATGAGAGAGATAGAGAGATATGAACAGAATGAGAGAGATAGATAGATATGAACAGAATGAGAGAGATAGAGGGATATGAACAGAATGAGAGAGATAGAGAGATATGAACAGAATGAGAGAGATAGATAGATATGAACAGAATGAGAGAGATAGAGGGATATGAACAGAATGAGAGAGATAGAGAGATATAAACAGAATGAGAGAGATAGAGGGATATGAACAGAATGAGAGAGATAGAGAGATATGAACAGAATGAGAGAGATAGAGAGATATGAACAGAATGAGAGAGATAGATAGATATGAACAGAATGAGAGAGATAGAGGGATATGAACAGAATGAGAGAGATAGAGAGATATAAACAGAATGAGAGAGATAGATAGATATGAACAGAATGAGAGAGATAGAGAGATATGAACAGAATGAGAGAGATAGAGAGATATAAACAGAATGAGAGAGATATAAACAGAATGAGAGAGATAGAGAGATATGAACAGAATGAGAGAGATAGATAGATATGAACAGAATAAGAGAGATAGAGAGATATGAACAGAATGAGAGAGATAGATAGATAGATATGAACAGAATGAGAGAGATAGATATATATGAACAGAATTATATATGAACAGAATTAGCTAGATAGATAAAAATAGAATTAGATATGAACAGAATTAGATCCATAGATATGAAAAGAATTATTAGTTGCATTGATATAAACAGAATTATATAGATATATAGATATGAACAGAATTATATATGAACAGAATTAGCTAGATAGATAAAAATAGAATTAGATCCATAGATATGAAAAGAATTATTAGATGCATTGATATGAACAGAGTTATATAGATATATAGATATGAACAGACTGAGACAGATATGAACAGAATTAGATATATATGAACAAATGTAGATAGATATGGAGAGAATTATATATTGACAAATTTATATATATATATATATATATATATATATATATATATATTTGTATATGTATATATATATATATATTTGTATATGTATATATATATATATATATATTTGTATATGTATATATATATATATATATATATATATATATATATATATATATATATATATATATTTATATATATATATATATATATATATATATATATATTTATATATATATATATATATATATATATATATATATTTGTATATATATATATATATATATATATTTTATATATATATATATATATATATATATATTTGTATATATATATATATATATATATATATATATTTCTATTCAACATTTCTTTTAAAAAGTCAAACAGTTGCGAAAAAAATGCTATATTGCAATAATCTCCACAAAATGATAATAACAGCCTTTGTCTTGTAAATGCAGAAATATGTTTTTTGAGTTTTGGGTAATGTGTCTTGGAGCAGAATTTTTTCTCTTAATTTGTCGTCATGATGGCTTAGCCTAATGAAGCCTATACTTGAAGTTTGCATAATGTAATGAGAAAATAATTAATATTCGCAAGTAAAGAGAATAAGAGGGAAAAAATAAAAATGAAGCGAACATTGGCATGTCATCGACCAGTCAGCATTCTGTTCTGACTCAGTCATTTATGAACACAATGAAAAAATGCAGACACATCTATTATACTGTATGAGCTAGATAGTGTGGATGTCATTGATCCTGTGTAAAAAAGAGTGGTTTGCTGATCATATTGGTACAAGGAAAGATGTTTAATCTAACATATATCCATGACACTTCCCCCTTCGATTACTTTTTCCTGGAACTGAGAACTGAACAGATAACTAAATTCGACTTCTTGGCTTCAATCTATGACAAATGCTATTCAACTGAGCTGTATCATTTGTTTAAAAGATTACCGGACTGTTATGTAATATCAGACTGCCTATTTGGTAGTGAATCTCATCACAGATGAAGAAGAGACCTGAAGCAGCAGAAATACTGTCCTAAAGAAAAATGCTGATAATACTATGGACTGAACATGTGAGGAATGACAGATTTAGAAAAAGATGGAAGCAAAAAGGTCACTTATACTTAGAATTAAAAAGAGATAATTGAAATTTTGAGGTCACATAATGAGGAAAGAGGGCTTGGAAAATTTAACCGCTTTATTTTTAACAACTGATTTAATTTCACCATTTTGAAGAACTGATTTAGGATTCCTTTTTCACATTTTATTTAGCAACCCTACTTGTTCAACATCTAATTTAGCCCTCCACTTTTAGCGTCTGATTTAGTCCTCCACTTTTAGCGTCTGATTTAGCCCTCCACTTTTAGTGTCTGATTTAGTCCTTCACTTTTAGTGTCTAATTTAGTCCTCCACTTTTAGTGTCTGATTTAGTCCTTCACTTTTAGCATCCAATTTAGCCCTCCACTTTTAGTGTCTGATTTAGTCCTCCACTTTTAGCATCCAATTTAGTCCTCCACTTTTAGCATCCAATTTAGCCCTCCACTTTTAGTGTCTGATTTAGTCCTTCACTTTTAGGATCCAATTTAGCCCTACACTTTTAGTGTCTGATTTAGTCCTCCACTTTTAGCATCCAATTTAGCCCTCCACTTTTAGTGTCTGATTTAGTCCTTCACTTTTAGCATCTGATTTAGCACCTCAACATTTTCATTCTTATTATAAAAAATAATCATGAAAACAAATTTTTTTATTTGTAAATTTATAAAGCTGTCTGTTGACAAGAGAATAAAAAAATTTAAATAAACTCATAATGGCACATCTGAGAGATAGCTCTCTTCCAACAGCATGGCTGATGCTAATCTCCAGGGTAGTGACTCGTTTCACCTTCTCAGGCTAACTTTCTCAGCTGAAATGAAGTGGGAAGACTATATTGAATCCATTGCTAGGTCAGCTGCTAAGAAAGTTGGTTTACTGTATCATGTGAGACAATTTTTCTCTTCAGAATCTATCTTGCATATCTATAAGTCTACCATTCATCCATGCTTTGAATATTGCTGTCACACATAGTCTGGTGCCCCTGCTATTTACCTTGAGCTCCTTGATAAAATTCAAAGAAGAATCAGCAATATTATTAGTCTTGATCTGATGACTTGGTTTCAGTCACATTCCAACTGCCATAAAAATGCTTCCCTGTTCCTTTTCTATGAATACTTTCATGGCAATTGTACAGGTGAGCTCATCACTATGGTATCTAGCCTTTATGAATTTAAGTGCAGTACTAGATTGGCAGTTAGGTCCCAACAATTCACAGTTGAATTGGCTAGATATAACTGTAAATTCTATGCTAAGAGTTTCTTTTCTTGCACTTCTTGCTTGTAAAACTCTCTTCTGGCTCCAGGCTCTAAAGCCAACTTTAATCTGCAAAAATTTAAGTGCAATGTCAATCATTATCTACTGTCTTCCTGATCACTCTTCTATTGTTCTCATTATAATTATTGTTTCCTAATTCTTTCACATTTAGTAACCCCTTAGGTTTTAGTGGCTTTATTATCTCCGATGGGGTTAATTCAATTAAAAAAAGAATAAAAAAACAAAAAACAAACTGTAATCATTAATTTAGAAAAAAATGGCATTTTCTAGACATGTCCTTCATTTGCTCTCACCTTATAAATTCACTAAAATAAGTTAAGGGCATCTGAAGTTATGCATTATTTTAATTGAGAATTGACAACACAAATGTTAAAGATATTTATTTATTAGATTGTTTATAAAAATAATTTAGCTAAGTCTAATAAACATGCCTGCAAAAAGAGAGCAAATACAGTAAAAGCAATGCCAAGAGAAAAAAAATGACCTTTTGACATAGCACTTTTTTTGTAGGTATGTTTATTCAACTTTGCCAAGAAAACATTTATGAGTTAAACATAGTGGGAGTAATGTCCACATGGTTGGGTTGAAAGTAAGTAATCAGTTTACTGGAGTAAAGAATTTTTGGTCACCCATATTTCATCTGTTCCAATGAAACACTTATAAAATTAAGTAGGCTTTCGTAACATATGGGGAAGGAATGATCAAAACATTGTGTTACATGTTTTGGCATTTTGGTCACCCATATTTTATCTGTTCCAATGAAACACTTATAAAATTAAGTAGGCTTTCATAACATATGGGAAGGAATGATCAAAAACATTGTGTTACATGTTTTGGCATTTTTGGTCACCCATATTTTATCTGTTCCAATGAAACACTTATAAAATTAAGTAGGCTTTCATAACATATGGGGAAGGAATGATCAAAACATTGTGTTACATGTTTTGGCATTTTTGGTCACCCATATTTTATCTGTTCCAATGAAACACTTATAAAATTAAGTAGGCTTTCATAACATATGGGGAAGGAATGATCAAAATACTGTATTACATGTTTTGGCATTTTTGGTCACCCATATTTTATCTGTTCCAATGAAACACTTATAAAATTAAGTAGGCTTTCATAACATATGGGGAAGGAATGATCAAAACATTGTGTTACATGTTTTGGCATTTTTGGTCACCCATATTTTATCTGTTCCAATGAAACACTTATAAAATTAAGTAGGCTTTCATAACATATGGGAAGGAATGATCAAAACATTGTGTTACATGTTTTGGCATTTTTTGGTCACCCATATTTTATCTGTTCCAATGAAACACTTATAAAATTAAGTAGGCTTTCATAACATATGGGGAAGGAATGATCAAAACATTGTGTTACATGTTTTGGCATTTTTGGTCACCCATATTTTATCTGTTCCAATGAAACACTTATAAAATTAAGTAGGCTTTCATAACATATGGGAAGGAATGATCAAAACATTGTGTTTCATGTTTTGGCATTTTTGGTCACCCATATTTTTTATCTGTTCCAATGAAACACTTATAAAATTAAGTAGGCTTTCATAACATATGGGGAAGGAATGATCAAAACATTGTGTTACATGTTTTGGCATTTTTGGTCACCCATATTTTATCTGTTCAATGAAACACTTATAAAATTAGGTAGGCTTTCATAACATATGGGGAAGGAATGATCAAAACATTGTGTTACATGTTTTGGCATTTTTGGTCACCCATATTTTATCTGTTCCAATGAAACACTTATAAAATTAAGTAGGCTTTCATAACATATGGGGAAGGAATGATCAAAACATTGTGTTACATGTTTTGGCATTTTTGGTCACCCATATTTTATCTGTTCCAATGAAACACTTATAAAATTAAGTAGGCTTTCATAACATATGGGGAAGGAATGATCAAAACATTGTGTTACATGTTTTGGCATTTTTGGTCACTCATATTTTATCTGTTCTAATGAAACACTTATAAAATTAAGTAGGCTTTCATAACATATGGGGAAGGAATGATCAAAACATTGTGTTACATGTTTTGGCATTTTTGGTCACCCATATTTTATCTGTTCCAATGAAACACTTATAAAATTAAGTAGGCTTTCATAACATATGGGGAAGGAATGATCAAAACATTGTGTTACATGTTTTGGCATTTTTTGGTCACCCATATTTTATCTGTTCCAATGAAACACTTATAAAATTAAGTAGGCTTTCATAACATATGGGAAGGGAATGATCAAAACATTGTGTTACATGTTTTGGCATTTTTGGTCACCCATATTTTATCTGTTCCAATGCAACACTTATAAAATTAAGTAGGCTTTCATAACATATGGGAAGGAATGATCAAAACATTGTGTTACATGTTTTGGCATTTTTGGTCACCCATATTTTATCTGTTCCAATGAAACACTTATAAAATTAAGTAGGCTTTCATAACATATGGGAAGGAATGATCAAAACATTGTGTTACATGTTTTGGCATTTTTGGTCACCCATATTTTATCTGTTCCAATGAAACACTTATAAAATTAAGTAGGCTTTCATAACATATGGGGAAGGAATGATCAAAAACATTGTGTTACATGTTTTGGCATTTTTGGTCACCCATATTTTATCTGTTCCAATGAAACACTTATAAAATTAAGTAGGCTTTCATAACATATGGGGAAGGAATGATCAAAAACATTGTGTTACATGTTTTGGCATTTTTGGTCACCCATATTTTATCTGTTCCAATGAAACACTTATAAAATTAAGTAGGCTTTCATAACATATGGGGAAGGAATGATCAAAACATTGTGTTACATGTTTTGGCATTTTTGGTCACCCATATTTTATCTGTTCCAATGAAACACTTATAAAATTAAGTAGGCTTTCATAACATATGGGGAAGGAATGATCAAAACATTGTGTTTCATGTTTTGGCATTTTTGGTCACCCATATTTTATCTGTTCCAATGAAACACTTATAAAATTAAGTAGGCTTTCATAACATATGGGGAAGGAATGATCAAAACATTGTGTTACATGTTTTGGCATTTTTGGTCACCCATATTTTATCTGTTCCAATGAAACACTTATAAAATTAAGTAGGCTTTCATAACATATGGGGATGGAATGATCAAAAGAAAGATAACATGTTTTGTACATTATAAAGAAGCAGACACTGGTTTTTATATATTTTAGAGAAAAGAATTGATTTTTAGTTTTTGGCAGAAGCTACCATAATTCACTACAGAGAAGGAAATCTTGACTGCATACTTATTCTTTTATGTGCTCTGTTTTCAGGACATTGGTGATCATGTTTCTCCACAACTTCCTGTCTTTTTACAATCTTCCTTTATCCCCATTCTGCAATCACACAAGATTCTCACTGTTTCCATTCTGCCATCAATATGTCAAAGCCCTCTTTTCTTAAAATGTGTCCTCCAAAAAAGAATTCCTCTAGTTTTTTTTAATATAAAACCTGTGATACTTTAAATAGGTTGAGGTAAATATTTTGAGCAATAAATCTGTGAAAAAAAAAAACAACATTGAATCGGAAACTTGATCGAGCTTTAATATCTGTAATTTCTATCTGTCTTTATTTCTGAAATGAGGCATCGTAACTATTTGCATTGTTCAGACTATTGTCCTTATCTTTATTGTCATATTCACAACATTTTGGCTATTATACGCTCTGGACATCTTCAGGTGATATCCATTGGAATTTCAAAACTAACCCTTTATTTCGTCCACCGGGGTAGATTGTTCTAGTTCCACATGCCATGCCTCTTCCAGATTTCTCAGTTTCTGTTATTTCCCTTTAGTAACTCAATTCTCCAAGTTTTTGTTCACCTCTGCTGTGGACAGGTATTGAACTCACAATTCTTTAGATCAAGTCACTGGATTACTTCAACCAACACTTTTATCTACTGGGTCATGTGTCCAGAAGGCATGGCATGTGGAACTAGAATAGTCTACCCGAGGATACAAAATAAAGCGTTCTGTTTGAAATTCCAATATATATTACCAGAAGGAGGCCAGAGTGTACAACGGACAAAACGTTGTGAATATGAAAATAAAGATGAGGACAATAGTTCAAACAATCTAAATAGTGTAAACTGAAATTTTTATTAAAAAGAGTTATCAAACTTTTTTTTATTTAAATGTTATTTATTCATCTTTTTGTGACATTAGGCACAACAAAGAAAAACTGCTCTTAACAATCAAAAAGAGGTAGGGAAACTTTTAAATGTGAAATGAGGCTTAGAGAATTTAACACTCACAGGACTCAGAGGAAAATAATAACAAATTTGTGCAAACGGATGGAGAAAAAAGTACCACAAAGAGGGTCCATAAGGGAGTAGGTACTGCTGAGAATGACAAAAGACAGAAAGCTATGGAGAGCCATGATTACCTACGTCCTGATAGCACAACATTTGATGATAGCATTTCATTAACATACTTTTATATGAACATTCATCACATTTATTTTGTCATGGGGAATTTTATAACCATAGTGGATATATTAGAATTAGCTTGGGTATCTTGATGTGGTGTAATAGTTAGAAAGCTTGTCTTACTACGATCAATTACGAGTGAGTTTGATCCTCACTGGGTGCCCCCTACATTCGGCCTTGTGCCACATCTAAGCTATGCTTGGAAAATCGCTATTAGAATTAGCTTTTTGTACAAGGTATAGGGAAAAGAGGTTTTCTTGGTTTAAAATTTAAAATTCTTTCTTTTGAATTTTTTAAATTGTACGTTTTCATCATTTTTTTTTAAGCTTGTTACATATACCCCGCCTCTGAAAAAAAATATTAAAATTTCAAATTAGACGAATTCACTGAGTGCAAGCGTGGTAATTATTAAAAACAGAAAGAAAGGCTTTGATTTTATTTCTTTTTAAATTTCCTTCAATAGGGTCTAATAACAATAAAAAAAAAATAAACCTTTAAAATTCCACGCATTCTGATGTGCAGTGTGTCATTTTTCCGAATAATGTGACATTGGTGGGATCAGTTGCATTTTTAGACATTATTTTTTTTTCTAAAAAAAAAAAAAAAGCTTGAAGGTATTTTCTCAAATCCGATTAAAGAAATTAAAGAACCCATATAATTATTTAACAAAGCAAGAAGAAATGGCACATTCCCATAGTAACCTTGTTTTTTGGTGTTTCTTTTTTTTTTTTTCCTTAAATTTAACTTCGACCACAATGCTGCTTTTTATTGAGTAATACTACCATACCATTCTGTTTCACGGCGAGATAGGCCGATAATGCCTCGGACTAGAATTACATTTAAAAACATTTCACTTAAAAAAATAGAAAAAAGGTCTGCCTATTTCGTTGATAATTGATCTCAGTTCTTATTCAATCATAATGCATTTGTCTTTTTGTAGAGTTCTTTTCTTCCGACGAGGTGCGTGGTTTTATTGACCTGCGACATGCATAGAGAGGTCAGTCTTTTTTTTTTTTTTTTACACTAGTGCTGTCGCATAGTTTCGCTCCCAGAAAGATACTCCCCTCCATCTAGTTTGCTCTTTCCTTTTCATTTTCTTTCTCCAATTTGCTATTTTTCTTGTTTCCGTCATCGGTGAGGCTTTCGTCTCGCTATCTAAGTCGATATCTCTCGTTTTAAAGAACTTCCATCGAAGTACTCTTTATTTTAAATAGCTTTTCTCCTCCCTACTATTTTTACAGCGTTCTTTTCTTTCTGTCTATTCTCTTTCTCGATATATATTTTATTTTTATCTATTCTTTTAATTCTTCACCCCACTGCTGTTTTTGTTTTCGCTATCCAGAATTCCTCTTTCTCCCTGATACGGTTTTTTATGCAATACTTTTTAATTTTAACTTTTATAATTTCTATTCTTTCTTTCTTTCCTCTTCCAGGGCCCGGGCTTCTCAGTTTCGCTTCTTCCTCGCAAAAGCGCTCATATTTCTAATTCTTCTCTTGTTTAAAATTAATCCTATTGCGTGTTTTTTTTTTGTTCGTTAATTGATGCTACATACTTTCTTTTTATTATTTCTTTTCCTCTCACTGCACTCGAATAAATAAAATAAAATGTTATGTTGTGCAAACACCCCTGACCCGCCATTAAGCTTCTCCGTCTCTTCTCTCTTTCTTTCACTTCTCTCTTTCATTACTTGCATATTTTCTTTCTTTATTTATTTCTAAAAGAAAAAAATAAAAAGACAGGATCAGAATTCTTCAAAATCTATCGAAAAAAAATAAAATGTTTCTTTAGGAGACTAGAATATCAATTGTCAAATTTATCGAAGGTTAAAAATGCCATGTTAAAGTTAAAAAAAAAAAAAAAGGTCACAAACGTGGGACATCCGGTCCGAATGGAACGCACTAATGGTTTGACATTGCTAGTCTGACTTGTTAAACTTGTTAGCCGCTACTTAATAAGCTTAGCTTAGTTCTGACACAAGGCCATACATACAGGGCACCCAGTGAGGATCGAAAGCCCTAAACCAGACTGACTCGCTAATAACCCCAGACTGAAGTGTCCAATGTTGTTACTTAACTTTTAGTTAAAAAAAAAAGTGATATTCGGTTTGAAATGCAATGGTTAGCAAGCAGACCTAAAAACTAATTATTAACTAACAATACTAGAGACTTAGTCACTTAACTGGTATATTAATTAGTTTATAGTGGGTTCAATCCTTACTGGATACCCTACAGTTGTTGGGATGATGTTCTCCTGAGCTAAAAATATTAAAATTTCGATGGAATGAATTCAGATTTTTAGCTAGCTAGCTAGCCCCTGGGTAGGTTTAGTTTTCTTTTCACAGTTAAAAAAAAAAAAAGGCTAATTTATGATTGTTAGAGAGAGAGAGAGAGATACTAGCTTTCGTTCAAGTAAGTTTAAAATTCGTATGAAAAAAAATGAAAGAGTAAAATTTTAAAAAAGAAGCTATTTTTTCTAACACCAGGTGAACATGGTAAGTGAGAGAGTAAAGTTATTTATTTCAGTATCCGTTTCAAAGGGAATTATTACGGCATACGCCTTTTTCACGGGCTTCTTGGATTTATTGCCGGCCTCGCTTTCTTTATATTTTTCCAAGTTATTGTTGAACTCTGTTCTTTCACAAGCCTTTTGACTTCGTAAACATCTAGGAATAATTGTCCTAAGAAGTGGCAGTGCCTTTTGTTATCATTGCCAAAAAAAAAGACACTACCACCCGGCGTCGCTAAAAGGGAGATATCTCCAACAGAGCAAAATACACAGATATTAGAAATAAATGTGTGTATGTGTGGAAAAATAATTCTATCGGGAAATACATCTTTGGAACCAGTAGTAACGTAATTGTGGAGTGAAGGATAGCGGCTCGGATTGAGGAATCGGAAAGCCGAGTTCGAATTCCAGTCGAATCCATTTCATTTCACTTACGTGCCAATACCGTTGGGAAAAGTTTGAATCCTCCTCTTCTCGCCCCAGCTATGGCTAAATAAATAGTAAAGAAATGGCAACCAACTGCGGGGAAAAAATCTGCCTCGTCAGTCATGTATCGAAAGATACATGATCGCTTAAGCGTGTATCACGCATGGCACATAGCTAAGTAAAATAAAAAGCACTTGTAAGACTTCACTAAGAGGATAGGAATATAACATTTTTTAGTTTTTAAATTTAAAATATAGATTTTTTTTTATAAATATTTCCCTGGCCTTCAAATAAACGAAAAAAAAAAAAAAAAAGAAAGAAAGAGAATTCACTGCCAACCACACACGCTGTATCTAATTTTCACATTAAAAAAAAAAAAAGAAAAAAAAAAAAAGATTACTTTTTAGTTTTACCTGAAGGAGACAGGCGGCAATTTCGGGAAAAAAAAGCATTTATTCTGTCAATGTTACACTTTTTTCTTCCTTTTTTTTTTTTTTTAGGTATCCTTTTTCGCACCCTGATTAAATCTCTTAGTAACCCAAACCAGTTTTACCTTCTCTTGCCTTCCGTGGTACCACTTTCTTTTCCCCATCTTCTTCTTAACCTTTCAACTTTCTGTCAGAAAGATCATCTATCACTATTCTACCGGGTTTCATTTTTATTCAAATATACTATTTCCGATTCTTTTCTTTTGTTTGGTGTCTTTCATTTAAAAAAAAAACCCTGATAAATCCATATCTTAACTCTTAACACCTTCTTTTAAATTACATTTTAATTCTTCCCGTTCTAACTC
Organism: Acanthosepion pharaonis; assembly: GCA_903632075.3. NCBI lineage: Eukaryota > Metazoa > Mollusca > Cephalopoda > Sepiida > Sepiidae > Acanthosepion > Acanthosepion pharaonis. The sequence continues at coordinate 66,876 of CAHIKZ030005561.1, forward strand.
TTCTCTCTCAAAATGGATTTCACCCCGACAAGTAATCGAGGTAATTTTTACTTACTCCCTATTATTTACATATACTTTCCCTCATACTTTTGTGAACTCTCTTTGTAAGTCTTTAAACTCTTCTCTATTGCTTAAGAGGCAAACACCCTGTTTTTAGACTTTTCTTATTTCGCCTCTCTTTCACTCCCTCGCTAATATTCTTCATTCTCTCTCCAGCAAAATCTGTGTCTCCTCTCTTTCCCCCTCTCTTATCACACTTATAGACCTCCCCGCTTATTGTATTGATTACCTTCTCTTCTCTATCTTTCTGTTTTTTTTCCTTCTTTCTGTTACATTCTCTCTCATTACTATTAAGCACCTCTTCTCACTCCCTCTCTGTTTACATCATCTCCTCCCCTTCCTCTCTACTTGGAGTTCGCACTTGCGAAGCTATTGCTACAACCGACGCTGACTAGGTGAGTTAAAAAGACGTTTTTTTTTTTTTTACAGTGTGTGTGTATTTTTTTTTTAACTTATTGTAGTTATTTACTTTAAACATCATTCATATATCAGACGAGATCATTCCCAAGTTGATTTCTTTCCAATATATATATATATATTTTTGTTATATGTGTGTATAATTTTTTACTTTTGTAAATTTAATTTGTTTTTGGGCTTTGCCAACACGACGGCGGACACTTGCTTCATGGCTTGTTTTACACACGCACACATTATTTCAGGTATATTTACATTTAAGGATAATATATGTACCAACAACAAACCAGCTTGTCATATATAAAGCAAGTCTTTATCGTGTGATTGTTTCTTATTGTTTCGTGTTGTGTTTTCACAGAAAACTATTAAGCCATTTGGGGGAGGGGTACGGATAGCCTGTTATTAAAAAAATACAGGAAAAAGTTTACTGTAAAAAAATACATTGGCATTGGATGTTCTTTTAGTAGCTAAATGTATCTATTCCATGAAATAAGATAAAAAACGACTATTTTAAAAAAGAGAAAAGAAGCGTGTGTTTTTAAAGAAGAGAGAAATGAAATGTATTACTTGAGATAGAAACATTTCCTAAATGCCATTCTTGGAGCACTCAAATATGTGGCGCATTGATGATGATGTAGCAACGTGGTTCTTTATTTATATTTCTTGAAATTTTGTTTCTTCTTGTTTGGGGACTGTTTTTAGAGGACACAGCTGAAGTCTACTTGATTTTCTGTACTTGACATGCATTATTTGACATTTAACTTGAAATTTAGTATTTTTCGTTGATAACCCAGTGTGATTGCGAAAGTGTTTACAATGATTTTGTAAAAAAAAAAAAACATTCGTAAGCTTTTTTTTTTATTTTAAATGTATTTTTTCTGTGCCTAAACTATCTTTTGAAATTGAATTTTTTTGATGATTTTTTTAAAAATTTAATTTATTATATTTAAATTAAATGTAATTCTTATTTGTTGTAGTAAAAAAACAAAGTTTAATTACCATTCATCAGTTTGTGTTATACAACTTAAATGCTTTTTTTTTTTAGTTAGCGTGTCAGTCACTTAAAAAAAATAAAGAAAAATACACACACGAAATCCGATGCAAGAACAACTTTCTCTAACTAAAAAAACTAAGTCGTTACAAAAGATATTTCGTAAGTTTTAAAAACTTAGGCAAATCACCTTAAAATTAAAATTTAATTTGTTGTTTTTTTTTTTTGTTTAACTTTCTTTATTTGAAAATTAGTTTAAAAAGTAAAACAAACTCTATTTTTGGTAAATAAGTGAAGGAATAAGTTTACATTATAAGTTCTTTCCCGTTTGATTTTTTTTTTTTTTTTAAACTCTTGGATATTTTTTTTATTCTTGAACGAAAACAATATTTTATATTTATTTTACCTGGCAATTATGAAAAATGCAACGGCTACAAATTATCATTAGTAATTCTAATTAAATTACATTTGATTTAAACAATAATAAAAATAATTTATGTATTTAGTTTATCTCGTTCATTTTTTTTTTTTTTTGTACAATGAAATTCCCTCAATCGGTCACTTTTCCTTGTTATTGCAAGCAGACAACAACAACAAAAAAATATCAGGTCAGTTTGACGTCGTGTCGACTTGAAAGTTCATTAGGACGGATTGATTGACATCAAAAGAAAGGAAATGCAATACACATCTATCTATCTAATTGTCATTTTAAAATGCATATTGTAGTCATTGTATTGCATACGAAACTAGAGTGACTTCACTGTTCTTCTCCCCACCTGTTGCTTGTATTTTTTCTTCTTTTTCTTAAAATGTAATTAAATTACACTATCAAACAAACAAAAAAAAAAAAAAAAATGGGTTGACTTTTTCTCATCCCTTTCACATGTGATGGCATGCAACTTTTCTGTTTATTACTGAGGTCACTTGACCAACACGTGACCCTAATTAAAGTCAATTTAATTTATGTTTGCTTTTCTTTCTTTTCTTCTTTTTTTTTTTTTTTAATTGTCTTGTCAGTGAAAAATCTCTTCTTCCAGGACTTCGTTTGCTGTTTAACGTAGGGTGTTGTCATTCTTCTTCGTATATTTTTAAATTTATAAATGTTTAAAAACAATGTAAACATTCTTTCGTTTATTTAATATGAGTATCATCAAGTAAAAACTGCGATTTTTTTTATTCACCCAAAATGTATCAACAATGATTATCCATTATTGTAATGTTGCTTGCTTGTTCTATAGTTTGTTAGCTAGTTGTTGTTAAACTTCCATTCATTGATTATCAATAAACTTTGTCTTGGATTTGAAGTTGGCATTATTTAATAATTGTGAGAAGATACCCAGTTCTCTTATTTGCCACTTGTTGAGTTTAAAAATGTTTTTTTTTTTAACCTATTCTTCGGCAACCACCAGTTTTGTCTCGCTTTTTGATAGCAAAAAAAATTAAAAAATAAAGTAAATTTTTTTAAAAATTTGAGAAATTTATTTGTAGGAAAAAATTTTTCCCACAAATATCTGAAAATTAAGACCTTGTTTTTTAAAACTGATTTAAAAAAAATGCTATTGTTTCCCCAATACAAGGCCCAAGAGCCACTCAGTGTAGAGGGTTACTGCATGAGGTTGTTTTATGAATGTGAGGATATGTAGAATAGATAAAGGTTGACCCTAGACTTAAAGATGTTAAGATTGTAATGATCCACTCAGGAGTTTGTTTCACAAAGCAGTGGATCTTGGGAAGAAGCTGTCCGAATGAAACTTCCTCCTTACTGATTGAATAAAAAGACAATGACGATGGTTTGCACCAGTTTATGTGGTATAGTGGGTCTTAGCTGTAAAGGTCTGAACTGGTGGAACCAAGTAATATAACGTGTCAGAAAATGGAAATGATAGTGAGAGGTTTGTAACGTTGCAGCTGTGGGGAAGGAGTTGTAAATAGTTCATCACCCACAAAGCTGTGTAAATGCTTTTGAACTCTATCAAGGCTAGCAAGAGAGGATTAGTCAGCTCCAGCCCTGATATGGCAGAAGTACTCCATTTTTAGTCTGATCTCTCATAAAGCATTTTGGCTTTAGTCATTCTCCCATCGCCATAAGTTTGCTTTCCTGTGCATTTTTATAAATACTTTTCACGGTAATTGTTCGAGTGAGCTCTTCACTATTTTATTTAGTTTCTTGTAAATAGTTTTGTCATTTTTGTAAATACATATTGGGAATTAGTTTTTTTTTTAAATTGTTATATTCACCTCCTCCCACAGACATAAAGGGTACATATGGGAACTAGTTAGGATTTTCATAGACACATTATTGTCTTACTCAGGACAGTCAAACTACATACAGCAAGGCCTGTGTTCAGGAGGTTTTGAGGAACATGGAACCATCTCTTAATTGCTGGTGTTCTCAGGTTCACCCTGACCTGGAGTGGTAGCACCTGTCAGGGTCCCAGCTATGGGCAAATAGTTCACCTCCAAACTGGGGTCAAAACACTATGAAAGTGTAAAAATAGGTTTTGATACCAGTAATACATTTTTGTAAAAGGTTATTACCAGCAATGAATTTTGAAGGAAAAAATATTACTAGCAATACATTTTTTTGAAAAAAAATATTACCAACAGTAAAAATCTTGTTGGCATTAAATAACCCATTGAGGTATTGATATGCCATAAAACAAACCAAACCAGAGACATTGAAGTATTATGGTGGATGTAGTAAGAATGCATTGTTTTGGTGCTAGGAATACTGTGGTATGTTTGAGTCGGTGATTGTGGCAGGCTAAATTTAAGACAGAAGAAGTCCTTTTCTCCATTCCCCTTTTTTTTGACCTTGTGCCACATTTTGTGTGTGTGTGTCATATATATATTTTGCTCTTTACTATGGCACCTTGACTTCATGAATATAAGTGCAGTACTGGACTAGCATCAAGATCTCATCAATTAACAGATGAGCTCGCTAGATGTAGCCATAAATTATACGCTGATAGTTTATTTTCTTGCTTGTGGACCTCCCTTCCAGCTCCATGCTTTCCAGCTGGCTTTAATCTGCAAAAATTTAAATGCAGTGTCAATTGCTATCTACTCTTCCCCTGATTACGCTTTTCTCTTCACGTTTATTACTAATGTTTCTGTTCATAATTCCTCCACTTCCTGTAGCCCCTTGGGTCTTAGTGGCTGTACTGCCTTTCTTGGGGTGATACCGGTTTAAAAAAGAAAAAAAAATGAACCAACTATTTTTTTCAGCATCTTTGGTGATGAATCAGATATGTGTTCCACTTGAGTCTCAAAAGATGTTCAAGGCAAGTAGCCTCCTTGAAAGAAGACCTATCCATCATATGCAAGTTTGAGGTCTGCTCACTGGTGATGGAATGTTACTAATTTGTTTTTGGTCATATTGAATTTTACAAGTCATTTCTTTCCCCATTGTGCCATCTGGGCCCAATCAGAGGCAAGATGAACTGTTAGGTCCGAGTCTTCCAGATTTTAATTAAATATTTAGCAAAATTATAACAGTTTTTAAGAATATAAAGCTAGTTTGTATCTCTCCCCACCTCAGTGGAGCCACAAGAATAGCTGGGAAGGAAAGGTCTATCAAGCAATTTCCATTGTAAAATCAAAGCTCAAACAAAAGAGGGAGAAAAAAATGTTAGTTCTACAAAGTTGGGGTCTTTGCTGCTCACCAAACTATTTGCTACATTTGATGTGGAAAGATCTACTGCTCTTGGTGATGCCTCTGCAACTATCATTTGAGCCTGCAGCAAATGCAAAACCCACCCTCATATCCAATGCCAAGCCACATTACACAATAGAATGCTCCAGTGATAGTCCTAGGGTTGCTAGCAACCAAGGCAAGCTGAACTTTGATAGCCTTACAAATATAATATTTTAAAATTTTCACAAAGAAAAAACTGAAAATGTAAAATAACAAGTTTATTACAATATACAACTTTATACAAAGTAAAGTAAACATTCATTATCTGACCTAAAACAATTTTTCTAGCCTTTAGATCTGTATGGAACTTTCTACACTTCTTTATAAGATCATTTTCTATTGACAAAATAGCCAAAGAATTTAATGTCTTGAGTCATGGATGACCACCAGTATGTTTTTATAAGCTTTAGCTTTGAGAAATCCCAAACACATAACATGGTTGTGCTCACGGCCTTGATGGTGCTCCGCCTGACTGCACAAGTTTCCGGTACCTTGAGCCAACCCTGGATGGCTGCCACCTTGTTGTATGGCCATTACAAAATGTCACTATGAGACTTAGTCATGCTTTGAATGGATACAGCTCTTTAGACTGAGTAAACTTTTAAAACCTCTGGCACAAAGTTGGCAGACACGAGGCATAATACTATTTTTGTTATAATTTTGTGAATGTCAGCATGTCTTTTCAGCCGATAAAGGTGATATGAATTGTTAGTATGTAATGTCTCATCATGGGTATGTTGATAAACTACTTCTGGCAGTAAGGTCTCTAGTCAGGAGATTTTGAGGTATGCAGGACCATACCTTAATTGCTGTTGTTCCCAGGTACACCCTGACCCAGGGTGGTAGCACCAACTGTAGGCAAATAATTAACACCCAAACATTATGAAAGTTTAAAAATATATTAAATACCAGTAATGAATTTTCATAGTAAAAAAAATTACTAACAATAAATTTTTGTAAAGAAACTGCACTGTAAATTTTAAGTTTAATATTGAAATTATACTTTAGGACTTGAGTCAAATTTTGAAACATAGTCATTTCTGTGTCACGATGGAATGATATTTTAAAAAAAATAATTATAATTTAAGCTCTACTTCTGTATTGAGCACTGTTTTTTAAAAATAAAAGCATAAATACTAAAGAACTTTGGATGATTAACAGTTCTTTCCTATTACATCAATACACACACACACACACGTGTGTGTGTGTATGCATGATAATATAAAAAATTAAAATAGTTCATTTATTTTTTTTCAATCCATACCAGTATGATTGGGAAAAAAAAACCTAGAATCTATATGTAAAAAGCAGACAGGCTGGTGAACAGTACTTTGATCTGAAGTAAAATCCGCAAGTATTATACTGATCATCAGCAGAAGTGCCAGTCTGTCTGTAAATAATCCCCTTATTTTAGATAGCTATTATGTATATTTAGAAACTTAATGTGACTTAGTAAAATATGCTGTCACTTTTGACAACATGGGTAAACTATTATTAATATAAGTGGGTGGACATAAAGTGGATGGTTGATTTTCTATTGTTATTAAATAACAGACTGATCCCCCTTTTATGGTTTACTACATTAATGTCAGAAAAATATGTTTAAAGACTCACATGTGAAAACTATCTATTCATATTAAAGACTTCTCAAAATATGGCATCATTTTTGACAGCTTGGATAAAATCCTATTTGTAATAATTTAATATCCTACTGGACATAAAGTGGGGTCAGTTTTCGATTGTAAAGCATAAACTGATCCACAAACAAGAATTACTATCTCTCTCTCTCTCTATATATATATATATATATATATATATATATATATATATATATATAAGTTGTAGCCTCTGTCTCTATTTGTCATCAAACCCCTCCTAGGGTTTTGGAGATAGATCCTCATAAGCATATATATATTCTGAAACTACATTATCCAAGTAAAGATGGATAAGTATATTTTATTATGATCAAAGTTGGTCCCCGGGGTGCATAAACTTCCCACTGAATTTTTTTTCCTCTTTGATTTAAATTAAATTTAAATTTGAACAAGGGAATGATTCCTATCAAAAATATAGAAGGAGAAAGCCAGAAGATGGCGGTCACATTGGCAAGATCAAAATGGGACAATATGGACATCAAGTTGAGCAAGAAATCACCAATCAGTGGGTAGTGCCATACAATACATATTTGATGCGACAATTCAACTGTCATATCAATGTTGAAATCTGCTCATCAATTCGTTCAATCAAGTATTGCATTAAATACATATCAAAGGGGTCAGTTCAAGCTGTTTTTACACAAACACCACATTGAATTTTTTTTCTATTTGATTTAAATTAAATTTAAATTTCAACAAGGGAATGACTCATTTTTCTCATTTTTTCTAACAATGATTTAAAATCAATCATCAACTTCATAAAAAAAAAAAATGTGTGACATGCAGCAGGTAGTTTGGCCAGTATAATAATATGGCTGCTGGGCAACCAACTCGTTTTGTGCCATGGCTAGTTGTCCAGAACAGTAGATCTTTCACGAGTTCTTGTTTTGCTCACGAGTGGTGTTCTGCATTTGTGTAAGATTGTAAAAATATCAGGGATTGGTTCATAGAGCTGTGATTTAGTTGGATGTTGTCTCTAGATGTTAAGTGTAGCTCTTAGCATCCAAATGTAGGTTCCATCAAGCTTAGACTCTTGGGTTTTAGTTAATGTCCAAGCAGTGGCACCATATATTAACACCACCTCTACAGTGGCTCAAAAGAATCTCTGCTTGAGGTTTTCTGGTAGATAAGATTTCCAGATTACATCCATTTTATTCAAGTCTTTAGCTATATGAATTTTCACATACTTTTTAGTAGAATTTATCTTGCTTCCTAGGTATGTAAAAGATTCAAAAGATTTTTTTGATTCACTTGAGACAGTTTGTATTGAGCCTTGACGGTTGAAGCTTATGAATTCAGTTTTAGAGGCATCTGGACACCTAGACATTGAACAAAATGAGTTGGTCATCCAGCAATCACCTAAATTGATCAGCTATGTTATGATGCATAATGCCTCCCTAATGACCTTGATGCAAGATTATGATGGTTGGCATGATAGACTCCTGAATGTCTAACTTGACTGTATAATATAATAATATAGATAACTCCAATGATTCGCTAAAAAATGAGTGTACATGATGAAAAAATGTCTGAAACTTACTAAAAACAAAATTTTATTGTCAGTCTTTGTTATTTATTAAAAAGAAAGGCCAAAGGATTTTTTTTAATTATTATAATTTTTAATCCTTTTAAAAATTTATTTTTCTTGCATCAACAGGTGACCATAAATTAGTATAGGAAAATTTAGCATCTTTTTGTGATGAACAACACATTGATTTGGAAATTCTTGTAAAAATCAAATAATTATCAGATTTTAATGAAACTTTCAAAATTTATTCCCAAATGAATGAAATGTTTTTTTTTTTCAAAAAAAAAATTTCCCTTTTAGAAAATCTTGATTAAAAAAGATTTTTTTTTTTTTTTTTTTTTTTGCATCCGTAATCACCTAATTATTTAATTTTGTGAATTTTTGAGAAATCACTTTTTTGTAGGTTCAGTTCTTTGATAATTTAAATCATCATTTTTTTTTTTTTTTTTTTTGTAAAACGGAACCCCAAGTTACCAAAAATCTACACTGTAGCTGTTATGGAGTAAATAGTATACCTCGGGTGACTATATGAACTAGTCCATTACTATAAAGAGCTCTAGGTCAGAGGTAAGATTGGTAGTAATTTGGAGGTCAGTCTTCAGACTAATAAAGTACAGGTGTCATGTCAAGTAGCCAAAGCATATGTATAGAGAATCCTTATATGAAATACGTTCTATAAGTAAGAGGTGTTATAACCATAGCCATATCAGAGTGGCATTATAACGGAATCATAAAATAAAAAATGCTATAAAACTAAGACATTATTTCATTAGAAAAGCTTTTAAATGGTTTTAGGAATGAGATATATTATGAACACTATTGTTTTGGAAAAAAAATTTTTTTTGATGAATAAGTTTTTACAAGAATTGTTTTCATTTTTTTTTTTTTTTTTAAATTTTAATTAGAATAAATTATAAAGTTTTAAATTTTAAAATTCTGTAATGATTTTTAGCTGTTAGGTGATATTAAGTAAAATTATATTTACTAATCATAAATAGAAAAGTTTACTACAATTCAGCGCTCCCCCTGCCCCAGAATTTTGAATTTTTTTGTCTGTCTATAAATGCATCAAATTTTGTAAAGATGGTATAGTGATAACCATCATAAATTTGAAGCCAAAGTACCTAAAATTCAATAAAACATTAAATTATGAAGATTATTGGGTAGTTAAAAAAAATCATAAAATGGCGTTCATGTTATAGTAATCAAGCAATATTTACAGAAATGTGCCCCATAGTAAAAATTCTAAAATATAAGTCTTTTGAGATAGTTGTCAACACCAGGTAACAGCCCTCACTTCTGTGTTAAATAATGATTTTCTGTAATATTTTAGACTAACAGTAAGTAATATTTGTTTCACATTAAGTTAATTAAATTTTAAATCAGCTAATCTTTCTCAAATAATGTTTTAAAAAAGTAGATCTTATTTTTGAGAAATGTGTGAATTACGTTGTGCTGACAGATTTGTAAATATGGCTAAAATCAGATATTTTTTACCAATTTCAAAAAACAAACTCATTCCAATCAATTTAAATTCATTTTGAAATACAGCAAAGTATTTTGTTTATTGGAAATATTAAATTATCTTGAAATTAAAAGTAAAATACAAGCTTCAAGAATGATCTTTATTTTTAAAAATTCATTTTAGACTTTAAGTATCACATTTCCTTGGATGGATGTATATATGAATGAATGTGTGTATGCATATATATCTCTGACTCACATGTGAAAACCTACCAATAGTGAGGACCTTTTTGATGGTGTGGGTAAACTAGTATTAATATAAGATTCTATTGGATATAAAGTGGGAAATCAGTTATCTCTTGTTAAGTAATAAACAGATCCTAACCCAGAATTATTACATATTAATATAATAATTTCATGGTTCACTTAATGAAAACCTCCATCAAGGAAGGGTGGTGTTGTAAAATTTTAAAAAATAACTGTAACAAAGTGTGTGTTCATGTGTGATTTTTACAAATCACCATCACAACAGAATGCAGATTTTGTCATAGTTACAATAAGTTTATCTTTGTAATTGACCCCCTGAAGATGATCTTAGAAAGGATTGAAAGTACTTTGGTTAGAAAAAACTACAGTAGCTGCCTTGATGAATTTCATCTCTACATCAAGAAACTGATCAGAGAAGTGAAAAAGGATCATTATAAAAATAAATTGGCACAATATGTCTATATTATTCAATGAAACACACACACACATACATAAATACACATATGTGTATATATACATATATGTGTATATATACATATGTGTATATATACGTATATATATGTGTATATACATATGTGTATATATACGTATATATATGTGTATACATATGTGTATATATATACATATATATATATATATATATATATATGTATATATATATATACATGTGTATGTGTATATATATATACATGTGTATACATATGTGTATATATATATACATGTGTATATATATATATATATATATATATACGTGTATATGCGTATATATACGTATGTACACACACATATATATATATATATATATATATATATATATATACACACATATATATATATATATATATATATATATACACACACATTTATGTATATATATATATATATATATATATACGCGTGTGTGTATTTAAAATAGGATACAGAATGACAAAGTTAAGAAATTTGACAAATGGAAAATGTTTAATTGAAACTAGATTTGATTACATGTTTTGCCTTTCTAGGCTTCATCAGATTCAAAAACGTAAGAAAGTAATATGTGCGCATATGTATTTGTGCATATGCTTAAATAATGACTCATAGTACCTTTTCCCTAAGTTGGCGTTTCTCGTGATTAAAGAAGAAAGAAAATTAGTTACTTTTTAAAAAGTTGTTAATATTTATTCTGTATCTTTTCTTTATAATTCTTAATTCATGTTGAAAGTTGTTATATTTTCCTCAGCTTTGCCATTTGTCAAATCTCTCTTATATATATATATATATATATATATATATATATATATATATATATAATTTTATAATAAATTACAATAAAAACATTTTAGATTGTTACACAAAAACTTTCATGTTTTGGTACTTAGATGGTACCTCTTCAAGCAATAGTAGATACCTAATGATAAAAATGATTTACTAGGGAAATTTAAAAAAAAAAACAAATCTTTACTTCTTTTCCTAAGCTAATGGAGTGGCATAAGATCAGAATTAACATCTCAATTATGCCCCCTGTTACTTAGGAATAGAGGTAAAGATTTGTTTTCTTAAATTTCCCTAATAAATCATTTTTATCATTAGTTATCTACTATTGCCTGAAGAGGTACGAACTTAGTAACAAAACATGAAAGTTTTTGTGCAGCGATGTAAAATGTTTTTATTGTAATTTATTATAATAAAAATATTATAATAATATTTGCTCTACTTTGTATTGAGCAACCTTTTTTTAAAAGTAAATGCTACAAACTGTGGATTTTTACCCCATCTGTTCTTTCTCTCATTTCGATATATACACACACAGACACATGTACATCAGATATAAAATTAGAAAATTTCCTCCATCTTTTCAAAATCAACAGTGACACATTTTCTACGGCCATGCAAATGGGCATACTGTCTAGTTTCTGGTAAAATAGTCTTCCAGTTCCACCTACCCTGTCACTACCTTCTGAACTTTACAAGTATAGATGTATGCACTTGAAATGTCCACTTCACAGAGAAGTGAAGCGTCATGAGTTAGCAGGTCAAGCAACAGAGAGTAAGGCAGCAAACAAATAAGGTAAAACCTGTAATTTGCCTACTTTCAAGTGTGAATTACTCGTACTGAACATTTGGGCGTCATTCAGTTTAAAAAAAAAAAAAAAAGAGAAGAGGTTTATTTACCCAAAGCCCTTTTACTTTTGGCCACCGATTTTGTACGCTTTTAACTGCATATTTCCTAGGGAGCCATTTCTGTAGGATGCCACCATCACCTCAGCTTTCTTACTAGGTAACTTGGTGAAGAAAAAATTGTGCTAGTAAAAACATGTCCTTATTATCTCGGAAGAGATTAAGCTGATTAAAATCCCTGCTCATAAAACTGCACGTCATTTATTGAGATCAAATGATTGTTGATCTTTGTTAGAATGTTTTACAAAGCCCTCTGTTAGGAGAAGAATTAATCCTCCAATTTAAAATATAACAGAAAGGAAATGTATCCAGTTGTATCTATTAAAACAATGTAAAATCTTTTCTTTTGATCTTTTATTTGCTTTTATTACTGAAGACCAGAGTGAAGCATCTGTACAAATTTTTGACAGTCTTTAACCTTTGTACTTGTAATAAAACAATGTATCAGAAGGCCGGTTTTTCCCTTGACACCGCTATTAATTTAACTATCTTCACTTCTTCGGCAATGTTTGTTGTCTTAAAAAGCGGTAATTAGAATTTTAATAAAACCCCAAAACAGGGTGCGATAGGTAAATTGTTGCTATTTTATATTTTTAATTTTTCACATGTGTATTGTCTGTTTTTGATTTTGTCGACTGCCCAGTATAGTAGGGTCAGTTGGGCACCGTCTGTGAGAAAAAGTGCACCATGATGCAATTCACTCTGCCAGAAATTTGTAAATGGCATACTGTACACTTGGCATTTGTGCCAGAAGTTCCAATACAAACATTTTAGAGTGTTTGGGTGTCAATCTGAGGACAGTGCAGAGGATTCAGAAAGAGTTGGATAAATGGTAGACCTATAGATATGTAAGACAGAACAAGATTTATTTACAAGAATAATTATATATTTACAATATTCTAAAGATGCAAATCCAATAATACAGTGGTTGTTGTTTATCAATTTATAAAGAAATATGAAAATAAATTTTTTTTATTCATAAATGTATAAAAAATGTCTGTCTGTCAAACATGAAAATTGAAATAAACAGATAACAAGTAACTGTAATTATGAATTTTGAAACGAAGCGTTTCTCAGCCATTTCTTTCTTGTAGATAATTCATTGATATTTTTATAAAATTATGAATAAAAAACTTGTCTTCATAGTTGTTTATAAAATTGTAAATAGTGAATATTGCATTGTAGTTGGTTTGCCTATTTTGATAATTTTGTAATTTTTTAAAAAGTTTTGAATAAAAAGATTTCTTTTCAAATTTATTTCTTTTATAAAATGATAAGTAAATCATTATAAAAGGAAAATAATAGCTGAATAAAAAAAAAAAAAAATTGTGATATACATACTTATACTTGATGTGAAAATAATTTTACATAATTTAAGTGATTCTAATACATTTCCTTTTTTTAAAAAGAAATATAGTATATTAAAAATTAAAAGTGAAATTTTTTTAAAAATTGTAGTTAAATAAAACCTATTCTAACCTAAATACCCCCCCAAAATCTTTAAGTATACAAATAGAAAAAAATGCCGTAAGAATTTTTGCCGTTAACAATAAATTTAAAAAAAATCCAGATGACATGCATTTAACGGATGTCATAATTCATTGAAAAATACATCCCTACCCCTACCAAAACGTAACTAATAACTGATACATCAAAATACAGTGATAATGAACTCACAAACAGCCCTTGTCTGGATGAATGGGTTTCTCTGTATCCTTGGAAACGTGAATTAAGATTTTTTGCAGTGTCTTTAAAACCCAGTAATAAGTTACTCCAAAATTCGCTTGAGGATGAAATGGAACTAATGTCTTTAATTTAATTATAAAATTAAATTCGAAGCTTTGTGTCCTCAAGGACACATGGCACAGTGGATAAAGGCGTTGGTTAGATCCAGTGACAGACTCAAAGAAGGTGAGTTCAATTCCTGGTTAAGGCAGTGGAGAACTTTCAGAGGGAAAATATAGGAGATAACTGATAACTGACATCCATCAAACATGGCACGTGGAACTAGAACAGTCTACCCCAGTGATCGAAATAAAGGGTTCAGTTCGAAATTCCTACCACCTGAAGAAGGCCGGAGCGTACAACGGCCGAAACGTTGTGACAAATATGGCAACAAAGATGAGGACAATAGTCCGACTAATGTAAATACTGTACATAATACCTCATCTCAGAAATATAGACAGACTTTTAGCTTCTATTTTTGAAATATGGTTAGAACTGTGTAGCGATAAAACCATATTTTAAATCAATTAATTCATAATATATACTTTAAAAATCTGATCTGATTTTTAAAGTTAAAAGCACTACATATTATTTTTACTTGTATTTTATTTTTTCACGCATGTAATGAGCACTTTTTAATACTACTGTTTCCTCGTCTGATTCAACTCTGACCATTAACCTTTTATGTATTTTATATATATATATATATTTTAAGACATTTTTATGTTTATACATTCTTTTTATAGATACAAATATTTAAGTAAATGCTCTGTTTATAATAAACAGGATTAAACAACATTTACCGGCCTGAATGTCTGAGAAATTTTCATAGAAAATATTCATCCTCTGACAGGATTTTCTGTGTATATATATATATATATATATATATATATATATATAATCACATTTAATAATGATTATAGCATTTATAGATAATTTCAGTTATGGATATAATTCAGGGAACTGAATGCCTCAGTCCTCACACTTCTAGGCCACCGTTAAGCAAGGTGTAGGCAGCTGTAAGTGCACCCCCCTCCACTGCGAGATATCTTGGTAGGAGGTTACAATGTATTTCTCCGAAGGATAATCTGATGGAAGAGGAGTTATCACTATAGATTGATTTTGAATTTCTGTATCAGCGAAAGAGGGCAGTGCCATTTGAGTGGGCTAATTAAACATACGAATTGCAATCTCTGGCAATCCGTTGCAATCTCATAAGCAAATCCTGCATGTTTCATCCTATTATTTATCATATGTTGTGTTATTCTAGAGAATTTTTCTCACTTGAATCTATCATAAATTAACCATTTGTCCAAGCATTGAATATTGCTGTCACATCTGGTCTACTGCTTCTGCTATGGATTTCAGGATTCTTAATACAATCTAAAGAACATTCGTTCATCATAACCATTTTAACAGTAACCATCTATCTTGAGTGGCTCTCAATTCAGTGAACTCGAATATAAAAAAAAATATCCGGTCATAATTATGAACTGAAAACCACAAAATATTTTATATTTGAGTATAGTTGAGTTTTTTTATGCTAGGTTTTAGTTTTTCTGTATATTACAATTGAATAAGGCAAGAAATGCATGAAAAAGAAAAAAAATCAGTAATGGATAGCTACAAACAGTTTTTGCCTTACCAGATGCACCTCCTGATGATCTCAGAAAGACATGGAAAATACTTAAGGAAATGAAAGTGATTCTCACTGTTACAATGCATTTCTTGCCTTATTCAATTGTAATATATGGAAAAATAGTCATGAATATGAAAGGATAAGGATTGACTAAATTACGAACATCATAATTCTTTCATAATATGATAAAAATATGCAGACATAATGTTTGTAATTTAGTCAATCAGACATGCCTAAATATATATTTGTATATAAATGCCTGCTCGTGCATTTACCTATATTTATCCATTTGATTATATTCATATATATATATATGTATATATATATATATAATCTCAGGAGACATGGTGGAGGAGTGGATAGTGGCTCAGATTGAGGAATCAGACAGCCGAGTTTGAATTACAGTTGAATCCATTACATTCACTTACATACGTGCTAATACCCTTGGGAAAGGTATAAATCCTCTTCTCCCTCCAGCTATGGATAAATAGCAGGACAGACTGGGTTATATAGCCTTGGATGGCAACTAGTCTAGGAGAAGGACAACTCTGAATTCAAAACCTGCGGAGGGTCATTTGGGACCTCGTGGCATGTAGTACACCAGGTCTCTGTATTCGGCTCTTCAAAAAGTGTGGTTGGTTCTGCACAATCAAATCATATGTGCTGGTGTCTGGTCTGTTGGTTCCTAGGAATTGAACTGCTTGATCCTCATCCATCAAATACAACGGGAGAGTCCACCATATATATATATATATATATATATATATATATATATATATATATAAAATGCCAACAAAAAAATGCCAAAAGTCGGAGTTAAAATCCATTTTAAAATAAATTCTCACATTCTAGTTTTAAATAAGAATTTAGGCATACTCAATGATTAGTTTCCATGAAAAGCATCAACAATCCTGACCATGGTAACCAACACACACACTCCCAGAATGAATGTTGTTGCTGACTTGATCATAAAGTTGGCCATTTTTAGTTTCTTGAGAATGTTCCTTTTGTTTAGATTTCACACTGTCATTTTTGGAATATACTTCAAAAGTCTTAGAGAAGACAATAGCTGCTAGTACGCAAACAATAGGAGTCAAAGTAAGCATGAGATGGACCATCACACAAGCAAAATAACTGGCACTGATAGCATAGGGAACGGCTGGAGAAAAGAAACAAAATAATTCAATTATATTTTGAAAAAACAATATAAATTGAAGTTTTATATAATCACACAATATTTGTGGCCATAAGCAGCCAAAATATATATATATATATATATATATATAGTAATTGGTAGGGATAATTCCAAGGAGGACATTAATCCAAAGAGAGCTCAATGTGAGTAACAGAGCAATATAATAAGTCAAGAAAATCCTTAAAAATCTAATCTCAGTTATAATTTATTTTATGAATATATTTAAATATTCATCTTTTCAAACTGAAGGTTTTTTGGAAAAAAAACAAAAAAACCTTTGGTCTGAAGAGATGTATATTTAAATATATTCATAAAATAAATTATAAGTGAGATTAGATTTTTAAGGAATTCCTTGACTCTTCTAGATATCTAGATATATATAGTACATTTAAAAGATTCACTCTCTGCTGTGCGCAGATAGCTTAGGGTTAGAGTCTCTGATGCCAAATTGGTCAAGTTTCGATCCCAGCTTGAAGCAATCAGATATCTAGCCACACTGATGAGCTGTGATAGAATGAAATAGGCTTGTATATATATATGTGTGTGTGTGTATATATATATATATATATATATATATATATATATGACAATAGGAAAACTGTAGTTATTACTGACGTGTTTCATCCAATGTGGACTTTCTCAAAGCAAAAAAAAAATGAATTTAATTAAAGAACATAACTAATAATAACAAAAAACAGAATGTTCTTAGGAACTGGAGGAATGTAGAGAACGCTATTTTCATATTGTTAACTGAAAATAACATCAGTTATTGTCACGTGTGGAGAATATTGTCATTATAACTGTGTTGGTGGATTCAACCATTTTCTTTTGATTTTACGATATTTTGTGTACATTTGTTTGGGAAAGCAGTAATTTTGTTAAGAAAGGTGAAATAGGGAAAAAGCCTGGGGCGTAGATTAATATTTGGGTAATATTCAATGGCGGCACTCTCTAGAATTTTCCTTCTGAATGAGTTATTTTCTTTATGAGTGTAGCATTTTTAAAATCAAAATTATGGTTGAATTTATTTCTATGTATAACTAGTGCATTAGCTAAGTTGTTTTTTGTGAGGTCTCATTTGTGCTCATAAATGCGTTTTTTTAAATTTCTACTTGTTTCTCCAATATATTGGGAGGAACAGTTTTTTGTTATTATTAGTTATGTTCTTTAATTAAATTCATTTCATTTTTTGCTTTGTGAAAGTCCACATTGGAGGAAACACATTGGCTACCATTACAGTTTTCCTATTGTCATTTATATTTATAAATATTGTCTTTTCTACAGGTTAACTCTGAGAAATTTTTACATCATATATATATATATATATATTCTGCTTAGATTACAGGCTAGTTTATGTGGGGTGCTGTCTATCCCTGATATGATAGGTCTCATTGGTATGTTTGGTTTTGCAAACTAAGCAGAATTTTAACTCCTCTTCTCGGCACTATTAGTCAATCACACACAAAAAAATTTAGGTAACCTTCTAAACAAGTTAAAAAATATAGACATTAAAAACATATATATATATATATATATATATATCAAGTGATAATTACTGCAATAAAACATGGGGTAGATAAGATTCATGATGAAATGTGGGGACATAAAAACATTTGTGTAGTCACCCCCAATGTAATTCTGAAACTCAATGATGGTAATGATTTCAAATGAGGCATGATTCAATAAATGCAAATTTCAAATTTATGATTTCTTATTGGACCAAAGGCACCATTTAAGCTTCCCATTAAAAAGTGGGCTTTTCAGATATATTTAATACCATATAATATATATATATATATATATATATATATATATAAACATTCTAAAAATAGTAACAATTTAAAATATGCTATTTTTTTTTTTTTACAAGGATAATCATAGATTAATTTAAGATTCTATTGAACATAAGGCAGGGATTGCTTTTCTATTGTTATTAACTAATAAATTAATCCTTTACTATATATTAATAAATGTAAAAAAAAAAAAATATACAGGTGTGCAAAAGTAGGTATACAGCAATGAAAAACAAAGTATGTGCATAAAACATATTGTATTGATTATACAATCATAAACATATCAATCCCTCAGATGTTCAACCTATTTTCCCCCATCATTCACACACTCCGTTTTATGTGTAAAACATTTATTATTATTATTATTATTTATTTATTTAAAAATAAAAAATAAAAAATTAGGATAAATGTATTATAAGAAAAATTAATTAAATAAAAATACTAGAAGCTAGCTTAAAAGCCACCCTATTGGGCAGTATTTAAGCTAGCTCCTGTGGAAGGCTCTTGATTGAGGCTTCATCACAAAAGATAGGGTGGAGTAGATGCAATAGGCAACAATAAATTAAAGAAGAATTCAAAATTGATTGCTGAATTTAAGCATTGCATTAATATTTAAGCTTACTTTTTAAAAACTCAACAATAATTCTACTGCCACCACTTAATTTAGAGATGATTTAATGTATGTAGGTCCTTTCTTTCTATACAAACAATTATTTTTATTTCATGGGTGACTTTCACTGGATTTCACAATTAATTTTGATTATTCTTAAAATTTATTTCCAAGTTATAAAAATTGTTATTGTACAAAATCTGTTGCCAAAAAATTGCTGAAAACAATTACAGTAATGACAACTTGGGAATCCAAAATTTCAGAATGGGTCCGGATCCAGCTTGGAATGTTTTAATTTGCTTATGGAGTCAGCCTGATTCCAAAATGGTAGGATATGTTGGGCTATGGCTTCTAGGAGTAAAGTTGAAAAAGTTTCACACACTAACATTTGCATTTATTATATAGATGATTTTTATGAATTAAATAAATTCTAGAACCACTATTGTAATCCTGGTATAATACTTACTGTATACCTACTTTTGCAGCCATGTTTGTGTGTATATATATATATATATATATATATATATATATATATATATATTATTATTATTTTTTTTTATTTCTGGTACGCAGGGGGTTACACATAATGAAGGCGAGAGAAAAGACTGGGGATTGAGTGGACCAAGGAAAGGATAAAAACTGACTGGGGGTTCAAGAAGATAGAAGATGGCGATTGATGTTTCATTTAAATTTTTGAAGATTGTAGTTATCAGGGAAGCAATGAAATGGAAGAGAATTTCACAGTTGGGAAGTGCAAGAAAAGAAACTGTTGAAATAGAAGTGGTGGTTACATTTAACTAATCTAAAAGTAAAAGGATGAGACCTAGATGCCAATCTAATAACATGCTTAAACTCGCATAGTCTGGTACCTTTCATGGCAACTGCTCTGATGAGCAGTTGCCATGAAAATATTTGTAGAAAAGGCAGAGGGAAGCCATCTCATGTTGGTGAGAAAGTGGCTTTAGGCAGCAATCCCTGTTTTCTACAAGTTTCATTAAAAACGACTGACAAGGTACTGTGGTTAGGTTTTTTATTTCATTTTTCATGTGTTCTTATAATTTTCTTTTTTACTGGGCATAAATTATGTAGAAATTGTCCAAATGTTTTGTATGTCTAAGTGCTTTTGGTCATACTTTTAGCCATTATCAAGTATAATTTTATTTTAACTTTTTTAATATATATATATATATATATATATATATATATATATATTAATCATTTCATCCTAAGCAAAGTGATAATGACACTAAGATAAAAAGGATAAACCTCTACTCCTGTTCAAAAGACTGGGAAGGAGTGCAAACCAGGCAATAGGTAAATCTGTCTAATCTCTCATGTTAAAAACCTAACCTAATAATAGAAAGGACTTAACAAGATATGTTGTACTTTTTGACAGCTCGGATAATCTTGTCTCTTTGTAATATAAATATGATTAGGTGACGTATACAAAGTTATTGAAGAAGACAAAAAACAGTAACATTGTTTAGGAATATTCAAGTCATTTTTTTTTTTATATTAAGAAATGTCTTAATTGAAATACTTGTCACAAGAAATGATTTGGATTTGAAATTGTGGTATAAATATTGTATATTCTGTAGGTCACTAATACTAAAGGCCAACTTTTCAAGAAGCTGAGTACTATAGTAGTATGATTTTATGTTTGTAATGAAAATTTCTGTCCAGTCAGCAGTGCTGCACATTCTGTCAAGTTGTAAGACACTCTACAAATGATGGGTGGTTACTTCCAGATATGATTATAAAGTCCATCAGTATTTACCTTTTTGACTCAAGCGCAACCTGCAAAATTTGGCAATAATGATCTTGGGGAAAGGCAGGAGTCACTGTTTCCTACTCTTCAGCTGAGAGTTAAATAGCAGGGTAGTTACTCTTTAGCATGAGGTTTAAATAGCAAGGTAGGTACTCTTTAGTGTGAAGGTTTAAATAGCAGGGTAGGTACTCTTTAGCATGAAGTTTAAATAGCAGGATAGCAGCCAGTCTAGGATAATTACTCTGAATTAATAACAAGCAAAATTTGGAGGAGGCAATGGAAACCACTCCCCTATCTTTCGCAAAAAAAAAAAAACTGATATATTTATATAGTAAGTAATAATGATGAATGAATTGGGTAAAGATTAACTTGAATGCCTTTTTGCAATTCTTTTTACTTGTAAAAGAAACAATTCATTAAGACTTTGAATATAAACAGAGTCCAACTAATAATTCTAAATAAAAGACATATTAAAGCAATATGAAAGAATAAGAAAAAAGTTTACATTATTGCAAAGTGGTCATATCCAGGTCAAAGTGCAAATAAATTAACAACAAAAAATAAAGGAAAATGAAAGCAGGTCAAGAGGTTTCTTGTTCCTCTCTCATCTGAGCTCGATCGAGGACCACAAATGTCTGCTGTAATTAAAATTAGCAACATTAGAGATTATATATGATAAATATGCACACAAATGAAAAAAATTTGTCTTTTGGGCATAATTATATAAACTCAACATAAAATTTGTCACAACTATATCTAAAACAATAAAAGACTTAATACAAAACAAAATGATAAGCTAAAACTTGAAGGAGGAATTTACTCTATTACTGGTAATGATTGCCACCAGAAATACATCGGGGAAACCTCAAGAAATTATAGATTATATGAACACAAAAGGAATATTTGACAAAGCAATACATTAAACATATTAGTTGCTCACCATAATGAGACTTACCACAATTTTGATATAGAAAAATGCTACTCCAATTAAAACAATTCACTAAGATAAAAATGTTTAAAAAGTGCTTTAATCGCTAGATCACCCCTAGTAAATTTGCATCCAGGTTCTTAAATTTCATCATTCTAGGCAAATCTTCTATTATTTATAGTGTTGGATATTTAATACCAAAAGTGATGAAAACAAAAAGAATCTAAATTAACTGTTGATAAACTGTAAAAAACAAAAAAATACAATCAATCAGTTGATCTTGCTGTGCCATATTTTTCACCTTTTGTTTCCTTGTGAATCTACAACAAGCCTTCCACAGTTATTGCGTGCAGCAGCAAGAACCAAGCCCCAGTGTGGGGCGATTTGTCCAGTCAGTGAAAAATTGAGAAAGCTGAAGCTTTACATATTCTGTATTGTCTGTGAATTTTTCTTTTAATGTCTAAAACAAAAAAAGTGCTGTAAAACTCCCTTCCTTGTAATCCTTTGCTTTCATCCTAATGCAATTCAGTATTGCCTTGCAGCATGACAACAGTAATATGTTGAGGATAATTGATATCTCGTGTCAAAGGTAGATACTTAAACCTGTGCTAATCTGACTACTTACTGAAGGTTGCCTCTGGCTTCTTGTCCTAAAAACAGCTCTGCTTCTTTTGCTCTTGCATTCTCTCTATTTCCTCCTTTCATTTGTGGTTTTTTTTTGTTTTTTTTCCTTACTGTTTGCGGTACACTCTCAAATACATAAGAGTATATAATTCATTACCTGTAACACTTATTTAGTGCAATTTAAAAAAAACAAAAAACTATTTACTTTGATTACTTTTCACAAGTTTAAATCACTTTGTCAAACTTCACCTATAACATTCTTGAATTAATTTTGTTTGCAAGGCAGAAAATTTATCCTGCCACTACAAATGACTCAGATGAATGAATAAGAGTGTGTTTGAATTTTTCAGTTGTGTTGTCATATCCTGCTATGGCAACAGAAAATGACCATGACTGAAATTAAGTAGAAGAGCCTTGAATAGAATACAATCTGACTGTTTCTCCCTCCTGCTTTGATAACTTTTGAAAGAATAATTAACACTAGTCAAATTGCCATCTTATGAATATTTCTCTTAATAATAATTTGAAAATAATTCAGCAGACAATGTTATTTATGGTTTTGTTTTGTTTATTACATATTGACCTCAATGGCTTATTTAATACCAAGATTTTTATTACTGGTAATTTTTTTTTTCCAAAAATGTATTGCTGGTTCTATTTTTTTTTTTTTTTAAATGTACTGCTGGTAATAATTTTTTTCTTCAAAAATGTATTGCTGGTATTTTTACTATAAAAACCTATTTTTACACTTTCATAGTGTCTTGACCCCAGTTTTTTTTTTGGGGGAGGTAACTATTTGCCCATAGCTGGGACCCTAACAGGTGCTACCACCCCGAGTCAGGGTGGAGCTGGGAACAACAGCAATTAAGTGGTGTTTTCACACTCCTCAAATCCTCCTGATCAGAGGCCTTGCTGCTGGATGTAGTTTATCATCTTACCCAGGATGGTTATTTATGGTAATTGTATTTTTGGTGATTACCTTACTCGGTTTCCATTGTTTGATACTGTGCTTCGGAAAAATGTAATGTTTATCATGGCTTTCATTGCTTCTTGGCCTTTTGGGAGTTAGAGAGGGTAAAAGTTTTAAAACCAAGTCCCTGGGGAGCCCCCGCACCCTGCTAGTATCTCTCCTGGCCAGTTTATTGCCCAGTGTCCCCAAAAGGGGAAGTGCAAAGGGAGCATGGGTAATTTTTCCACAGTATTGCTCGTAAACCCACTCTAAACTTTGACCTTGTGTCAGTAGTGACATATGTGTGCTGAAAAATAATATTGCTTCAAGGACTTTTGGTTGGGATCAAAGTGTAGTAACTGCTCTTGGGTGGATAAACTGCATTTCATCTCTCAGTTGTGTCTCTGTCTGCAGATGGAGCACAACTGAAAATATCATAGGCACCCAGTCTCAAAGAAACACAGCTGCCCACAGCATACTTCCCTCATTGCACTAAAGAGGGGGAATCAGTAGTAATACCGATGTCAGTGCAACTGATGATTGCAGGGGTTGGGCTATTTTTGGACCTGACGCTAGTGCACACGCTCAGGCTACTCAACATAAACTGACCTTGTGTCACATCCTGCCAACATGGGGCAGAAAGAAAATACAATCACTTCTCAGACTTTTGGCTAAGATCAAAGAGTTGTATCTGTTCTTATCAGCTTAATCTGATTCTCTCTCTATATTTCTGTCTTACCTTATTTCTTTACTTCATTTTTTCACTGAAACCAGATAGTGTTTTTTCCGCAATTTTTACACTATCAAAACTTAATAGTCCATTACTTATAAGGCAGGGAGTAGTGGTCGTGTGTGTGCTAACAAAGTGAAATGAAGTACAATTATAATAGGTTGGCATTATTGTTGGAGCAATAAAGTATTGGGTAAATATATTATATATATATATAGTTTTTTTTCTTCACCAGTAACATCATTTGGAGTTTCATGAACAACGCACTCAAATTGCATTGTGCATAAAACTCTGGTGCAGAGAAGAAAATATTTGTTTATTTTATAACTCTAAAAGATTTAAGAAAGCATTAACTTACTAGCCGCTTGTTGAATGATGGGAAATAACCTGAAATTCTCTGAAATTGAAAAATAATATCAATACCTGAAGATGATAAAAGGATCTATTGAAAGTACTTACAAATGGAAAGAACATCTAATCCATTTTACAATTTTTAAAAACAAAGATTGCATCATTCAATGAGTGGTTAGTAAATGGTTTATTAAATCTGTTAGTGAAGTGAGTTTGGCATTAATTACATTAATTTTACTGATTTATTCTTTGTATGACTACTTTTTTATAATATTAATTATACTGCACCATTTATATATATATATATATATATATATATATATATATATATATATATATATATATAGGTTTAGTTTCATCTTCAAGCAAATATTGGAATAACTTATTTTTAAATTTACTGAGCTTTAAAACTAATGCTTTTTTAATTTAAATATATAATTAAATTTAAAGTTTTTAGCTTCCATTTTTGAAACATGGTTATTACTATGTAGTGAAAAATCATTTTAAATCAGTTAATTTATAATATTTATGCTCTGTAAATTTACATTGAGCACTGTTTTGTAAAAATAAAAATAGCAAGAACACCGGATTATATATCTTCCTGTTCTTTCTTTTTATTTATATATACATATATAAATGTGTGTGTGTCTGTGTGTATATGATATTTGATAGCATAAGCACACTCACACACACATGAAAAGTGTCAATCCATAGGCCAAAGATTACTCATTCCTTAAAAGGGAGTGGACACCAGAAAATATTGCAAACAGGAAACCTGTTGAAGGGTATTTGTGCCATTTAGAGTCTAACAATACCCACATTCTGTTTTTTCTCCTCCTTCTTTTGGTGGTGTTTTTGTATCTACTAAAAAAAAAATGAATAATCAAGTATAATGTATAGAAACCAAATGACTTTATTGTGTGGGTGTGGGTGTGCATATGTAGTCTTATCTGTAACCTTGAGATGAAGTGAATTCATTTTATTTATAAGTAGCTAAAGAAACACAAAAATAAAATGAAGGGTCATTTCCAATTAGGTAAAAGTTTCTTTCTTTTGTATTGTTTAAATGTGTTCTTCTGTGAATATTATAGTAATCCAGTTATTCAGCAAAGAAGTTTTGACTTCTTGCATAATTGTGACTTCAGTTTAAAAAGGCAGCATTATTCTTAAGACTTTTGTTTCTATGCTGAAAGGAATGCAATATGCTAAATGAGGCATTATTTGTCACTGTTTACAAAAACATTTACAAATGTGTTTCACAGTATATGCATGTATTTTTTTCTTTTAATTATAAGTTAAAGTGAAATGTATGATATCCTGGGTATGATGATAAACTACGTTCGGCAGCAAGGCCTCTGATCAGAAGGTTTTGAAGAGTGTGGAACCACCTTTTAATTGCTGGTGTACGCAGGTCCACCCTGACTTGGGGTGGTAGCACCTGTTAGGGTTCCTGCTATTGGCAAATAGTTAGCCCCAAACTGGGGACAAAACACTATGAAAGTGTAAAAATAAGTTTTGATCCCACCAAAATGATTTTGTAAAAATATTGACAGCAATACATTTTTGGAAAAAAATATTACCAGCAATACATTATTGAAAAAAACAATTACCAGCAATAAAAATCTTGTCGGTATTAAATAACCCATTGAGGTTGATATGCCATAAAACAAACCAAACAAAATCAAATGTTACTGTTTGGGTTAGTATACAGTAATAAGTATGTTGCTAGTAATTGGTCAGTGACTTTTGTGTCCTGAACTAATTTGACTGCATTTGACTTTTTAGTTTTTATTTTGAATGAATACATAATCTGTTCAAAAACAAAGGAAAATATTGTGTGTTTTTTTTTTGTTATTATTCATAACTGCAGTCAACAAGAGTGGGCTGAATATTTGCCCGCATTGCCAAGAGATCCATGTGTCACCCAAAAAACGATCAAAACTAACCTTTTACACCTTTGTCTAGAAACTGTTCCAAAAAATAAATCACTGCAAAATCAAAATATTTTTTGTAGTTCTACAGAAGGATGCTGAGAATACCATTGACTGAACATGGTGGAGAGTTGGCAAAAAGACAAAAGTTAAATTACAGGAAATTGTGGAGAGCCATGATCATCCGTGTCCTGAAAGAACACGGCACATAGAAGAAGATTAATAAAAATGCCATTAAAATGTTTAGGAAATAAATATCTATTTTGATCCATTACTTATACTTCATATCAGAAACTGAAATATCAGTTGAAATGGGGAAAGAGGGCTGTGAAAATTTAACACTCACAGGACATATTAAAGGTAAGATGGACAGAGGAAAACAGTACCTAATCTAGCTAATGAGCTTGTATAATTTGATGGCAGAACAGGGTTTAGAAGGGATAACAAATAAAGTAAATTTATTAAGGGCTACAAAGGATGGGAAATTGTGGAGAGCAATGATCACCTGAACAGGCATAGCACATAGAAGAAGTCATCAAGAATGCTGTTAAATCTTCAAACAGCATTTTCATTCTGACACACAACAAGAGAAACCTTGACTGTTAGGTATACAGAAGCCTTGGCTGCATCATATCTCCAGAACCATCTTGTAAAACAACTTGTGGTCATGTAATCAAAGTTTGAGCTTGATCACACCAGTTTTCTTGTTGCTGTTACAATATAAACATAGCCGCTCCACTAGCAGTGTGCACCAAAAAACAACAAAGAGCAATGATCCAATTTCTCTGGTTGGAAGGTGCATCAGGGTCTGAAATTCATCAGAGGCTTTTTACCTTTAGCATGCTAATTTCTTTCTATAATTATTCCTCCAGCCACTGCATTTTTTTTTATTTTTTGAGGGCACAAAAACATGACACCTACTGTTTTAAAATTGTTATAAATTTCTTTGTATCGTGCGTATAGATTTTAGTTTTTGTATACTAATAAAAGAATGGATGAGCAATATTTTGATGATTATGTTTTGCATGCATGTTTTGACATTGAAAACAAAAAAAATTGAAACAGAATAAAAAAGAAATACATTAACAATTTAGCATACTTGAACTTTTACTACTCCTTGTGGAGTTCTGGGGGTGCAATAAGAAGCAAAATGGCTAAGAAGGCTTTCATTTTGTCAAAAAAGTGACGTGTGTTCTCATGTTTACATGTGATAAGACACCAACATTTGTTTGGTCATTCTTTCACCTGACTAGTATATTTATTTGTCTCGTTGACAAATAAAGTTATTATTTTGTTGTTTATAAATAGACAAAATAATTCACCTTCAGAAAGGCTAACAGGTACATCCATGGAACCAGTAGCTTCCATAAAATTGGTCAGCCATGGATGATAGTAGCCACTAGTGGTCATAAAATTGGTCAGCCATGGATGATAGTAGCCACTAGTGGTCATCGCTTTCCTCCATGTCAATTATTGACCACTTCACTGTCAATATCCACTTGAGTAAAACCTTCAAAATCATCATCGGAGTCCAAATCAAAGAAAAACTGAATAAAGGCTTCGTTGGATGTTAATGTAGCCATTTTCAATGACAAAAATTGCAAAAAAATTAACGTGGGTTTAATCAATGTTACACTGCATGTAGTGTAGAAAAATTCAAAATGGCATTGAAAAATGGAAGTTTAGCCTTGTTCCAAAGCAGTAGTAGGCAATTTCCAGCTTAAAATACCAGAAATAACAGTTGACAAGTGTTTATTTATCGTAACCATCTCAAAGTGACAGAATGTGCCTAGAGCAGCAAAGGGAGAGAATTCTATGGTGACAATTTTTGCCTCCGGCATGGTAAAGGTTAATACAATATGCCAACAGTGCGTAGGAGGGAAGTGTACAAGTTGATTGAGAAGTTCAAAAGTGGCTGGACAGGCATGGCACACAAAGATGTAACAGCCCACCTCTTGGCCTCCATCACTGAAAGCATGTTCTCTGCAGATTTGGATCACTGCTCTTTGCTCCTTTTTCAGTTTTCTGACCTCAGTTTGGGTGCTACCACCTTGGGTCAGGGTGGACCTGGGAACAGCAGCAATTAAGAGGTCATTTCCCACTCCTCAAAAATTCTTGATCAGAGGCCTTGCTGTTGGATGAAGGGAATAGGAAGTCTCGAAACATGTACCAATATTCAACAAAAGATATATAGGAAATAGGGTAAACCTTTTAATTGTTCAAATACATTATTATAATAGTTGCCTAAAAATACATTGCCATGATGATGCTGAAGCTCACCAACTTGGGATATACGACTTTGCCACATCCACCATATTCCCATCTTCTCTCGCCCACGGACTAAAATTTTTTTCAAGCATCAATTCTTACCAAAAGACATTCCATTACAAAAAATCTGCAGAAACTGCATTCAAAGATTACTTGACATCCAAACCTTTAGAGTTTTATTGTAAAGGCATAAATAACCTTGTAACTTGATGGCAGAAAGATATAGATGTTAACGGTTTCTATTTTGACTGATTTAAATAGTTTTAAATTCTGGATTAAAAGATATTTCTAAAATTGGGTATTATTTTCTGAAGAAACCCAATATATTACTTATTTTTTGGATAGAAATGTATAAATGTTCACAGTTTCTATTTTTGACTGATTTAAATACATTAATTCAGGTATAAAAGTTGATTCAAAAATCGGACATTTTTTTTCCAAACAACCTAATATATTTACATTATTCAGACTATCATCCTCACTGTTATCCTCATCTTCATTTCCATATTCCCAACGTTTTAGTTATTGTACACTCCGGCATTCTTCAGGTGATTGGAATTTTGAACGAAACCCTTTTATTTTGTCCAATGTCTGAAATGTGAATATGGCAATGAAAATGAGGATAACAGTCTGAATAGTGTAAGTACAATGGAGCCATTCGTAACCCAAAACTATTTTTCCAATAGGAATCAATATAGAGAAAAAAGTCACAGTAAAATAAAATTAGAAAAGCATAACACAACACATGAATGTATACAACACTGTAGTCGACTCCAAAATTATTATTAAATTGGTTCAGCAATGTTGTTTGAGAATTGATGCATTTTCATCTCAAATTTTCTGTTCGAAAACCGATTTGTTCCACACGTGAGACATTTGAGAATTGAGGTTGTACTGTAATGTAAATAATAATAATAATACCTCATCTTGGAGATATAGACAGAACCCAATGTATTTCAATCACCATTTGAATGTTTGGTTAGTGAAACCAGTACAGTTACCATTTCACCAAATTCGCAAGCCAATGTTTTAATTATCATAAGTGCTGCAAAACATGGCATCTGCCTTTTTTAAAGCACAATTCATTTTTGGAATTCAAAATAGATTTGATGAAAATTAATAAAAAAAATTTTTTAATTAAAAACAAAACAAAAAAAATCAGCGCAGTTATCTTTGTTCATTTGACATGAAAGCCCAAGTTACATCAAGTTCCCCTGTTTTTATTGATGCCCGTCTTAGATTAGCCTTATCACAATGTCTCTCTTCTTGTCACAAGTACGGCCTTACAAAACTCATATCTGATTTTTGCTAATTAAAAATACAAACCCATTGCGAAGTTTACTTGCTATCCATTTTCTCTCTCTCTCTCTCTCCACTTTCCCAACCGTGGGAAGCTTGCTTTAAAATAAGTACTTTGTTGTGTGTATACCATCATTAGTAGACCATCTCATTCCACTGACTATTTTTCTCGGGAAAGAAATAGATACTTGAAATTTGAAAGCAAATATTGGGCAGACTACCTAAAAATTCCAGCTTATGACCAAAATTCAAAATCTCACCTCACACAGAAAATTCTTTTTAACATCCTCCCTGTCTGCCTTTGTATGATTAGATTTCCCACAAAGAATAAAGCCAGACTTTCACCTGATGGAGTTTCTATAGCAAGTATTATTTTTTTTTTTTTTTTTTTTTTCAGCCAATAAAAGGCCCAAGAGCCACTCGAAGTAGGGGGTTACTGAATGTTGTTGTTTGCTCAAGAATCAAAGCAGCAAACCTTGGGAACATAATGCCTGAGTAGGCAGCCAATACACAAGCTTGCTCGTTTGCAACTACAACAGTGGTCACCAACCATTTTATACCACAGACTAACTTTATGTGGGACAATCTTTCTACGGACTGGTAATGGCACATATCTGTAATTTAAGTACATTTTGATAAAGAAAGCAATAATAAAAAGAACAATTTATTAAAGAAAAACGTGCATAATCTTTTGACTCTTATGTCTGGACTTCAGCCTGACTACAACCTTATCTTCTTAGTTTCTCTAAATCAATCCCTATTACACTATTATCACATCAATATCAAGTCACCATAATCTAGGATCAATGTAGAATCTGAAAATTAGTTGAAAATTATTACAAATATACATTAATTGTATACATATATATATACAAACATATATTGTTAAATATAACAGACAACAAACATCTATTATGTCTGACCATGAGCCGTTTTAAACTTTGTATATTTGCTTTAATTTCAGGTGAAAATAAAGACAAAAATTGTCCAAAATTTGGATATTTCTTTATTAAGTTGGTCCTTGATCTAAGCTTTTGGCTCACGAGCCATCTTCAGAGTGGTTATACGGACATTTTAACAAAGATATTTTTTTGACATAGAAGATTGGTATGCGACAATAATGTTCCTGGAATAGCAGACACAGGTCGTAAATTCGTGATGCGGTTCTATGAGATTGTACCATGCGAGAGGCTGAAATATGAACAACAGAACCATATGTCTAGATGCAATGTAATGTGTTGTGACTAGTTTGAAATGTAATAAGCTTAGATCAAGGACCAACTTAATAAAAAAAAATATCCAAATGTTGGACAATTTTAGTCTTTATTTTCACCTGAAATTAAAGCAAACTTTAGAATGGCTCATGATCAGACATAATAGACATTCATTGTCTGTTATATTTAACAATATATATTTAAATAATGATCTACTGCCCCAATACACTAAAATCAATTGGAAAATGTACTTACAGTTATGATAGACTAGCAGTAGAGCCTGGCATTGCCCGGGGATGTAACAGTAAGAGATAGATCAAGTATCAACCATCATAAAGACTGAAAAATAATATTGACAAAGATTATTGTTTAAGGTTGATGGACACGCATGTTTTAATTTGTTTTTTTTTTGTTTTTTTTTTTACGAATTGGTCAAACCCAAACTCAAAGAAAAACATTGTTTTCAATCGTTATGAGTCTACCAATTGAATAGAATTTTATTATAAAGAATTGTCTTGTAAATGGAATTTTTAAAGCATTCTGAATGTAAAAATAAAGAAAAAAGTGTGCAAGACAATAAGAAACACTACCTGCCAAAAAAAAAGAAGTTTTGTTGAAATCGGTTGAAAAATGTAGGAAATCCAATCCCATATATAAATGAACACGATATTGAGTCACCCCCCCCATGAGGGTGTCATGTGGCACAAGGCCTTTTTAACGTGGGCATTCCCAAGCCATTAGGCTCGGCCAAAAAATAGCCCATTTGAACCCGTATAAACGGGTTCAGGGCATTTTACCTCCCGAAGGAGACTCAATCCTTGGCGTAGCCTCCTTCGGGTTCCTCCCGCCCGTAGGGAAGAGAGTTCAAACTGAGCAGTCTGTTCAAAAGTGAACGAACACACACACACACACACACACACACACACACACACAAAGAACCTGGGTTTTATAATAAGTATAACTTGATATGAGTTGTCTCCCTTTCGTTATGGCGACAGAATCGTGTTTTATCGTGTTTTCAAATTGATTTTGTGCAAAAACAATTGTGTTTTGCCAATTTTTGGCGCTGTCAGAACCACCGCAAGGTAATTTTACGTAGTCCTGTGAAGTTTTGTTGAAATCGGTTGAAAAATGTAAGAAATCCGATCCAATATATAAACGTACAGACACACATACACACACACAATCTGCGTTTTATAATAAGTAAGATGTTGAGTAGATGAATATTAAATATTTAAACAAATCTTTTTAAATTAAAGTCCAATATTTAATTAATCTATTATATAATTTTAAACTAGTTAATTATTTCTTTGTGGCCCACTAGCAAATGATCCACAGACTCTTACCGATCAGTGGCCTGGTGGTTGAGGATCTCTGGACTAAAGGATTCATTAGAAGAAGCGAGGGTAATATAAAGCTGCTCGAGGATGAGCTGACATCTGCTAACTTCATTTTTTATAGGGTTACCGTAGCACTAAGGAAATACCCATAGGGAGATGAGGTGGAACCATGACAAGGTGTAATTGCCAGATTCGTGCCAAACTAGTTTTGTATTCAGGGTGATCTTTCTCCTAGACTGGTCAACAATCAAAGCTAGAGAGACCATTCTGCTTTGTTAATTATGAACCCCATCTCTTCTTAGCACTGAACAAATGACATTGGGAAAGGTATTAATTCATCTCCTCCCCCTTGCTTTGGGTTAAATAGTGAAACTGGAAAAATAGTTGTTATTCACAAAAACTTGCCAACAAAAAGAATTACTGTTACATTCCAAAAATATTTCAAATTTAAATAACCCACAAAGGGTTGATAAGCAGTATCTGTCTATATTTTTGAGATGAGGTATTATGTACACTATTTACATTATTTGGAGTATTGGCCTCATCTTTGTTGTCTTATTTATCACAATGTTTCGGTTGTTGTATGCTCTGGCCTTCTTCAGGTGGTTGGATTGTTAAACTGAGCCCTTTATTTTGCTCACTGGGGTAGACTGTTCTAGTTCCACGTGCCATGTCTAATGGATGTCAGTTATCAGTTATCTCCTGTTAATTCAACTTTCCAAGTTCTCCACTGCCTTAACCAGGTATTGAACTCAAACTGTCACTGGATCTAACCAATGCCTTTATCCACTGTGCCATGTGTCCTTAAGCAGTATAATAACAAAAAAAAAAATCAATTTTTACTCAAGAACAAGGACATGAATTTTTGTCTAATTAAATAAATAAGAATTCATCAAATATAGTAAAATGATGTGTCTGTCTATGTGTGTTTTCATTTAAACAAAATTAGTTCTGAGTAATGCTGGGCACCTCATCTGGTTCACACTCCTCTCTGATCTTTTGAACTGGCGTAGAG
This sequence comes from Acanthosepion pharaonis, assembly GCA_903632075.3. Classification (NCBI taxonomy): domain Eukaryota; kingdom Metazoa; phylum Mollusca; class Cephalopoda; order Sepiida; family Sepiidae; genus Acanthosepion; species Acanthosepion pharaonis. The sequence goes on from CAHIKZ030005561.1 coordinate 100,488, forward strand.
GTTTATCCCTTGTTTCCTCTTTAGGATTGAGTTTCTGATTCCTTCTAAAGTCTACTTCAACACTATACTTCTAACGTCTCCACCTGAAATTTTATTTACTAATTATTAATTTATTTCTCTCCTCAATAGAAGTAAATATGTTCAGCTGTCATGTGGTTCATATTCCTCTCAGGTCTTTTGAACAGGTGTAGAGGTTTATCCCTTGTTTCCTGTTTAGGATTAGGTTTCCGATTCCTTCTAAAGTCTGCTTCAATTCTATACACCTAATCCTTGTTCTTTTCCACACTAATACAACTCCACACAGTAGCCCTCTACCTTGAGTGGCTCTTGGGCCTTGTATTGGGTGAATATTAGTAAAAAAAAAAAAAATCTCAAGAATGAATTTTAACAGAATATGTGGAATATAAAATAATTTTGTATCAGCTGGGTAACAAAGTGAAAGAGTAAAAGTACTCTTATATAATAATCTCTTATTTTTAACAGATTTAAAAAAAAAAGAAGACAATTCACTGAATAGCGAGCAGTATAACAAACAAGTGCCTTTTAACAAGAATCGGTTGCCTTAATTGATTAGTAGTAGAAATGTCAGCAGGTCGTGCTAAAAGAAATGAGACTATAGCAGCATGACAACCATTTTCAGTTTCTCTTTTTCACTGATGCATCATCCTCATTTTATTTTGATGTTTTTTATACTAAAGTTCATTTAACACAAGGCTTGAAAGCCTCTCAAACTAGAGGGTTATTGCTAAAAAGGTTATGATGGACAAAGTGTGATATGAACTGTAAAAATATATATATAATGGGATCCCTACATTTTGTTGGCATACATTTGTGCATGAAATACCCTGTAATTTATCTGAATTGCACATGACCCGAGAGTGACTAAAGGAAGAGTTCTGTGTTCAAAGGGTTTTTTTTTTTTCTCAAAGATGGTTACCAGTAAGAAATAAAAAAAAAAAAAAAAAAATACAGAAAAACAGTGAAATGATTTTAAGGGATTCAAGTTATAGAATTTAAGGGATTCAAATTATAGAATTTCATAACTTTTTTTTCTTTTTTACAATGATGTTCACCATGTAAAAGGCCCAAGAGCCACTTGAGGTACAAGGTTACAGAGTAAAAGGTACAGTTCATGGGGCTATGTGGGAAAGATAATGGTTAACCCTAGACTTGAACAGGTTAAGATTGTAGTGATCAGGAAAGCATCCTCTTGGGAGCTGGTTTCACAGAGCAGGTAGAGGGTTACAGAGTAAGGGACACAGTTTATGGGCATATGTGGGGAAGATAACTGTTAACCCTAGACTTGAACAGGTTAAGATTATAGTAATCGGGGAAGCATCCTTTTGTCTGAGTATGCTTTTTTTTTTTGTTTTTTAAGCAAGTTCACCATACAAGGCAAATAAAGCCACTAAGACACAACAGATTACTGGGTGTTGAAGAATTAGAAAATGTAAACATTACTAAGGAACGAAAACAAAAGAGGAGGAATCAGGAAGACAGTAGATAGCGATTGACATTGCATTTAAGTTTTTGAAGATTAAAGTTGACCATGGAGCTGTACAAGAGTTCCACGAGTGAGAAGTGTGAGAAAAGAAAATGTTGGCATTGAACTTAAGGCTACATCTAGCTAATTTGACTGTAAACTGATGAGACCTTGTGCTTACATTCATAAAGTCTAGGTACCACAGATAAGAACTTATCCAAATAATTACCATGAAAATATTTATAGAAATGGCACAGGGAGGAAATTTTATGGCAGTGGGAAAGTGACCAAAGCTGGGATGCCAGGTCAGGACCAATAATATTGCTGATTCAATGAGGTGATTTGGAGAGAATTAGGAGTCATTATTTTGTGATGTCAGCGAACATTTGTTGCCACTTTTGTAATGTCAATGAATACTCATTGTCAATTTTGTAATGCTTGTAGTAGAGACTTTGTAATTGCAAATACAACTATAGTAATGCTGTTGAATAATACTGGTGTTGAATAACTGTTGTAGAGTGAACAAAAAAATTTTTTTTTTCCATATGAATCCAAAATACATTTGTCGCCAAGTGTTGTATATGGCGAAACAATTTTTTTTTTCTTTGTTTCCTCCGTATGAGTTTCGAATCCTGGTCGCCAAAGTTGTTGTAGAGTGAACGAAAAATTTTTCTTCCTCCGTATGAGAATGAATCCCTTGTTGCCAATGTGTTGTAAAGTAGTTTTCACAGTGGAGGCTTGTATTTCACTAAGTCAGTCCTAAAAAAGGTTCGAGGTACAAAACGTTATTAACTTGAAATAATAGTTAATGACACAGCAATCTAGTTGTGGTGGTTGATAGTTTAATGTCCGACATCAACTGACTCACCAACTCACTGAGCCCCCTGGCAACTGCTACTATTACTACTTATTATCTGTGGGAGAGTCTATTAACAATAGAATAGGTATGTTCCAATATAACAATAACACTCACACTCATAGTAGTTGTTCGATAATACTCACTCAAAATGTAACCACTGAATAGTGATCAGTATAGGGAATAGCAATCTGAATAGTAATAGAAGATAGAGTAGAAATAATGATCATTTAGATGTCACACTAATTCCCATATATACATATCATTACCATCATGTGATCTACTTATTCAAAATGGGATTACCTGTGTTTACTCTCTGGTGATCTGTGTTCAAACTCCAGTGTTGGCAGCAACACTTTATTCCTATATAACACATTAGTGGTGGCCACAATTTCACCAACAAGAGATATGCGGTTAACACAGTGTTGATAGAAAACACTGAACGAAAACTACAACGACTCTTGCAGAAGTTAAGTGAGAAGAAAAGACTAAACCTCAGTTGCAAGAAGACGGAATGTATGGTAGTCATTAAAAAAGAATTGTCCATCGTTCAAATTACAAATTGGGGATACCAAAATCAAAAAAGTACAACAATTTAAATATCTGGGAAGTGTTTTATCAGGATGGAAGGTAATGAAGGAAAGCAGGAGAAAAGGATTAAACATCAATTGCAAGAAGAAAGAATGCATGGTTGTTAGCAAAAGGGACAGTCCAACATGCAAATTACAAATTGGGAATACCAAAATCAAACAAGGACAAAAATTTAAATATCTGGGAAGTGTTTTAACAGAGGATATCTTGGATCTCACATGGCCCGGCATTGCCCGTGCTTGATTAAAAAATCGTACGACTCATACAGTAATCGCTATCACTTGACTTAAAATATTTTTCCCTTCCTTGACTTTAAAGGAGTGCCCTTTGCTGTGCTGATGTTGCTACATGCCTTATTTCTTGCCTATCTCACACTGCAAATTTTTTCTAAGCTCTATACTAAACATTAAATCTGTTACGAAAAAAGAACTAAACAAAATGAACACAAAACGATCAGCTTTAAAAAAGGACTCGTAACTGGAAAAACCGAATGAAAAAGAATGTTAACAACAAATACTTTTTCACGCCCAACCCAGTTCTGCAGAATCGGAATCAACGTTGAGTTTAAGCAAGCGAATGAGCCAGTTGGAGTAAAGTGCCATGCAGATTTAAATTTTTCCCACTTGTGACGAATGCAGCTATCAATTTTTTTTTTCTTTTTTTGCATGCTAGCATGCTAGTTAACATTCGTGGCAGCCAGCTATAGGCTCTCACTCTGGCCAGTAGAAAATGGCCGCAAACTACATGAAAACTGCCGTAGAAGCATGAAAAAATCGATTATTTCCACTCTCGATGGGAGTTGGGAAATGCAAAGTCAGTCTTGGCCTTTCCACTAACTTTGTGCATGTAAATTTTGGTGCTAATCCGTCGAAAATTGTGGCCGTGCATTCATTACATACACACATGCACACACACTCACACACATCCTGCCTTTTTATAGATAGAGATTCCCAAAAAGACTTCAACATCTGCAAAGCTCTTGCATGGGATGCATGTAACAAACTTCACAAAATTTGGAGCTCAAACCTTCTATCCTCTTTAAAAGTTTAAACCTTTCAAACACTGATTGAACCAGTCCTACTGAATAGATCAGAAACTTAGACATTATCTGTTAATCTTGAAAGACGACTGGATGGGACATATAAAAATCTATTTAGAAAAATCCAGAACATCAGTTGGAGATCCCATTCAATGCTTAACACAACTTACAGAGAACTGAGACCAATCTCTCTTAAGCTCAAACAAAAATGATTACAGTTTTCCAGCCACTGCCATCGAACGGACAGGGAAATCATCTCATCCTTGCGTCTATGCCATCCTTTTGGAGGTGTCTTCTTGCGAAAGTTGACTTTCCCAGACAACATGGCTTGTGACTCAGGGTTGGACATTGGGGATCTGAGGACAGCAATGCAGGATCGAGCAGTGTGAAAGGGATTGTCAATGGAGTTCCAACCAACCATAGGGAGGTCAAAGGATGATGATGAGAGGATAGAGAGTGCAACAACAAAATCAGAAGGCACATAGGGATAGTGAAAGATGCCTCCCAAAAGCTAAGAGAAGTATTAAGAAACAGGAAAATTTTGTTAGAAACAAAGAAAAGAGTACTGAACTGTTACATAATGCTTGTCCTTCTGTATAAAAATGAATGCTGGCCAATCTCCTCACAGATGAAGAGACAACGTGAGGCAACAGAAATGTGGTTCTACAGAATGATAAAGATATCATGGACTGAACATGTGAGAAACAACAAAGTTTTAGGGAAATTAGAAAAAGAGAACACATGCTTAGCATCAGAAAGAGATAACTGAAATTTGTAGAGTGCCCAATGAGGAAAGCGGACTTGGAAAATTGGATACTCACAGGACAGATTGAAGGCAGGAAGGACTGAGGAAATAATAAGATTGTGTAAATGGATGGCAAAACAGGGTTTAGGAGAGATAGCAAAAAGACAAAATTTACTAAGAGTTACAAAGGACAGGAAATTGTGGAGAGCTATGATCGTCAATGTCATGAAAAGACATGGCACATAGAAGAATGAGATTGAGTAAATGGATGAGCAAGATTTAAATGTTTAATAAAAAAAAAGGCAAAATTTATTAAGAGCTACAAAGGACAGAAAATTGTGGAGAGCCATGATCACCAATGTCCTGAAGGGTCATGATACATAGAAGAATGAGGTTGTGTAAATGAATGGCAGAACAAGTTTTAGGAGAGACAGCAAAAAGACAAAATTTACTTGGAGCTACAAAGAACAGGAAATTGTGGAGAGCCATGATCGCCAACATGCTGAAGGGACACAGCACATAGAAGAAGAAAATGAATAAATGTGCAGTTGGAGTTTTTCAAAGCCAACCTGCAGCTGTTTGTTCATGAAATGCTTGCCGACAGATAAATTATTTGCATTATTTTTGTTCCAAGAAAGTTGAAGAGATGAAGAATCTGCTGATAGCTTGCTTGGTTATTTTTGTTTTGGTGAATCAGTTGGGTGGGAGGAATAAATTCCTAGCCATTGCTAAGATACTGCAGCAGGCAAGTTTGCCGCCATTATCTCAGCCCAACCCTGAAGTCGATGGTCGTTGCTATAAGCCACTATTGTTCAATTAATGATTATCCTTTCATAAAAAGTTGTTTCCATTGGATTAACACTTAGTTTATCGAGGCAGGTGTAAGATGTCAGTTCACTGTTTGTATTTACATTTCAATATAGTCTGCAAGAAATTACTGACAAGGTATATTCCCAACATGTGAGGAATATGACTACTTTGTTGACGAGCCAAAATTTTTTCTGTAGTGGTCAGAACTCTGATAACCCAAAATTAATTTATGGGTCCATTCTATTTGCAACAGAAATTCATAGTAAAATGACCCAACCTCTAAAGTTTTCTAAGAATGCTCCAGTCACATATTCACTACTCATCTTGGGTATGATGATAAACTAAATCCGGCAGCAAGGCCTCTGATCAGGAGGCTTTGAGGAACATGGAATCACATCTTAATTGCTATTGTTCCCAGGTCCATCCTGACTTTGGTGGTAGCACCTGCTAGGGTCCCAACTATGGGTAAACAGTGAACCCCTATCCCAAACTGGTGTAAAAACACTGAAAGTATAAAAATACATTTTTATAGTAAAAATATCAATAATATATTTATCATAGTAAAAAAAAAAAAAAAATATGTTTTTGAAAAAGAAATTACTAATACTTCCAAGAAAATTAAAATTCAGCATTACATGACCCATAGGGAGTTGATATGCTACTAAACAAATACTCTAAAACATATTCAATATAGAGAGTCCATAAAGTTTGTGTGTACTTTAAAAAATTTATAACTTTATTTGTATTTGCGATAGAAATAATCTGTAAAAAATGTTATAAAGTTTAATGTCCCTAGTTTTAAGTATAACTAAAATAACTAATGTGATTTCAGGCATTACTGTAAATCAGTTGGCAAATGTTTTCTGTGAACTGCAAAATTGTATTACCCTTTGTATTGCTAATGATGGAGGACATGTGGAAACTTAAATAAAATTTCAATAAAACCTTAAAAAATATACATTTACTTCTTTCTAATCTTTTTTACAAATTATTTCTATCGCAAATACAAATAAAGTTAGAAATTGTTTAAAGTGCACATGAACTTTATGGACATCCTGTATAGTTAGGGAGTTCTAGTATCCTATAAGACTTAACTTTGTGAAGAAAGTCTTAATTCAGCTTGAAAATTTGAATGAAAAGTTCTTTGAATTTTCAGTTTATTTATTTTTTGGTATAAGAAGTTTGGATTTTATCCAATATTTGCTAACCTTGTCTTGTTTCTTTTTTTTTTTTTTCTTGTGACATTTTTTTCCTGTGACTTTTTTTTAGAGTGACATTTTACCGCAACATTTTTTTCCTGTGACTTTTTTCTCTGGGTTTGATACAAACTAGTGTTATCCAACTTTCATTTCTTCAGCTATCTGAAGGAATAAGACTTAATTGAAATTGTACCTGTGATTTTATAGTCGGGTAGTAAATGACTATTTTTAGACACTTGTATTTTTGTATTAGATTGGTAGCTTAGCCTGAAAAGGTTAGTTTTTAGGTCAGCAACTTGTTTTATTTTGTTTAAGTGGGAATTTCATTACTTTTTCAAACATCAACTAGAAATACCTGTTAAAATTTCACAGTTTTCTTATTTTCTGATGATTCTTAAGTTAATGATTGAATAATGCACGTAGTGCGTTCTATGACAATAAAATATTCATTTATATTTCTTAGATGAGATAGTGTTACAATACTATTTACATTGTCCATATTGCCCAGTGAATAAATAGCATTGGTTGAAATAATCCAAAAGTGACTTGGCCCTAAGAGTTTTGAGTTCAATACCTGGCCATAGGAGTGGTGAACAAAAACTGGGAAAGTTGAGTTACTTAAAAAGGAAATAAGCAAAACTAAGACATCCAGAAAGGACATGGAATGTGGAACTAGAACAATCTACTTCCATGAACTAAATAATGGGTTTGGTTCAAAATTCCAACATATATCACCTGAAGAAGGCCCAAGTGTACAATGCCTGAAACATTGTGAACATGACAAAGATGAGGACAACAATCCAAACAATGTAAATAGTGCAAATAAAATATCTGTAGAAATTCCCTCACATCATTAAATATTTGAGCTTAACTTTAACAAAATATTGCAATGTAAATGTTGGTCATTATTTTATGAAGTAAGAGGGTACAAATGAAAAATTGACAACTTTTCCCATTTAACTGAAGTAGACGTTAAGCACTTCTGTCTTCCCTTCTTTTTTTCATTTTTTACTGAAACCAAGTATCATCTTTGATCTGTCTTTTCCCCTTTTTCCTTGAGATCAAAATGGAATAGTCCATTATTTATGAGGGATTGGCAGGAGACGTTAAACATTTCTTTTTCTCACTGAAACCAAGTAGCATTTCTGATTAGTCTTTTTAATTTTTTTCCACATGACCAAAATGGAACAGTCCATTATTTAGGAGGTATTGGCAGGGCATAGTGCCTGTGCTAACTAGGGCGGACAAGCAGAATTATAATATCAAAAGCTACTGTATTCTTTTATAATCTTTCTTTTCCGAAATAGAAAACTTAGAAAGCTTCTTCTATTTTTTTTAAATTTCTAAATTTTTTTGAAAATTAGTTTTCTGATTCAAATCTTATGGAATAGTTCATTACCTAGAAGGTATTGGCAAGGCGTAACGGTCGTGCAAACTAGAGGGCAGTGCAAGCCTAATTATAATTCAATATTTAATGTACTATTTTATAATCTCTCTTTTCCAAAATAGAAAACTTAGGAAAAAGCTTTTTTTTCTTTTATTTACTTTTATTTTTTAAATTTCTAAATGTTTTTATTGCAATTTGAAAATTAGTTTTGTGATTCAAATATTTACCAAATTATTTTTTTTATTTGTTTCTAATGTGGGAATGTAAATACCCCACAAGGATTAATTTGTTTCTTAAATATACTCAGTTACCAGTGGGCAAGGTATGACCTTTTTTTTTTTTTTTTAACGAAACCAATTTTGAAAAGTATCTGTGCATAAGTGAATGCAACGAACTAGACTGGAATTTGAACTCCACTCAGATTTCTTATTCTGAGCCACTATCCGTTACAGTATCCATGAGAGAGCTAGTTTTTCCTTCTTTTAATCTGGTTGTCAGTCAGACTTAGAGAGCCTAGTCTACTCTGCTATTTAACCTGTAGCTGGGGAGAGAAAAATGAATTCAGGCCTTTCCCAAGAGCATTAGCAACAGCTTCACCCAAAATTTAAAATTACTCGAATGATTGAACTTTCCATGTTGGCAGCCATTACACCAGATTTTTCAATCAGCAAAATTAAAATTTCATAAACTAATTTAAGAATGTGGCAAAACCATAATTTTCATTTAAACAAAATTCAAAATCTTTTTTCTGATTGATCAATGTCATTAAGATTATTTTCATTTAAACAAAATCTTTTTTTTGATTGGTTGATTTCAATAAATATTTTCACTAGCAAGAAATATCATTACCTGTTCAAAACCAAATAGATTTCTACAAATCCCCATGTCACTTTCTTGAGTTCTTTTTTTTTTAGAAAAGAAGGCAACAAACATTGTTACTTTTTTTTCCTTCTTTCTTCCTACTTTGTTCTTTGTATTTCCCTCTTGATTAGCTGTTAACCATTTTGTTCTCCACGGTTCCCCTTTCCTTCCTTCCTCTCTTTCCTTCCCAAGACAGTCTTAAGGATACCAGTGCAGTAACAACATCTTCAAGCTAATTACAGCCCTAGTGGAATGACAAAGTACAACTCTATAATTATCCTGACCCTCACCATTTTGTCTTCCTGCTTCCTTGCTTTGGTTTACTTTCTAAATTTCACTGTCCTGTTTCTTCTTAACACATCTTTCTTTTAATTTGTTACACTTACAATTGGGTTTAACTGTCCAAATTTGTTTTCCTGTGTGATCTGAACATAATTTTTGTCTACACTAATTTCAGTATTGTGACAGAAGATACAGTTCTTTTGATTGCTTGATTGGAGCTGATCCACTTAAATAAGCCGATCTCCTTGGTTCATAAAGAGTTCGTTTTTCATTTGTTATGAAAAATCACCCAACTCCTGTTACTTGTGCATTTCATATTTATTGCACACAAAGGAGGGGAGGGAGAGATGGCAACAGTCAGCCAATTTGATAACTCCTCTCGATCTTTGTTGTGTCGGAAACCTACCACCCCTCTTGAAGATGAACTTGTCTGTGAACAAAGATTTTAAATAGTGGCATGTCAGTTGACATGGGGAAGACAGATAGACAGAGAAGTTCTTAGCTGAGCTAGTTATTGACTACTCAGGCGATTTCTGTACCTTTTTACCAACCTATTAAAACCCTTTTTATTGTTACGTGTTATTTGGCGTTTGTCTCTACTAACCCCAATCAACATCATAACAATCTTTCTGTCTGAAAACTCCTCTCGATCTTTCTGTCTGATAACTCCTTTCTATCTTTCTTTCAAATACAAATGAATGTACAGGTGTGCTATGAAAAAATATTCCTTGAAATGTTTATTGATTGACTGATTGATTTTAATTAAGCAGCTTAAATTCGATCTTTATCATCCTGTGGATTTCTCAGAAGTGCAACCCTACACCTGTGAAGTAGAAAGTGTCATGTACTTGAATATTATAAAATAACATTTACAAAGTTCTACTTGGTGATCATCTTTGTGAAACAGGTTTGAATCCCATTTAGATAATTTCTTTATGAATAAATGTCTACAAAGTTTAATTCTGTTCATCTATATTCACATGTGTGCATCCCTCTATTTATATTCCCCATGTGCATCTATCTATCCTTATCCAGAATGTGCATCTCTCTCACCTTATCTGTACATCAATATAGCCTTTTACCTATCTTGTGTGCTTTTAGGTAAGTGTATGTCTCTCTCTCTCTCTGACTCACCCCCATCTATGCATCTCTAAAATGGATAACACATGTAACTTGAAGTGAAAATAATGAAATAAGATGTTAACATTCCATACCACATCAAATATAAAGTTTGGAAGGAAACCTCCATAAATACTGGAAAAAAAAGATAAAAGCTACTGGATTTGAAAAACCTGTTTTCCTCAAAAAGTGTTTTAAGAGAACAATTTTATTAATTTCAACTGAAAGCAGCACTGGCTGCTCAGTCAATGAATGCTAAATGTTTCCTTTTAGGGAAAAAACTAATATTACCGTTTATACTCACGGATAGGTTGCACTTTTTTTTTACCAAAAATTCCACAAAATATTAGGGGTGTGATCTATCGACTCGACATAAATGTAAAACAGCACTACCTTGTCATCATGATTTCTGAGAAATCAAAAATGATACCCATAAACACTAAAGCTATGGTTTTTCTCTGTATAGAAATAATGTATCTATCATATATACTGACTCACTGCTTTAAACTTACCTCATGCTGCTAGTATATCCATCACAATAAATAAATAAAATTATAAAATATTCATTGATCCATCAGTTACTGTTCGGGGCCCTTGCACTAGACTGAAACCCTGAACATGCATACTAAGTTAAGGAACCATTATTGACAAAGAAAAATAGTCCCATGATTCATTCTGTAATATATATATATTTTCTCAAAAATACGTTGGAAAATATGACTTAAAGAAATGAAATATATTCTTTATGAGATAATTTTTTTTAATGGTTATTTCATATAACATTAAAAGACGTTGTGTTGTTTACAAATAATAAAATGCATGAATCTAGTACTCAAAACATTTGCACTATTTTGCATTGCACGGCGATAGTTGGTAGCTACATTTATAGTTTATAACTAGCAGCATGGCCCAGCGTTGCCCATGCTTGATTCAAAAATTGTACAACTCATACAGCAATCGCTATCACGTGGCTTAAAATATTTTTGCCCTTCCTTGCCTTTAAAGGGGTGCCCTTTGCCGTGCTGATGTTGCTACATGCCTTACTTCTTGCCTATCTCACACTGTGAATTTTTTCTAAGCTCTTTACTAAACATTAAATCTGTTACGAAAAAAGAACTAAACAAAATGAACACAAAACGATCAGCTTTAAAAAAGGACTCATAACTGGAAAAAACAAATGAAAAAAGAATGTTAACAACAAATACTTTTTCACAGCCAACCCAGTTCTGCGCGGAATCAGAATCAACGTTGAGTTTAAGCAAGCGAATGAGCCAATTGGAGTAAAGTGCCATGCAGATTTAAATTTTTCCCACTTGTGACGAATGCAGCTATTGATTTTTTTTGCATGCTAGTTAACATTTGTGTCAGTCAGCTGTTGGCTCTCACACTGGCCAGTACAAAATGGCCACAAACTACATGGAAACTGCTGTAGAAGCATGAAAAACTCGATTATTTCCACTATCGATGGAAGTTAGGAAGTCAGTCTTGGCCTTGCTGCTAACTTGGAGCATGTGCATGTAAATTTTGGTGCAAATCCATCGAAAATTGCGGCCGTGCATTTGTTACACACACAAACACATCCTGCCTTTTATAGATAGAGATTGTAATTGTTTCAAACTCTAATCATAAGTAAAAGAAAGTTATGAAGCAGGTTTTAAATTAAAAGTTGACTTGATATAAAAATAATATGTGGTAAATATAAAAATACTGGTTAAACAGTTACTTCCTTTTGTTTACATGATGATTGACAAAATGTATTTTAACTGCAAAAGTGTATTAATAATTGTAAGTTTTAAAATAAAAGGTAGATATCTGATAATTCTTACATTAAAAAAAAAGGCTGTAACAACCTAGATTATAGTGTACCCTATCTGCGAGTCAATAGTAAATCATCAGTTATTAAGCCATAAAGTAGGGGTGCGATGTATCTGGTGGGAGCAATCTATCCGTGAGTATATATGGTACCATTGTTGAATATTGGTTGAGGAAAGACCTTTGGCCTCACTTCCGCTGCATCAGAGAGTGAAAATCAGAACTGGTGATAGCATAAACAGGAAATGCATCCAGCGGCTAAAATAAACAGGATGCACAGGTGTCCTGAGCCTTGAATAAACAGGGCATATGGGTGTCCTGAGCAGAAAGAAACACATGCTTGCATAGGCGCATGCTGGAAGAGGCATGGCCACATGAAGTTGCGTGGTTATCCAAATGTTATAAAACCAGTCTAATTCTTGGCCTGGGTGAGAGGTTGGCTAGAGTTTTACCAAAGTTTTGTCTCTGTCAATTGTTGTGTGCACAATTCTAACCTCTGTGATTCTCCCTCACTCTGTCCAATCTCGACAACTCGAACAATAAAGATATTTATATATTTTATGTATGTGTTAGTCGCCTTATTTGAATCTAGCAGCAATATACAATACCATTATGACCAGCTTTAAAGATTTTAACCTCTTATGTAGTCAGGTACCTCAACTAGTAAACATATTGTAGTTACATTACAAATGGAGATAATTTCTATTTCAAATATATTTTCTCTGGCATTAAGATATAAATGGACAGGGATTTTGATATGGAAGTATTAATTGGCAATATGCAATTCTTCGGGCGTAGGAATTTACAGGCGGGTGGCTGTTGTGTGATGCTTTCAGATAAGTTAAAAAGAGTTAACAGACAGATTTTTCTTTTTTTTAATTGGCAGGAATTTTAGTTTAGAAAATGGAGAGGGTGGGCAGGTCAGCAGACATGTAAAGATGGATAGGTAGGTAGATAAATATTGGATTTCATGGTGATGGTTGTAAGTTACTTCCCTGTAGATCTATTTGTAAGAATGGCAGTGGCAAAATATGTTGGAGGCAGCAGAAGTGACCACATTTGGAAAGAGAAGAGATCATTTAAACCCAGCTCTAGCTAAAAGGATTTGACTGAACTGAAAATCAGACGACAAAGGGTTACAAATAGCCAAGTGATCTTACTGAGTAAGGAAATAAAGCCACTAAGACACAAAAGGTTACTGAGTGTTATACATGTCCAAATGGATAAAAGAATTGGATGAAATAAATCAGTGACTTGACCAAAAGAGTTATGAGTTCAATACCTGGCCACAGCAGAGGTGAACAAAAATTGTGTTGTTCAAACTGTTGTCTTCATCTTTATTGTTATATCCACAACGTTTCATCCACTGTATGTCCAAGCCTTCTTCAGGTGATATATGTTAGAACCTTTTATTTAGTTCACAGGGTAGATTCTTCTAGCTCCACATGCCGTGCCTCAGGATGTTTCAGTTCTCTTTAGTAATTCTTTCATCCACCAAGGTAGATTGTTCTAGTTCCACGTGCCATGCCTTTTCTGGATACCTCAGTTTCAGTTATTTTTCTTTACTAACTTGACTCTCCAAGTTTTTGTTCACTTCTGCTGTGGCCAGATATTGAACTCACAACTCTTTGGGTCAAATCACTAGATTACTTCACTCAACACTCTTATCCACTGGGTCATGTGTCATTGAGGACGACAAAGATAAGGACAACAGTCTAAACAATGCAACTAGTGTAAAAAAAACAAAAAACGTTGGTGAGTTGAATTACTAAAGAGAATTAACTGAAACTGTGACATTCTGAGGCATGGCATGTGGAACTAGAAGAATCTACCTTAAAGGCTTCTTCCAGCATGTATCACCTGAAGAAGGCTGGAGCATACAATGGATGAAATGTTGTGGATATGACAATAAAGATGAGTACAACAATCTAAACACTGTAAATAGTGCAAACAGAGGAAAATCTCCTAAATGACAGTATTCCTCACAGATGAAGAGAAAACTTGAGGTGACAAATGTTCTACAGGAGGATGTTGAGAATACCCTGGACAGAACATGTTAGTCTATAGTTAACCCTTATCTTCCCCTCACATATCCCCATAAACTTTGTCACTTGTTCTGTAACCCTCTACCTTGAGTGGCTCTTGGACTTGATACAGGGTGAACATCATTATAAAAAAAAAACCCTTACAGTGTAGGATAAAAGCACTCATAGCACACCCTATCTTGTGTCCGATTTCCTTGTAGAGTACATTGTACAAAGCATACGCCTATTGATTTGTTTTATGACGGAAATAAACAACGTGAACATCTGGCTTGACATTGACATTAGATCGGATTATTCATATCTTTATCACAAATAAAAACAATAAAAACCTTAGCAAATGCTTCTGACTGGCATGGACATTAACATAAACTTCTATAATCAGATAAGCCTTCTTAATCAGCTTTGGTAATATTATTAATAGTTCATCTTAAGTCGGGTTTGATTATTGGTACGCTCTCAAATGAAGAGTTTATTATAGATCAGAACTAATAAACTGAGAGATGCAGACATTGAAACAAAAGTTATTCTGCTGAGAATTGGTTATTCCATTGTTTGTGCCAGGGATGGCCAAACGCCTTTTTTATATTAGCTATAATGCGAAATGCAACTCGGCCAATGGATTGCTAGGGGCTGCATATTAAACATCAAAAAGTTGCATGGGGCTCATAATCTACAGTTTGACCACTCAATTACAATTAGCTGACATTCTTGACAATTTTTAATCTTCATGTTTGCAAAAAAAAAAAAAAAAAGTATGGTATGTCAAAAGGACAGTTTTTCCCTTAACACCACTATTATTTTAACTACCTTCACTCCTCAGCAATGTTTATTGTTTTAAAAAATAATGATTACAATTTTAATAAAACCTAAACATATGAAAGGGAATTTATACATTTTCTTTGTTCTTGAGAATTTATGATAAAAATAATATGCACTTTGTTTATTTGATTATTGAAATGGTTTGCAAAATACCGGCTAATCGTCAATCCGGTCAAACTTTATAAAATGGTAAATAAGGATTTCCTTATAGTTAGTTCACATATTTTAATAATTTAATAAATTTATGAATAAAAAAATTGTTTTCATATTTATTTCTTTATAAACTGTTATATTGGTAAATATTACAGTAGTTTCATTGCAATTGTATTAATTTTTAGAATGTTGTAAATATAAAATTATTCTTGTAAATAAACAATTTAATGAATAGTGTTTAATACTGTAAATTCTCAAGAACAAGAAGGAATGTATAAATTTACTTTCATCATATGTTTAGGTTTTATTTCAATTCTAATCATTGCGTTTTAAAACAATAAACATTGCCAAGGAGTGAATGGAGTTAAAATAATAGCAGTGTCAAGGGAAAAACAATCCTTTTGATGCTCTATTTTTTTTTTTTTTTTTTTAATCCCTTTTAGTGACTCAACTCTCCAAGATTTTGTTCACCTCTGCTGTGGCCAGGTATTGAACTCACTGTCCCAAGGACACATGGCCCAGTCGATAAAAATGTTGGTTGAAGCATTCCAGTGACTTGACCCAAAGAATCACGAGTTGAATCCTGGTCACAGCAGAGGGGGAAAAAAAACTTGGACATTTGAGTTACTAAAGGGAGATAACTGAAACTGAGAAAAGGTATGGCATGTAGAACTAGCACAATCTACCCCAGTAAACTAAATAAAGAAATGAGGTATTGTAGTTATTTACTGTTGTCCTCATCTTTATTGCCATATTCATGATGTTTTAGCTGTTGTACACTCCAATCTTCTGCAGGTGATTGGAATTTCAAACTGAACCCTTTATTTTGTCCACTAGTGTAGACTGTTCTAGTTCCACAAGCCGTGCCTCTTCCGGGTGTCAATGTAAATGGTGTAAAAAGAAAATTTAACAGTTTTGAAACCTTAATATCTATATATATATATATATATATATATATATATATATATATATATATATATATATAAATTGTTTTTTTTGAGGCAAGCAGTGCAAGCCTATCAATGATGTATGATATTTTTACTAATGCTGGGATAGGGTAGGGGCGTTCACTGAATGATATACAGTGTTATTTTTTTTTTTAATTGCATTATAAAAGGCCATTAGTACATCTGCAAAAAACACCTAAGTGCGTTTCCTGCAATGAAATGAAAGGAAAAGGAAAATGGCTATTACCCTTGCAGGAAAAGCTCAAAACACAAAGGGTCAGTGTGTGTGTGTTTTATATTGGCAATAGGCTCATCATCAGAACTTAAGTAGAGGAGCAGTTTCATATCACACCATACATTATTGTTCTTGTAAAATCTTGGCTATGCACACAGAAACTAAATAGAAATTTATCTCTGGAAAGAGTTTTAGAACTTCTGGCAGATTATTTCCCTCTCTTGGCAGAAGGCAAAAAAAAATTCTTCTATTACTTGGCTATACTTATATAACAAGTGATTTGCAACTTGAGGGGGTGGAGAGAGAGAGAGAGAGAGAGAAAAGAGAACTAAAGAAATGAGAGAAAAGTTGTACATTGCACTGAAATGTGACACAGAAGAAGAAAAAGAAGAAAACCATTTTCTGACACTGGTCCAACCATTGACTTGACTTACATCTCGCAAAATGGATTTATTGGTTGGCACTTTCACTCTGATTTTCGGCTTTCTCTCTGAGACGGAAATATTCCAACAAGCATGAACTGAGAATTGATGGAAGAAGATTTTAAAAAAGGAAAACCAAACTGAAAACTGTTAAATTGCAACTTGAAATTGTCTTTGGCCTATTAAGCAGGGCGTGCAATATGCCGACATGCAGAGAGATAAGATTCTTCACTAAAAGCGGCTACCAACCAAGTAAATGCTTATAGACTCAAATATAATGACCAATATTTATCTCCCTGCTAATCAAGAAAATATTTACAGACTGAAATATAAATAACCAATATTTACCTATTCCCAAAGCTAGTAAATGCTTATAGACTCAAATACAGGTTCTACTTTAGTGTGTGGTCTCTCAAGTCATTTAAAGTTTAGCATCCATTCTAGCTGAACTTTTACACTTTAAATGTGCAGCCAATCCTCCACTACAAGAACTTTATACTGCAGGTTGATAAAAATAAATTGAATAATGATTTATCATTAATGACATACACTTAATCATACAAATCATAATAATAGAAAAAAAGCTAAATAGTACACCCTTGTGCAAATTGAAACAAAACAAATAATTCCATTATTATTTACTTTTTTTCATATTTTTCCAATGAAACATGACGCAGTGCATATATTAGTACTTCATATGTCCATTCCATGAAATCATTCCTTGAAGATTGACCACAGATTTTTGAATGAATTTAAATCAGGAGAGTTTCTAGGCCAGTCTATAGTACTTTGACTTGCTCCCTGGTAAGGCTTGCCAGTGTGTTCATGCAGCATTACAATTTTCATACGCTTCCTTGAGTAATGCCCATTGCAGAGAATGGCTGTAGGAGAACTAATCGACAGTCAAGATAATAGTGTCTGGGCGTGATGAAAATCTGATGCAGTCAAGGCCAAACAAATTTCATCATATACTCCAAAAAGAGATTTATATTACTGAAGACCACTGCAAATGACCTAATCTGAGGAAAAAATAGAAATCAATTACATCCTGTCACTCCAGTGGGTCTAAAACTGACCGTATGGTGAAAGAAAAGAAACTAAAGCAGTTGTTTCAATTAATTTGCACAAGGGTGTACATTAATGGTCATCATTATAATGGAATTTATTGGTGCTACTGGATTGGGGTTGGGGTTTAGTTATGGTTAATAGTCAGGTTGAAAGGGTAAAAATAAAGGAAGCACATGAGAGACTTTACACTAAAGATCACTTTATATTGACCGGTCAGGAACACTTGGGTCAAAATGGCAATAAAAGTAATAAATTCATACCATGAAATGTAGACTGCACGCTAAAGGCCATTTCATAGCATAGAATATAGAAACAGCAGTAGACCGCATACTAGAGAAGTATACAAATATGCTATTTATCTATTTCAGAATCAAGTACAAATTCACAGATTGATTTCACATGCATCTATGTTTCTGAGATGTGGTATTGTAACTATTTATATCAACCGACGCTTTTATCCACTGGGCCATGTGTACTTGGTTGAAATAATCCAAAAAGTGACGAGTTCAATATCTGGCCACAGCAGAGGGAACAAAATCTTGCAGAGTTGAGTTACTAAAGGGAATTAACTGAAACAAAAATGAATTGCATGTGGAATTAGCACAATCTAACCCTGTTAACTAAATAAATGGTTTGGTTCAAAATTCCAATGAAGAAGGCTGTAGTGTACAATGGCCGAAATGTTGTGAACATGCCAATAAAGATGAGGACAACAGTCTAAATGATGTAAATAGTGTTAATGATTTTACCCTGTATCAAATTTATGAACAACACCAACACTTCTAAATTGATAAAAGAATAATTCATATTTTTTTTTAGATTATGACTAATGTAGTGGTTTAAGGAAAGGTCTATTAAGTGTTAATGTAAAAAAATTATTTCCCAAAAATCTTTTACTAAATTTTTTTTTTTTTTTTACAAGTGGACCACTCTAAGTAGTACTCTAAATAAATTTGAGACCTGCTATTTAGATAGTAGTTCTCAAATTTATTGTTGTGAATAATTTATGAAGTTTTAACGAGATTATTTTAATGTCCAAGATAGATTGGCCTGGTCATCTATTTAAATTTTTATTTTTTTTTTTTTTCTCAACCTCCCCACTGTTATTTCAGACATCCTGTTTATTGTTCACTTTATTCCAATATGTCTGTTTATTCCAACTTTCTCTCTCTGTATTTTTGTCCTGAAAGCAAATTAATTTTTTTTTTTAAACTACTTGTTTATTCCAACATATTCTTCTGTTCTATACCTGACAGTATTTTTCTTAATTTAATGATTTCATTAAATCCGAGATCCATAAGTTTTTGGATTTTATTGTCCTCGAAACCATAGTTCTATTTTTGCTGCATTTTTTTCTGATTGTAGATATCTACCATCCTCACTTGTTTACAGTGAAATTATAGATCATATGTGCTTTTTTAAGCTCTGGCCTGTTGTGAACAATGAAGCTTATTGGCTGTGAGGTTTTATAATTGAGCAATGTTGACATTAGGAGATGGATTTGTTTTAGGTTTTTAGTCAGAATTCATTACTGCAATCTGCTTTGCTATCAGAGAAGCTTCATATTAAAGATGTTATCTGGCTTCCATAATGAAAGCTGTCTTCCTTGTACATTTACGTTACATCAATATCCTAAAACGTTTTGTGAAATTAATTTTGTCCTTAATAAATTATGAATGGCTTTTGTATTTAATTGAATCATCACAATTAGTTAAGAACGTTTTAACAAGCAAAATATTAATGTAGTTCATTATGGCAAATAATTAAAACATAATCAGTCCTATACACTATTTACAATATTCAGACTATTGTCCTCATCTTTATCATATTTATCACAATGTTTCGGTCATTGTACACTCCGGCGTTCTTCAGGTTGAAATATTGAACTGAACCCTTTATTTTGCTTGATTAGGTTTTAGTTTCACATGTCATGTCTAATGGACATCAGTTATCTCCTGTTAATTCACTTCTCCAAGTTCTTCACCGCCTTAATCAGGTATTGAACTCACAACTCTTTTGGTCCTTTCACTGGATCTAACCAATGCCTTTATCCACTTTGCCATGTGTCCTTAAGGACAACTGTGTATGAATTTCTGGGACTTATAAACTTAATGTCTTCAGCAAACGTTTTTTTACCAGTGCTCATATTGCAATTTTCGCTGTTATCATTGCATGTTTTTTACCAGAGCTCATATTGAAATTTTTGTTGTTATTATTGCTTTTCTCTGGCACTCTTTATTACTGGTTCCCATATTGTATTCATTTCTATGTGAGCGAAATAAAGGGTTCAGTTCGACATTCCAACCACCTGAAGAAAGCTGGAGCATACAACGGCTGAAATGTTGTGATAAATATGGCAACAAAGATGAGGACAATAGTCTGAATATTGTAAATAGTGTACATAATACCTTATCTCAGAAATATAGACAAATACTGGGTGTGGTTAAATGGTCACTGTATAGTGGAATGCCTAATCAATCTCTTCTTTTTAATTTTTTTTCTTTTTAAATCAAATTCACCCCATGCAAGGCAATGAAACTGCTAAGATACTAGGGTTTACTGGGTGTGGATGAATCAGAAAACAGAAACATTACTAACAAGTGAGAACAAAAGAAAAGTAATTAGGAGAACAGTAGATATTTTTAAAGATCAAAGTTGACTGGAAAGCTTGTAGCCGGAAGGGTGTTCCACAAGTGAGAAAAGAAACTGTTAGCAAAGAACTTAAGGTTACATCTTGCCAATTCAACTGTAAGACCTTGTTGCCAGTCTAGTATTGTGCTTTTAAATTCATAAAGTCTAAGTACCATAGCGAAGAGCTCATCCGAACAATTACCATGAAAATATTTATAGAAAAGGCTCAGAGAGACAACCTTATGGCAGTAGGTAAGTGACTGAATCTGAGCTGCCAGATCAGGACCAATGATATTGCTGATTCTTTACAGCTTTCTCTAGCCAGCTCAACTGTCAATTGATGAGATCTTGACACCTGTCTAGTACTGTACTTAAATTCATAAAGTCTAGGTACCGTAGTGAAGAGCTTATCTGAACAATTACCATGAAAGTATTTATAGAAAAGGTACAGAGAGGCAACCTTATGGCAGTGGGGTAAGTGACTGAAGCCGAGCTACCAGATCAGGACCAATGATATTGCTGATTCTTTACAGCTTTCTCTAGCCAGCTCAACTGTCAATTGATGAGATCTTGACACCTGTCTAGTACAGTGCTTAAATTCATAAAGTCTAGGTACCGTTTCATAACAATTACCATGAAAGCATTTATAGAAAAGGCACAGGGTGGCAACTTTATATCTAAAATATATTTATATATAGTGGGAAAGTGACTGAAGCTGAGATGCTAGGTCAGGACCAATAATATTGCTGATTATTCTTTGGATTTTATCAAGGAGCTCAAGGTAAATAGCAGGGGCACTAGACCATATGTAACAGCAATATTCTAAGGATGGGCAAATGGTTGACTTATAGATATGTAAGATAGATTCTAGAGAGAAAACCTTCTTAACAGCTGAACTCACATTGTGGATTCAATATAGACTTTTCACTTCATGTCAGCCCAGAATGTTTGCCTGAGAAGGTGTAGTGAATCATTCTCCAGGAGGTTAGCATCAGCCATGCTGACAGAAGACAGAAAGGGTTATCTTCGATGATTAATAAATCCATATATTATAGTACTTTTTTTTTTTCTTTTTTTGGAGATAACAATCTACTATTAAAATTATAAACCTACCATTTGTCCTTAATGTTGCTTAACTTGAGTGATCAGAAAACCCATCTTTGGTGAAAAGATCCACAAAAGTTCTTTGTCATTTTTTCCATTGTTTCTGATCATTTTCTTGTTTTATAGATTATACAAGAGTACGTTATGATAAAGTATTGGGCTGACTGGAGAGTTCATGCTGATTTTTAGTCACTCATGTTTCATGTTAGAACATGTCAAATTTATCGACAGATATACTATGCACACATTTCTGCGTAGAGCACACTTCAAACTATCTCTTTAGAAAGAAAGAAAGTTTAAAATCACTTAATTTGTGTCAATTTTGCATCCCTATGAAAATGGAAGATTATAAGGTGCATTTTAGACACTTGATGCTTTTTTTTTTTACTGTAAAGGCAAAAATGCCTCATAAGCAAAGAAAAAGATATGTATGGTGAAAGTGTTTTAGCTGACAGAACTATATGCAAGAGTATCTGTCTATATTTCTGAGGTATTATGTACATTATTTACATTATTCGGACTATTGTCCTCATCTTTGTCTCCATATTTATTACAAAGTTTTGGCCCTTCAGTATCTGTTTATATTTCTGAGATGAGGTATTATGTACATTATTTACATTATTCAGACTATTGTCCTCATCTTTGTTGCCATATTTATTACATTTCAGCCATTGTACACTCCGACCTCCTTCAGGTGGTTGTATTCTGCTTTTAAATCTAGATAAATAATTCACTCGCCAGTATTTTACAATCGTATTGAAACAAGACTGCAATTGTGTAGCAATTTTGACATGTTTTCAGTATAACATCCTAAAATAAAATATATATATATATATATATATATATATATATATATATATATATATATGCAGCATATCTTCATTCAAGCATGTTGGGTTGAATAATCTAGGAATATTATGTCTTTATTTTTATTTTAATCCTGTCAAATCAAAAACGAAAACTTCAAATTCTCGAAGCACTCTATATAAGAAAAATGCAACCAACACTAAATAAATTAATTATGAGTATAGGAACAATGTTTTAAAATTTCTATAAAAGTGATGTTTTGGGATGCTACAACTGTAAAAAAAAATTTTTAAAGAAAAATTGCAGGTTGAGTAATTTTAAAACATTAATAATAAAAAATTCAAACTAAGTTACCTCCTTTACATATTCTTAACATAAATTGGCTACAACAGAGTGCATTTACAAAAAAAATTCAAAACTATCAATTATATTAATTTTTATCTAAGGAATCTTATCTGAAGTTGATCTTGTTTGAAATTGAAAGCACTTGGGAAAATCAAAGAAATAACCAAAACTATGGTGTCTTTCTTACTCAATTTTGTAACAGCACTAAGAAATTGATCCATGAATTTGAGAGGATAAAAATAAATTGACATATGTCTAGATTATTCAACCAAAAATGCTTTGAATAATATATATATATATATATATATATATATATATATATATATATTTCAAACTTTATTAATTTTAGTGGATACTTGTATTTGAGTAGAAATGAAAATAGCATTTAAAGTAATAAAATGTCTGATTAAAAAATTAAAATCTTTGAACTCTTTAAAATACACACACACACACACACACACACACATATATATATATATATATATATATATATATATATATATATATAATTAATGTTGTTGTTCACTTGAAAACATTGACCCTAAGATAAGATCTGGGAAACTGTTGCTACAAACCAGCCTTCCTGACATAGGACTATCCAAGGGAGGACCTGAACATTTGAGTCCAACTGTCAACATAAGAGGATCTGCAACATGGTGGCAGAAGGGTCTGACTCTCACCAGTTGCGTCCATCACTCCCACTCCCCTGTTCATGACTGCTCAGGAGTAGGCTGGGCCTTCACGGCCATCTCCATCACTACCACCAGAAAGGGAATAAGGGGAGAGGATGACTATCCTGATACTCAGATGTGAGCAAGTGCCAACAATGTTTCTTCTTTGAAGTAGAAATATATATATATATATATATATATATGCTGGAGGTATCTGAACACTTGTAAGACAAACCAAGAGACTTTTCTCAAAATGTTTTCCTTCACTCCTTGGCAAATTGTTTTTGTTGTAGCATACCTACGGATAATAATGGATATGTTCCCATTCACATACAGTAGTAAATACTGTATGTTGGTCTGCAGTTGGAGATTCATTGTGGAATTCACTTGACTCACTTCTAGCAGTAGACTACTTCTACATGCCACTGGCGAATCTTATATGTGTTGTTCTTGTCCTAAGTATTATCATTCATTACCAACCTTCATGTGATTATTCTATTCAGTAACCTTCTCTAGGTTACAACAGTTTTAAAAAGCAATGTAATTGTTAAAGTATCTTAGGTTTATTATCCAGACACCAGAAAGTCTGTTCACTCCTGAATTACTCTTAGTTTTTTATAACCAAGAGAATGTAAGTTCAATCCCTATTATGGGTAACAAATATTGTCCATAGAACAGAACTTATTATAAATGATCTTCAAATGGATCAATGAGTTCAAGGAAAACTTATTCTTGCATGTGATTTCTGTTTCAAGAAACGTGACTGAAACTGCAAGCAAGTTAGCATCTGTAAAATACAACTTTTTTTTTTTTTTTTCTCTTGTTGATTTCCATTGGACAAACTTGTATTTCAGTCCAATTCACTTTGGCACTTTGGCTCAAGTTGCAAGTATCAAAATAACAAGGAAGAAATCTGACTGTAAATATTTGAAATATTTACCCCATGACATCAGAACAAAATGCAGTAATGAATTTCTTTTTGGAACCTAGAACAAAACACTCTTTTAACATCAACATTGTTCCATTCTAGAGCCAATGAGCTTCATTGTTTACAGCAGGTCAGAGCTTAAAATAAACTCAATCTATAATTTCACTGTAAACAAGTCTGAATTATAGATATCTACAACCAGAAAAAAAATGTACCTAAAAATAGAATTGCAGCTTCTAGGACAATTAAATCCCAAAATTACGAATTTCAGATTTGATACAATCAGTAAAGAAAGACAAGTTCCTTGTGACAAAATGGATTGCTAGATTGTAATATGTCTACTCTTGTTTAGTATAATTTTCATAAATTTGTGTAAGCCAGAACATGCTCATTTTTATAGAAGACCACACCCTCTCCTTCAGGTTACTCAATACATAAGCGAACTTGTCAGAAAAATAGGGACTCTCTGTATAAATATATTAGTTTTAAGCACTAAGATTTGTAAATATTTTTTTTTAATCAAATTCACTCCATGCAAGGCAGTAAAGCCACTAAGATACAAGGTGTTACTGGGTGTGAAAGAATTAAAAAACATAAGCATTATTGAAGAGCGAGAACAATAGAAGAGTAATCAGGAAGACAGTAGATAATGATTAACATTGCATTTAAATTTTTGAAGATCAAACTTGACTGGAAAGCAATAAGCTGGAAGTGAGGTCCACAAGTGATAAGTACAAGAAAGTAACTGTTAGTATAGAATTTACAGTTACATATAGTTGACATCAATTGATTTTTTTCTCAGAATTGTTAAAAAAAAAAAAAGAAGGCAAGACAGAAGTAGTTACAGGTTTTTCAGTGAAATGGGAAAAATTGTCAATTTCAAATCTTTTCATTTGTACTCACTTCTTAAAATAATGACCAGCATTCATATTTATGATTGTTATATTTTGTTAAAGTTGTTAAGCTGAAATATTTATTGATGGGATAGGGGAATTTTTATGGATATTTTACTATAGAAGTCACCACGACATTTCCAATACACTTGTTTTTCC
The DNA here is from genome assembly GCA_903632075.3 of Acanthosepion pharaonis. Classification (NCBI taxonomy): domain Eukaryota; kingdom Metazoa; phylum Mollusca; class Cephalopoda; order Sepiida; family Sepiidae; genus Acanthosepion; species Acanthosepion pharaonis. Next base: position 125,899 of record CAHIKZ030005561.1, read on the forward strand.
CCTCCTCCTCCTTCTCTCCACCTTCTACCACACCACATGTTGTACACTTATTCATTTATATTTTTTAAACACATACCGTTCATAAAATTGTTTTATTTAAAAAAAAAAAAATAAAGCATTAGGAAATCAATTGACTGAAATCACCTGAAGATACTGAAAGGTTGGGACCAAGGTAGTGGAATCTGCTGATTTCCTAATTATTTATATATATATATATATATATATATATATATATATATATTATGAAATGGACAAAGCCCGACAATTATTTTCAGACATTTTTATGTTTAAACATTCTTTTTATAGATACAAATATTTAAGTAAATGCTCTGTTTATAGTAAACAGTATTAAACAACATTTTACCGGCCTAAATGTCAGAAATTTTGATAGAAAATGTTTGTCCTCCGACAAGAATTGAACCTGTATCCTATACGGAACTGTCATATAGCCTGACGTGCCTTTAACTGATTTGGTTACAGAGGAGCGTTCGGTTAGTAAGGTCAAATTTACTACCTTTAAACTTCAATCTTCCATGAATCTCTCGCATACATTCATATCTGCTCAACGCGTATCCAAATGTAAACAAATGATGTCACAGATCATGAAATAGACAAAGTCCAACAATTATTTTAAGACATTTTTATGTTTAAACATTCTTTTTATAGATAAAAATATTTAAGTAAATGCTCTGTTTATAATAAACAATATTAAACATTTACCGGCCTGAATTTCCAAGAAATTTTTATAGAAAATATTTGTCCTCTGACAGGAATCAAACCTGTTTCCTATACGGAACCGTCATATTCGACCTTGCTAACTGAACGCTCCTGTGTGGCCAAATCGGTTAAAGGCACGTCAGCACTCCACATTACAAATTTTTTTTAAAAAAAAAAAAAAAAATTATTTTTTTAAATTTTAAAAAATCATGTCATGTATTTGTTTTATCTTCTATAGTGGGGAGAGGGGAGTCAACTAAATTTACAATGCCTTTAAATAGCAAACTGCATCCCCCCTATCATTAACTATTATTAGATTTAATTATTTTTTTTATGTGATGCAGAGTACCTAATCTGTAGAGATTTGGAAAAAAAATGATTATTTCTGGTCAGTACCTATTACACAAATCTGCCATAGATTTTTATTACAGAAATTAATATGTACATATCAGGTATAAAATTTGATAGAAATCTCTCAAGGTGTTTTTGATTTTGCAAGTATTGAATTGTTGTTGAATTTCACTGAATATTTGTGCATGAAAATCTGCTCTGAAGACTGTGAATGGTAAAGATTTATTCTTTACTCAAGTTTTTAATATTTGATTACCATTACTTAATACCTGTCTTTGGGTTGCAGTGGCATTTGACTTGATATGGTTTCACTTTGCCAAGAAGCAAATGGTTATTCAAAGATTAATTCTAGAATTACTGTTTGACATTTACTAAATCTAAACTTTGTATGCTTTCTATTTCACATATATCTTCAGGTTTCAAGGTCAGATTTCAGACAAATGAGAAGATATGTATTCTCTTCCATTGCATTTCCAATGGTGAGTTCAATAAATGTCTTGTATTGCAAGCATAAAAGATATTTATTAAACTATCCACACAGTGAAATGGAAAAAAATACAGATATTGAACAAGATCAGACATTTATATACTTGGGGTTACACTCTAGTATTATAGATTTTGTGATGGAAGAGTAGAAACGTTTGCAATCATGACTCTCCACAGCTTCCTGTTATTTGTAGTTCTTTGCAATCATGATAGGAAAGGAGGAAAAAATTCAATTAATAAAGGTTATATATTATAATAGAAGCATTGATTCACTGTTCATCACACACTGTCTGTAACTTGACCTGAAACCTACCTTCTGTATATATCTTTTATATTCAGGCTACATACTAGCATAGTCACTTATGAGCTGCCTGTTGGTAGGTGACAGGCCATTGGTGGAAAAAAAGGCTTATTTACAAAGCTGTATATCATGAGGTAGTGATGAACTGTGGGGTAATCTCATTGGTCAAAGAGAAGCTCTGGTCCGTTAGTCTGTCATGAGAGAAGACAGAAATAGCAGTGATATGTCCTAAGCCCTGTATAATGAGAACAGTATTCATGTTTTTCTGTTTTGCCTTCTGTTCCCTTGTGAGTGTGCATGGGGCCTTTTCTAGTGATGCAGATAGGAATTGAAGCATAATGTGGGGGTGAATTGTCTAGTCAGTGAAGGACTAAAGGTTGTATGTTTATGCAAATATTTGATACTAGCCGAAATCCTATCTTGCAAACATTTTTATTAATAAAATTATTTATAAGTAAGGGTGTACAAATGAATAGATTTGAAATTGACAGTGTTTTCCATTTCATTGAAACTGACATTAAACACTTCTATCTTCACTCCTTTCATTCTTTCTTTTTCTCACTGAAACCAAGTAGCATCTCTAATATATCAGCTCCAGGTTTTCATGGTCAAAAGTCCATTATTTATGAGATATTGGCAGAGCGTAACAGTCGTACAAACTAAGGAACTAACTCACTGACTTGTGAAGGGGAGGGGCAAGCAGGATTATAATAGATTATTTTGCATGCAAAATGGATCTCAAGATTTTTCTTTATGACTGCATGGCTTAGCAGAAATCCTTAACTACCCATAGTCTGTTGCTCTAATCATCAAGCTGAGCTGACAGATTAATTCTTCATAGGAGTTACAACCAACCATAAACAAACATTTATTTTTGGTTGACAACTAAGGAACAGTGTGAATAATTTATCTATCAACCATGAATACACTGTTGATTGAGATTTATTTTCTAATGTTAATGAAGCAATTTATTCAAGGGACTCCTTCTGAGAGCCAAAAAATAAATCCATTATCAGATTTGGATAAATTTTCTTGAATAAATAACTTTATAAAGTTTGAAATTTAGGATTTTTACCCAAATGTGTGTCAGTAATTGAAATATTTTATAAAGTATTGAATTCACTATATATTAGAAACTTGGTTTTTAGTAGCTATTCTGCTCCTCTTGCTTATGTATTTAGAGATTCTTGATAAGATTCAGAGAAAAATTTGCAATGTTATCAGTTCTGACCTGGCATCTTGGCTTTAGTCACTTTCCTACTACCATAACAATTATAAAAGTTGGTTTACTGTGTTGTGCTAGATAGCTTCTCCTCATGAACCATTGCTCTGTAGAACTGACTCCCAAGAGGATATGACTACAATCTTAACCTGTTCAAGGCTAGGGCTATCTGCTATCTTCCACTCCTATTCAAATAAATTTTTTCCTAACCCTCTACCTTGAGTGGCTCCTAGAATTTGTAAAAGGTGAATCTTACTGTAAAAAAAACAAACAAAACAAAACCAGTTTTTTTAACCAGAATCTATCTTGCACATTTATAAGTCTACCATTCATTCATGCATTTGATATTGCTGCCACATCTGGGCTGGTGATCCTGCTATGCATTTAGATATGCTTGATAAAATCCAAAGTATCTGCAATGCTTGGCTTCAATCACTTTCCTACTGCCATAATGTAGCTTTCCTGTGTCTTTTGTATAAATACTTTCATGGTAATTGTTTTGATGAGGTTTCCTTTATGGTACCTAGAATTTAAGCATAGTAATAGATTAGCAGCAAGGTCTTATCATTTTACTCTTGAAATGGCAAGAGATGTAACTGTAAGTTCTATGCTAATAGTTTCTTCTCTCGCACTTCTCACTTGTGAACTCTTTTATGGCTTCTTTCTTTTTGTTCAAGTTTGATCTTCAAAAATTTAAATGCAGTGTCAGTCGTTATTTTCTGATTTCTTAATTCCTGTTCTTTTATTGTCTTCTCTTTCTTTCATAATGTTTCTTTTTATTGTTCTCTCGTTTTCTTTTTTTTTTTTTTGGAAAATGTTTCTTTTTTTTTTTCTTTTTTTTTCTTTTATTTTCTTTCTTTTATTGTTTTTTTTTTTCTTATTTATTTATTTCTTTCTTTCATAATGTTTCTTTTTCTTTCTCTTATTTATTGTTCTCTTTCTTTTATAATGTTTCCTTTTTTCTTTCTGATGCCTTCACATAGGCCACACCTACATCACCCACCATTATTTACTAGAGGGCACAGAATCCTCAATATGCACTACATGCCAAGAGAAATTTACAGTAAAACATATACTTTTAGAGTGTGTAGATTTTGATCTAGTGCAGACAAAATATTACCAAGTGAGTAATTTAAAAAACCTTTTTACGAAAATAAAACCATCCAAGATTGTAAATTTCCTAAAAAAAGTTGAATTGTACTCAAAAATATAAGTAATTGAAAAATGGTTCAAATATATATGTATACATATACACCTTTTTGTTACCAAACTATAGCTATGAATGTATTTCAAAAATTTTGTTGGCATTAAATGACCCACTGAGGTTTTGATATGCCATAAAACAACCAACCAAACAATTTTCTTTCTCATATTCTCTAGCACTCAGTAACCCCTTGTATCTTTGTAGCTTTATTGCCTTCCATGGAGTGAAACAATTAAAAAAAAATTTGAATAATAGTAAAGCAAAAATCTCATGCTTCATTGAACTGATAATTTTGAAATGATAATATAATGTAGTATAATTGTAATGTTTGTTTCTTCTTCCATTAGTAATTTAGCACAGACGTTACACCTTTATCTCTGATAAATCATGGACCATTGTTTCGATTGTGAGGAAAAACAGAAGAAAAAAAGCATTTTAAGAGATGCTGTTTAGCTTTAGTGAAAGATAGAAAGAAAAGCATATTTTGATAACTATCAAATTGTTGAAAAAATTTCTTAAATAAATGGCATAATATTTTGCTAATAAGATAATGATAAAATAAAATCTCTATTAAATTACTGTCTTAGGTGAGACGATAAACTACATCCGACAGCAAGACCTTTGATCAGAAGGTTTTGAGGAGCATGGAATTACCTCTTAATTGCTGGTGTTCCCAGGTCCACCCTGACCTGGGGTGGTAGCACCCATTAGGGTCCCAACTATGGGCAAATAGTTACCCCCCCAACCACCAAAAGGGGTCAAAAAACTATGAAAATATAAAAATAGGTTTTAATGCCAGCAAAAAAAAATATTACTAGCGATAAAAAAAATGTTGTCGGCATTAAATAACCCATTGAGGTTGATATGTCATAACCAAACCAAACCAATCTATTAAATTACAAAAAAAAAAAATGAATGACATTTCATATCCTGTCATTACCTCAGATTAATAATGGACCAACCTGTTTTGATTGAGAAAGACAAAAAAAAAAAAAGATATATATCAGAGACACGGTTTTAGTGACAAAAAGAAAGATATAATCACAAGAAAGTGAAGATAGAAAAGTAATAATACTATCAGACATTTAATTTCTGCTGCAGTGAAATAGAAATAAGGAAGAATAAAAAGGAAGGAATAGAAGGAAAAAGAAACATGAAATTGTAATGACAAAATATGCATATTATTTTTGCTTTTTATAATTCTGCTATGTAGCCTCTTCAACATTGTCCCATCTAGGTATGTTGATAAACTACATCCGCGTCCTGGGTAAAACAAGAAACCACGTCCAACAGCAAGGCGTCTGATCAGGAGGTTTTGAGGAGCGTGGAACCGCCTCTTAATTGCTGGTGTTCCCAGGTCCACCCTCACCTGAGGTGGTAGCACTTGTTAGGATCCCAACTATGGGTAAATAGATAAACCTCCAAATAGGAGTCTGTTATGGTGAAACACACCCCTATTCTATAGTTAATAGATTCTCCCATCTAATATAAGGAGTAGTAAGAGAAACGCGGGTCAGTCAATGTCGGACATACAGTAGTCGACAGTTAGTCGAATACGAAAGTAGTCAGCGACTACAACAAGATTACTCTGCATAATACCTATTATATCAAGTTCCTAACATTTTGTATATCGAACTTTTTTAGGACCGATTTAGTACAAATACAAGCCTCCACTGCGAAATTACTCCACAACAGAGTCAAAACACTATAAAAGTGTAAAAATAGGTTTTAAAACCAGCAATAAATTTTTTGAGGAAAAATTATTACCAGCAATACATTATTACCAGCAATACTTTAAAAAAAAAAAATATTACCAGTAATAAAAATCCTGTCAGCATTATATAACCCGTTGAGGTTGGCACGTTACAAACCAAACCAACCTTCAGCATTGTTCAAGTTTCATAGGAAATTGTGCTTCATTAATGAAATATGCTTTAGGTTGATGTCAGATGATAAAAACAGAACTGATAACAATTCTTCTTTTATGTGCCATGTTCCTTCAGGGTGTAGGCAATCATGGCTCTCCATTTCTTTCTGTCCTTTGTAGCTCTCAATAAGTTTTGATTTCTTGTTATTTCTCCCAGATTCTATTCTGACATCCACTTGCTTAAGCCCATTAAGTAATGTCATGTGTTGCTTCTTTTTGTTTCTCTTTCCCTCTGTTCACCCTGTGAGTATCAGATTTTCCAAGCCCTTCTTCCTCAATACATGTCCCAAAAATTTCAGCTGCTTCTTTCTAATGTTAAGTATAAGGGTCCTCTTTATCTGTCTATATTTCTGAGATGAGGTATTATGTACATTATTTACATTATTCGGACTATTGTCCTCATCTTTGTCAAGGACACATTGCACAGTGGATAAAGGCATTGGTTAGATCCAGTGACAGAACCCAAAGAGTGTGAGTTCAATACCTGTTTAAGGCAGTGGAGAACTTGGAGAGGGGAATTAACAGGAGATAACTGATAACTGACATCCATTAAACATGGCACATGGAACTAGAACAGTCTACTCCAGTGAGTGAAATAAAGGCTTCAGTTCGACATTCCAACCACCTGAAGAAGGCCAGAGCATACAACGGCTGAAACGTTGTAATAAATATGGCGACAAAGATGAGGACAATAGTCCAAATAATGTAAATAAGGTTCCTCTTTGTTTACATTTCACTGCTGAGAGCATTTCTTTCAGCATGGCAGTGTCAGTTATACTCTTATTTCAAAATGTAGATGGGTGAACTCTCTGGTCAACAAAAGGCATGCCTTTCTATAATCAAACATCTGTTATTTTATTCAGATGGAATAAATGATATATAAAATTTAAGCCTGTTTTGATTTTGTATTTGTTTCATATTGTTTGGTTGAAAACATTGAGTAGCATTGATACCTCCTCGCGAGTAAAAACATCACTTCAGTATAGTAATATAATAATAATGCTAATATATTTTAATATAATAATCATATTCTTTCTACTTTTTATCTTTGTTATCTGAACTTTGCTTGTAATGTAAAATTGCTAGAAAGAATATGTAGTTAAGATTCACTTTAGTGAACCGTTTTATTTTTGTCAGAAAAGGTATTTTTCTTATGTCATTTGAGTCTTGTATTTGTTCATGCTATAAGGTTATATTAATCAAAGCAAAATATTAGATTCATACCAATATTTGACAGATACTCGTCAACAACATAAAAATTTCCTAAAACTCTAGTTTGAATGAAAAGAAGAAAAAAATGGAATATCACTTACCTTGTGGTGGGGGAGAAAAATAAATAGCAACAGATGATTTCTTTTACAGAGAGACATCATGGCAAACTGGGATGGGTGGGTGAAAGAGGAATTATGAGAAGGAAGACAAACTATAAAACTCCATCAAAAATAGTTGTTGATTCTTTTTTTTTTTTTCATTCTGGTCAACTTGAAGCAATGTGCTAGTTGGAGTAGAAAAAGCAGACGTATGAGAAAGGTTGTAAAAGACTCAGAGGAAGAAAGAGGTTTGAGAATAAGGAAGGACAAGAGAGATCCTGGGTGAAGCAGAAGAGATTTGATCTACCAAGCCCCACTTACTTCGCATTGATACACCTGCTCTTAGCTTCTTTTTTATTTTAAGCTTTCAAACCACAATAATATAGTCTGTTAAAAAGAAAACAAAAAATGACTACAAATACTTAGTCTTAATCATAAAGCCCTACATTAAATAAAATATCTTTAAGCTTAGGAAATAATCTTTTAAATCTATTCAATAATTCACCTATCATCCGGTCCACACTCTTTTGAAGGTTAGAGGATTATCCCTTGTTTCCTGTTTATGATTGGGTTTCCAGTTCCTTCTAAAGTTTTCTCATTCTCTTTCAATTCTAGTAACCCCTTGTGTCTTAGTGGCATTATCGCCTTGCTTGGAATGAATTGATTAAAAGAAAGTAAATAAGCATGAGCACCACACATCTGTTGTTAGTGGCCTGCAAAATCAAGGTCATCAGCTCGTCAAAATATGATTTAAGTTTGTAAATCTCTGAGCACCAAACGCCATGATGGAAAAACAAATACATCAAAGTTTGCTTGGTTTTCAAACTATAAGATATTCTGTTTTTGAAACTAAACAATGACAAAGTGGACTGACAATTTTTGTACACACTAGAACCAATCAAACCTGACTCTGCAGAAACAAGAGAATATATTGAAAAGGTTATCAAAACAAATGTTGGATGTAAAAAGAAAATAAAGTCCTAAAAATGCAATAATTGCATAATTCATTACAATATGGATCTTGCACAGATCTTTCTAAAAAGATCACACCAGAATTCATCCTCTCGACTACTCTTCAGTAAAGAACTCAATAATGTAAAACAGACAGTAATTAACAATGGCGTCCCTAACCACTTTATAGATGACCAAATTAGACTATTTCTTCCCAAAGTAAATAACAATGATAGTGAACATACAGTCAAAAATTACATAAATATTTTCTACAAAAACTAAATGTACATTGACTATAAACAAGATGAATCTTTATTTAGAAATATTCTAAAGAAATACACTACCCCAACTGATCTGAATAAAAAAAAAATCAAATTATCTACTACAAAAAATTTAAAACAGCTAACCTTATCCTCAAAAATAGCAACACACCAGCAAAATCAAAATTACAATGAATGAACATTATCAATGAGTTCAAATGCCCCCTAAAGAACTGTGTTCCTGATCAAACTGAATTCATAAATAATTACATCAGTCACATGACTACATGTCTATCCAGATGCCTTACGTTGCACCTATCTGACCACAGCTCTATTAGAATCCATTTAAACACACACACAAACTTACCAGACTCCATCTGAAACATACTAGTAGAAAATTCAAAAATAAGAACCTTGTACACTTGTAAAAAAAGATTAAAAATAATGGAAGCCTTAATAATAAAAAAGAAAAAGCCAACACTTAATAATATTAACTACGAACACGACCAGAATGCTAACTGCATTTGGAAAATAAAACATCTCTATAACACTAAAAACATACACACAACACACACACTCAATTAAACTGAAAAAATAAAATCATCCTTGATAATGGCTAAAAGTAAAGCCAAAAGCACTCGGAATTATAGAACATATGGACAGTTTTTACCAAAAAAGAAAACACTTGTTCAAATGCAAGAAAAATTAAATGAAAAGCTTAATCGTAGTACCTTGTCTGTCATCTTTAACAAAATATGCATATTATATATATATATATATATATATATATATATATATATATATATATATATATATATATAAAGAATGGGTTTTATTTTTTAATCTAACATTTTTTTATTACTTTAAATGTTAATTTTGGTGGATGCGTGTATTTGAGTAGATGCTCCATTTATTGTAAAATAGTATGAATATCCACTAAAATAATGTTCAAATTAATATATATATATATATATATATATATATATATATATATATAATATAAATTACACTCGGGCAATGTTAAAAAGCAAACAAAGATGTCACTACAAGAACATGAACACTGGAAATTGATAACTTGAGGAACAGAATTTCTGATGAGATTCAAGAGACAAGTTAAAACCCTTAGAAACTGTTACCATGGACACAAGGATACAGAAAAACAGCTCAAGTCATGAAAACATTAGGCTTGGAGACATTAGTCCTAAGCCATGGCTAGTGATTTCTTTTTCTATCTCGATGTCAAATGCGCTCTTTTTATTATAGCCAACATTAGTGTTATTTCATCTTTGCTGTTCATGAGAAAAGAATTAATTTTAAAATTTGCCATTGTGTAATATTTAAAAAAAAATGATATTAAAATAATACAAAAGTAACATTTTAGACAATTAGAACTTGTGTGTTTCCAGCTCAATTCTTGGAACTCTGTAAAATGGATTTATTAGCTTTGTTAGAATTTTTAGAATGTAGAATTATCATTATTATGTAGATAGCCTGCTCATCTTTGGTTATATACTCACAAGATTTCAGCTTCTGTACCCTTCCTGCCTCTGTCTGCTTGCTTTATATTCAGACTAACATACTCATCTTGAGTTTTATACTCACAGAACTTCAAATGCTTTACCTTCTGATCATCTTCAGGTATTTCTACCCTCCAACCTGTATCTGTTTTATTATATTCAGAACATCATACTCATCTTGGGTATTTTACTCATTGCATTTTGGCTATTTTATTCTCTGGCCATCTTCAGGTTTAGGGTGGTAGCACCTGTTAGGGTCCCAGCTATGGGCAAATAGTTAACTATTACCAGCAATACTTTTTTTGAAAAAAAAATATAACCAGCACTACAATTTTGAAGGAAAAATATTACCAGAAACAGATTTTTGACAAAACAAAATATTACCGGCAATAAAAAACGTTGGCTTAAATAACCTATTGAGATTGATATGCCGTAGAACAAAATAAACCAAACCAATCTAAACCAAAGAATACATATTCTATTTATACGAATCTATCCTAAAAATGTTGTCTGCATTAAATAACCCATTGAGGTTGATATGCCGTAAATCAAAATAAACCAAACCAATCTAAACCAAAGAATACATATTCTTTTGATACAAATCTATCCTAAAAATGTTGTCGGCATTAAATAACCCATTGAGGTTGATATGTCGTAAAACAAAATAAACCAAACCAAACATCTTCAGGTTTCTGTCTTATGATATTGCTTTGCTATTTGCTCATCTTAGGTGTTATACTCACAACATTTCAGCTGCTGTAACGTCCAGCCTTCTTCAGATATCTGTCTTATTAAATACTTTGTTATTCAGACCAGCATGCTCATCTTGGTTGCTTATACTTGCAACATTTCCATCCTTGTGTCTTTCTTATGTATATTTTTTATTTTATTTATTTATTTTAATCAATTTCACCCCATGTAAGACAGTAAAGCCACTAAAACACAAGGGGTTACTGAGTGTGGAAGAAATAGAAACAGTGACATTTCTCTTTTTGTTGCTGCTCATTAGTCATCAGGAGGACAGTAGATAGCAATTGACCTTGCCTTTAAATTTTTGAAGATTAAAGTTGGCTGTTAGCATAGAATTTACAATTAGATCTCGCCAGCTCAATCGTAAATTGATGAGATCTTGATGCCAGTCTATCTTTAGTGTTACAAGAAGTTTTTTTGGTCTCGCATTCAACTGTGCCCCACACATAATAATCAAGGGGGTTTGCAGTCTGGGGAGTTAGGTAGCCAGATGTAAGGGGTAATAAATTGTCTGACAACCATGACTGTGTTTTCCTGCTTATGTGGCATGGTGCAGAGTCCTGTTGCCAGATGTAGGGTCTTCCAGCAGCCACCTTCTTGATCCACTACCTCCTCAAGGCATTTGATGTAGGCCTCTGTGTTGAGTTTGAGGCCCTCACCTACAAAATCAGGAGTTCTTTATCTTATCCAACTGATCAGTGTGAGTTTTCCAAGCTGATGTACCTTTGTAATCACCATTAAATTGTCCTCAGATTGCCACACCCAAACATTCTGAAATGTTCGTACTGGAGCTTCTGCCATAAATACCAAGCAGTACAGCATGCCATTTCTAAATTTTTAGCGGAGTGAATTACATCATGGTGCTCTTTTTATGTTATGGTGCTCTTGTTCTCACAGACAGTGCCTAACTGATCCTATTATACTGTGCAGTTGAGAAAATCAAAAACAATATGCATGCATGAAATTAAAAATATATAAAATGGCAACATTTTACCCATCATGCCCTGTACTTTAATTTCTGTAGATGCTTTGTTTTGATATCCGAAGCTGTAGTTCATGTGTTGGGTCGTCTGCTACAGTTCTGGAAAACAGTAGCCCCATTTAAAATTTTTGGAGCTACTGATGACATGAAATATTTGCATTTTTTTCTGTCTTTATATCCAAGCTATGGTATTTTAACTATTTACACTATTTCATAATCATCCTCAGACCTCCTTATGGTTGGTCGGAACTCCGACGACAATCCTTTTCCACACTGTTTGGTCCTACATTGCTGTTCCCAGATCTTCAATGTCTAACCCTGAGTCCCGATTTACATGGCCCAGTGGATAAAGTAATCCAGCAACTTGACGCAAAGAATTGCGAGTTCAATACCTGGCCCCAGCAGAGGTGAACAAAAGCTTAGAGAGTTGAGTTACTAAAGGGAAATAACTGAGATATCCAGAAAAGGCATGGCATGTGGAACTAGAACAATCTATCCTAGTGGACAAAATAAAGGGTTGGGTTTGAAATTCCAATGTATATCACCTGAAGAAGGCCAGAGTGTACAACAGCTGAACCCTCATGAATACAGCAACAGCCTGAACAATGTAAATAGTGTAAATTGCATTTTTCTGTTTCTTTTTTTTGTTTTATGAACACAACCGATGAAATCTTGAACTATCAATTCAACTTAGCAATGGGGAAACAATTTAGAATACGGAAAATTTTCAAGAGCTTGAATTAAACCTTTTGTTCAGTTTTTTGTAGTTTGTCTTGCTTAACAAAAATAGATTTGGCTTTACAAATGTTTGTTTCAGATATCGAAATCTTGCTGTATGTAGAATGTTAACTTTTAGTTTTGATTGATTTGATTTTTATGGCTTCTCAACCTTTTGATGGTTATTTAAAGCCAGAAAATATCTTTAGATTGTAAGAATTGTTTTTTGTGATAATAATGATTTACTGATACAAATATTACTAATTAACCCATAGTTGGGGGAAGAAGACATGTATTTATACATTTCCCAAGTATATTTGCCTGTAAGTGAATATAACGAATCCAACTGAAACTGGAATTCATCTCTCCAATTAACAATTCTGAGCCATTATCCATTACTTCACCGGCACATCCAAGCTTACAGTATCTGGTATTCCCAAGCAATCACCCATCAAGGTACTGACCAGACTCAATGTTGCTTAACTTTGGTGATCATATGGGAACTGGTGTTTCAATGTGACATGATCCTAATCTGGTAACTTTTAGGTTCATCAGTATCTTTAAACCTCTTTTATGTCTTTAAAATTTTAAAATATGTAATATTCTTTGTTTATTGTGATGAGCAGGGATAACTGACATATCTGTATGTATGTTAGTCCTGTAGACTCCCCCTGTGGTGTATGTTGTGGAGATTGCGAGCGTCTAGATCTGTTCAATGCATATTGCTGGCGAGCGAATCTGTCCAACAGAATCAAATGGAAAGTTGTAGAACACTCTAGAATGTTCTAATCACACTGCTATATAAGCAATGCAGTTGGAGTGGTTTATTTATCATTTTACCTTTGTCTTGTTGCGTTATACACTATTGGAGAGACAATTAACCTATTCGGATTATCACTGTGCTTTCTCTGTGAGTGAACGAGAGAAACACAACAGTGTATATGGACACAACCACACTACACTATGATACGTAGACTTACTTAGGGAAAAATAGGAAAATATTTAGAATTTGTCATGGATGCTGAAAAAACAGAATTTTTTTTTTTTTTTTTATTACTCTTGCTTCTTGAATAATTTGGGTGGAGGTGTCAAACATAAGTGGTGGTGGTGGCTTTCAAATTCCAAAAATTTAATAAACAAGTTCAGGAAGTGTTGAGATTTCTAAGTTAATAGTAATACAGTAAACATTCATTTTTCATGACGTACATTGTTTGCCATCATAGAATCTTAATAAATGGAGCCAAACAAATTGTTGGGGATTCTTTAAATTTTCAAACTTTTAATAAGCACACTCTTCTATTTATCCAAGAGGTATGAGTAGTCCTTTAAGCCTTTTATTTTTATTTTTTTAATCATTTTACTTCAAGCAAGGTGATAATGCCACTAAGATGCAAAGGGTTACTAGGATGGAAAGTGAATGAAAAGACTTTAGTGATGAGAAAGGACAAAAGAACAGGATTCAGAAAGATAGAAAATGCAAATTAATGTTTCATTAAAATTCTTTGATGATTGTAGGTGGCAGGGAAGCTAGAAACTGGAAAAGCATATCACAGGTGAGAAAAGAAACTATTAGAATAGAATTTATGGTTACATCTACGTAGTTCAACAGTAAAATAGTGAGACAAAGTTGCCAAACTAGTAGTATGGTTAAATTCATGCAATCGGAGTACCAAGAAGGAAAACTCATCAGAAAAGTGGGAAAGTGACTGAAGTCAATATGACATCAGAATGACAGACCCAAAGAAGGTGAGTTCAATTCCTGGTTAAGGCAGTGGAGAACTTTCAGAGGGAAAATTAGCAGGAGATAACTGAAAACTGACATCCATCAAACATGGCACGTGGAACTAGAACAGTCTACCCCAGTGATTGAAATAAAGGGTTCAGTTCGAAATTCCTACCACCTGAAGAAGGCCGGAGCGTACAACGGCCGAAACGTTGTGACAAATATGGCGACAAAGATGAGGACAATAGTCCGACTAATGTAAATACTGTTCAAGATGACATGTTGGGACCAATAATATTACAGACCCTTCTTTGGATTTTGTCGAGAATCTCAAGATATATAACAAGAGCACCAGACCAGACATGGCAGCAATATTCAATTCATGGATTTCTTTTATTTAGCTAAAAACGACTATTTAAAAAAATGATCTTTGCTGACCTCCAATCCTGTCCTGTTTTTTGGCTCAAATGATGTCCAAGAGGAGACACAAAAGGGTAATAGATAGCGGCTCGGATTGAGGAATCAGAGAGCTGAGTTTGAATTCCAATCGAATCCATTACATTCACTTACATGCTAATACCCTTGGAAAAAGTATGAATCCTCTTCTCCCCCCAGCTATGGGTAAATAGCAGGACAGACCAGGTTCTATAGCCTTGGATGGCAACTGATCTACTGCAGAAAGAAATGGCAACCTACTGCGGGGGAAAAAAAAATCTGCTTTGTCAGTCATGTATCGAAAGATACATGATCGGCTAAGCGTGTATCACACATGGCACATAACTGCCTGATGTCCAAGAATGTATTTGTTTCATTGTAATGCAGATTGTAAAGGCTACAATTTAATTTTACTTCCAATAACCTCCAGGCCAAATTAGGGAGTATTCCCACTCATCTGAAAATATTTAAGGTCAAGAAATATTTTTGGTTTTCATATTGAACCCAATGTATGAATCCATTTTGCAATTTGATTACGACAAGTTCACCATATAAAAAGTGGGTCCCAAACACAAATACAAAATTTGACATAGTAATATATTTTTCTCTGTCATTTTATACCCTGAGTAGGTCAGAGAATAATACGGTGTTTGGAAAGTAATTGTTTTAGTAGAAAGGATATAAAAAGTAATGTTTTTAAGTTGAATTTATTTAAATATAATTTATCAAGAATGTAATGACCTTGATTTTTGACATTTGCAGCCGAACTGGAAGGCAAATTTTCAATTTCACATTTAATGAAATATAGATTATTTATCTTTTGACCCCCAAAAGTTTGAAAATTATTCTCAACTTCATTATTTCTGGATATTCTGTCATTTATGAAATATTCTAATGACTGAAGTACTTAAGTATGGTGCAAGTTTTTATGATCAGTTTTTTTATACAGAAAAAAGGGGATTGCACTATTCATGGGTGGTTTTTTGAACATGTTTAAAATCATGAATTTTCAGTGCATTATACACAGGTAAACTTTTTTTGAAGGGGGTTAAAATTCATGCATTTTCTGTGACTATAACCTCCCCAGTAGGCCTACATTTTTATGGTACCTTTGGCTAAATTTAACAGTACATCGTAACCTAGATATTTTCTTTCTGTTGCTACATAAACAGTAGAACATTATTCACTCTGTGTGCCAATTAAAATCTACAAATACCTGATATAAATGAAGAATTAACAATGTTTTTTTTTGTTTTTTTTTTTATGGTGTGTCAACCCATTTGGTCATTTAATGCCAAAAATTTAATATTTTTTTTTTTTTTTGGAATTTTTTTTTTTTGCATTATTAATTTGTTTTTTGGATCAGAAATTTTTTTCTTTTGTATTTTTTTGTACCAAAATGTTTGACCTCAGTTTGAGGTTAATGATTTTTTTTTATACCTAAATGTATTGCTTGTAAAATTTTTTTTTGACCTGCAAAACCCATTTTTCATTACCTGTAACAATGTGATACAAAAATGAAAGTTTGACATTCCTAGTTAAAAACAAAAAACTGCAGGTGGTGAAATGTAGTGTTTGTTTCTCAAGTGAAAGCTCATGCAGAACCCAAATTGGTTCATTACCAGCTTTTCCAATTCACTTGCGATGTTCATAGATAGTTGAACATGATGCATGATGATTTAGCACCAAATCTTTGGTGCTTTGACATGAAATTCTTTGTTCAGAGTGGGTCATCTTCCAGAATGTGGCTGGTTGGATATGTCAAAATTGCCCTTTTTAAAACATAAAACCACAGCTGGTATTTACAAGCCTTCACAGAATCTCTACACAATGCACAAATGTTTCTAAATGCTAACCCTTATCCTACAGTATTACCCTTTAAGAATTCATATACTAAACAATGGCAAATTTGCTACTTGTTAAATTAATAATCCTTTATGGGATTAAGCTCTGAAATGCAGTATAAATAACACAATGTTGCATTTACAGTTTTGTACCATTCTACCTTTGGCTCCATCTGTTATCCTCTCTTCTGATGTGTTGCTCCAATTTTCATTTTTCCTTTAATCATTTCTATATCTCTTATCTTCATCTCTTCAAGTTGACCTCTTTCCATCTCTTTGTGAGTTATTCTTAGCATTGTTCTTTGCAATGATCTTTGCCAGCACTTTCCTTGGATTCCATATTTTAATATCCGTCTATCATAGTTGACATATATTCATTATACACATTAGATTTTAAGCATATTTACCTAACTACCTCTATATCTCTAGACCTTGACCTTTCGTCAGCCATGATAACTTCTGATTTCTTAATGTTATCACCCCTTGTATTATTTTTCTATTGATCTTTGTGTATTTTTAAATTTGTTTTTGAGCAGTTGTTTAAATCTATATAATGGTCATATACATTCAATATACACTTTACATTGAAAGCATATTATCAACATGTTTCTCATTAGATCTCTATCTTTATAAAATGCTTTCCTCTTTATCATTATATATCATTATATTTAATTACAGTGGCTTTTCTTTAATGCTATCCCCTGTCCTTAGTCTGTGTAGTTTTGGACTTCTTCTTTGGAACATTACAATTCAGTATTACTTTTGTTTTTTCACCAAATCTTTGCTGCTTTGATGTGGATCTAATTCAATAGTCTCTTTGTGTTAGTTTGAATCAGATTGGAAATGACTGCAAAACACTTTCCCCTCCTCAATTTCTAAGCAATAGCACACAAATGCATGCTAGCCAATAAAATAGACAAGTTCTTGGTTTTGTCTGATTCAGTACCAGTCTGTCTTGTCTTGAAGGCAGAATGCTCTGTTTGCTTGTCCAAATTTGCTGTTGTGTACCAACCCCAATTCTTAGTTTTTGAAGTTTTTACTATATGGGTAAATAGCAGGGCAGACAAGGTTCTATAGCCCTGGATGGCAACTGGTCTACTGCAGAAAGAAATGGCAACCTACTGTGGGAAAAGAGTCATGTATTGATAGATACATGATCGCCTAAGCATATATCACACATGGCATATAACTGACTGTTGCTTTGCCTTTCATATATTGTTTGCTTGCTTTATCTTTTACTCTCTTCTTTTCTTTTCCTTGTAATTGCTTATTGCAAACTTTGTTGATTCTGTTTGTTCAGTGGTTCTGCTATTTGCTTACATTTAACAATGGCCTCCTCACTCTACACGTTCAAAAACTTCTTCATTCAAAGTGTGTCTTCTTCCAGAGCAAGGTTGTCAGATATGTCACAATCACTATTTTAAAGCCTTTCAAACCATAGAAAATATGCAGAAGCTTTTTTTCTGTATCTGTATACACTGCACAAATGTTTTCAAATGATTCTTTAACAGTACAACACATTAATGCAACACTATAAACAACATGGTGTTGGATAGAAGAGATGATGCACTAATTTGATTCTGATTTTTCGTACTTTTCAACCTAGAATCTGCTTTGATTGGTTGACTCATAATTCATTGCGGTAAAATACATAATTACTTTCCAAACACACTAATGTACGGTTAGCTTGTGGGAAGGCAAGGAAAAAAATAAAAGTAGAAAACACTTTATTTTCTTGTTTGATTGTTTTACTGTTTCTTATAAATGCAACATCGGCAGTATGCCTCTTGGGGTTGCTGTGGACTCTAAAAGGTCAGTAAGTGCAAGGTTTATGTGTGTGGTGGTGAGGTATAATTTTAATAGGTTAGTATGATGATTTAACCCTTGGAATCTGGGTTGAGACAAATCACAACATTTTATATATGTATTTCTTCTCCCCACCAGCTATGGGTAAATAGCAGGACAGACCGGGTTCTATAGCCTTGAATGGCAACTAGTCTACTGCAGAAAGAAATGGCAACCTACTGCAGGAAAAAAATCTGCCTCGTCAGTCATGTATTGAAAGATACATGATCACCTAAGTATGTATCACATATAGCACTGACTTTACATTCGTGTTTATTTCCATGTTTGCATTTTCAGGCTTATTTTTAACCTTTTGATGTAATTGCAATATTAATCTGGGATAAGCCAAAGGCTATCAGCTTTTATAATCTGACTTCTGTAAATACCACTTAACTGTTCCCACTACATTTTACTTCCAGTGCTGTTACCCTTGTAAATTTTATTGCACTAAGTTAAAATTATTTCCACCTTCACCATAACATATCTTTACATTTGTCACATTGGCAGCTTCACATGCATGATTTATAGTTGGCACTATTGTGGTAACATGATCAAAGTTTGAGCTTGATCCTGTCAGTTTTTATGTTACTGTTACAGTGTAAACATGGCCGCTCCACTAGCAGTGTGCACCAAGGAGGAACAAAGAGCAGTGATCTGAATTTGCAGAGAACATTCTACCTCTTCAATGATAATTTGCTGGCTTGCCACTACCATCTCTCAAGCTTGCTGAATGTTCTCATCAGTGGCAGAGATTGACAGTTTTCCTGATTTCTCTTTGTGCATCATGCTTGTCTGGCCACTTTTAAACTTTTCTATCCACTCATACACACTTTTATGTGGTAGTGCACTGTTGCCATATTGTGTTAAAAGCCTCGAATGAATTTCGGCCCCAACACAAAAAACTAGTACAATCAAACTCAAATTTCAATCACATGATAACAATAGTACGAATTATAATCATGTGTGAACAGAAGGCAGTGTGACAAAGCTGAAGACATGTTATGGCAAAAGTGCAGATAGTTTATTTAAATATGAAGCATTTATATAATACTTGTGGAATTGATAAGCAATATAGAAGTCAAAGGAAGTAAATTATTTTCTGCATTGTTGAGAATCAAATAAAGAAATCTGTTTTGTTTAGTTCCTTTTTGAATTCATCATTTCTTTTCATTTCTCTTAGATTGAGAGGGCTGAACAAAAGGCAAACCTTGCTAAGAGCTACAAAGGGTAGGAAGCTGTGGAGAGCCATGTTCGTCCATATTCTGAAGGGATATGGTATAGAGAAGATGAATGTATGGTTGTGATGAATGTAAATCAATTTACAAATGTTAACAATGATCTTGTAAACTAGTTTAATCTGGACAATATCAGATGACCTTGCTTGTGGTGTTCAACATTTTCTTGGGTAACGAGTGGTTTGAATACTTTTCTATACATTGTCAAATTGCTTTTCTCTTGTTTGCTTTTCAAGTTTAACTCTTTGTGCATTGACAAAATCTTGGATGATATAAAGTTGCATGAATGAGGAATAAACAAACAGGAAACAGGAATTATTTTTCTTTTTTTTTCTTTTTCGAGAAATTTTCACTGGATTGTGAGAAAGATTCTGTTTTTCTTTCCTTTGGCACACTCAGTCAAAGTGTCAATTGAATAAAAATTGAAAAGTCTAATCATAATAGGGAGAAAAAGTGGCAGCTTAGAGAAAAAAAAATAGGGAACAGGACAATTTATAGGAAATGGAAAAAAGGGAGAGAAAAAAGATGAAAGAAGTGAGAAAGATGGATAGAAATTAATGAGGAGAGGAAGAGAAGGCAGGAAAAGCGGGATAGAAGGGAAGGCAAGAAGGGAGAGGAGAAAAGGAAGGCAAGAAAAGAGGGGAGGGAGAGAAGGCAAGAGAATAAATAGGGGAGGAAGGGAAGGCAAGAGAACAGAGGAAGGATGACGAGCAAAAAATGTAAGATGTCAAGAATAGAAAAGCAGGAATGGTGAGAAACAAGTGGCAGAAGGGGAGTTCAGAAAAGAGAGGAGGTAAGAAAAGAGGAGGAAGAGAACTTGAGAGAAGCATTGAAAAGGGGAAGCAAGAAAAGAAAGGGGAAGGAAATTTTGGAAAAAGAGGCTGGGAAGGCGAGAAAAGAGAGGAAATTTTGGAAAAAGAGGCTGGGAAGGCGAGAAAAGAGAGGAAATTTTGGAAAAGGAGGCTGGGAAGTCGAGAAAAGAGAGGGAGAGGAAATTTTGGAAAAGGAGGCTGGGAAGTCGAGAAAAGAGAGGGAGAGGAAATTTTGGAAAAGGAGGCTGGGAAGTCAAGAAAAAAGAGGAAGGAATGTTCAGGAAAGAAATTTGAGGAACTGAAGGACAGAAGAGGAAGTTATAAATAGAAGGTGTGGTGGAGATTATCCAATCAGATGGCAAGAAACTTGACTCTCTTACCAACCAAATATATATAATCCAACACAATTTACGTTTATTCAGTGCAATATAATATGACTTAAATTTAAATTATTTGATATTTATACTAACAAAAAATTTATAAAAAATCTAGGCCAAATGGAAACCTTAAATGTTTTAAGAATTTGTTTATTATTTAAAGTGGTTTTACCGCACAAGAAATCCATCAGAGCACAATTCTATAGCTGAGACTAAGAAACCCCCACAGAGGATCAGACTTACTACTCGGCCTAACGAGACAAGCTTGTTAACCATTACATCACATCAAAGTGATTTATGAAGCATAATTGTGGCACAAAGCCAAGATTAAGGCGCACACTGTGAAAATCAAACTCATTACACACTTGTAATTAATATAGCGAAACAAACTTGCTAACCATTACACCATATCGAAGTACTCAAACACGCACATATTTATGGGAAAATGATATATAAATCTTTATATATCAAAAAAAATTTTATGGAAATCTATGAAAAAATGGAAAAAGATTCCATCATTTAGGACTTCATCAGAAGTGATGTTTATATTGATGCAACTACACATCTGCATGTCAAAAAATTTAAATAAAATGTTTTTTTTGTTAAATATGTTTTGGGCATATACAGGGTGCAATGGATAAATTGTCATCTAAATTATGCAAAAATGAAAATAACACTGACATTTCATTTTAAAAAATATATTTATCAAAATTACATGCAAATATCTTGAAATATTAAAGAGTAACAAAATTATCATCAGCTTCAGTAAAGCCTCCAGATGACTTCATAATCTACTGTAACTCTTCTGGATAGTGTCCTTGTTTAAGTTGGTGAATGCTGCCATAATCCTTGCCTTCAGTTCATTTTTGGTTTTATGAGGAGTTTTGCTGGTCTCTCACTCAACTGTGCCCCACACACAATAATCAAGGGGTTTGCAGTCTGGGAAATTATGTGACCAGATGTCAAGGATGATGTGATTGCAGAAATTGTCTGACCACCATGACTGTGTTCTCCTGGTTGTGTGGCATGATGTAGAGTCCTCTTGCCATACATAGGGTCTTCCAACAGGCACTGTCTTGACCCAGGACAGCACTACCTCCTCAAGGCACTTGATTTAGGCCTCCGTGTTGAGTCTGAGGCCTTATGGGAGGATAAATGAACGCCTAATGTCATAATCACCATTAGATTCATCCAAACTCTTTCTGAATCCTTTGCACTGTCCTCAGATTGACACCCAAACATTCTGAAATGTTTGTGTTGGAGCTTCTGACATGAACGCCAAGCAGTGCAGTATGCGATTTCCAAATTTCTGGCAGAGTGAATTGCATCATGGTGCTCTTTTTCTTTTTTTTGCAGACGATGCCCAACTGACCCAACTATACTGTGCCGTCGACAAAATCAAAGCCAAACAATGCACATGTACAAAATTAAAAATATAAAATGGCGACAATTTATCCATCGCACACACACACACACACACACACACACACACACACACACACACACACACACACATATTGTGTTTGTGTATTTGGCAGATCTTCTATTATCACAATGTGTAATACTTAAAACCAGAAATATAAATAAAAAAAATAAACAAAATTACCTGCGTAACGTACCAAAACACACATTAGCAAAAACAAATAAATTTATGTTTAAAATTTCAGCATTCCCCCTTCCTGTTTGTGCACATGTGTATTATGTCAACGTAAACGCCATTGAAGCCCTAAATGATAGAATGTGTAATGATAAATTTTTCCCACTTCGTCCTTAATTTTCCTTTTATATATATATATATATATATATATATATATATATATATATATAATGTGTGTGGGTCAGTGGTTACAATGTCTACTTTCTGATCATCAGGCCTGGGTTCAAATCTTACCATGGTTGATTTGTTAGGAAGTTGACAGCTTGATATTATTGGTTTCCAGCATGTGGTACCATAGGAAAATGTCTAAAAATCATTGCAGAGGTTGATCCGAGACTAGTGAGTAGTGGTTAGGTTGAACTGTTCAGAATGACAAGGTCATAAGTTATTGTGACTGAGGGTGTGAATAAACTTGCTGTGTTCAAACTACTGATCATGCTAGGTTTTGAAGAAACACATATGTGCCTGAGCAGGTGCCTGCAACACGGATTGGTTAGCCATAGTACATGGGTTTGTTCGGAAATGAGTGGGTAGCCATTATATTTGTTTTTAGTCATTTCACCCCAAGGAAAGCAATAATGCCACTAAGACACAAGGAGTTACTTGGTGTAAGTGAATATGAGAAAAAAAAACTCTATTAAAGAGAGAGAACAATAAAAGAAGAGGAATTAGGAAGATAACAATTGATATTGCATTTACATTTTTGAAGATCAAAGTTGACTGGGAATCAAGAAGCTAGAATAGAGTTCCACAGGTGAGAGGTACTGGTGAAGAAACTTAGCTTAAAACTGATAGTTACAAGTTAGTCTAGTATTGCGCTTAAATTCATAAAATTTTGCTACCATAGTGGAAAGTTTATCAGAACAATGGCCATGAGTGCATTTATAGAAAAGGCACAGGGAAGCTACATTACAGGAGTGGGAAAGTGACTGAAGGCAAGATGTCATGTCAAGACCAATAATATAGCAGATTCTTCTTTGTATTTTATCAATAATATCTAAATATATATCACTAGACCAGATGTGGCAGCAATATTCAAAGCATTACTTACAAATATGTACAATAAATTCTGACAAGAAAAATTGTCTAACATGAACTAAATTTCCTAACAGCAGATCTATCAATTGATTCAATATAATCTTTCCACTTGAAGTCAGCGGAAAACTTTAGACCAATTAGCCACAATGAGTCACTCTCCTGGTGGTTAGCATCAGCCATGCTGATGGAAAGGTAAAAAGAGTTCTTGCAGACAATTAAAAGAGAAGTTATGTTTTGGAAGTGTTAGAATTAACAAGCCATTCCTTGCCTTATTTAACAACAGATTGTAGGTCATTTTTGAGAGTAGCTGCCAATTTGACTTTACTATCAAGAGCAGAGTAAATAGTTGTGTAGATACCAAGCTGAGAATATATATTTTGATTTTGATCTTTTAACTATATAATTTGATACTTTTAGAAGTTAATATTTTCTTTTTTACAATGTTATTCACCCTGTACAAGGCCCAAGAGACCCTCAAAATAGAGGGTTGCACAAGGAAAAGGCTTTAGAAGGCACCAGAAACTTAATCCTAAACAGGAAATAAGGGATAAATCTCTATTAAGCCTAATGCTGAAATTTGTATTGATAATATTAATCGTATAAAATGAAGTTAATTTTTATTATTATTGTTCTTAATTTCTGAACAAGTAGTTTGGAGTCAGAGATCTGGCCTTATTTTGACTATTCACTCTATCCTCTCTTATTAATTACCCTACCAACCTGGTGGCTTTATTAAGTGGCCAGTTTTGACATGTTATATAGGTGGTGTGGTTGACCTATAATTTTTTTTCTGTTTCAAATCTTTCATCCTTATAGAAAGACTAACATTAACTTAGTTGCTTGTGGAAGTTAAACGGTTAGTAACAAAGGGATGGCAACATTTCTAAATCCTAGTTTTATTTTTATGGTGTAATTTATTTTATGTACAAAAATAGGGCAATCAAGCTTAGTATATTTGTGACTTTATTTTTGGTCTCCATTTTGTATAGTCTATAATTTAAACTTCATATTGATATATTAATATTTAGATGAATATAGAGAAGAAATATTAGTCACTTTGTTAGAGAATTTTAAAATATTATAAGTACTAAATTAACAATAAATTATTGAATAACACACACATGCACACACATTTATTTCTACACAACAAATATTTTTTAATATAATCTCGTTTCTTGTCAATGCACTTAATTCAGTGGTGAATATTAATCACATGCATCTTTTATATGCCATGACATTTCAAGATGTGGGTGATCATCGCTCTCCACAACTTCCTATCTTTGGCTGCTCTAAGTAACTTTTGACTCTTACCATCTCTCTTTGTCATTGTTTTGTCAGCCATTCACACAAAGTAGTTTACTTGCTGCATACTCCTGCTTATTTTGCCTTCAATACTATATACTGTGAGTGTTAAATTCTCCAAACCTTCCTTCCTCATTAACCTGTTTCTGATTTTATCTTTTAGCCGCCATTTTCTGTAGAACTTTCTTGTTGATCGTAGGTTCTGTTCATCAAAAGAAACCTTGTTCTAATTTTCCTTAAAACTTCCTTGTTACCTATCCATGGTATTCTCAGCATCCTTCTGTAGAACCACACTTTTATCACTTCAGCATTTACTTCTATATAGGAGATTAGATATTACATAGCAGTTCAGCATTCTTTTGTTTGATTCTATTTTCCTGTCTTAATACTTTGCTTAGCTTTTTGAAGACATTTTTCTGATTCCAATACACCTTCAGATTTCTGTGTCACATTTTCATTGTCCATTACTACCTACACTACCCAGATCATTGAATTTTTGTAGCTGTTTAATTTTGACATCCCCAGTATGTAGCCCACACCTTGAGCTGTCCCTTTTGTTGACAGCTATACATTTTGTCTTCTTATAGTTAATAGTCCCTTCTTTCTTTCTATTACTACCTTGTTTAAGAGTCTTTTCCAGTTACGTTTCTGAGTCTGCTATCAACATAGTGTCATCCACATTTTGTTCAGATTATGTCTGCCAATAATAAATTTTATTATCTTAGTTCTCTTATAATCATCTTGCTGTATAGATAAAATAAATCTGCCAAAATAATATACACTTGTCTCGGTCTTCTTTCTATTTCTGTGAATCCACTGAATTTGTTTGCAGGCAGTATATTTCTTTCCCATTAGAGGTTATGATAATAGTAATATTAGATATAATATACTTACAATGAAATGTTTGACATTCATTTATACTTTTCTTCACTCCTTTGGCATTGGACTGGGATCAAAGTGTAGTATCTGTTCTCATCACTAATGGTAATATTAGCTGTTTCCTTATAAGGAAACAATATTAATTAACAGAGCAGCAGATTCTACTAGAGTTATGCTTTTCTTCTCTCCCTTCTTTTCTTCTCAGGCTGGGATCAAAGTGTAGTATCTGTTCATCTCATCTTTAATGGTAATATTAGCTGTTTCCTTATATGGAAATATTCAGTATTCATTCACCAAGCTGCCGGTGCTGTTTTTGGTTGAAATTTGTAAAATCTTTGTATTAAAATAGTTTTGCAGGTAAATAGGTTTCTCGAGTTCACTGTTACCACTCTTTCAAGTATTGATGGGGGCTCCTTTTGCTTGCAATAATATGGAATATCAGCATTTGAGTGACATGTGCTATGCATTTTAGTTGTTGTTGCTGTTAAAAGTCCTCAAGCTATGTGATTTCTGTTATCTGGTACAGTTCTTTGTGATTCTGTAGCATCAGCTTACAAGGTTTGAAGACAGAAGGTTCTCACTAAGACCTACATGTTTCACTTGCTAAATTCAAATGTCTTCAAATTTAACTACCGTTTTACATTTCCAAATTCACAGTGTGTAGATTTTTATTTTGACTACTTAATAAAATCTGTACCTATTTCTGTAAATAGTTCTTGAACATTTTCCAGCTGGCACCTTTTTGGAAAATGTAGAGACTGATTTTTTTTCAAGGTTGGTCTGTGGTAGGAAATTAATGTTTATATTTAAACAAAAGAGCTTGGTTAACCTTTGCCTAAAAAGTGGATAAATAAAATATAGTCCACCCACCATCCTCATTTATAGTGTTGCTGTTATCTTCTGCATTTCTCATTCTGTTTAGCCATGTTTTTGGCACTTTTCTTGGATTACTATTTTGAATCTATTTAAGAATTTATTTTGGAATTCACTCAAAGAAAGGCGATATTTGGTTTCTAGATGCCAAAGATTTTGATTAAGTTAGAAGACTTTATCGAGAACATAGATTTTGTTTTAGTCATTCTGTCTGGGAACAGTAAATATTTAAATATCCCTTTTTTATTATAAAAGAATTTGTTTACAATATTGATGTGCTAATGAAGAAAAAATAAAGTTTATTTCAATTTTGAACAGCTATTTACAGAGTCTTTCTTCATATGTCAGGTTTATACATTAGAAATAAAGATCATTAAATAGAATAGACACAAAATGTCTGTTTTCAACAATACAGTTGTGAAAGAACTCTTGCTGTCTAAATGTAATATATATAAATATATATATAAAAATGTCTTAAAATAATTGTCAGACTTTGTCCATTTCATGTTTGACATCATTTGTTTACGCATCGAGCAGATATGAATGTACGAGAGAAAATCGTGGAGAATTGTAGTTTCAAAACAGTAAAATCAACCTTGCTAACCGAAATGCTCTTCTGTGGCTAAATCGGTAAAGCACATCAGGCTATATGACGGTTCCATGTAGGATACATATTCGATTCCTGTTGGAGGACGCATATTTTCTATGAAAATATTTTGGACAATCAGATGGGTAAATGTCGTTAATACTGTTTATTATAAACAGAGCATTTACTTAAATATTTGTATGTATAAAAAAGAAGGTATAAACATAAAAATGTCTTAAAATAATATATATATATATATATATATATATATATATCAGTCAAAAGAAAGTATACATATGTTTGGTGGACTATCTATATGTGCTGTGTGCCATTGGGATGTCGGCAATCATGGCTCTCCACAATTTCCTGTCCTTTGTAGCCCTTAGTAAATTTTATCTTTTTTTATCTCTCTTAAATCTTGCTCTGCCATCCATTTACTCAAGCTCTCTCATTAGGTTATACATTGTTTTCCTCTGTCCCTCTTGCCTTCAATCTATCCTGTGAGTATTAAATTTGCCAAGCCCTCTTTGCTCATTATGTGCCCTAGAAACTTCAACTCTTTCTGATGTTAAGTATACAGGTCTTTTTGCTTCCATTTTTTCTAGAATTTCATTGTTGCTCACATATTTGATTCATGGTATTCTCATCATCCTTCTGTAGAACTACATTTCTGTTACTTCAGTTTTCTTCTTCATCTGTAAGGAGATTGTCCAGCATTCACTGCTATGGAAGAGGACTGATATTACATAACAGTTCAGTATTCTTTTCTTTGTTACTAACAAATTTTTCTATTTCTTAATACTTTCTATTTCGCATACTTCTGCATTTTTCTAATATAATTCTGACCATGAATATGACATTCAGGTCGACAGACGTTCGGTTCACTAATGAGTCAAGAGAGAGTAGACAGATATTTCATTTTGAAAAACATTATTAAGGAGAGAGGACAATAAAAGAACAAGAATTTAGAAAAAAGAAGATAACAATTGACATTGCATTTAAATTTTTGAAAATCAAAGTCAATAAAGCTACTAAAATAATACAAGAGGTTAATAAGTGTTAGAGAATATGAGAAAAACTACTATTAAGGAGAGAGGACAATAAAAGAACAAAAATTAAGAAAACAGAAGATAACAATTGACATTGCATTTAAATTTTTGAAGAGAGTTCCACAAGTGAGAAGTGCAATAGAAGAAACTGTTAACATAGAACTTACGGTTACATCTACGCATTTCAACTGTAAAATGATGAGACCTTTGGGCAATCTAGTACTGTGCTTAAATTGATAGTCTAGGTATCAGAGAGGAAAGTTCATCAGAACAATTACCATGAAAGTTTTTATAGAAAAGACACAGGGCAAGAAAACTACAAAATTATATATATATATATATATATATATATATATATATATATATATGACATCATATATTATGAAATGGACTAAGTCCAACAATTATTTTAATATAGTTTCTGTATATATGTTGTTTTTATTACAGTAGTGGGAAATTGACTGAAGCTGAGATGCCAGGTTACGAGATTGCAGATTTTTTTTTATTTTGATTTTTGGTATTTTGCATTATAGAGCTCATTTTTCAAAATCAGACATTGAATTCCAACAAATAGCATTCTAATCTTCTATCAAGACATCACCAGACATCACTGCTTCTCAACCTGCATGCCAATCATCAGATATGGGAGGGTTTCAACTTTGTATCCTGATAGAAATAAGCCTTACAACCACATCATGTTGACATTTTGTTCCCATACAATCATGGAAGTTAAAAAACGTTGAACCTGGTCAGTACCTAGATGAGTAACCACTTGGGAATACCAAGTGCTGTAAGGTTGGATATGTGGGTGGTATAATGGCTCCACCTATGGGTTAATTAGTAAGACTTAGATCACTAAATCATTATTTCAAAAAAAAATATTCTTGCAATCTCTAAAAAAATATTTCCTGGATTTAAATAACCTGCAAAGTGTTAATAATCTATAAAAAAAAGAATCAATCAATCAAAACTCGACAGGGAAGCATATTCATAATTTTGTTGTTGATCACAATTAGGAAAGTAATACTTTCTCAAAGAAGCTACATCTGCTTTTTGGGTTAAAAAAAAAAAAAAAAAAAAAGCTACATCAACATCCTGGGTAAGACGATAAATTACGTTCAACAGCAAGGCCTCTGATCAGGCGGTTTTGAGGAGCATGGAACCACCTCTTAATTGCAGGTGTTCCCAACTTCACCCTGACCCAGGGTGGTAGCATCTGTTAGGTTCCCAGTTATGGGCAAATAGTTAAACCCCCAAACTGGGCCCAAAACATTATGAAAGTGTAAAAATAGGTTTTAATACCAGCAATGAATTTTTGAAGAAAAATTATTACCAGCAATACAGTTTTGGAAAAAAAAAATATTAGCAATAATACTTTTTTGGAAAAAATATTACCAGCCATAAAAATTTTATCAACATTAAATAACCCATTGAGGTTTTGATATGCCATAAAACAAACCAAACCAAACTCAGAGAAGCAACATGCTTTATTCATTATGCCTTAAGTTATTCTACTAATATATTTTTCCTTTATTTCTTGTAGATTGGAAAGATTTGAATGACAGTGGCTGTAACAAACAAAATGGCTACCAGTCATTTAAGAAATTTTTCACTTAATGGAATACACAAAATACAAGTGGAACTAAGGATTTTGGATTTACCATTTGTCACTTGCCTGTGATACGCCATGGTGTAACACTCTTTTATATTATCCACTTGACTGTCTGAAAGAAAAAAAAAAAAACATTTGTACAATGGCCTTATATGGAAATTACCATTTTACTGTCTGTCTCCAGAAACCTCCTGAGCGTAGGACCCAGAAGGTAAGCATTTTGTATTTTGTCTTTATGGTTGTGTTAAAACAGATACTTTTTTCTCTTCATTTTGTAACCTTATTGGAACATTATCTTCCAGCTATCATTTCTTTTTCTTCTGTATAGTGTTCCTTCATCACATGGGTGATCATGGCTGTATTCTGCTATCCATTTAGACAAGTTTGTTAGGTGGGCTGCTCACTGCTTTCCCCTGTCCTTTTTTGCCTTCAATATGGCCTTTTGAGTGTCACATTTTTCACACCTTCTTTTCTCATTAGGTGTCCCAGAAATTTCAACTGTCTCTTTCTGATTTTATGTATAATTGTCTATTTTTTTTTTATTTTCCTTAAAACTTCCCTATTGCTTACATGTTCTGTCTATGGTATTATCAACATCCTTTATAGTTTTATAATTTTTAAGAAGCCTTGTGGAATTTTTATAATATTGGAAATCATTTCACATTTAAATAGATGATTGGAAAAAAAGGGGGTGGCTGAAATTAAAAATAAACTTTGACAGTTTTGAACATTCATGCCCACAAAAAAACAATGTCAAAAGGATGTATTTTTTCCATTGATACTGCTATTATTTTAACTACCTTTACTCCTTGGTAATGTTTATTACTTTAAAAATCAGTGATTAGAATTGTAATAAAACCTCCAAAATATATGAAAGCGAATTTATAAATTTTTTCGTTCTTGAGAATTTACAACAAAAATATAAACACTATTTATTTATTAGATTGTTTGTTGAAATGGTTGGCAAATCACTGGTTAATCGCCAATCGATTCAGATTTTATAAAATGGTAAATAATAAGGATTTCTTTATAGTTGGTTTGCATGTTTTAATAATTTAGTAAACTTTATAAATTTATGAATTAAAAATTGTTTACGTATTTATTTCTTTATAAATTGGTAAATGATAATTATTGCATTAGTTTTAATAAAATTGTATTAGTTTTTAGAAAGTTGTAAATATTAAATTATTCTTATAAATAAACAATGTAATAGATAGGGTTTAATATTTTTGTTGTCAATTCTTGAGAACAAAAATGAAAATGTATAAATTCACTTTCATCATATGTTTAGGCTTCATTACAATTCTAATCCTTGCTTTTTAAATTAAACATGGCTGAGGACTGAAGGTAGTTGATGGAAAAACCATCCTTTTGACATACTGTTTTTTTTTTTGTGGGCACAAAAGTTCAGGATTACCCAAAGTTTTTTATAATTTTCAGTAATATCCTAGATCTTACTTATCAATCAAACCTCGTAATTTTGAAGAGAAATAAATTAACTTCATTTTGATACCACTATCATTATTCTATCTGGTCTAAAACATGTTTTATAGGATTGGAGACCTTACTTATCAATCAGCCCATGTCATTTTGAAGAGAAATAAATTAACTTCATTTTGATACCAGTTTTATTATTCTGTCTGGTCTAAAACTTGTTTTATAGGATTGGAGACCTTACTTATCAATCAGCCCATGCCATTTTGAAGAGAAATCAATTGACTTCATTTTGATACAAGTTTCATTATTCTATCTGGTCTAAAACTTGTTTCATAGGATTGGCAGCCTTAATACTTGACTGATGTCAACTTTCATATGAGATGTCCTGCAAAAATGCAGTATTTGATATGGGTGAAAAATAGTAGAAACATTAAGAAAAATAATTCAACATTGATGACACAACAATGATTAATTTGAAACTTATTGAAGTATTGATCATTTTTATATATGGCTCTGCAATTGTTACTTTTTACAAATTTGAATATTTATGAGTGGTCATCTATAGGACTGTTTGCTTAAGAATTTGAAATGGTTTATTTATTAAAACTTTTTTGTATTTTGTTTTTTAATTTTTATTAGGTATGTTTTAATTGTTTATTTTCTCTGTAGGCCATATGGTTCCATTTTCATTTGTCTGGTTAAAGAGAATGCCATCAAGAAACTTGGTTATTCATTCTTTTAGAACATGTGAATTCTAAATTTACTTGTATATTTCTTTTCTTACATATATAAGAGTGCTCTATTTTAACTTCTTTTAAAATATCTTTTTAATACACATAAGAGTAATATTTGTGTTCCCTTTACCCATTAACAGCACTTTCATGCTTAACAGCATTTCAAAATGGATGGCTTTTTATTATTAACACTACTGAATTTTGCTTTTATTTTTAGGTTATTTAACAGAAATATGTCAACATGTTGACAGTTCAAGATAATTTCATTTCTGTTGGTCTTAAAATTTATAATTTTGTAGTTTTTCTTCCTTGCATAGATTACAATTTTTATCTCTGTTTCTTATACATAAATTTTCAACAGAAACCAAGAAAATGGAGCAGAATATAGAAAAAATAGACAAAATAAGAGAATTAAGAAGAGAATGCATTAAGAGTGTGCTAATCTCATGATTCTCTACAATAAACTTAAGACCAGGACCTTACATAATATCACATAAATTTAAAATAATTATCAGACTTAGTCCATTTCATTATGTATGTATATTAAGAAAAAAGCACTTTCTGGTTTCAGTGAGCTTATTTAACATCCAACACGGACTATATATATATATATATATATATATATATTTCATTGATTACAACAGACAAGGTGCTTTGATGTAGTTTTTTTGTACAATTTCTCATGTGATCTAATAATTTATTTTCTTTTTGGATGATAAATTATATAAAAACTGTCCAATTGTTTTTTTTATCCGACTGCTTTTGGCTATACATTTAGCCATTTTCAAGGTTGAAATATATTAACTATTAACAAGAAATAGTTTGTATGTGTGTATATATGTATTTATATAATGTTTTCATTTTCAAAACATGGTCAAGATACTTTGTCCATGTTCATAGTTGATATTATTGAGTGTTGTTTTTTTTGTTTTTATTAATAAGACTTACACTATACCTTTCTGACCATAGCTCAATTAGGTCTTATTTAAATACTCATGGTGACCTCCTACCAGACCCTATTCATAACACTTGTTGACAGCACAAATATAATAGCATCGTCTTCATGCAAAAAAAAAGGCTAAAAATAATGGAAGCCTTATTAATAAAAACAAAATGGCTAAATCTATAGCTGAAAGTGCTCAGATAAAAAGAACACTTGGAGTTTTTATATAATTTGTCATCTGAAAAGGAAAAAATTATTAGATCACATGAGAAATTGTATAAAAAGCTAAATCAAGCACCTTGTCTGTTGTATTCAATGAAATGTGCATATATATATATATATATATATATATATGACATCATATATTATGAAATGGACTAAGTCCAACAATTATTTAATATATTTTCTGTATATATGTTGTTTTTATCGATACAAATATTTAAGAGTAAATGCTCTGTTTGTAATAAACAGTATTAACTATATTTACTGGCCTGAAAATATGTGTCCTATGACAGGAATCAAACCTGTATCCTATACGGAACTGTCATGTAGCCTGACATGCTATACCATTTAGCTACAGAGGAAGCTAACCAGTATCTTATAAAACTAATGTTTAGACAGAAAACATATATATTTTATGTCTATACATTATTTTAATAGACACAATTTATTTAAGTAAAGGCTCTGATTTTTTGATTAAACAACATTAAAAAAAGAGCATTTACTTAAGTAAATTATACCTATTAAAATAACATATAAACAGAAAATATATTAAAAAATTGTCTGACTTAATCCATTTCATAATAAATATATTATTCCTCACCACAAAAAAAATGGCTTTCTGGTTTCAGTGGGCTGATTTAAAATCTATAATCCTCCATACTTATAAAAAGTAAACAAACCTTTTCTTGTTTCTGGTCATCAGATCTGATAAGGTAATGTTTTCCCCTTTGTCTCATCATTTCCACTTTTGTTTTCAACACTATTATACATTCTGCACACATCTATCTATCTATCTATATATATATATATATATATATATATATATATATATATATATATATATGGTTTAATGAAGAACCAAACAGTGTTAATTGGTGCTATGTTAAATGCAAGACGTGGCATTACATCTAGAATTCACATCCTGAATTTGAGCCCTGTGATGTGAACTTAATAATGGTTAAACTGAGCTGGTATTCAGTTCACATCCTGGTGTTGAGCTCTCATAGGCAAATGTTGAATGAAAGATACTGAAGTTGTTTGACTGACCCACTGACAAGCAAAGTAGGTGGCATGTGACAGAAGAGAAAAAACAAAATGGTGATGACAGGAATTATTTTTATTCTCATAGAAGCAAATAATTAAAATGTGGCATAGGATGATGGCATGTTCTAATCTAAATTTTTCCTTATAACATTCCAAAAACAGAAACAAAAAAAAAACTAGTTTAGGATTTAAATACAATAATGATAGTATTAGCTGTTTCCTTGTTGTTCTGCCTCTTGATTCTTTGGGTAACATAGGGCCGCAACAACACCTCTCCAACGGAAGTGGTTCTAGGTGATCATCTTCAGCTCAGCCCATGTCATGCCAGCTGCCTTCACCTCTGCCTCAACACTTCTGCACTAAGTCTGTTCTGGTCGACCCAGTTTTCACTTCCCTTGTCGATTCCAGTCAAGGGCCTGCCTGGTGACACTAGAAGCAGGCTTACAGTGTGTGTGGCCGATCTGTCCCCATTTCCTTTTCTTGATGTCAATCTTGATTAGGTCTTGTCTGGTCCTGTCTTGCAGTTAGCCATTTCCTTACTAGCAAGCATTCATTGACCAAGCAACCAGTATACTGATTCTATTTTTTTTTTTTTTTTTTTTTTTTTAAATCATTTCACCCCAAACAATGTGAGAATGCCACTAGTGTGCAGGGGTTTACAGGGAATGAAAGTGAAAGCAAAGACTGAGAATAGGGTTTATTGAGGAAAGGCCAAGAGATGAATGGGGGGGTTTCAAGAAGATGGCAATTAGTGGATTCATAACTTTCCCAAGACTATTTACGCATAGCTGATACAACAAACATGACTAGAATTCAAACTTGGCTCTTCGATTTCCCAAGCAGTCACCCATCTAAGTACTAACCAGGCTTGATGTTGCTTAACTTCACTTATATGAGAACCAATGTTCCAACATGATATTTTTTATTTTTATTCTTTTAATCATATCACCCCCAAGCAAGTCAGGAGTGCCACTACTGCACGGGGTGGGGGAGTTACAGGGAGTAAAAGTGAGAGAATAGATTGAATATAGGGAGGATTGAGGAAAGGACAAAAGATGAATGAGATTCAAGAAGACAGATGGCGATTGACATTGCATTTAAATTTTGTTAATCATCTCACCCCCATGCAAGGCGAGAATGCCACTAATATGCAGAGGGTTACAGGGAGTGAAAGTGAGAGAAAAGACTGTGAATAGGGAGGATTGAGGAAAGGACAAAAGATGAATGGGATTCAAGGAGATCAAAGATGGCTATTGATGTTGCATTTAAATTTTGTTAATCATTTCAACCCAAGTAAGGCGGGAATGCCACTAGTATGCAGGGGCTTATAGGGTGTGAAAGTGAGAGAATAGACTGAGTATAGGGA
Source organism: Acanthosepion pharaonis (assembly GCA_903632075.3). Lineage (NCBI taxonomy): Eukaryota > Metazoa > Mollusca > Cephalopoda > Sepiida > Sepiidae > Acanthosepion > Acanthosepion pharaonis. Next base: position 161,607 of record CAHIKZ030005561.1, read on the forward strand.
GGATTGTTGAGGAAAGGACAAAAGATGAAAGAGATTCAAGACGATAGAAGATAGCGAGTGACGTTGCATTTAAATTTTTGAAGATTGTATTTATCAGGGAAGAAAGTAAGCAGAAGGAAGTTCCACAGGTGGGAAGTGTGAGAAGAGAAACTGTTGAAGTAGAAGTGGTCGTTGTCTCTTTTCTCTGTCAAATTTAGCATCTAACAGCTGTTTGCTTGAATCAATATTAAAAAAAATATGAATTTTCTGGCTTTAAATAACCTGCTAAGGGTTGATAAGTCATAGAACATGAATGAATCAATCAAAATGCCATATTTCAGGCTCTTATAACCAAATAAAAAACCATATGTCTCTTTTCCTCTGTCAAATTTAGCATCTAACAGCTGTTTGCTTGAATCAATATTGAAAAAATATGAATTTTCTGGCTTTAAATAACCTGCTACAGATTGATAAATCATAGAACATGAAACAATCAATCAAAATGATATATTCCAGGCTTTTATAACCAAACAAACAAAAATAAAACGTTTCTTTTTCCTGTCAAATTTAGCATCTAAGACCTCAGTCAATATTGAAGAAAAAAACATTCTGGCTTTAAATAACCTGCAAAGGGTTGATAAACTGTAGAAAACAAATCAATCAATTTTGAATCTTTTCATTTTTAAATAAAGATTGGCATTCATTATTTTGAGTGTCATTGTAATATTTTGTTAAAGTTGTGAAGCTGAAATATTTAACAATGTTTAATTTCCACCAGTGTTTTGTAGTCATGGAAATTGCGAGGAACGTATTTAATCATTAAAAATTATAACTTATCAGAAAAATCACTGCATAAGAAAATCATTAAATTTTTACATATGCTGCTCGTATCTATTTATTCTTTAAGTTTAGAAAAAATTTGATTCTATTTGTCAAAATATAAGTCAAAAAAAAGTAAAATTTGATGAATCGATTAATTTGCTCACTGATTTTTTGAGCTTTCTAAAACAATTATTTTATTCTATATAAAAGTCAAACTTTGTAATATTTCTTGAGTTATAAAGAAAGAAAAGAAATATAAAGGTAGGTAGAGGTTTGTAATGAATATTTATTAAAAAGACCTTTTTTTTTTCTTGCTTCTTACAAACAATAGATGAAAAGCATACAAGTCTTAACATGTTGACTGTCAACCCTAAATCTGTATAGGGTCACCTGTTTGTCTTTTTATTTTTAAAAAGATATTTTATAAAAGAATCTGCGAAGATTATATATAAATTCTTATATATCAAGAACAGTTTTTGGTGAAATCTAAGAGGAAGTGGAAAACATTTTTGTGTGACACATTTTGTCCTTTAGGAATTCATCAGACATTCACACAAACACTTTTCCCACTTTGTCATAAATTTCCTTGATGAAAGAATATATACGTTAGATATCAATTAAAGAATTTTTTAGGGCTGATATTTTTTGAGAAAATGGCTGCTATAGTTTTTTTTTGCTAACCTCAGAAGCCATGTCACCAACTAGTGGTGACTGCTACTTGTGTACATAATATTTTTTTTTCACATTTTCCAAATGATATATTTTATAAAATGTATTAAAGAAAAACAAAAACCAAAGGATGGAACCAACAGACAAACTTACCAAAACCTAAAACTCTTATAAAGATACATTCTTGAATAAAACCAACAAGACTAAACAAAGAAAGAGAAGAAAAGGCCTAAAGATAAACTTATTGACTCAGTAAAGTGCTTAAAAACCAGATTTCCTTAACCGAGCAAAAAACAAATTACCAACATTAATTCCTATTGCAGTATATTGCTGCTGGGTTCAAATAAGGCAACAAACACATATACAGGGTGCAGCTGGTATTTGAGGACAGATTTTATGGATTACTAAAAGACTTGCTGAACAAATGAATATAATTATATTTGATTACAAACAAGTAAACATGAAATTTAGCTATTATTTAATTTTATTCAATAAAACCAACACTAGCATCAATAACTGCCTCTACACAATGTCAAAATCGGCTGCAAGCTCTGATTAATTGATCCTTATTTACGTCAGACATTACTCAAACGATTGCAGCTTTAAGAGAGTCTTTTGAGGCAGTTTATTAACCTTCTTCTCAACAATGCTCCACACATAATAGGCAAGTGGATTGAGATCTGGAGAGTTAGGAGGCCAAATGTTGAGTGTGATGGGGTCGTACAAATGGTCAGCCATCCATTCTTGTGTTTGTAGAGCATTGTGGGATGTAGCCAAGTCTTGCTGGAATATGTAAGGCCTGCCGTTGCATATGTCGTCAATCCAGGGCTTGACAACTTTTTCTAGAATGTCAATGTAAGCAGCAGCATTTACTCTAAGACCTTGTGAAGAAAATTGTGGTGGTATAACATGTCCTTCATTGCTAACAACACCCAATACCATAACACTTGAAGGAAATTTTGTGCGCATCACTCTTGGCACCTCAGAAGGATCTGAACAAAGCCATCTGTCATTTCTTCTGTTAAGTTTTTGATCTTGATCAAAATTTTTCTCATCTGAGAAAAGCCAAATGACACCAGCTTCTGAAGGATTTTTAAGTTTGTTTAAAAGCCTTTTGGATCTGTTTAAACAGTTTTCTTTTGTTTTTTCAAACATAAATTGACCTGAGTCTGTCTATATTTCTGAGATGAGGTATTCTGTACAGTATTTACATTAGTCGGACTATTGTCCTCATCTTTGTCGCCATATTTGTCACAACGTTTCGGCCGTTGTACGCTCCGGCCTTCTTCAGGTGGTTGGAAATTCCAACCACCTGAAGAAGGCCGAAGCGTACAACGGCCGAAACGTTGTGACAAATATGGCGACAAAGATGAGGACAATAGTCCGACTAATGTAAATACTGTATAAATTGACCTCTCTTCATCATGTAGGACTTGTATCAAATGTCTTCATGAACACTCCTTGTGATTGTTTTATTCAGACACGACAATTGACCTCATTGATTGATCTCAGTTTTCATCAATTGTCTGCTTGACTTCCTGAATAAATTCAGATGTTCTCATTTTATCAGAACGTGCAGAATGTCTTTTACGTTTTGATACAGACATTGGGGAACTATCAGCGTCTATAAGGAACTATTATGTTTTGATTGCATGGAAAGAGGGGAAAAGATATTACTTGATTTCAGTGAGAAAGTGACAAGGAGATTTGTGTTGGCCCACCAGACATTTGACCTTGCCCCACCAGACATTTGACCTTGCCCCATACATAGTCATTGGTTTCCTACTCCCAGTAGGAAATGCAGGGGAGATTTCTCAAGCATTTGTTCCTGAAACGTCTGGATCCTTTTTCCTGGAACTAGGAGTGTTCAAGTGTCACACCAGTAGAGGAGGATGGGGCTGACCAGCGAAGTTGGTATGGAAGCTGATGTTGCTCTTCCATATTCTTTTCAGTCTGGTCATTGCTCCTGTGGCTATGGCAATCCATGTGTGGATTTCTGCATTGCAGATGCCATCTTTGACAGGATTGCTCCCAAGTATTTCAAGCTGGACACTTCCCCCAATGGTTTGCTGTCCATGGTGATTCTGACACTGATGTTGCTATTCATCATTACTTTGGATTTCTCTGTGTTGAGTTTCATTCTATATACATCGACATTTTCAAAGGGGTTTACTGATCAGGTCTTGCAGATTATATAAATACAGGTTTCTAAATAGCATTTCTATATTTGCTTTGATAAAGCTTCTCAAGGAACATAACATATCTGCAAGGTTTTCTCAAGGACACAAGGCCTAGTGGATAAAATTGTTGATTGAATCTAGTGACTTGACCCAAAGAGTTTTGAGTTCAATACCTGGTTATAACTTGGAAAGTTGAGTTAAAGGTAGATTGATACTGAGACATCTGGAAGAGGTATGGCACGTGGAACTAGAACAATCTACCCCAATGGACAAAATAAAGGATTCAGTTCAAAATTTCAGTCACCTGAAGAAGGCTGGGGCATACAACAACAGAAACATCATGAATATGGCAACAAAGATGAGGTCAATGTAAATAGTGTAAATAATTACAATAGCTAATCTCAGAACTACAGACAGATCCTGAAGATGCCAGGGCGTACGACGGATGAAATGTCATGAATATGGCAACTGTTGTAGCATACCTACGGATGATAATGGGTATGTCACCATTCACATAAATACAGTAATAAATAGTGTATGTTCTACTGCAATGGAAGATTCATTGTGGAATTCACTTGAATCACTTCTAGCAGAATCTTCTTCTATGCGCCGCTGGTGAATCTTATATGTGTTGTTCTTGTTCTAAGTATTATCATTCCTTACCAACCTTTGTGCAATTATTCTATTCAGTAACCTTTCCTAGGTTACAGCAGCAACAAAAGTGAGAACAATGTAAATAGTATAAATAATTACAATAGCTCATCTCAGAAATATAGATAGATCCTGAAGAAGGCCAGACCGTACAACGAATGAAATGTTATGAATATGACAGTGAAGGTGAAGACAATGTAAATAGTGTAAATAATTACAATAGCTCATCTCAGAAATATAGACAGATCCTGAAGAAGGCCGGGGCGTACAGTGGACGAAACGTCATGAATATGGCAACGAAGGTGAGGACAACAGCCCGAACAATGTAAATGGTTTTCTTCTTGTCATTTCTTTTATTAATACTCTTCTTTGTTTTCTCCAACATTAAAATAGCTTATCTACTATCAAAAGCACTCATGACAACGTATAATGGATTTTTTATTAAGAGAAAAGGTTTGGCAAATGACGAAAAGCAATGTTCAGCCTATTCTTTTGTGTTACTTTACTGAAAGATCCTAACAAGATATGAGTGATGAAAAAACAGCTGTTGATCATGTCAGTCAACAAGTTTTGTTTGTTATTAATGTTTTTCCGTTAGTATCCTGAATTAGAAACCCTGGCTAAATTAAGATTTTCTTTAACAATAGTGGGACATTTATAAAAGCTTTGTAGGTTTTATTAAAATACCAACATTGAAATTTAAGGGAAAAAAAAACTAATTTTGTTACATGCATTATACATATAAGAAGCACTGAAAAAATTTTTGACCTGACCCACTTCACAGAATCAATATTCCTATAACCAAACAGGAGTCTCTTTTGGGGGATGAGGAAGTGTTAAGGTAACTTGAGAAATGGTAGGCCATGTGTGTTGAATTTTAGAGCGAAGATGCAGAACAGAATCTGTGTACATTTCATGGTTCAAGGTTATTCTTTTTGGTTGGGCTGGGAACTTTTCACCACTATCTTATGACCATTCTTATAGGAGGGCCCTTTGTAATATATCTACTGAGAATGACAGGGTCCTACTAATATATATATATATATATATATATATATATATATATATATATATATATATCGAAATAAAAGTGTAAAATTTAATATTACAAGACATATTAAAACAATATTAAATAATAAAAAAAAACTCAACAACAAGGGGAGGGAAGCACCGGTTTGCTCCCGCTCGTTTTCCAGGAGATTCAAAATTTTTACAATAAGAATAGGTGGAAAAAAAAATTCAATATATATATATATATATATATATATATATATAAGAAGGAACTAGAGGCAGATGATTGTGAATCCCTGCAAACACTGGAAAAAAAAAAAAAACCTTCAGAGTGTTTTTAACTATCATCTGCCTCTAGTTCCTTATATATATACAAAATATATATATATATATATTTATATATTCTTTTTATTTTGATGAAAAATTAAATTTTGTACCTACAAAATATCTTTAAAACTTTTATATATTAAATATACAAAAATATATATATATATATATATATATATATATATATATATCTATATATATAAGAACGAGGAGTAAGATTTCAGCGTTCAAAGCATTAATTTAAAACAGGACTCAATTCAAAAGTAGAGCCGTAAATATTTGTTTATTATGCAGTGTTACATTAGAACATGCACATACCCACTACAAAACTGTACATCTTGTTTCAACATTAAAAAATTTTTTAACGTTTCATCAGGTGGGAAATCATGATGTTACTAAAGCTTTAAAGTTTTAGTAGCATCATGATCTCCCACCTGTTGAATTTAAATAAAAACAGACCACTTTAAGGCTCCATTTGTAATAATTTATTTCACCAGAGAATTTTATTTTTATCTGGATCTTCAGACTTCACTTTCAAAAGGTGACACGAAAAAATGAATTTAAAATTTACACGTTTGACGGGCAGTATTAAGCTTATATAAGTTGACATAGAGTGTGGTGAGGAATGGTATGTGTGACATAGTCAAGTTTAGAGAGGGAAGGGAGAGTTTTAAAATTTATTTTTATATTTCTTTTGATTATAATACTTAAAATTGAGGAAGGAGGGAGTAAGTATCAGACATTGACTTATTTAATCGGTCAACTCAACGGAAATGATATGGGAAAAGGAAAAGTAGTAAAAAGGGAAAAAGAAAAAGGGGGAAGTAAAGAGATAAGAGATGTACATAGGGTTTTTGGAGGAAGAAGAGGGGTGGTATAGCTTTAGCAATTTAGATAAAAACAGATTTTAACGTTTAATAGTAATTTAAATGTTTAAAAACTCCACAAAGAAAATAAATTTAATGCTTGTTAGCAATTTAAATCTTCAACTTCTCCACAAATAAATTAGGGATTTAATATAAGTTGAATACTATATTAATGAACCACAATAATAAAAAGAAATAAAAATTTACTAATAGTAATATTTTAATATTGTGAATGACTGTTAAGGTAAAACTTTTATCAGTTAGTTTGTTAATTTAATCTAGTTATTTTTAGATGGGTAATATTTCATAATTATCATTTCTTCAGTATCTGTCTATATTTCTGAGATGAGGTACTATGTACACTATTTACATTATTCGGACTATTGTCCTCATCTTTGTTGCCATATTTATTACGTTTCGGCCATTGTATGCTCCGGCCTTCTTCAGGCAGTCGGAATATCAAACTGAACCACCTGAAGAAGGCCAGAGCGTACAACGGCCAAAACATTGTAATAAATATGGCGACAAAGATGAGGACAAATATCCGAATAGTGAAGAAATTTCTTGTGAAATAAAATCCATAAATCTTGACCCCCAACTCAAATGACAGTCATAGCCCCGTTGTTTCCTTAGCAAAACTTCATGTTCACATCTTGCTGCTCTCTGACGATTTGTCACAGAGCGATGGTTCTTGGCTGAAGTAACAATGGCCAAAAGCCTCAAACACTGATCAAAAGATAAACCAGAAGCCAGGTTCCAATGTATTCATTTGATTTACACTGATGTCTTGCATCAAGTATAATATTGTATTGACCTGCATTGTTCATATCATATATATGTACACAGAAGGAGGGGTTGTGACAGTTCAATAAAACTGCATATAAATATATCTAATATGCTTGGAAACAGGGCTGGTTTCCATAATTTTCTATTGTGAAACTTACTGTATTGATCAACTGACCTCAATCTTTTCACTTGTTAGATAGCTTGTATTGTAATACAATTTTATTCTGGGGAATATGACGCAGTTATACATCTTGATATTAGCATTAAAAATTGATGTAAAAAATATACAGGCAGCGGTGTATCTAGAGTGGTGCATTTGCCACACCTTATTTCTCTTACTTTTACACCAAGTCCATAATAGTCTTAAGTCGTCTGAATTTCTTAGATGAAACATTGTCAATTCTGATTAATTTTTGACTAGTATTTCTTTCATCTTATTTCATTTTCTTTTCCACTAAGTAGTAATCATCTTAAGTTGTCTGAATCTCTTAGATGAAGCCTTGGCAATTATTATTCATTTTTGACTAGTATTTCTTTCATCTTATTTCTCTTGCTTTTCCACCAAGTAGTAATCATCTTAAGTTGTCTGAATTTCTTGGATGAAGCCTTGGCAATTATTATTCATTTTTTTTACTTGAATTTCTTTCATTTTATTTCTCTTGTTTTTTCTTGCAACTTTTAGATTGTCATTTTACAATTATTAGTAAGCAGCTTGTTCCTTGCGATTAAAAGACAGTCACTCTCTTTACTTTTGATAAGAACTAACAAAAGGCAGAGTGACTTGATGTTGGCCTCTGGGTTGATTTCAAGGATCAAGCCTTGGAGAGACAGGGCTATGTGACCTGTTAAATGCTGAATAGATAGCCATTTCTATTCTACCAAGCCTTTTTGTTGTTATTGAAGTTATCACACATAACATATTGGAAATAAAGAAAAAGAAAAAAGGAATGGTTGAAAGAAATAGGAATCAATAATTGATAACAAACGATGACATTATTAAGAACTAATAAGATTACAAATATTCTATGTGCTGTGTCCCTTCAATAGGTGGCCAATCATGGCTCTCCACAATTTCCTATCATTTGTAGCTCTTAGTATTGTTTGTCTTTTTACTGTCCCTCCTATTCACTGTGCTGCCATTAATTTAAATAAGCTTGTTAGGTAGGTTACTCTTTGTTTCCCTCTGTCTTGCTTACCATTAATACGTCTTGTGAGTGTCAAATTTTTCAAGCCTTCTTTTTTCATTATGTGTCTAAGAAATTTCAAATGTCATTTTCTGATTCCAAGTGTCATTTTTGTTTCCATTTTCCTTTAAACTTACTCATTTCTCACATTCTCCATCCATGGTATTCTCAGCATCCTTCTGTAGAACCACATTGTTTTATCTTGAGTCTTCTCTTTATATGAAAATTATTTCCTGAATACTTGGTCTTTGGGAATGGATTATAAGGAAGTCTGCTTCTTTTATTTTGAAGAATTGCCTTCATGATTCAAATTAGTTTTAACAAGTTGTTCACTATAACACATAACTCACTTTACATCTCAGATGATTTTTTGCTACAATTGAGGTTGATTTTGGTCTCATTGATTTATATCAAAGACAATCGGATAATGGCCTTAAATACAATATAATTGATTCTATTATGTTCAACCCAATGTGAATTCTTTTTTTTATTGGTCATGCAGCCTGATCTTCATTACATGCAAAAGTTTTGAATAATTTTTAACTTTTTTTACTTTGAATTACACTCAACTTTCTCACACATTTGGTCTTTTATTATTTGCAGATAAAATATAAGTAGAACTATTTGCATTCAGACTAACATCTTGATTTTTGTTGTTGTTACCACAACAGTTCAGCTGTTGTGTTTGTTGAGTATTGGTTAGCTGAAGTCATTTGACATCTACAGTGTTCTTCAACTTTTATCTGGTTTCTGTCAGTCAGGGCAATCTTCAAGGAGTTTTGAACTGAACACTTTATTTAGTGTGACATATGAAAGCCAGTGAGACATTGCAAATTTAAAGGTGAAACTAGAACGCCAAACATTAGCGGTGAGCTCTAAAAAGCCCCCAAATTTAGGGTGAAACTAGAAAGCCAAACATTAGGGTGAAGCTAGAAAACCCCAAATTAGGGTGAAACTAAAAAGTGAAACATTAGGGTAAAGCTGGAAAGCCCCCAAATTAGGATGAAGCTAAAAAGCCCCCAGATTAGGGTGAAACCAGATAAAAGGCTCATAAAAACTTGAGATTAAAGCAGCAAAATAAACATGGAAGCTAACTTGCTGCTGAAAAGAGGAAAAATACAACAAAAAAGCAGATGATGCAATATAACTTAGATACTTCTTACATAAGTTAAAAAAAAGTTAGCTGACGGGAATTATGTTTAAAGTTAGTCTACATGAATCAGCAATAATATTAAAATATGACACAGTGTGAGAACATTTAACATGTTACACAAGATTTTGCATGATAAAGTACAAGAAGTAAAATAAATATCCGTAAAGTGATTACTTTCAGTTTAAATTTCTAGGATGAGGAGTTAACATTATTTACATGCAGACTGTTGTCCTTATCTTTGTTGTTGTTATCACAATGTTTTAGCCTTTCTGTCTTCCGGCGTCCATCAGATGTATGTAGACCTGGGTAAAACCTACAGGGAACTTCAAACTGAACACTTTATTTAATCTACAGGGCAGATTGTTCTCATTCCACTGCCTGTGTCTAGGGATATCTTGTGTTATTTTTAATTGTTTTCATTCCACTGTCTGTAATAATCTACACCTGTTGATTAAATAAAGTGTTCAATTCAAAATTTCCTGTAAGTTACCTGGATCAATATGCACCTGATGAAGGCAGGGCACAGCAGCTGAAACATTGTAATGACAACAAAGATGAGGACATTAGTCAGTATGTAAATATAAACTAATTGATGACCTTGAACAAATATTCAAATAAATATAGTATATTAAGAGAGTCCGACTTCTTTGATGTGCCAGTTCTTTTCAGTCAGTTGGTGTCATGGAGGACATAAATGAATGGAATCGTCCGTTTATGTAATAAATAAGTAGAATTAAGCAGAGTTGAGGAGAGTTAGCATTAGGTCCATTGCTAAGTGTACCTTTGTGTAGTAAACCTTCTTTTTCATTATTTACCTACGAGTTTGCTTTCCTTATTTATTTCTATTATGTCGAAAACATAAATATACACCAGTTGGTGGTTATAGATCTCCATAACTTCCTATTCTTTGTAGCTATAAGCAATGTTTGTCACCTTATTATCCATCCTAGTCCTTGTTCTGTACAAAATCTTTAAGTACAGTACTTATTATTTCTCTATTGCCTTCAGTATGTCACATGATTGTCAAATTCTCCCAGCCCACTTTCTTCATGTCCTAGAAATTTAAACTATCTTTCTGATTCTATTCATAAGTGCCATTTTCTTTTCATTTTCCTTAAAACTTACTCATTACTCACATGTTCCATTCATGGTATTCTCAGAATCCTTCTGTAGAACAACATTTCTGTTGCCTCAAGTCTCCTCTTCGTCTGTGAGGAAATTATCTGTCATTTACTGTCATATAGGAAGACTGATATTACATAGCAGTTCAGCACTATTTTCTTTGTTTCTAATAAAATTTTCCTGTTTCTTAATACCTTGCTTAGCTTTTGGAAGGCATCTTTCACTATTCCAATGCATCTGTGTCATATATTCTGTTATCTGTTAAAACATTACCAGATAAGTAAATTTCTGTACTTTCTTGGTTTTGATTTCTCCACTTCATAGCTTTCATCTTGCCTTTTCTTGCTCATGATCATATATTCTTCCTTCTCAAAAATGACAGTTAGTCCTTTCTTCCTGCTTTTCTTTACTATTCCCTCTAGGAGTTCTTACTGCTTTTATGTGTGTGTGTCTGCTATCAATACTGTGTCATCTGTATATTTTATGTTAAGATTGACACATGCACACCTGTAATAAGTCCTCTTGGGATTGCCTTACTATATAAAATAAATCCAGTGAGAAAACTCATCCTTGTTTACTTTCTAAAAATAGAGTTTTCCTAGCAGTTCAAATACATCTTAATCACCTGGAAAATGAATTTTATGACTTCAAACATGAGCACTAAAAAATTCTAGCCATCTTTCACCATGTAACACAGTTAATAAAATAAACAAAAAAAATAAAAAACAATTTTTTTTAAAATTTGGTAGCATGCTGAAAGTAATTAAAATATTTTACTTCATTTGAGATGTTTGCAACAAATATTTGCGATGACATATGATGCTGTATTTGGGAACTTAATAACATAGCAATAAAAATTTAATGAGAGCAATGGAGAAGATAACATAACATTTTTATAAGGGGGAAGGAGGGGAATGATAATCATTTCTTGCAATCACAGAAGCCCCATAAAATATTTGTGAAAATCAAAGAAAAAATTTATTTAAATTCTTCAAAATTTAAGATTGAGTTTAACAAAAATTGTAGAAATTTTATTTTTAAATGAAAAAAAAGACAACAATCAACTTAGAAAATATTTTTTAAGAATTTCAAAATTATAAATATAACGATTTCATTTAAATAAATTTTTTATCTGGGATGGGTTTTAACAGAGGACAGAAAATGTGACACTCAAAAGATACCATCCCAAAGCTAAGCAAACTATTAAGAAACAGAAAAAAATTGTTAGAAAGTGTTGTAACCTACTGAAGATTACTGAATAGAATAATCACATGAAGGTTGGTAATGAACGATAATATATTTGCCAGTGGAGCATAGAAGTAGTAGTCAACTGCTAGAAGTGAGTCAAATGAATTCCACAATGAATCTCTAACTGCAGACCAACATACAGTATTTACTACTGTATTTATGTGAATGTGGAGATATCCATTATTGCCTGTAGGTATGTTACAACAGAAAGAAAGAAAAGAATACTGAACTGTTACATGATATCTGTCCTCCTATATGGCAGTGAATGTTAGGCAACGTCCCCACAGATGAAGAAGTGACCAAGTGAGAACATGTGAGCCACAACAAAGTTTTAGAGAAAATGAAAACATAAAAGGACACTGATATTTAGAATCAGAAAGAGTTGAAATTAGGAAGGAGGGCTTGGAAAATTTGATACTCACAGAACAGATGGAAGTCAAGAGGGACAGAGGCAAACAACGCATGCCCTACCTAACGAGCTTGGGTAAATGGGTTGGCAGAACAAGGTTTAGGAGATATAGCAAAAAAGACAGAATTTAGTAAGAGCTACAAAGGACAGGAAATTGTGAAGAGCCACAATCATTCATGTCTTGATGGGACAGGGTACACAGAAGAATAATGAGACAGAAGAACTGGGATTAAGAGAGATAGCAAAAAGACAAAATTTATTAAGAGTTATAAAGGAGAGGAAATTGGGGAGAGCCATGATCACTCATGTCCTGAAAAGACACAACACATAGAAGAAGAATGAGATGGTTGACAGAACTTGGATTAGGAGACAAAGCAAAAAGACAAAATTTTCTAAGAGCTACAAATTATAGGAGAATGTGGAGAGCCATGATCACTGATGTCTTGAAGGGACACAGCATATAGAAGAATGAGATGGTAGGCAGAATTGGGATTAAGAGAGATAGCAAAAAGACAAAATTTACTGAGATCTACAAGTGACAGGAAATTGTGGAGAGCCATGATCATTTACTTCCTGAAGGGATATGGCACATATAAGAAGAAAAAGATTGTTGGCAGAACTGGGATTAAGAGAGATAGAAAAAAGACAAAATTTATTAAGAGCTACAAAGGACAGGAAATTGTGGAGAGCCATGATAGCCTACATCTTGAGGGGACACAGCATATACAAGATGAAGTCTATACTATAAAAGAACAACTGATTTGCTGTCCATCACATGTTGTCTGCATGCACTTAGGTAATGTATACATGTGTGTGAGTGGATTTACAGACATATCTCCTCCATCATTTCTAAATTAGACTCCCAAAGGCAAGTGGATATGACAGGATACCAGCCATTGTCCTAAAGAAACATGCTCCTGAGCTGGCTTCAGTTCGCTCCAAACTCTATAACTATTACTTTGCTGATTCCTGTTTTCTCCTCTGTAGTCTCTGTTTTTAAGAATTCTGGAGAACCTTCTGATTCCTCTATTGCCCTCTTAGCTTCCTACTGCTTTTTAGCAAAGTATTTGAGACTTTAATCAATGCTAAAGTGGTTAAGTAACTTACCTCTTACAACCTACATCTTTGATAAACAATATGGATTCCATTTTGCCTGGTCTACTGCTGATGTGTTTACACCCATTACTGAATATATATATCAAGCTCTTGATGAGAATGGTGAAGCTTGAGCTGTAGCTATAGATATCTCAAAGGCATTTGACAGGGTTTGGCATGCTGATCTTTTACGTAAGCTTCAGTGCTACAGTATTACAGGATGATTGTTTGATTTAATCCAATCATTCCTATCAAATTCTGAAATGAAGTTTATTCTGAACAGGCTCGCTTCCAGATTCTTTCATACAGACGTGGGTGTCCCCCAAAGCTCTATCCTGGGTCCTACGCTGTTTCTGGTTTTCATCAATGATCTTCCTGATGTCATCAGTTCCAAAGTAGGCATTTATGCAAATAATACTACCATTTACTCCTGTCTCAATAGCAAATCTGTCAGAGCTGACAAAGTTAACCTGGCTGCTGCTCTTGAAAAGGACCTCCAATCAGTGGTTAACTAGGGCAGAAAATGGCTTGTAAATTTTAATGCCTCCAAAATGAAACTGCTCTTATTTAACCACCATAGAGAAACTTTCTTGCCTGCCATCAGCATGGCTGATGCATAACTACAGGAAGCATCTCAATGCGCCTTCTTGGTCTCATGTTTTCCACTGACAAATGGAACAGTTACATTGAATCAATAGCTGCATCTACTGTAAGGGAAGTTGGTTCCTTGTGTCATGCCAGAAGGTTTCTCTCATCAGAGTCTATCTTGCACATTTACAAATCTACCATTCAACTGTGTATTGAATACTGTTGCCATATCTGGTTCAGTGCTCTGCTGTTCATATTGAGGTCCTTGACAAAATCCAAAATGTCTGCAGTGTAATCAATCCTGACTTGGCATCTGTGGCGGACATGAGACAGAACCTGGGACGAGCACAACTGGTCGTGACTTGCCTTGTCCCCGCCAAAAAAGAACCCGTATTTGCTTAGCATGTAAAGCTACTGCAGTTGAAATGAGGGAGAGAAAAAAAGCACTTACCGCTCTGCCGTAATCCATCCTCGGCCAGATAATGTAAAAGAATGAGGGGGACTGGCATCGCATTTTTATGCAATAACGATGCAATGCATTATGGGACATGGACACAATGAATTATGGGATCACATGAAGACGCAAGGGATTATGGGTACATGAACAACTATAAAAACAACTACTTTTTTTCTGAGTCATGGAGTTCTTCGAGGGACATTCACGGTTGACGGCTAGAATGGGCAGTTAGTGTGATTTGGAGACAGAACTCAAGAAGGAACAACTCAAGTTTGAAATACCAGCTGGGAGAGCTTGAATTTACTCGCTGGTTACTGTTTTCTTCATTCGCCTCAGCATCTCAACTTCAGTCACTTTTTCACTGACATGACATGGCTTCCATCTGTTTTTTCTACAAATATTTTCATGGCAACTGCTCTGACAAGCTTTTTTCCCTGGTTCCCAAACTACAGGAATTTAAGTGTGCTACTAGATTGGCATTTAGGTCCCACTTTTTTTTACTGTTGAAATAGTTAAATGCAACCACAACTTCTACTCCAACAGCTTCTTTCACTTCTCAATAGTAGATCTCCATTTTGCTTACTTGCTTCCCTGATAACTATAATCTTAAAAAAATTAAATACAATGTTAATCACCATCTTTTGTTGTCATGAACCCTGTTCATCTTTTATCCTTTCCTCAATCCCCCTATATCCAGTCTTTTCTCTCACTTTCACTCTCTGTAACCCCTCCCACCTGTGCTCTAATGGAACTCCCACCAAGTCTGGGGTGATATGATTAAAAAAAAAATGTCATGTTGAAACACTTGTTCTCATATGATAATTGAATATTCTCTATATCTCTGAGATGAGGTATTATGATTACTTGCATTATTTACATTATTCGGACTGTTATCCTCATCTTCATTGCCATATTCACAACATTTCGGCCATTGTACACGTCGGGCTTCTTCAGGTGATTGGATCTGAGATGAGGTATTATGATTACTTGCATTATTTACACTATTTGGACTTTTATCCTCATCTTCATTGCCATATTCACAACGTTTCGGCCATTGTACTCTCCGCCCTTCTTCGGAGCGTACATTGGCTGAAACATTGTGAATATGGCAATGAAGATGAGGATAACAGTCTGAATAATGTAAATAATGTAAGTAATGATAATTGAAGTTAAGCAACATTAAGCCTGGTCAGTACATAGATGGGTGACTGATTGGGAATACCAGATGCTTTAAGCTTGGGTGTGCATGCGGTGTAAATGATAATGGCATGGAATTGTAAATCGAATAGCTAAGTTTGAATTCCAGTCATGTTTATTATATTCACTTACATGCAAATATTCTTGGGAAAGTTATGAATCCAACTCTCCCCCCTCCCCCGCCTGTCAGTTAATTAGTACAACTCATATCAGTAAATCATTATTATCTTTAAAAAAAAATCTAAAAATATCTTCTGGCTTTAAATAACCTGTTAATGGTTGATAAACCATGAAAAATAAACAAATCAAATCAAAATCTAAAGGTTTCATGGTTGTCTTTCCATTTGATGATTGTTCATTCTCTTTAATTCTAAATAACAGCGTCTTTGAAAGTAAAACAGTTTTCTTTAATCTTTAAAATTACCTGCTATAACTTAAGTTTACCATTGGTCTTACTTTTGTATTTGTTTTTGAATTAATAGAGAAAGATTACAATTAGAACGTTTTATTTTGTTTTTATTGCTAATTTCATTATAGCATTTTAATATTTTAAAAGATTTATTAGTGATTCACTTAAGAATCCATTCAAATTATAATGCGATAACGGATAAGGATTATTATTAGTAGAATGTTTTATTTCGTTTTTTGATTGCTAATTTCATTTTATTGTTTAATATTTTAGATTTATTAATGATCCTTTCTGATAAGATTTCATTGAAAAGCTTACCACTTAAGAGGATTTTTTAGACCACCATTTTCTTTTTTTCTTTTATTTTTTTGCAATAGTAATGTATTTTTACCCCATGTGTCTGAAGCTAAAAACACTGAATAAATTCCATCCTTGAGTAATATGCCACTTTACTACAGCCATCCCTATGTAAATATTTTTTGAAAAGTTGTGCCATATTATTCATTAGAATCTCAATGTCGTATTCTCAATATTAAAGAAGAGAAATGAACTGGATGTTTATTCATTGCATATTTCTTCTCGCAATTTAAGTTTCAAAACTTATTTTCAAATTTTTTGTGCTGAGTGTATTTGCAATCTTGCTGTTTCAAATAAAAGATGTTTTAAGCTGAGTAAAAATTTCTGAAAATGTGTACATGTGTACAACACGCCCACACCACTTTTTGCATTTAATTTTCATTTAAAATTTCTCATAGTATACACGATATATAAATATGGTAATTTTCAATGTCTCTGCTTCTTTAACTTTTTAGTTATCCAGTTCGCATATTTTTTTTAAAAAAGCAATTTAGTTTATATAGCAACATGCATATATGCAAGTAGTTGTATTTTAAAAATATATATATTTACCTAAGATCTCTGGCTTGAAGCTGAGTCAGCCATTTTGGTTACTTGGGAATTAACCACATTTTCCAGTGGATATATCTAAACCATCTGCTTGAAATTGCTGATGGATGACTTGAAATTTAAATACTGACCATATTTTCAGTTTTTTTTTTTTTTTTTTTTCTCTTTTCAGGAGTCAGCAATGGAAAATAGAAACGTTTTAGAAATCTTTACTAAATAATTAAAAAAAACCTTTTTCTTGCATATATAACACTTATTAAATTACTTTTATTTTGTTCTAATGATGTTAAAGTTTGTAATACAATCATTCCTCACTTAACGACTTACCTGTTGATTGACTCCCAGGACTTTTGATTATAAAATCTCCTAAAATAAAAATAAAAATCCAACCAGTTAGTAGTGATCATAATTGTTTACTCTTTCTTCAAAATGAATTTAAATCAAATGAATAAGTGAAAAATAAAAAAAGAATACTTAGACTATTCCCCATTTCTTCAATCAATTTAAGGTGTTATTATCCTCTGCTAATAAAACTGAATACTTTGCTTGTAAATTCTCCTCAAACTCTACTTTTGACTCATCTAGAGTATCCCTGCCTTACTTCCCACTTAGAACTGATTCTCTGTTGAGTGATATGCATATAACCCCTTCCATGGTTTCTGCTATCATCTCTTTGATCCCTACAAAGCATGTGGACCCAATGGTATCCCTGTAATAGTCATTGTGTGCTCCCAAACTAACTCCTATTCTCTCTAAACTGTATAATAAATGCCTCGCTGCCTCCTACTTTCCTACCTGCTGGAAGTCATCATCTGTTGTTCCAGTTTTTAAGAACTCTGGTGAACCATCTGACCCTTCCAACTATCAGCCTATTAGCTTTCTGCCTTTTTATGGGAAATTCCTAGAGGCTCTAATCAATGCTGAATTGGTTCATCATCTCTCATCACAGGGACTTTTCTCTGACAAGCAATACAGCCTTGGTTTTTCCAGGTCAACTGCTGATGTACTAACGATAACTGTGGAAAGAATTTATCATTCTTTAGATAAAAACAGTGAAGCCTGGGTTGTAGCATTGGACATCTTGAAGACCTTTGACAGAGTATGACATTCAGGTCTTTTCCACAAGCTGAAAAGTTATGGTATCATGAAGTGGAAAGACTACATTGAATCTATTGCTAGGTCAGTTGTGAAGAAAGTCAGTTCACTGGCAATTTTTCTCTCTGGAATCTATCTTGGATATCTATAAGTCTACCATTTGTTCATGCTTAGAATATAGTTGCCATATATGGTCCAGCACCCCTGCTATTTACCTGGAGCTCCTTGATAAAATCCAAAGAAGAATCAGCAATATTATTGGTCCTGATCTGGCAGATCAGCTTCTGTCACTTGCTCACTGCCATAAGGTTGCCTCTCTGTGCCTTTTTATAAATACTTTTATGGTAATTTGTCAGATGAGCTCTTCACTATGGTACCTGGACTGTATGAATTTAAGCACTGTACTAGACTGATATCGAGATCTCATCAATTTACAGTTGAGCTAGCTAGATGTAGCCATAACTTTGATGCTGACAATTTCTTTTTGTCGCACCTCTTGTCTGTGGAACTCATTCCAGCTCCATGCTTTCCAGCCAACTTTAATCTGCAAAAGTTTAAATGCAATATCAATCATTATCTACTCTCCTCCTGACTGCTCTTTTCTCTTTCTGCTCATTACTAATATTTCTGTTCCTAATTCTTCTT
Organism: Acanthosepion pharaonis; assembly: GCA_903632075.3. Taxonomy (NCBI): domain Eukaryota; kingdom Metazoa; phylum Mollusca; class Cephalopoda; order Sepiida; family Sepiidae; genus Acanthosepion; species Acanthosepion pharaonis. Next base: position 180,406 of record CAHIKZ030005561.1, read on the forward strand.
TGCATCTTAGTAGCTGTACTGCCTTGCTTGGAGTGATACCGATTTAAAAACAAAGTTTACAGTCTGCAAGCCAAAATAATGTATACGATATAGAGATTGTTTTAGATTTTTTATAATTTTTTTCAACCCAGGCAAGGCAACAAAGCTACTAACATGAAGAGGTTTCTAAGTGTGAAAGAATATAAGAAAAACATTATTAAGGAGCAAAATGGAAATTAAGACGACAGAAGATAACGATTGATATTGCATTTAAATTTTTGATGATCAAAGGCAATAAAGCTGCCGGAACGCAAGGGGTTACTGAGTATTAGAGAATATGAGAAAAACTACTATTAAGGAGAGAGGACAATAAAAGAACAAGAATTAAGAAGACAGAAGATAACAATTGACATTGCATTTAAAGTTTTGAAGATCAAAGGCAATAAAGCCACTAGGATGCAAGGGGTTACTGAGTGTTAGAGAATAACTACTATTAAAAAGAGATGATAATAAAAGAACAAGAAGACAGAAGATAATAATTGACATTGCATTTAAATGTAGCCATCTCTTCTACTCCAATAGCTTCATGTCTCGCACCTCTCACCTGTGGAACTCCCTTCCCTATTTCTGTTTCTCCAGCTATTCAAGTGTAATGTCAATCGACATCTCCAGTTGCCTTGATCTATCCACTACCCTCATCCTTTCTTCTATCACTCCTATCTGATCTTGCTCTAAATTTTCTGTAACCCCTTGCATCCTAGTGGCTTCCCGCCTTGCTTGGGGTGAAATGCTTAAAAAAAAAAATTTTTGAAGATCAAACTTGACTGGAAAGCAAGAAACAGGAAGAGAGTTCCACAGGTGCAAAGTGTGAGAAAAGAAACAGCATAGAACTTAAGCTTACATCTAGCCATTTCACCTGTAAAGATCCCAATGTAGTACTGCACTTTAATTCAAATTTGTTTATTATGCTTATTGCTCAGTACACAACGGTATAAACACTTAGAAATAAATTAGAAATGTCACAAATGGTGCTAAAATGACAAAGTTTCTTTTTAAGTTGATTGACACCAACCTATTACATGTGTAGTATGCCTGCCTGAAGTAACAGTTAGGTACAAGTTCTCATTTAGTGATCAGGTCATTTAGCAACCAGGTCAACAGAATAGAATTCGGTCATTAAGTAAGAAGTGGCTGTATAGTTGGGGACATTTTTTCACTATTACATTATAGAAGCCAGAAAGAAATAAAGAAAAGAGTACTGAACTGTTACGTAATATCAATCCTCCTCCAGTGAATCCTCACAATCTCCTCACAGATGACGAAGAGACTTGAAGCAACAGAAATGTAGTTCTACAGAAAGATACTGAGAATACGATAGACCTGAGCAACAACAAAGTTTTAGAGAAAATGGAAAAAAAGACATTCTTAGAATCAGAAAGAGATAGTTGAAATTTCCAGGGCATATAATGCGGAAAGTGGGTTTAGAAAATTTGGCACTCACAGGACACATTGGAGGCAAGAGGAAAACAGTGCTTCATCTACTTAATGAGCTTGTGTAACTACTTGGGAGGGTTTAGGAAAGATAGCAAAAAGACAAAATTTACTAAGAGATACAGCATAGGAAATTGTAGAGGGCCATAACCACCAACATCCTGTAGAGACATGGCACATAGAAGAAGAATAGAGATGGCTGTCAGAAAATATTTTTAGCTTTTTTTTTTCTTAGATATAAATATGCCGTTTTGTTTTTTTTTTCTGTGATCTGAGAAAATGAATTAATACTGACAAAATTGTTCAAATCGGACACATTTGTCTATATTTCTGAAATGAGGTATTATGTACATTATTTACATTATTCAGACTATTATCCTCATTTTTGTCGCCATATTTATTATGTTTTGGCCATTGTACGCTCTGGCCTTCTTCAGGTGGTTGAAATGTCGAACTGAACCCTTTTTCACTCACTGGGGTAGACTGTTCTAGTTCCAATTGCCATGTTTAATGGATGTCAGTTATCAGTTATCTCCGGTTAATTTCCCTCTGAAATTTCTCCACTGCCCTAACCGGGTATTGAACTCACACACTTTGGGTCCTTGAGGACACATGGCACAGTGGATAAAGGCATTAGTTAGATCCAGTGACTGGTTATGGCAGTGGAGAACTTGGAGTGGGAAATTAACAAGAGATAACTGACATCCATTAAACATGGCACGTGTAACTAGAACGGTCTACTTCAGTGAGAGAAATAAAGGGTTCAGTTCGATATTCCAACCACCTGAAGAAGGCCAGAGTGTACAACAGCCGAAACATTGTAATAAATATGGAGACAAAGATGAGGACAATAGTCTGAATAATGTAAATAATCAGACACATTTATATGAGGTATGCTAAAAAAATAAAACAAAAAGTGTTATTTGTGAATTAAAGCAAATGGAATCATTTTTTTGCTTTCTTTTATATTTTTTATTTTCAAACAAAATTTCTCGACTCAAATTTTTATGAAACTTTTTATTCAGACTTTCTAGAATTCTGCTCCATAACCAACAACCCAATTCCAGCAGCTTCCTCTTAAGCTAATAAAAAAAAATTCTCATGTTTTTATTTTATTTTCTTTGATGATTATTTACCTTTTACTGCGTGGTTGGGTAACATAACCGACATTTTCATTATGCCCAAGCTTTTTAATATACTCTTCATGGAATATCTAATGTGAGAAAGTGTCGTATTTGTGACTTGATGGTTGCTTATACTCTTATCGATTGTAATCTTTGTTTATTGCTTAATCTACTGAAAAAATGAAGGGGGAAGAGATAGAAAAGGTTCTTGTAAACGTCTATATGAATAAAATATATATTTCTGCAGAATTAGAGAATCTGGATCTGTTATTAAGCTTTCTTTGACTATTTTAGCTATTGGTTAGAAAACAGCTATCAGACTTTCTTTGTTTTAGCTCTTGGTTAGACAACAGCTTCTTAAAAGGATCTCCAATCATGTGTTAACTGGGGCAGTGAATGGCTTGTAAATTTGAATGACTCCAAAACTAAACCACTCACATCTAACCACCACAGAGAAACTTCCCTGATACCCCACCCACCAGCATGGTTGATGCTGTAAGAGTGTCTCACTGTGCCTTCTTGGCTTCATGTTTTCCAATGACTTGAGGTGGAGCTACTTCATTGAATCAATAGCTGCATCTTCTGCAATGAAAGTCGGTTCATGCATGCATTGAATACTCTTGCTATATCTGGTCTGGTGTCTCTGCTGTTCACCTTGAGGTTCTTGACAAAATCCAAAGAAGGATCTGCAATATAATCGGTCCTGACTTGAGAAGTTGACTTCAGTCATTTTCTCATAGAGATGATGTGACTTCCCTCTGTGTTTTCTATAAATATTTTCATGTCAACTGTTTTGATGAGCTATCTTCTCTGACACCTCAACTACATGAATTTAACCGTGCTACTAGATTGGCATTTAGGTCTCACCCTTTTACTGTTGAAATAGTTAAATGCAACTGTCACTTCTTCTCCAGCAGTTTCTTTTCTTGCACTTCCGGACAGTGAAACTCCCTTCCTCTTACTTGTTTCCCTGATAACTACAACCTTCAAAAATTTAAATACAACATCAATCACCATCTTCTGTTGCCTTGATCCCCTTTTTTCTTTTGTCTTTTCTTCAATCCCCCCTATACACAGTCTTTTCCATCACTATCACACTCTGTACACCCCACCCCGTGTGCTAGTGGCACTCCCACTTTGCTTGGGGTGAAATGATTAAAATAAGATATCAGTCGGTCAGTTATGTGCCATGCATGATACACGCTTAGTCGATCATGTATCTTTTGATGCATGACTGACAAGGCCGATTTTTCCCTGCAGTAAGTTGCCATTTCTTTCTGCGGTAGACCAGTTGCCATCCAAGGTTATAGAACCCGATTTGCCCTGCTATTTATCTATAGCTGGTGGGAGAAGAAGAAGATTCATACCTTTCCCAAGGGTATTAGCATGTAACTGAATGTAATGGGTTCAACTGGAATTCAAACTCGGCTCTCCAATTCCTCAATCCGAGCCACTATCCATTACTCCACCATGCCTCCTCAGTATACATATATAAATGTACACACATAAAATAAGCACATATGTGTAGTGAAGAAGAAAATAGTCATTTACTTTGTTGAACAAAATGTCAAAAATCATAAGTTTTGTCTTTTTAGAAGCAGATCATTTTTTTCTTTTGTTTTTGCAACTTGGTAGTGGATTTCATGGATCAGTTGGACTTACGAATTTTAGACTTTTGTAGTGCATATGTTAACATTATATTAAATTGGTAAATTTAAGAAATATGAAACCTTAATCAACATCTAATAAACTTTACAGAAAATGCATTTGTATCTTTTTATAAACATAATATTATCTCTTATTTTTTTTTAATATACAGAGCAAGTGAATTTGGCATAGAAACTAACCTCTTTAAAGAATTATGTGCCTGAGCAAGACACCATAAACAGCTTTTGTCAGCTTCTATCCTAATAAAGACAAAGGGAGAATATTAAAAAATAACCTGAAAAGCATAAATTTAAGCAATGAATGAATTTCTGCTTCTACATCAATATTTCTTTTTACCCTCCAAAATCAAACGTTTCTTGTGTTAAAGAAACAAGAAACATTTGCTGATGATGCCAGCTAGATTATAATGCTACAAGAAAACCATAGTAATGTATAGCTTTTTCTAAAAGATCAACATTTAAGGTTTAAATTTCACCTAAAATCAGTCTGCTTCTCTTATGGTCTTTTGAATAATAATTTCTCAAATGTTTTGTTCTGACTGCCACTAAAATGCAATATGATTATTTTAAGACATCATAATAAACCAACTTAGAGAAATATGGTTATTGATATTTTATTTATTTTATTCATTATTAATGCCATGCATTTCGAGCAAAAATATCAGACTCTATAAGCCTTGTGGTTTGTGCACAGTGTGACTAGCAGAAAAGAAAAGAATCTGTGTTGGTTGTTGCTGGGTGATGAAACCCACTTGATGGTTTACTACCTTCATCATGGCTACCGTTAGTGATATCTGGATACCTCAAAAGACAGTAAATGTTATTTGTCTTTTTTTTTGAACCACTCATTTCGAAAAAAAAAAAAAATAAATAAAAACCATCATTTCTTGTGGTTGGTCATCTCTTTTGAATTATTCTTCTTGAACTGAGTGGTATATGAGAAGAGTTCACCTTAGTTGATACCAAAATTGACTTTGCACTCATTGTCCATCAGAGAAGCTAGGTGTGTCGGTAGGTTGGCCTGAGAGATGACCTTCTATCTGCCAGGTGCATATCTGCACTTTCACTAGATGTCCGTGGCTACCTCCAGCGTGAATGTGTACATGTGGGAGAAACCAGATAGGTAGATATATAATCACCCACATAAGAGGGGCAAATGAGAGAATCTCTTAGATCTACCGACTTACAGTCATATAATGTTGAAACACAGGTTTTCATCTGATCACTGAAGTTAAGCAATGTATGGGTGACCATGTTGGAATACCAGGTGCTATCTTGGATGTGCAGGTGGTGTAATGGATAATGTCTCAGAATTGGAAATTGGAGAGCCAAGATCCAATTCCAGTTGGGTTTGTTATATTCACTTATGTGCAAATACCCTTGGGAAAGGTATGAATCCATCTCTTTTCTCCCCAGCTATCAGTAAATCCTTATTATCTCCAAAAAATTCTTACAATCTAAGAATATTTTGTGGCTTTAAATAACCTGCTAAAAGGTTGATAAACTGTAAAAAAACAAATGAATCAATTACCGTTATATCTCCATGAGAATGTAATGTACACATTTGGAGAATGCTTCAAGTAGCTACACACCACTTCTGCTCCCAGCTATGGGTTAAATAGTAGGATTTGTATCAGTAAACCATTATTATCTCCAAAGTGCTCTTGCAATCTAAAAATATTTTATGCTTTTAAACAAACAACCATTGATATGCTGTAAAAAAGCAAATTCAATCAATCTTGCAACTTCTGCAGTGGATGGAGTGAAACATCCCAACCATATTGCTGAAACCACTCTTTTGTCAGGTTGGCCAATGGGTGAGAAGGTGCTATTGTGCACATGGCCAGAAACCATTATACAAACATCCTGGTTTCTTTCAACAACCAGCTTCTCTCAGTCTGTTTAGAATTTTGCAATATCCAACAGTGTTGAAAAATGAAATCCACAACCACTACAGGTGTTTTGCTTCCAAGAACACAGATGCCAACATTTTCTTCACTGACGGCTAAACTTTGAATTTTTGATGAGTATTGGTGACGACAGATGCTTTCAGGTCAGGAAATATCTTTTATACTTAAATCAAAATCAGCAGATCTGTCCATTGTTAGGCTTTTATATTTGAACCTGAGATATGGAATTATTAAATTAAATTAAGAATTTATTTAACCAGTAATCATTAAGCAAAACACTTTTAAACTTTATTTTTTAAAAAATTACCTCATTAGTTAACAAACAAATCCAGAAATATCTGTCTATATTTCTGAGATGAGGGATTATGTACATTATTTACATTATTTGGACTATTTGTCGCCATATTTATTACAACGTTTTGGCTGTTGTACACTTCGGTCTTCTTCAGGTGGTTGGAATGTCGAACTGAACCATTGGCACAGTGGATAAAGGCGTTTGGGGTTTGTCACTGGATCTAACTAACACCTTTATCAGAGAAAAGCAAGAATAACAACAGAAATTGCAATATAAGCTCTAATAAAAAACATGCAATGATAACAGCAAAAATTGCAATATGAATACTAGTAAAAATGGTTGCTGAAGACATTAGGTTTGTAATACCCTGAAATTCATACACAGATTTCCTCAAGGACACATGGCACAGTTGATAAAGGCATTAGTTAGATCAACAGGACCCAAAGAGTGTGAGTTCAATACCCGGTTAAGGCAGTGGAGAACTTGGAGAGGGAAATTAACAGGAGATAACTGACATGCATTAAACATGGTATGTGGAACTAGAACAGTCTTCCCCAGTGAGCGAAATAAAGGGTTCAGTTCGACATTCCAACCACATGAAGAAGACCAGAGCATACATACTGAAATGTTGTAATAAATATAATGACAAAGATGAGGACAATAGTCCGAATAATGTAAATAAAATCAAGAAATGGTAATTATAAGGAAACATTTGACATTCATTGACTGAGCAGCCAGTGCTACTCAAGTGAAGACTTTTCTTCATCCCCTGGCCAAAGTGTAGTATCTGTTCTTGTCACCTCTTATAATAATAATATTATTACTATCAAGTCACTACACTATCTGCTGTTGCACACAGAGCCTTGTCTGGGGTGTTATGGCTTCAAGCTAATCAAAGATGAAGAGACTTAAGCAACAGAAATGTGGTTCTACAGGAAGATGCTGAGGATACCATTGACTGAACATGTGAGCAATGATAAGGTTTTGGAGAAAATGAAAACAAAAAGGAAACTTTTATTTAACATCAGGAAGAGGTAGTTAAAATTTCTGGGACACGCAATGAGGCAAGAGGGCTTGGAAAACCTGATACTCACAAGACAGATTGAGGGAAAGAGGAAAACAGCATGGAACATAATTGATGAGCTTGAGCAAATGGATTGTAGAACAATGTTTGGGAGAAATAACAAAAAGACAAAACGTATTAAGAGCTACAAGGAACAGGAAGATGTGGAGGACCATGACTGCCTAGAAGAACTAGAAGATGCTTCATAGTTGTGATTGCCTGCATTGGTAGTAGGGATCATCATCAGTAGCATATCTCTATTTTTGGTTTGACAGTGACCAATAAGTTTTTAGAGGCAAATCAGGCAGGATCAGAAGGGCCAGGCATCACAGGAAGCAGTGGGGGAGGGATTCTGTCAGGCTGAGAGAGAGAGATCCTGTGTTCAGTTTTTCTTAAGGTGGCTGCACCACAGGGACAGATACTGGTTCAGTATAGTAATGGTAAGATTAACTGTTTCTTTATAAAGAAACCTTCAGCATTCATTGACCCACTGCTACTTTCAGATGAAATTTATAAAAATTTTCAGGAAAATAGGTTTCCCCAAGTTCAGTGATAACAGCTCTCACTCTTTCCAGTATTCACAGGGGTTTCCTTCCTAACCTTTTGTTTGAAGTGGTGTGGAGCATCATCATCTTAATTATATCATTATTTTCCCTTATAGTTACATGTGCTATCCATTTTAGTTATTGCTACTGTTGAAAGTCCTCAAGTGATGTTGTTTCTATTATCTGGTACAGTTCTTTGTGATTCTGTAACACCAGTCCATGAAATTCAAAGAAAGATGGTCCTTGCTAAGAGCTACAGGATTCATTCACTCAAAGCCATTTTTAATCATCAATCTGAGATGTTTTTAAAATGAATTAATGAAAGAAAGAATAGTTTTCTTATTTGATAAAATGTCTGGTTCTGTTGGGTTTTTTTTTTTTAGTGGCATATCAACCTCTGTGGTTTATTTAATGCTAAAATCTAAATATTTTGATTGATTTTGTTGTTTATTTTTGTTTAGTGGCATATCAACATCTCTATGGGTTATTTAATGACAAAATCTAAATATTTAGTATGCAATTTTTTTTTTTTTTTTGAGCTGATAATAATTTTAGTGATACAAGTGTTTCTAAATAACCCATAGCTGTAGGGAGAAGAGGTGAATTCATATCTTTCTGAAGGGTGTTTTTGTGTAAGTGACTATAACGAACCCAACTGGAATTGAACTCGGTGAACCCCTGATTTCCAATTTGGAGCCATTATCCATTACACCACCTGCGTATCCAAGCTCATAGTACATGATATTCCCAAATGGTCACCATTCTAGGTACTGACTAGGCTTGATGTTGCTTAATGTCATTAATTGGACAAAAACTGGTATTTCAATGTGATGTGGCAATAAGCCCGTCTGGTTCAGCCATGTGGAAAATGGTTCTGAAGTTCCACTGCGTTCATTTGACAAAATTGTTTATTTATGCTTGAGAACCATTCAGTCATTTCTGTGTGTTTTTTTTTGTCATGTTTTTGTTTTTTAAATAATAATCATAATTAAGGAATGAATGTGGAGAAATATCGAACATTTATATTAAGTAATATTATGACCTCAAGATCCTTATGACATTTGCATTTGTTTATTTTGAAAAATTTTGACGAGAAATAATTTCTGTTTGAGTTTCTTTTAGTTATTGTTATTTACATGCAGACTATTGTCTTTGTTATTATCGGAACATTTCAGTTGTCGTTTCCTCTGACCTTCAGGTGTATGTCGATCCAGGTAACCTAGAGGGAATTCTGAACTGAGCCCTTTATTTAATCTACAGGGGTGGACTCTTCTCGTTCCACTACCCATGTCTAGGAATATCTTGTCTAGTTCTTATTTTTAGTACTTCTCAGTTATTGTTTGCCCTTATTTACCCTGAGTCCAAGTTCACTGCCCAGCCCAGAGATTGAACCCACAATTACTATGTCACCAAATTCACAAACCAATGCTTTAACACATGGTTTTTCTTGCATGGGAACTCTCTTCCAGTTTCATTCTCTGCTGCCACCTGTGATCTTCAAAAGTTTAAATGTGACATTAATTGGCCTTTTTTTTATGCTTCTATGGCAGTTTTCATGTAGTCTGTGGCCATTTTGTACTGGCCAGAGTGAGAGCCTGGCTGCCACAAATAGGCAGGAAGATTCTATTGGCCAGCATGAGAGCCAACAGCTGACTGACATGAATGTTAACTAGCATGCAAAAAAAATCGATAGCTGCATTCGTCACAAGTGGGGAAAATTTAAATCTGCATGGCACTTTACTCCAATTGGCTCATTCACTTGCTTAAACTCAACGTTGATTCTGATTCTGCAGAACTGGGTTGGGTGTGAAAAAGTATTTGTTGTTAACATTCTTTTTTCATTCAGTTTTTCCAGTTACGAGTCCTTTTTTAAAGTTGATCATTTTGTGTTCATTTTGTTTAGTTCTTTTTTCATAACAGATTTAATGTTTACTATAGAGCTTAGAAAAAATTTGCAGTATGAGATAGACAGGAAGTAGGAATCAAGCATGGGCAATGCTGCTAGTATATATATATATATATATATATATATATATAAATAAATAAAGTGTTTTCTCCACTATCCACAAATAATGATTCAGGACATTGATTCTGTCTGTAAACATGTCTTGGGTATGGCAAACTACATCTGGCAGCAATGCCTCTGATCAGGAGATTGGAAGTTTTGATGAGCGTGGTAGCAAATAATAAACCTCCACATAAAAATCAACAATACATTATTATAATAAAATGACCAACAATACATTTTTATCACAAACTGACAATGCAACACTAAAAAAATATATGTAAAATAAGTACATTTTTATAGTAAAATTAAGAACAATATATTTTATGATCTACAAAATATATATAAAAACGTACCTTTAGCCTGAAAGTATAAAATTATGTGCAAAATATTTGGAGGTTGATATGCTGCTAAGGAAAATCAACCAACCAATTCTCTGTAAACAGTTTTTTAGTTGGTGGAATGTGAAATTATATGCATACGTGAACTTCAAAATTGATTTGTGGTTATTGAAAATTAGTGAGCTTGAAACTATGATAGATTTTTGATCTATTTTTGTTCTATCATGTGTTGGTTGCTATTATCTCTGCCTCGGTTAAAATGTAATTTTTTGTTCTTCAAAAGTCAGAAAAGCTGTTTCTATGCACACATTTTTTTTTACCATACCTCATATTGTAAAATTTTAAATTTTGCATTCATCACAAAAATAAATTTTCTGTTATTACAAAACATTTTTTTTATTTATTTTTTTTTTTTACCAGATTTTTCAACCTACAATGTAAAAATGTGCATTATGCACAATAACTAAATAATATTGTCATATTCACAATGTTTCACACTCTGGCCGCCTTCAGGATCTTTCTATAATTCTGAGATATTTTAACTATTTACACTGTTCGGACTGTTCTCCACATCTTTATTGTCATATTCACAATGTTTCAGCTGTTGTACTCCCTGACCTTCTTCAGGATATGTCTATATTTCTGAGATGAGGTATTGTACATATTTACACTATTTACATTGTTTGGACTGTTGTCCTCATCTTTATTGTCATATTCAAAATGTTTCAGTCATTTTATGCTCTGGCCTTTTTCAGTTGATATACATTGGAATTACAAAGTGAACCCTTTATTTCATCCACCAAGGTAGATTGTTCTAATTCCACATGTCTCCATCGGATATCTCAATTTCAGTTTAATAATTTTGACAATTCAACTCTATAATTTTAATAATTCAACTCTATAAGTTTTTGTTCACCTCTGCTGTGGCCAGGTATTGAACACAGAACCCTTTGGGTTAACTCACGTGAAATATTGGAATAATGGGTTTTCATGCAGATGAGAAATCAATGCACATTTACAATATTAGTTTAGTCAAAAAAAAAATCTTCATTTAAAAAATCTAATACTGTGAAATATATACTTAAGGTATGCTTTATATTTATCATTATCCTTTATTTTCTCCAGTAATGTTCAGATGCGCTATTTTCAAAAGATATTAGTGTGGTTCACCGAAAAACTGTTGAATCTGAAATAAAAAATAATGGACATTACACAGAAAAATGAAAACCTAAAAATGGCATTGCCATATTGTGCAAATCAGCTGGGAAAAGTTTTATCAAAATCAATATACAGAAAAACAAGGAATCCTAAATTTCACTACCAACCTATTAGTGTGGTTTAGTTTGGTTTGTTTTGTTTTATGGTATATCAACCTCAATGGGTTATTTAATACCAACAAAATTTTTATTGCCGATAATACTTCTTTTTTTTTTTTTTTTTTTTTTTTAAATCTATTTCTGGTAATATTTTTTTATCAAAAATCTATTTCTGGTAATATTTTTTTTTTCAAAAATGTATGGCTGCTAATAATTTTTTAAAAATTTGTTGCTGGTAATGATTTTTTTACAAAGTATTTCTGGTATTAAAACCTGTTTTTACACTTTCATAGTGTTTTGACCCCAGTTTGAGGGTTAACTTTTTTCCCATAGCTTGGACCCTAACAGGTGCTACCACCCCAGGTCAGGGTGGATATGGGAACACCAGCAATTAAGAGGTGGTTACATGTTCCTCAAAACCACCTGATCAGAGGCCTTGCTGTTGGATTTAATTTATCATCATACCTAGGACAGACATGGTTCAGAGTGTGTGTATGTGTGTGTGTATAGAATGTTCGCTTTTTGACCGTGAGGCCTGGGTTTGAATCTCACCATGGTCGATTTGTCAGGAAGGAGGCTTTCTGATGTTGTCTGTCTAGAAGGGAGCAATCCCAACATGCGGCACTTTTGGAAAGTGACTGAAAACCACACCACAGTTTGACCCAAACCTTGTGAGTGCAATTGGGTAGATAGAACACTTGGGTGCTGTCACTAGCTGTGCTAGCATGAGGTCACAAGTCATTGTGACTGAGGGTTTGAGTGTGCTGACCTTGTTCAGATTGTAGATCATGCTAGATAACACGCTGTCTCCCAGAAAGTGTAACTAAGATCTGCTCACCATAGTTGCCGTATAAACCACAGATGGGCTATGTGGGTGTTGAATAAACATAAATGTGCCTGAGCGAGCGTCTGCAGTAGGGATTGGCTAGCCACACGAATAGATGGGTATCCTTGAATACAAGTGGCCAGATATTATTTATTATATATATATATACACCCAAGAATAGGATTGGTGTAGACGGAATAATTATATATATATATATATATATATATATATAATTTGCTTGAGGATGAAACAGAACGAGGTGCTTTAATTTTAATTTAATTTCTAAAATTGAATTGGAAGTTTTTAGCTTCTGTTTTTGAAACATGGCAATTCCTATGTAATGATGGAATCATATTTTTTTTAAATAATTATAATATATATATATATATATATATATATATATATATATATATATATATACACACACACACACACACACAAACATATGGACACTCTAACTTCCATTAGCAGAAGAAAAGTCTATTAAAGAATTTTTACCTAAAAAGAAAAAAAAATTAAAGTTGCATGAAATCTCTGATTTAATTTTTCTTTTCTTTTCTTTTAGTTGCAAACTAAAGGAAGTTGGAATAAGAAAAGACCAGAGACTCTTATTCCATGAAGACAGACATTTTTATTTTTTCAATTCCATTCACTTCTCTCATTTTTAAATTAAAATTTTGAAACTTCAGAAACAATTATAAATGTATAAAGAAGGGAAAGAAAAGAAACCCACAAGTTAAATTATTCGTTGTTTAAATCTCACAGTTTATCCAAACAATACACTTTGACTGAAAATCTCATAACACATTATATAAACATAGATCTTGCAATAAATAGATTTTTCTATTACCCAAGTACATGTAATACATTTGCAATTACAGAATGGGCACCATTATTATTAATATATGTGTATAAATTAACATTAAAAAAAATTCTGACATGTTTTGTCAGTGTGATCCAAGAAAGAAATACATTATTGTTTTTCCCTCTCAGAAGAAGAATCTAAAATGGTGGACTCAAGGTTAGAAATATATTTACCTTGTTCCTGCTAGATTCATTAAAGTATATTTTATTTGAATCCAAATTACTATGATTGTTTATGATAGTTTTTATTTTGTCTTAAGAAAAGGAGTTCTCCATTCATATCCCAGATTTCATAAATGTATGTTAAAGAAAAAGAATTTTAAAATTTTTTTTTTTTTTTTTTGATAAACCTCTATGTGAATGGGCAAATCCACACTCTTTGTTTCTGTCCACTTGACCTCCCACCTCCATATGGTCACAGACTTGGAAGGGTAACAGGATGCAACATGAAAGATAATTCAAATTCTTAATAGATGCAAACTTTTGAACAAATGGAAAGATTCTTTCCTCGTAGGTTTGTGAATTTTGGTTTAATTTTTTTCTTCCTTATTTAATATAAATTTTTATTTAGTTGTGTATTTATGTGTGCACACACACACACACACACACACACACACACACACACACACACATATATGTCTAAATAATTTAGATATACGTCTATTTATTTTAGTTTTAATCCTTAAAAATCCACAAATTAATTTCTTGGTGGCTGTAGAAAATTGATTAAAAAAAATTCCAAAATTTTCTTTAAAATAATTTTTATTTTTCTAAGTACTTTCAATCTCATCTGAGACCATCCTCTGGGATTGCATATATATGGATGTGTTATATATAAAAAATACTAAATTAAAATACTACAATTAAAAATCTTTTTTAAAAAAAAAAATTGCTTAAGTTACCTCCCTTGCATAGAAGTAAAAAAATATTTTGAATTTACAGTGCTAATGTATAACACACATCCATATCTATCTATCTATATATATCTATATATATATATAACAATGATTTTGTCAGGCAGTAATTTAATTTTTTTTTTTTTTTTTTTTTTGAGGCTAAAAACTGCCTAACAAAATTATTCTGTTAGAAACCATGGTCACATAAAGGTCAGTGTTTCAAATATTTTATATCTTAATTTGCCCAATATTTTCTGAAAATTGCATTGGACACTTTTAATTTAGCCATTCTTTTTTTGGCAAATATCACTTTTTGCCAAAGTTTGAATTTATAATATATATACATATATACAAATGTAAAAGAATGAAGAATAAAATTCATAATATTCAAAACATTAATTTAAAACAGGGCTCAATACAAGAGTAGAGCAATAAATATTTATTCTACACAATGAAAAATGAAGTGATGTTTCATAAATTGTAATTTTAAATAAAATTGTTTATTACCATCATTGTTAACTACCTGATGAGACATTGTTTATTAAACGTCAAAACAAAATATACAATTTTGTAGTAGTAACTAATTACATGTTCTAATGTAATATATATATATATATATATATATATATATATATATATATATATATATATAATCTCAATTTACAGTTGAGTTGGCTACAAATTCTAAACTAAGTTTCTTTTTTCTTGCTTGTGGAATTCCATTCCAGCTCCATACTTCTAGTCAATTTTAATCTTCAAAAATGTAAACGTAAAGTAAATTACTATCTACTGTTCTCCTGATTATCTTTTCCTCTTCCTACTCATTATTAATGTTTCTGTTCCTAATTCTTACACACCCTGTAACCCCTTGTGTCTTAGTGGCTTTACTTCCTTGCATGGGGTGAAACCGATTAAATATATACACATTGCTTTTTTTATTTTTATGAGACAATGCAACTTAATCTAGACCTGTCTGAAGTTAATAATTTAAATTTGGTTTAAAAAAAAATTGTCAAATTTTAAACAATCAATTTAAAAGCCAAAACAAAGTTAAAATTTTAGGTAGTATCAATATGTTTTATTGAAGTTTTTTTATGTATTCTAAAAAATTGCTGTCTGAAGTTATTAGGCAAAATAATCGCATTTTGCATCAATAAAAAGGTAATAAAATCATCAAAAATTGTTCAACATCTATAATAGAACAAATAACAAACACATAAGTCTTGGAATCCTTTACATTCTAATATAGTGACCCTTCTTTTCAATAACAGCCAGTAATCTATTATCCATCGTTTTTGTTAATTTTTTTTACTTCAGTAGGTTCAATGTCCAACATGGTAGTTTTAATTGGTTCCTATAGGTCTGCTTTGCTGTTATATTGTTTGCCACCTTTATATAATTCCATTTTTCACAGTTGGCCATAGATTTTTGATTGAATTTAGATCAGGACTTGATGGTAGTCATTCCATTATCTTCTCTCCTGTAAATCTTTTATGCTCAAAGAATTCATGAGTAAGCTTAGATACATGAGGAGGAGCATTGTCATGAATAAATACACACTTCACTTTGAAAGTATGAGACTGTACTATGCAAAGTCTTGTTCATAAAATCATAATAATTAGCACTGTTTAGTTTAAACCTTTCATCGACTTTCAAAGGTACTATAATTATTTGATTGACAATTCCAGCCCATATCATAACACTACTACCTCCTTGATTCTTTTAGCCACAAGCACGTCTGAATTAGATAAAATCCATCTTTTGGCCCATCCATCAGGTCCCTTGTATGTCACTCAAGATTCATCCGTGAAATTTACTTTAAGTAAATTTTCATGTATTTCTCAGGCCAATTTTGACACTTTAAAATAGTTGCTCAAGTGAGAAGAGTTTGTTTAGGAATTTTTTTTAAAGATCCCAATTCACAAAGTATTCTGCTCCTTTTGTCCTTCTTGACTCCCTCAGCACTAGTTAAAAGTGTTTGTTTTTTTTCACTATAACTCACTTTAGTTTATGTTCATCTGGAGGAAGCAAGTTTTTAATGCCTTTTTCCTAAGAGTTCTCCATTTTTATTTTCGACAGCTTTTATTGTTCGATGATTTCTGCAAATCTCCTTTGATATCTCCAATGTGGACATTCTCTCACTCAATAACTTTGTTATTTTCTGTTTTTCAGCAATTAGATCCTTCCCTTTACTCATGTTTCAACGTATATTATGGACCAAAGGAAAAAATAGTTTTTATTAGATTCCAGAGGTCTTAAGCTAATATTAGTTTAATCTGCATACTAACTTCAGTCAGTCCTTTTTTGTAAATTCCAAATATCTCAAAAACTAACAATTAAAAATGGTAGAAAATTTAGTTAAACATTTTATGAAGAGTGGAAATGGATGAGTTTAAATTTGACAAATATTGGTTCAGAACTTTTTGAGTTATTGAGGTTTATTTGATTTGCATAATAACTTCAGACAGGCTGTATCTAATCTATTTAAAATTTAAATAAGTAGTTAAAATTCATTGAGGAACAGCAATTACATAATTACTTGTCTCTACCTGAATAAATACAATTGCATTGCATATATTCTTAATTTAACATTTCAAACATGTCTGCCTAAACCTTGATGTTTTATTTAATAATTTTTTTTCAATGGAAATAGATAAATTTTGATTATCACATGGTTCATACATCTCCCTGGTCTTTTGAACGGAGTAGAGGTTTATCCCTTGTTTCCTGTTTAGGAGTGGATTTCCAGTTCTTTATAAAGTCTTCTCATTCTCATTCACTCCCAGTAGACACCCTTGCCTCTTGGTGGTGTTATCACCTTGCTTGGGGTGAAATGATTAACATAAATAAATAAAAGCAATTTAATTTTAATTTTGATTATTTTTTTTTTTTTTTTTCAAGGGTATTTCAAGACTGAACATAATGAATTAAAAATTGTAACATTGTTTTGAGTTTGTTTTATAATATAAATTTGATTCTCTTAGTTCTGTCTCAGAACATCTTACTAAGATAAGTAAAGCATATTGTCCTTTGGTGAAAATATATTGTCAGTATTTGAGCAGAGATTAAAGTCCAACTCTCACTTGAAAGTTCTCAAAATAATTCACATTAAATCAAGACAACTATTCTAATGAAAAACAAAAGGATTGGCTGTTAGGTCACAATGTGATGTGTTTATAAATATGCGTCTGTCAATCTAGTATTAATAATTGTGTATTTTCATCCCCCACCCATTACCTCCTACACATACACTTTATTTTTACTTAGTGAGCACAGTATTTTGAATTCCACAAAAATCACCTCTGGCCAGCTGATACTATAAATATATATTTTCTTTTTTTTTTTTTTATTCCTTTTACTTTCACCGCTCTTTCTTTTCATTCACTCTTTTCCTCTCTTCAATCTCACTTTTTCATTTTTCTTTTTTCATCTTTTCTCTTTTTCATTTTTTATTTCAAGTTTTCTTTCTTTTTTAATAATTTCTGTTTTCATCTTTTTCTCTTTTTTCCCCTCACTCTCTCTTTCTCTTTTTTTAATTCTTTTTTCATCTTTCTCTCTCTCCTTTTTTCATCTTTTTCTCTCTCCTTTTTTCATCTTTTCTCTCTCTCTCTCCTTTTTTCATCTTTTCTCTCTCACTCTCTCTCTCCTTTTTCATCTTTTTTCACTCTCTCTCCTTTTTCATCTTTTTTCACTCTCTCTCCTTTTTTCAGTTTTTATTTTCTTTTTTCTTTTCTTTCCTTTTTCTCATCTTTTCTCTCATCCTTTTTTCATATTTTCTCTCTTTTTCATCTTTTCTTTCTTTCTCTCTTTTCAGCTTTTCTCTCTCTTTTCTTTTTTTCATCTTTTATTTTCTTCTTTCCTTTTTCATCTTTTTCTCCTTTTTTCATCTTTTCTCTCTCTCTCTCTCGCTCCTTTTTTCATCTTTTTCAATTTACAATCTGTCTTGACAATGTTCTTCCTTTCTCTCTTGTTAACCTCTCATTTTATTGAATATTTCTGTTTTTATGGCATTAAGCGTCAAAATTATTTGTGAAAATACTCATTAGAATAAAGAAGAAATGGAGAAATCTTGCTTTTTCTGCTGCAATGAACATTGGTTTCCTTCCAGTCATCAAAGAACCCAAGATTGGAATTCAGTAAAAGATGCCAAAGTACAAACTCTGAGATTAATTCTATCTTTACTCATCATGACGCCTAATAGCATGCTTGATTAGACTTCCTCTAAGGAAAATTATTCCAGGCCACTGGGAAATGATAGACTCTGGTAATTCCTCCTCCGCCTATCATTCTGCTACTGGAACACAAGCTCTTTTGCCAGTTTTTCTGTTTCTCTTAAAAAAATGGTTGGCATCCAGAAGTTGTATAATTGCCTGACATGGATGTTCTTAATCCACCAATCCTTTTATTTCTTTCAAGATCAAATTTTCTGCAACGGTCGCAGCAATTAATCCATGGATTTTAAGTTATCAACTTATAGCCATCTTTTAAACACCCTCCATTTTTATCTTTCTTTAATTTAATTTTTTTATTTTTATTTTTTGAATCAGTTCACCCCAAGCTAGGCGATAGTGCCACTAAGATGCAAAGAGCTACTAGGACTAAAAGAGAATAAAATGACTTTAGGCTATCTACTCCTATTGATGAAATAAATAAATAGTAAACAAAATTTTAGAATTTAGTCAGAGATATTAGAAGTATAGTTAAAGTTGACATTAGAAAGAATCAGAAACCCAGGCTAAACAGGAAACAAGGGATAAACCTCTACTCCTGTTCAAAAGTCCAAGGAGGAGTGTGAACTGTGTGATAGGTGAAATGATCTAATCCTACTAAATTCCATTCAATCATCTTTTTCCTATGTTGTGGAACAGGCTCCCATGTGAGTACTTCTCTGAACTACAGTGTAAACCTCTTCAAGTCAAGATTCAGTCATTATCTTTCTTCCTTATCCTCATAATCTACACTTTCTCCCACTTTCTTTTTCATTCATATCACCTCATTTATCACAACTATTTTAACATTAATGCTCTACCTTGAGTGGCTTTCAAGCTTTGTATCTGGTGAAATTTAGTATTAAAAAAAGAAATCTACCTTATGGAGGAGAAAGTTCTTTTTTTTTTTTAAAAAAAAACCTGTTTGTGCATAAACCTTTCCAATTTCCTTTGTGTTCTAAATGTAAGAAAAAGCTTAGATGCAGACAGCTTTCACTCCCTTATTCTTCACTTTGTTGGACAGACTCCCGCATGTGTGCTTCCTTGAACACAACTATCTTAACTTCTTCAAGTCAAGGTTCAATCATTCTTTATGCGCATAATCTTCACTTCCTACCACCTGCTCTTTCGTTACGACCTGCCAATACCTAATAAATAGTGGACTGTTCCATTTTGATTGTGAGGAAAGAGAAGAAAAAGAAATAACAGGCACACTGTTTGGTTCCAATGGGAAAAAGAAGGAAAGAGAAGATAGAGAAGGCGAGATAACACTCTCATAACTGTAATGTCTGCTTCAGTGAAATGGAAAAACTTGTCATTTTCAAATCTTTTTAATTGTAGTCTCTTACTTCTATAAATACTGAACTGCATTAATGCTTATGGTGACTTTCTAAGTGTAGCTTAGATATGGCACAAGACCAAAAGTATGGGGCACCCAGTGAGAATCATACTCCCTATTCAGTCATAATTGATATAGTGAGACAAGCTTACTAACCATTACACCACGTTGAAGTGCCCAATATGAATTTCTAAGGGTAACATAGATGTGGCAAAAGGCTGAAAATATGGGGCACCCAGTGAGGATCAAACTTGCTACTCGGTCATAATTGTTATAGTGTGACAAGCTTGCTTATCATTACACCTCGGCAAAGTGCCCTAAAACGATTTTATAAGCATAGCTCAGATGTGGCACAAGGCTGAAAGTATGGGACACCCAGTGAGGATCAAACTCACTACTCAGTAGTAATATGGCGAGACAAGCTTGCTAACCATTACACTGTCAAAGTACCTAGTGATTTACTAAGTGTAAATTAGTTGTGGTACAAGGTCAAAAATATGGAGCACCCAGTGAGGATCAAACTCACTACTCAGTCATAATTAATCTAGCAAAACAAGCTTGCTAACTGTTACACCATGTCACAGTGCCCAAAATGATAGCTTAGATGTGGCACAAGGTCAAAAATATGGAGCACCCAGTGAGGATCAAACTCACTACTCAGTCATAATTAATCTAGTGAGACAAGCTTGCTGTTACATCATGTCACAGTACCCAAAATGATTTTCTAAGCTTAGATGTGACACAAGGCTGAACGTATGGGGCACCCAGTGAGGATTGAACTCGCTATCCAGTTGTAATTGATCTAGCGAGACAAGCTTGCTAACCATAATGCTACATTGAGGTTCCCTTGCATTGATACTTGTGACTGTTATTACAATGTTTTTAAGTAGTCACTGTGCAATGTTGAATGAAATTGGACAGCAGACTCCAGTTGCACCAACACAAAAAAAAACATGTACATGCACACGCCAGATTAAACAAATTCACACGCAGCATTGAGTGCAGAAAAATAAGGAGGTTTAAAATACGTTTAAAATTGTCAAAGTGTAGAAGCATTTGTTTTATGCAGGGCCAAAGGATAAAAGCTGTTCCTCAAGCACTTTGTCCTGTAACTCAGGGTGTAGGTGATCGTGGCTCTCCACCATTTCCTATCATTTGTAGTTCTCAATAAATTGTCTTTGTTATTTCTCTTAAACCCTGTTCCACCATCCATTTACTTAAGATCGTCAAGTATGTCCTCTGTCCTTCTTGCTCTCAATCTGTCCTTTGAGTATTAAATTTTCCAAGCCCACTTTCCTCATTATGTGGCCTAGAAATTTCAACTGTCTCTTCCTAATGTTGAGTATAAGTTTTCTTTCTGTTTCCATTTTCTCTAAAACCTTGTTATTGTTCACAGATTCAATCCATAGTATCCTCAGATTCCTTCTGTAGAACAACATTTCTGTTGCTTCAAGTCTCTTCTTCATCTTTGGGGAGATTGTCAAGCATCCACTGCCATAGAGGAGGAGAGATATCACGTAACAGTTCAGTACTCTTTTCTTTGTTTCTATTGCTTCAAGTCTCTTCTTCATCTTTGGGGAGATTGTCCAGCATTCACTGCCATAGAGGAGGAGAGATATCACGTAACAGTTCAGTGCTCTTTTCTTTGTTTCTCTTGCTTCAAGTCTTTTCTTCATCTTTGAGGAGATTGTCCAGCATTCACAGCCATATAGGAGGACCGATATCACGTAACAGTTCAGTACTTTTCTTCTTTGTTTCTAACAAAGTTTTTTCTGTCATTAAATACTCTCTTTAGCTTTTACAATGCATCTTTGGTAACTAATTGATTGAAAATGTCGCTGTGAGGGTAACAAGTGGTACCCAGGGTGCATGCTGTCTTTCATTATGTTTCCTGCACTGTTGCAACATTTATTATTTTCAAAGAAGATATAGAAAATAAAGATATAAGATGTTATGGGGTCAGAGTTGTCAGCAATAATGATGCAATAGTGGAATTTCCACAGGTATTTTATACACATAAAATTCACAAAGAGCTTATTCAGTCATTAACTTAAGAATATTGATTGTTAAATTGTTGTTGGTTGATTTTGTTTAGTGGCATATCAACACCTCTATGGGCTATTTATGCAAAAATCTAAATAATTTGAACATGATTTTATGGCTTTAACTAAATATATTTTGAATGCAATTGCATGCCTTCAACTACAGATAAACTGTATTGTTGGTCACTTTGCTATAAAATGTATTGTTGGTTGTTGTCGACATCTGTCTGTTCATCCGTCTCGAGAGACAGTGGAGCAGCACGGTGTGCTATGAGCTTGGGCGGGATATATGGAGAACTAGGGCTGACCGGACATGTAGTTCCCCCTCTCGGCCTTGCTAGCAGAGTCCAAAGGAGAGGATAAACCAATACAGTTTGGTACCAGCGCGGCTGCAGGAGTTGCTGGAAGGTAGCACAAAGTGCCGTCCATCCACCTTAGGGGATCCACTCCGGGTTTGAATTCAGAGTTGTCCTTCTCCTAGACCAGTTGCCAGCCAAGGCTATAGAACCCAGTCTGTCCTGATATTTACCCATAGCTGGAGAGAGAAGAAGAGGATTCACACCTTTCCCAAGGGTATTAGCACGTAAGTGAATGTAATGGATTTGAATGTAATTTGAACTTGGTTTTCTGATTCCTCAATTCAAGCTGCTATCTATCATTCCACCGTGCCTCCTGTTGGTAATTCTACTATAAATATGTATTGTTGGTAATTTTTTATATAAATATGTATTGCTGGTATTTTTACCATCAAAATGTATTTTTATACTTTCATAGTGTTTTGCTTTTTGTTTGGGAGTTTCACTATTTACCCATAGCTGGGACCCTGACAGGTGCTACCACCCCGGTGAAGTTGGGAACAACAGCAATTAAGAAGAGGTTCTATGCTCCTCAAGACCTCCACTCTCCTGATCAGGGACCTTGCCACCAGATATAGTTTATTATCATACCCAGGAATATGATTCTTTAGAAAATTCAAATAGCAAAACCATGAAATTTTCATATGTATTTCTCATTCTTTAATCAGGTATATTTAGGTATTTAATCTGATTCTTTAATCTGGTATGTTTAGGTATTTAATCAGGCATTTAATCTCATTATTAAATCAGGTAATCAGGTATATTCATTACTTTATCTCTTCTTCGAAAATGTATTTCAGCTTTACCATGGCCATTCCAGACAAATAAATAGTATTTTATTGATAAAAAAAGATTTGTAAATTGGTAATAAAAAAAATACCAAGAGTTAAGGATATTTTTCTACAAGCTATATACTCATACTAATGGGTAATTTAATGACAAAATAGAAAACAAATGGGATATTTTACAAGAACGAGCTTGTGTAAATGATTGGCAGAACTGGGATTAGGAGAGATAGCGGAAAAAGCAAAATTTACTAAGAGCTACATAAGACAGGAAATTGTGGAGAGCCATGATCACTAACATCCTGAAGGGACACAGCACATAGAAGAAGAATGAGCTTGTTTAAATGGTTGGCAGAACTGGGATTAGAAGAAAATTAACTCAGTGCTGTAAAGGACAAGAAAATGTGGAGAGCCGTGGTTGGCCACATCCTGATGAGGCACGGCACATAGAAGAACACTATGTAAATGGTTTGCAGAACAGGGATTAGGAGAGGTAGCAAAAAGACAAACTTTATTAAAGAGCTAAAAAGGATAGGACATTGTGGAGAGCCATGATCGTATATGTCCTGAAGGGACACAGCATATTAGAAGAATTTCAGAGAAAATTAAGTTGGTCTCAATAAATGAAACACTTTCTTTTTTCTTTTCTTTTTTTTTTTTTTGTTTTTTGAGGGTGGAATTGGGCATTTAGTGAAAATGAATGATATGTAGGAGGATTCACATGAGACTTGTCTACAAATGTTCATATTTGTGTTTGAAGAGTGTGAGATGAGATGAGGATTTGTTCAGGTCATGCTCACCATTTGAGTAATAGAAAAGCCTTTTTCTAAATGAGAATAGGAAATGACACGTAATGATATCCTCTGCTGGAAGGCAGAGGTTACAGTGGATGGAGGTTTGCCTTGAGTCATATGAAGAGAAAAGATTAATACCAACTATCCCATGGCTAAAAAAAAATAAAGAAAAAAAATACAATTGTGGGAGAAATTTGATTTGTTGTTGGAGCCAAATTAAGATGTGTGCAATGAATGAAATCTCATTTTTTGACTGAAATTATTGTCAATTCAAAATGTTTTTTTTTTCTTTATTTAACCAAAAATCATATTTCTTTCACAACCCATGCCTGAAACCATCAGTGCCTTAATAAACATTTCTTCTTTTTTTTTTTTTAATCACGTCACCACAAGAAAGGCAATAAAGCCACTAAGACATGGGGGGGTAGTAGGTGCAAAAGAGTCTGAGAAAAAGCATTATTAAAGAGAAAAGACAATAAAAGAGTGGGATTCAAAGAGACAGATGATGATGATGATTGTCATTGCATTTAATTTTTTGAAAATCAAAATTCTGGAAAGCAATAAGCCTTAGAAGGGAGTTCCACAAGGGAGAAATGTGAGAAAAGAAACTGTTAGCATAGAATTTACAGTTACACCTCACCATTTTCACTGAAAATGATGCAACCTAGCTGATAATATAGTATGGCATTTAAATTCGTAAAGTCAAATTACCACAGCGGAAAATTCAGCAGAACGATTGCCACAAAAATATTTATAGAAAAGGCATAGTGAAGTTACATTATGGCAGTGGGAAAAGACCTAAAGCTGAGGTGCCAGGTCAGGGCCAATAACATTGCTGATTTCCAATGGATTCTATCAAGAATCTCTAAGTACATAGCAGAAGCATCAGTCCATATGTGACAACAATTTTCTTAGAAAATACTTTGGAAATTTGCAGTTTTACCAATTAAAACTTTCAAAATCCATTTTTGCCCTGTTGGCATTGTCAAGAATATTCAGACTGCTACCCCTGCAGAGGGATGAATATTTGCAAACTCAAGTATATTCTCAACTAATGTTTACTGTATTACTAATGTTACCTGAATATTTCAGCAGCAATCTACTGGTTTATTAGCATGTTGCATACTTTCCTTTTGAAAGAAACTTTTTGCTCAGTCTGAGAAAATTTCAGCACCACCTCATACTTGCAAAATATGTAAGGAAATGCATAAGTATACACTTGAAATGCATGTATACACTTGAATGTAAACCTATAGGCTCTAGTATAAACCCCAGGCAATGTTTGCCTATAGATTGGAGTATAAACCCATAGCAAAAACTGACTATGCACTCATGTTTTGACTCTATGCAAAGCTGCCTATAGACATGTATAAACCCTGAGCAATGTTTGCTTGAGTATAAACCTTCAGCATTAACTGCCTATGGACTCTAGTATAAAGCCCTAATATTTTCTGCCTATAGGCTTGAGTATAAAACTCGGACAATGTTTGCCTATAGACTATAATCCCGGGGCAATGTTTGCTGAAAGATGTGACTATAAATACCAAGCAATGTTTGCCTATTGCCTTGACTATAAACATTGAGCAATGTCTACATATTAGACCCAAGTATAAATCTGACCAATGTTTACCTTTAGAGTATAATAAAAAAAAAAAATTTGATATTAAATAACTCAAACATTTATTTGTGCTAAAATCGACCAATCCATTTATGTTAGTTGAAAAAAAAAACTGGTTATGTACAAGATGTTACCCAAATGTTTAGGCAATTTGATCATAAAAGAAGTAATCTTCACTTTTAGTTCCCATCCCCGCACACCCATCCCCTTGGGTATGCATGCACTGATTCCATTTTATCCTATTGGGTTCTATGTATTTCTCACGGACATTAGCTGCAAAAGTTCATAATGCATTTGGTTCACATGCTGATCAAATTCTCCAAATGTTTGGGTAGCACCTCCAGGATGTATACATATGTGTAAATATATTTTAAAATTCTTTGATTTATTTTTAATCAAAGCCATTAATTGCGATGTAGTAATTTAATGAATATTTGGCTTTTTAAATGTATGAGATTCTCGAGAAAAATCCAGAGAAAGGTCTGTAATATTATCGGCCATGACCTGGCATCTTGACTTCACTCACTTTCCCACCACCGTGGCTTCCCTCTGTCTTTTCTATAAATGATTTCATGTCAGTTGCTCTAATGAGCCCGCCTCCTTCATAGCTTCACTGCATGAATTTAAGCGTACTACTAGATTGGCAAATAGGTCTCATTGTTTTACTGTTGACACAGTTTGATGTAACTGTAAGTTCTATTCTAATAGTTTCTTTTCTCGCACTTCTCACCTGTGGAAATCTCTTCCACTTTCTTGCTTCCCTGTCACCTACAATCTTCAAAAATTTAAAATGCAATGTCAATCGTCATTTTCTGTCTTCCTGAAACCTGTTCTTTTATTGTCATTTCTCTTCGCAAACATCTTATTTTCCTTCACTCTCAGTAACCCCTTGCAACTTAGTGGCATTATTACCTTGCTTGAGGTGAAATGGTTAAAGAAATATATGCTAACTGCAAACAAAATAGTGTAATATATTGCTTTTGCTATATATCTCAAGATTCTTGAAAAAATCCAAAGAAGGATCTGTAATATTATTGGTCCTGACCTGGCATCTCAACTTCAGTCACTTTTCCATCCATTTGTCTTTTCTATAAACATTTTCAAGACAATTGTTCTTATGAGCTTGCCTCCTTCGTACATCGACATCATGAATTTAAGCGTACTGTTAGGTCTTATGTTACTTTTAAAATAGCTAGATGTAGCCATAAGTTCTATTCTAACAGCTTCTATTCTCGCACTTCTCACCTGTGGAACTCTCTTCCAGTTTCTTGCTTCCCTGGCACTGATGATCTTCAAAAATCAGTGTCTTCTGTCATCTTGAATCCGGCTCTTTTATTGTCCTTTCCCCTCATTCTCTTTGACCTTGCATCTTATTTTCCCCATTGAAATTCTTACTGTCATCACATCCTCGGATGGACCATTATTAAAAGGAGTTCATAGAATGCTCCATAAGGAACGAGAGGAAGTAAATCTGAAGGGTCTGTTTACAAAACTCCAGAGTCTCGATGCTGAAGGTAACATCAATCAGCTAAGTGACAAATTTAACATTATGTATATTAAAGAAAAAACGACTACATTTGCATAACCTGCAGACAACTTGCCAAAAGAACTAACACCTTAATCAAGAGAAAAACTTGAACAAAGAAAGCAAATTGAAAATGACCTAAAGGCAAACACCTAACTACATACTTTCTTAATACAGTGTCATCGTATACAAACCAAAATTAAATCTACCATTTTGGGGTTTTCTAATCAATTCACACCAAGCAAAGTAATAATGCCACTAAGATACAACAGGACGGGGTGGGGGGGGGTCTACTGAGAGTGAAAGAGAATGAAGAGACTTTAGCAGGAACCAGTGAAAACCCAATCTCTAAACAGCAAACAAGGGATAAATCTCTATCCCTGTTCAAAAAACAGGAGGAGGAATGTGAATCAGGTGGTAAGTGAACTTATCTACTCCTAATAATGTTCCATGGTCAATTCCATAGGCAATTGAACCACGCAAAGATGGTGTGTTGGATTAATTTTATAGATTTCAGTACTAAGAGTAGGAAAACAACCAAAGGTTAAAAGTCTTGTTTTTGATATGCCAGCTCCCACAACAACAACAACAAAAGTATTGCCTGAATGATTTGAGAAATATTTTCATTCTAATATTATGTTTCAACATTTACAGGAAAAAAAAAAAAGAAAAAACTCCACAAAATCAGTTTTCAACAGCTTTGGCTGAAGATACCATCATTTACATTGAACTCCTTACATGCAAGTAACTTTGTCAAAAGTTAATTTCTTTGATTTCTTGCTTTAAGTGGACATTGATGCCTCAGGCAAGTTTATCCCATGTTTTCTTAATAGTCTCATTGTATACAAACCAACATTAAATCTACCATTTGTCCGTGCATTGAATATTGCTGTCATATCTAGTCTGGTGCTCTGATTATATATATCTTAAGATTCTTGACAAAATCCAAAGAAGAGTTTGTAATATTATAGGTCCTGACCTGGCATATCGACTTCAGTTACTTTCCTACTGCCATAATGTAGCTTCACTCTGTCTTTTCTATAAACATTTTCAAGACAATTGTTCTTATGAGCTTGCCTCCTTCGTACATCGACCTCATGAATTTAAGCATACTACTAGGTCTTCTGTTACTGTTAAAATAGATGTAACCATAAGTTCTATTCTAACAGCTTCTATTCTCGCACTTCTCACCTGTGGAATTCTTTTTCAGTTTCTTGCTTCCCTGGCACTGATGATCTTCAAAAATTTAAATGCAATGTCAACTGTTATCTTCTGTCTTCCTGAACCCTGTTCTTGTATTGGCCTTTATCCTTACTAAAGTCTCCTCATTCTCTTTCACTCCCAGTAGCCCCTTGCATCTTAGTGGCATTACCGCCTTGCTTGGGGTGAAATGATTAAAAATAAAACAAAGCAAAACATTATGATGCCAGATATCGGAATCATTTCTGGTTGCCAAAAATGTTACTTGACAACATTTCTACTTGTTATGCTAGAAACGTGATACCTTAAATGTAGGCAGAAGAAACCATTTTATCTTAAAGTTTTGTTAAAAACTGGCAATTTCTCCCCCACCCTTAATCAAATAATTTTTAAAATCAATTTTAGCAAAGTTTAACAAAGGACCAAGCAGAAATAAGTGATGTCAAAAGATGTCTGTCTTCTTGACAACAATATTACTGTATATTCACTCAGTAATTTTTTATTATTTTAAAAAGTTATTTTTACATTTTTAATAAAACCATAACATGAAACTGAATAATAAACTTTTTGTAGAGTGGTTTTCACAGTGGAGGCTCGTATTTCACTGAGTCGGTCCTAAAAGGTTCGACTTACAAAACGTTAGGAACTTGAAATAATAGTTAATGACGCAGCAATCTAGTTGTGATGGTTGATACTTTAATGTCCGACATCGACTGACTCACCAACTCCGCTCTGAGCTCCCTGGTGACTGCTACTACTACTACTTATTATGTGTGAGAGAGTCTATTACAATAGAATGGGTATGTTCTAGTATAACAGAACTGGACACTGAAAGTTTTATTTTAAAGCTGTTTAGCAATCTCTGATGTCAAAAGACAATCATGATGTATTGAATTTTTCCTACTCCTCTCCCCTGATAATCTTTTAAAGTGGGCGCAGTTTTATTTAATTTTTTTCCTCTTGAAGGCTGTCCTGTGTAAAACGATAAACTACATCTGCGTCCTGGGTAAGACAATAAACTACATCCAGCAGCAAGACCTCTGATTAGGAGGTTTTGAGGAGCATGGAACCACCTCTTAATTGTTGTTCTTCCCAGGCTCACATTGACTCATGGTGTTAGCACATGTTAGCGTCCCAGCTATGGGCAAATAGTTAACCCCTAAATTGGGGTCAAAGTGTAAAAATAGGTTTTAATACCAGCAATGAATTTTTGAAGGAAAAAAATTATTACAGCAATACATTTTTGAAAAAAATATATTACCAGCAATAAAAATCTTGTTGGCATTAAATAACCAATTGAGGTTGATATGCCCTAAAACAAAACAAACCAAACCAACCTCTTGGAGAATGATGCATACATTACAAGGAAAGATAGGTAGATAGGTACAACAATATTAATACACTGATTTAAAATCTGTTTAAAAATGTGTGTACAGGCATCAGCCAATTTTTTACAATCAATTTGATAAATTAATTTTTTTCTTAGAGATGAGCATTGAACAATTAAAAAAATTTGAACAAAGTTAAACATAATATAAAAAAAAATATAATGTGTCAAAAAATGCTTTCCTCTTGACAATGCTATTACCGTATACTCCCTTAGTAATTTTTATTCTTTTAAAAACCTATTTTTAGAATTTTAATAAAAAAAGCTATTTTTTAGAATATCAATAAAAAAATGCTATTTTTAGAATTTTAATAAAAAAAAAAACTATTTTCAGAATTTTAATAAAAATGGCTGTTTTCAGAATTTAAAAAAAGCTGTTTTTGGAATTTTAATAAAAAAATGTTATTTTCTGAATTTTAATAAAAAATGCTATTTTCAGAATTTTAGTAAAACCCCAACATATGAAACGGGATATATACATTTTTTTTCTTGAGAATTCACAGTAAAAGTTTTATACACTGTTTATTTATTCAGTTGTTTCAACTAATCCTGTCTCTTGAAATTGGTAAATTGTAAAAGCTGCAAGAATAATAACAATATTTTTTAGAAGAGTATAGAGTTTGATTTGGATAGTGGCTCAGATTAAGGAATTGGAGAGCTGAGTTTGAATTCAAGTTGAGTTCATTACATTCACTTACATGCTAATACCTTTGGGAGAGGTATGAATCTGTCTTCTCCCCCAGCTATGGATAAATAGCAGGATTGTTTTGGGCAACCTTGATTGATAACCAGTCTAGGAGAAGGAAAATTCTAAATTCAAACCTGCCTGGAAAGGCTTGACTCCGTGACGCTGTCTTACCCACAAAACCCCACTGCTGATGTGGCTGCAGTCAATATGGCACCCCTTAGGATTTGTGATTGTGAATAATAAATTATTTATTTACAATATTATAAAAATATTCTTATATTGAACTATAAGAATAATTTTAATATTTACAAACTTATAACAGATCACTTTTTTGTTTGGTCCTATATTAAATTTGAACTGAATTTTTTATTTAAATTTTTTGTTTAAATGTTTTTTATAACTTTATAACAAGTCAAAAAATTGTATGCCAGTAAGATATATTTATAATATGAAGCTTAGTAAAAAAAAAAATAAATAAAAAATACAACTTTGTTTTTGGTATTGGAAACATAGCAGAAATATTAGTAAGGAGTGTATTTTTTTTTTCTCAGGATGCATAATGCTTGCTAATGCATCTAGCATTTTATTATCTCTTATTTCAGTAAGACATTTTTAAATATGGCAGCCAGATTCTTTCTAAATATGTTATACAAGTCAAATAAGTTCTTTCTCTTTCCTCTGCTGTCTTCCCATAATCTCATGCCAGAAAATTAAAAATAAATGTGGAATTTGATTCTGATATCATCTGATAATTTTTTTTTGTTTTTGTATTTTATATCTGACATCTAACTTAAATATAGACAAGCATTGTACCTTTTCTTTAAATATATTTCCATCACCACCACCATTATCATCATCAGTCCCCTGACTGGGTGTGGTCATAGGGTTACAGTGCATCTAAAAATCTGACCATCTCCCTCCACATGTTTGTTGCCAATGTCTGAATCTCAGTGAAGAATCTTCCAGAATACTTTCTCTGATATTGTCAGCCCATTTTTTCCCCTCCATCTGTCTCTTCATCTTTTGTCTAAGATGATACCTTGGAGGATTTTGTAGTGGAAAAATTATTGGCTCTGATAATACATCAAGAGCAATTTACACTATTCACATTATTCAAACTGTTGTCTTCATTTTCACTGTCACATTCACAACATTTTGACCATTGTATTCTCCGGCCTTTTTCAGGTGATATTTGTTGGAATTTTGAATCAAACCCTCTGTTTACTCCATGGGGGTTGATTGTTCTAATTCCACATGCCATGCTTTTTTGGGATATCTCAGTTTTTGTTAATTCACCTTGATAACTCTCCAGGTTTTTGTTCTCACTGCTGAGGTGCGAGGTTGAACTCACAAATCTTTGGGTTAAGTCACTTTTTGGATCACTCAACCAACGTTTTATCCACTGGGCCATGTGTTTTTGGTGATATTCTAAATTCAAACAGATATCACCTGAAGAAGGCCAGAGTGTGCAATGGTGAAATATCGTGAATATGACAATAAAGATGCAGACAGTTGTCCAAACACTGTAAATAGTTACAATACCTCATCTCAGAAATATAGACAATGTTTATAGCATTTCAAATTTATTTTCTGGACAGTGGACATGAGGTCACCCAATGAGCCAGTTTCTTGCTTGATGGCATCTCACACTTTCATATGTGCAAGAGATACCTCAGATGGTTCTGTAATAGGGGATAAAAGACAGTCTTGGCAGGCATACACTGACGGATGTGTGGAACTATTTTCCTATGGATTCCTGGGACAGTACTGTTTTCCTAGCACAGGTCAAGTTTCTTACCTATGTTGTATTTATCCATGATTGACCACAATGCATCATGCCATGCCATAGCTATTTTGAAGTCTAGATATTTATTCTGTAACACACAGAATTGTGGCTCAAGGCCTGGGGAAGCCATTTTGAAGTCTATGAAAACATAGTGGAGCTTTTACTGGTGTTGCAAGTATTTTTCATATAGACCTTAGAGATTGAATATTTTTTTTGTGTTGCTTCTTCCACATCAAAATCTGGACTATGTTCTTTTATGATTTCTTCTACTTGCAATACATAATGTGTATTTGCAATGATCTTCATTATGACTTGTGTGACTAATCAAAATTATAGTCCTATATTTGACATATCAAAACAGCTACTTGTCCTGTGCAAGATATTAAACTACATCTGCGTCCTGGGTAAGACGTTAAACTATCTCCAGCAGCAAGGCCTCTGATCAGGAGGTTTTGAGGAGCGTGGAACCACCTCTTAATTGCTGGTGTTCCCAGATCCACCCTGAAACGTGGTGGTAGCACCTGTTAGGGTCCCAGCTATGAGCAAATAGTTAACTATTACCAGCAATACTTTTTTGAAAAAAATTATTTCCAGCAATACAATTTTGAAGGAAATATATTACCAGAAACAGATTTTTGACAAAAAAAAATATTACAAGCAATAAAATTTTTGTCAGCATTAAATAACCCATTGAGGTTGATATGCCATTAAACAAAATAAACCAAACCAATCTAAACCAAAGAATATGTACTCTATTCATATGAATCTATCCTAAAAATGTTGTCGACATTAAATAACCCATTGAGGTTGATATGCTGAAAAATAAGATAAACCAAACCAGCTAATATTCCTCAAATAAAGTTTCAGAAAATTATATTTTATTTTTTTGAAGATATTTTAATAAAGAGAATTACATTGCAATGTAGGGAGACATGGTGGAGTAATGGATAGCGGCTCGAATTGAGGAATCAGAGAGCTGAGTTCAATTTCCAGTCGAATCCATTACATTCATTTACATGCTAATACCCTTAGGAAAGGTATGAATCCTCTTCTTTTCCCTCCAGCTATGGGTAAATAGCAGGATAGACTGGGTTCTATAGCCTTGGATGGCACTGGTCTACCACAGAAAGAAATGGCAACCTACTGCAGGGAAAAAAAATTCTGCCTCGTCAATCATGTATCGAAAGATACATGATCGCCTATGTGTGTATCATGCATGGCACATAACTAACTGACATGGCGATTAAAGATAGCTAAAACAGAGTACTAATCAGCTATTTCAGCAAAAAAAACCTTCAAGTCAATTTAAATTAGTTTAATACAAAAATATTGGAAATATGAGATTTAATGTAGCTTGAAATGAAAATTAAAATAAAACCTTCAAGAAAGATTTTTCATTTTTAAGAATTCATTTTTAGCTATTGTTCTTTTAGATGGTTCCTAGTCAAATATATACAAAGGTAATTTCTATACAACACTTTTATTTCCACTGATGAAGAACAAATGCATATGCGACTTTTTGACATAGTCCACCCTGCACAGGGATGCACTTCTGGTATCATGCAGTGAACTTCTTCATCCCTCCCAAAAAGAAGCTTTTCAGTTGGGCATGAAGTGACGTCTTGCTTGTTTAGACACCCACCATGCAAAAGCTGTAAGCCATCATACACTATGGCATGTGCTGATGCACGTGATTACAACCACTTGTACTAACGTGATTCGTTAGTACATCACTGATTAAGGCATCCATCCTCTGGATAGTTTCATACATGCATAAAAGTTGATAGGCGACCAGATCAACTTCTGTCTGTTACATTTGTTCTTCAAAGTCTAGAGCGTTCTACCCACTCGTCCACTTTTTGTTGATTCATGGTGCATCCGCCATACTGCTCCAATGTCCGACAATAGATTTCCACAAGTTTGACTCCCCCTCTTCCCACAGAAAGTGCACTACAGTGCATTGTGCTCAATGGTGCAATCACAGAGCATCCATATGTCTTATCTTGTTGCTCCCTGCACCTAGACTGAACAGACGTTGGCAATCATGGCTCTCCACAATTTCCTGTCCTTTGTAGCTCTTAATATATCTTCAAGTAACATATTATATGTATCTTAACAATATACAATACACAGATGACACTGTGTTGATGGTAGATACAGAAAGAAAACTCCAGGACCTAAACATGATAGTAAAGGATAGTATGAAGTAAGGACTAACTATCATAAGCCACAATGTATGGTTGTCAGTATGGGTCCTGTTACTGTCACTGGATCGACTGTGCCATGTGTCCTTGAGGACACATGGCACAGTGGATAAAGGTGTTGATTAGATCCAATGACAGGACCCAAAGGGTGTGAGTTCAACACCCAGTTCAGGCAGTGGAGAACTTGGAAAGAGGAATTAACAGGAAATAACTGACAACTGACATCCATTAAACATGGCACGTGGAACTAGAACAGTCTACCCCAGTGAGCGAAATAAAGGGTTCAGTTCAACATTCCAACCACCTGAAGAAGGCCGGAGCGTATAATGGCCAAAATGTTGTAATAAATATGGCGACAAAGATGAGGACAACAGTTCGAATAATGTAAATAATGAAGAAAGGACTAATCATCTGTTGTAAGAAGACAGAAGGTATAGTTGTCAGCAAAAGGGACAACCCAAGGTTCAAACTACAAATTGGAGATGTCAAAACCTAACAAGTACAAAAGCTTAAATATCTGGGAAGTGTTTTAACAGAGGACGGACAATGTGACGCTGAAATCTGAAGGTGTATGGGAATCTTGAAAGATTCCTTCCAAAAGCTAAGCAAAGTATTAAGAAATGAGAAAGTTTTGTTAGAAACAAAGAAAAGAGTGCTGAACTGTTATATAATATCAATCCTCCTCTATGGCAGTGAATGCTGAACAATTTCTTCACAAATGAAGAGGAGACTTGAAGAAACAGATGTACTTCGATGAAAGGGTGTGAGTAACAAGGAAGTTTTAATATCTGTCTATATTTCTGAAATGAGGTATTGCAATTATTTACACTATTTACATTGATGAAATAAATATGAAATAAGGGTTCAACATCAACACAGTGTCAGTTTGAAATTCCAATCATCTGAAGAAGGCAGGAGCGTACAACAGCTGAAACATCAGGAATATGGCAATGAAGATGAGTTCAACAGTCCGAACAATGTAAATAAAGAAGTTTTAAGTTTTTTATGGAAATAAAATGGACACTTCTACAGTCCTTGTACATGGCAGATGAAGAAAAGACTTGAGGCCACAGAAATGTGGTTCTACAGAAGGATGATGAGAATACTGTGGCCTGAACATGAGAGCAACGATGAAGGTTTAGGGAAAATGGAAATAAATAGGACACCATTTATTTAGAATCATCAAGAGAAAGTTGAAAGTTAATGAGGAAAGAGAGCTTAGAAAATTTAACACTCTCATGGCATATTGAAGGCAAGAGGGACTGAAGAAAACAGGAAGTATCTAATGAGTTTGTTTAGATTGCTGGCAGAACAGAGAATGGAAAGCATAATATAAAGACAAATATTGAAGCTGCAAAGGATAGGAAGTTGTGGAGAGCCATGTTCTCCCATATCTTGAATGGACTTATGCATAGAAGATGAAAAAAAATACATTCTGTTTTGTCATCATCCAAGTTATTTACATTTAAGAAAATATTCTCATTTGATTTTGATGTGAAGAAACAACATGAAGTGATTTTTAAAAAGGGCTAAATCTTTGAATTAACCATCTTCTGTTCAACATTCTGCCAACTTGCTATAATTTTCTAATCAATGGAACTAGTTATCTGCAATAGAATCTCTTCCAAGAGGAATTGCAATCATGCTAGCAATTTTGAGGAAGTCAAATGCACAAATACCAAAAAATAGATTAACACCAAACTGAACCTGTCAAGGATTTACTGAATAGTTAATCCCTGACTTTTTTCTATAATCTGTTACCTTGATTGTTTGGGATTAGGATTTATCAACTCATGATGGGTCAAAATCAGTCTTTTTTTTTTTTTATTATATTTGAGTCCATTTGTAGCTCATGGTGTGGTAAATATCGGTTGATATATTTGACTTGAGGAGGCATGGTGGAATAATGGATAGCGACTTGGATTGAGGAATTGGAGAGCCGAGTTTGAATTCCTGTCGAATCCATTACATTCACTTATGTGCGAATACCCTTGAGAAAGTTATAAATCCTCTTCTTCTCCCAGTTATAAATAGCAGGACAGACTGAGTTCTATAGTCTTGGGTGGCAACTGGTTTAGGAGAAGGAAAACTATGAATTCAAAACTGATCGTCCAGGTTGGGGGTTGTACAGTAGGCTAGCAACCTACTCACTTAAAAACTGGATTGTTATAGAAACCATGACAATATCTTGCAGTCCTATGTTCCCCAAGGAATTTAAAGGCATTATATATATATATATATATATATATATATATATATATTTGGTTGGATAGATGTGAGTTTGTGACCCTGGGTTTCACGCTTTAGCGATCGTCAGACATTGTGAAACCCAGGGTCACAAACTCACATCTATCCAACCAGATATGTTAACTCTATCTCTGATATTGAGCGCTTTCTAATAATTACAGATATAATATATAAATAATTATACATACTTATATTTATTTATATTTATATACACTTTTCACACACACACACACACACATATATATATATATATATATATATATATATATATATATATATATATATATATATATATATTTATACTCAATAAATATTCATGGGTTAAGGGAAAGGTGAATATTGGTTGTTTATATTTGAGTCGATAAACTTTCTTTTTTTAGGGCAGTTGTTCCCAAATGGTGCTGCACACCTCATAGGTGCAGCAGAAGAGGATAGCAGGTGAAGCAAAATGATTGAAAGACAATCAAAGACTTAGAAAATCAAATTCTGATTGGGTATGAATCCACCTCTTCTCCCCCAGCTATGGGTTAATTAGTAGGACTTATATCAGTGATATTATCCTCCCTCCAAATTCTTACAATCTAAAAATATTTTCTGGTTTTAAATAACCTGCAAAGGGTTGATAAGCCATAAAAAAATCAATCAAAATCTAAATGATCAGATCCTAGGAAGAAAAAGCCAAATAAGGGAAAAAATAAAAAAAATATTTATGGGTTATTTGCTTTGTGTTTAAAAATATTTCTTTGTGGGCTTATTATGTATTGTAAAAATTTTTGGACATCCCTTGGCTAATATTTGTAGATTTCACTACTGTTACTGAACTAGAGTATTTGACCTTCACTATTTAAAACAAGTCCAATGTAGCTTACAGGAGAAGGAAAAAAAAAACAAGAAAACTCTTCCCCGACAGGTGGTATGTATCTTGAATTTCTGATTAAAAAAATAAACTGTTTATCACGAAAATATCCAAAAGCATGTTATTTTTTGTTTTACCTGATGGAGGGTTTTTTTTTTTTATATGGAAATGGCAGAGACTAAAAAATTAACCTCCCTTTCATCTCCTCCCATTTGCAATCATAGCTTGATAGTTAACAAAAGAAGAGAACATTACTGAAGTAAGGGTTCTATTAGCAGAGCAAAATATATAACAAAGTTTTTTTGATAAACATCTGTTCATGGCAAAGCCAATGTTTTTCTAGCTTTATTGCTGGTGAAAATTATAATCATAGCAAATGCAATCTGGAAATTTTCTATTTTCAGTCATTTTCCACTGCTTTAAGGTTGCCCTCCTTTTGTGATGTCAACAAACACTTGTTGCCATTTTTGTAATGCCAACAAATACTCATTGTCATTTTCATAATGCTTGTTGTAGTAGAGACTTTGTAATCACAGATACAACTATAGTAACTCCGCTGAACAATACTGGTATCAGATGCCTTTGAATAACACTCACACTAATAGTACTTGCTTAATAATACTCGCTCAGTAAGTAACCACTGAATAGTAATCCGTATAGTAATAAAGGATAGAATAGAAATACAGATCAATTAGACGTCAAGCGACTTCCTACTTATATGCGTTTCCTCTATGGTCATGTGGTCTACTTAATTCAATAATGGGATCACCTGTGTTTGCTCACTGACAACCCATGTTCAAACTCAATTGTCAGCAGCAACACTTTATTTCTATATAACACTCTTTTTGTCTTTTCTATAAATACTTTCATGATAATTGTTCAGACGAGCTCTTCACTATGGTATCTAGACTTTATGAATCATCATCAATTTACAGTTGAGCTGGCTAGATGTAGCTGTAAGTTCCATCATAATCGTTTCTTTTCTTGCGCTTACCACTTGAGGAGGCATGGTGGAGTAATGGATAGCGGCTTGGATTGAGAAATCGGAGAGCTGAGTTCAAATTCCAGTCGAATCCATTACATTCACTTACATGCTAATACCATTGAGAAAGGCATGAATCCTTTTCTTCTTCCTCTAGCTATGGGTAAATATCAGGACAAACTGGTTTCTATAGCCTTGGTTAACAACTGGTCTAGGAGAAGGAAAACTCTGAATTCAAACCTGGAGTGGAGCCCCTAAGGCGGATGGATGGTACTTTGTGCTACCTTCTGGCAACTCCTGCAGCCGCGCTGGTACCAAACTGTATTGATTTATCCTCTCCTTTGGACTCTGCTAGCAAGGTCGAGAGGGGGAACTAGACGTCTGGGCAGCCCTAGTTCTCCATATATCCCGCCCAAGCTTGTAGTGCACTATGCTACTCCATCGTCTCTAACAACAAACGGATGTCGCCGCCGCCGCTGACCACTTGTGGAACTCCCTTCCAGCTCCATGCTTTACAGCCAACTTTAATCTTCAAAAATTGCAATGTCAATCATTACCTACTGTTCTCTTGATTACTCTTTTTTCTTCCCACTCATCATTAATATTTCAGTTCCTTATTTTTCCACACCCTGTAACCTCTTGTGCCTTAGTGGCTTTACTACCTTGCATGGCATGAAACCGATTAAAAAAAAAAAAAAAAAAAAAAAAAAAAAATAAAAAGACAAAACCTAGTGAATGTAATAGATGGTAATGATAATATAAGGCATTTCCCTATAGGGAAACATTCAGCATTCATTGATACAGCAGACAGTATTGTTTTTGGTTGAAATTTATAAAGTTTTTCTCTCAAAACACCTTTTAAGAAAACAGGTTTCTCAATTACAGTAGGTTTTATTGTTCTTTCCATTATTGATGGAGGTTTCCTTCCTAACCTTTTATTTGAAGTAGTGTGGAATGTCAACATCTTGATTATGTTATTATTTTCTCTTCTCAATCCCAGTAGCTGTTATCACTCTTTCCAGTATTGATGGGAGTTTCCTTCATAACCTTTTATTTGAAGCAGTGTGGAATGTCAACATCTTGATTATGTTATTTTCTCTTCTCAAGCCCAGTAGCTGTTATCACTCTTTCCAGTATTAATGGGAGTTTCCTTCCTAACCTTTTATTTGAAGTAGTGTGGAATGTCAACATCTTGATTATGTTATTATTTTCTCTTCTCAAGCCCAGTAGTTGTTATCACTCTTTCCAGTATTGATGGGGGTTTCCTTCTTAACCTTTTATTTGAAGTAGTGTGGAATGTCAACATCTTGATTATGTCATTATTTTCTCTTCTCAAGCCCAGTAGCTATTTTCACTCTTTCCAGTATTGATGGGAGTTTACTTCCTAACCTTTTATTTGAAGTAGTGTGGAATGTCAACATCTTGATTATGTCATTATTTTCTCTTCTCAAGCCCAGTAGCTATTATCACTCTTTCCAGTATTGATGGGAGTTTCCTTCCTAACCTTTTATTTGAAGTAGTGTGGAATGTCAACATCTTGATTATGTTATTATTTTCTCTTCTCAAGCCCAGTAGCTGTTATCACTCTTTCCAGTATTGATGGCGATTTCCTTCCTAACTTTTTATTTGAAGTAGTGTGGAATATCAACATCTTGATTATGTCATTATTTTCTCTTCTCAAGCCCAGTAGCTGTTATCACTCTTTCCAGTATTGATGGATTTTGAGTTCGTGGACATTTTATTCATATGAGAAAATTTCAAGTGTTTCTAGGAGTATTTTTCGTGCTGATTTCAAATCTGAAGAGATCTCCAGGCTAAATGTGCGCACTGCTTCAAAAAAGGGAGATAATACAGGGTGTGTCATTTACGGAAAAGTCCATTTTCATGGTTTACTTCCTGTAAAATGAACTTTAAATAAGTTTTTTTAGCACATTTAAGTGTATCAACAAGAAGCTGATATATCTATGCTCTTATATTATGTGTTAATTTATTTAATCAGGAATTTTCAGCAAATAAAATGACTTGCATAAAGCCATAACAATGAAAACGTTACTTTCTATTGTCGTGTGAGTTTCTCAAATTCGAATAACCTCGTAAAACATTGCAATGTACATTAATTTGATAAAAAAACATGAAAAACCTTTATATATGTTTCCAAATCTTGTGCCTTCCAAAAATCATAGATGGAAGAACTGTTTTCAAATACTTCTGGTGATTGACTTTTCTTCATTTTGGACTGCCATTTACTTTTTGATGTAATTTTGTCACACATACACACTGACTGATATAGAAATCTTAATGTTTAGACTAACTTTGACTATATATATAAAAAAATATTGTAATAAGAGTTTTTTTTCAGTTATGTTGAAATAATTGATTGTCCTCTAATCCTGCAAGCTCATCTTATCATTCGCCCTCTGAGGAGTCAGAATCTTCTATTTCATTAATCTGCTGCACTTCATTATTTTTTTTTTAAGTACATTAAAACAATCTATACACTGGCAAAGGTCGGTACAAGGCAGTGTTTGACGAACACAAGAACAACGCCTGGATTTACAGCTGTTCTTCTTACAGTTACACTTTACTAAGTTCATCAAGGTAGATGGAGTTTTAGGAAGGCTGCTCCAGTGAACAACGAGTTTTTGATCTTCACATTTCCAGCCATGATTTCTTGCAGAAGGAGCATTAATATTAATGTGAAGACATTGTCGCCAAGTTACAGCCTGGTAATTTGCCCTTTCTGCATGTAACCGTAAACTATTTTGGCAAGGTGGTAGAGTATTATCCAATTTTCCAACATATGAAAAATATTAAAATGAGCAGTATTTACAAAAATATTTCTCTGTCCAAATAGACAGCACACAAATTTTTCTAGTTGCTGGAACAAATCATCTGTCAGGTGCCAGTTGCAGCCTAAAAGTGTGAAAGTTTGAAGAAATTCCTCTGTTTCTTTCATTAACTCAAAGGGTTTTATTTTACCCTTTCCCTTAAAGCAGCTAACAGTATCACAGCCAGTGAATGCATGCAAAGAAAGTAAGGCACTTGAAAGAGCAGGTCCATTTTTTTTGCAACTGATTTAATAGAGATCAAACAAGATGATCGGTTGGTATTAGTAGCCATATATAAATCACAGCTTAATTCATTTTGATGAGCAAGGCAAAGAAGAAAAACATCCGTATCTGGAGTCTTAATGATAATGGAAGCGAAAGCAGTTGATGCATGCTTTGCATGAAGCAAAAGAAGGGTATCGGCTTCTTCATGGTCAGTTGTTAATTCTGGCAAAGTTTCCGTGATTACTTCATTTGTGTCACTATGAGGACACAGCATGAAACATCCTTGGCTAAATGAAGCAATCACAGTTTTTCCATGAAATTCTTCTGCTGGCAATTTTTTCCAATGCATCAACATAAATAAGATGAGGGATTCTTTATTTTCACCAGACATGAGGAATTTTCAAAATTGTA
Source organism: Acanthosepion pharaonis (assembly GCA_903632075.3). Classification (NCBI taxonomy): domain Eukaryota; kingdom Metazoa; phylum Mollusca; class Cephalopoda; order Sepiida; family Sepiidae; genus Acanthosepion; species Acanthosepion pharaonis. The sequence goes on from CAHIKZ030005561.1 coordinate 222,209, forward strand.
CCGGTGTTTTTTGTTTTTCATTCAGAGCACATAACAGGTGGCATGGGGTAATCAAACAGCGTCTTCTTTCAGAGTCTTTAATACTCCATGGATTGTACTTATCACAGACAAAGTCAACTCTTGATGACATATAAGTAGAAGCAAGCTTGATTACATATCTAAAAACATAAATACTTAGCTCACCAAACCTTGATGGAACATGGTCTGCAAGCCGTTGTGTTACTGCCATTCCATCTAATATCAGTGCTGCATTTTTTTGGAATATTGTTAATTTTCATATCAGGAAACTTTACAAGAAAATAACGAAATAATGCAGCTTTGTTGGTACGCTGCAAAGAACCATCAATGTTACTTAGGCTAGATGGGAACTCTGAAAGGCAATGTGAAAAAATTTCTTCCAGGTCAACTTTTCGGGTTCTTGCTACTATAAGAAGCCTAGTGAGAAGGTCTTTATCTGCTTTCAAGCAATCTGCTTCCTTCTTGCTCTTTTGTTGTGAATGCTTTTTCTGAAGATCACTAAAAGTTTTTATCTTCATTGATTTTAATGGTGCATTCAACTACATTTTTCAAAATTAGTCGTTGTTGAACAAACTGATTAGAAATATTACAGCCTTGTTCATGTGCTGTCAAAATGTCATCTTTAATTTCAGAAGATGCTACTTGGCCAGATGCAATGTTAATTAATTCTTTTTCACAATATGCAAATGGATTTTGCATAGACTCAATTGTCTGCATGACACTCTGAATATCTGCTTCATCCTTTTGATATCGAGAACTACTCAGGTCTTTTTTATTATGGCAGCCCTCTCCTTTTCCAGCCATTTCAGTACAGTTTTTAGAGATTTGAGCACGTTGATTAAAAGATAAAATCCAACGATGAACAGCATTGTCATTATTTGAGAATCCAATCTGCCCACCTCTGGTCTTGCTATCTCTATTCATTGTCTGTTCAATCGTCTGGTCCATTGCCGTCTGACTAAAGGGGTACTGGTTTTGTTGCTGAACTACAAAATCCCCAGCAGCAAGATGCTTTGCTATTGCAGGGTGGGTATCTGGAACAGCAAGCATCTCATAGATATAAACAGGAAGATATCTAGCATAGTTCAAATGGTCATATGCAAAATACCAAGGTACCATTTCTGCTGCTGATTTAAGGTGAAGGGCCCAATCTCCTGTTCGTGTAGCACGAATAAAATTTAAAAACAAATCTGCCATATTCAAGTAACTCATCCAAAATGCAAAAGTTGGAAATTGGCTGCATCTCTCTTGAATAAATAAGGATAGTTTGCTTTCAAACTCTTTAAAATCATTTGATGTGCAGAGATCTTGGAATTGTGTTTTGGGAAAAGCATAATATAAATTTTTAGACAATGCAATGAATTTAGCTTTTTCTTCTTCACTTTGTATTTCAATAAAAGTAGATAGGAGTTCCCTCCTTAAGGCTTCAGACATAATTTTTATGACTCTGACACTTTGATTATAGTGCCTGCCTTTCATGACTCCAGGTAGTGATCCTTGTGCCACTGTTCCAGCTTCAAGTAGGACATCAGCTAGCCCCGAATCTTCAAAGCACTTTTCAATGACACTGAGAAATGACATGCAGGTGTGGAACTCACCAAGTCTGACAACTGTTTTTTTGCATATACATGGCATCATTCCAACGTACTTGCTGTGCTTTAGCATAAAATGCAAGATCAAATGTTAATACAATACATTTAGTTTCAAGCTCATCAGCAATAGCAAGACTTTTCAAAAATACTGCATTCACAGTACTTAGTTGAGTTGGGTTACCATTGACCACAGGCAAATATCCAATATTGCTTTTTTTGGTGGTATTTGGTCCTGTAAAAAAGAATATTGAAACCTGTCCAACCTGGAATTGGAGTAGTGTTTTGGTTGTCACTTTCACAGTGCATATTGATCATGGTCATAGCCAAATCAGTAATGCTTGTTTTGGTCTCACAAAATGATTTAAATAAAGCATTTTGAATGCTGTCAATTGAAACTGAAGGTAGGAAAGGGCCTACTCTTTTTGCCACATAATATTCTGGTATGGGCGCTTCATTTAGCATCACACTGCGCTTCTTACTCCTGATCATTTGGGGCTGGTCTTTTTCTATTGCGACATCTTCAATATGTGATAAGTGATCAGAAGTTAGCTGCTGCACTATGATCCCATTTGTATTATGGGTTGTTCCCTTACCACTCAGAGTTTCTTCTCCAAAGTCATTATTATCCCAGGCTAAATGTGTAAAAGTTTTCTTTTTAAAACCCTCTGAATGTTACTTTTTGATAGTTGTTGTTCAGCCAAAGCCGTATCCAGTTCTAGAGTTGTGCTGTGGCTTATAGAGTGCCCAAACCCATTTAAAATGCCTATAAGTTTTGACTGACCAGTCCAGTGTCGAACAGCCATTCCCAGTGCATAATGCTTTGGTAAAAACAAATTTCCTCTGTGAGAAAGGTTCAGAATATCTTGTGCTATGGCAAGTAGCTTTCTCTTATCTTTCTCAGACACAGTAATAAATCTATTCTTCATTTCAACTTCATCAGAAAGACCACACATCAATGCCAATGCATTAAAAAGTTCTACAGGAATTATCTTCATAGCACATTCTGTAGTTACACTATTGCTCTTAGGAGGCCAAGATGTTGGTGATTCCACAGAAATAATCTGATTTCTTAAATACATGCTAGCATGATACAAATTGTACCTATTGTTTTCATCGCCATCAAAATGTATTGCACAAATATTCGGGGAATTCATTTTCGCCGTATTTTAAAATTTTTGAATTTAAGGGAGATAACTACTAGCCTAAGAAACGTCATATTTACTCAATTATTACCTCCCTTAATTGATTTTTATGCTCAAATTTACCGATAAAATATTCAATTTAAAATGCAATTTATAAAAAAATGCAATTCTCACCTGGAGAACTTTTTAGATTTAGACTCTACGGCATCGAAACTCCCGAAATCAAGTAAAAAATTTTTTCATATAAATTTTATGTCCACGGAATGAAACGAAAATCGATATAGCAAAGCCTCTGGTAATACGTTTTTTGAAAAATAATGTTGCTAGCTGTATGTTTTCAAAAAAAATATTACCAACTATATTTTTTTTTTTTTTTTTTTTTTGAAATAATAGTGTTGTCAGCTATGTTTTTGAAAAAATAATATTACCAGCTATACGTTTTTGAAAAAATAATATTAATAGCTCTACATTTTTGAGGAAAAAAATATTAACAGAAATAGATTTTTGACAAAACAAAAATATTAAAAAAAAAAAAAAGTTGTTGGCATTAAATGACCCATTGAGGTTGATGTGCTGTAAAACAAACCAAACCAGACTAAAATATTTTTTCTCAAAAGCCCATATCTGTTCAGTCTTGTATCCAAAATGTAAACAAAGCAATTTCTAAAGAATTAATGGATTTATTTTTAATCTGTCATTTTTATTAATTCAAAAGTAATCTTGTCAAATTTTTTCTTCTAGTTTTTTTTTATGTAATATCTTTTATTTTTTCGTTATTGGTTTTATCTGATCTTTCTATCAATATCTTTTATTTATACACACCCATTGACCATGACAGGCTTCATGATGTTATCGTCTCTTGTAGTTTTTTGTTGACTAGGCATCATTTTGTAGTAGATGCTTGCAGGGGGTGGGGAATGGAATTTAAACCAGAATTTTACACATTTTTCAGTTTAAAATGAATAAAATACTTAGTCATTTACAAAATATGATTTAAAATCTTAAAGAATTTACAAAGTTTGTATATCTCAAAATTTGTGTTTGTGTCTAAAAATCTGTATTAATCTCTCAAAACCCCTCTTCCTCTCTTAAAATCACTGTTCTTCTCTCAAACAGCTCAGTGGGAAAAACTGGCTAGTCACATTTAATGTGTTGGTTTCAATCATACCGGGAATGATTGCAAAACATTTTCCCTACCCTTTTAATAGTCAGAAGCACACAAATGCATGCTGGGATTTTTTCTAACCAATAAAATAGGCCAGTTCTCAGTTTCATCTGACTCAGTCCTGATCTGTCTTGCCTTGAAGCCAGAATGCGATGTTCGCTTGTCAAAAACTTGCTTTTGTGTGTCAACTCCAATTCTTAGTTTATGACCTTTTTGCCATATTATAGTTGCTTTTCCTTATTACTGTTAATTTGCCTTGCATATATTGTTTGCTTGCTTTATATTATTTTTTGCTCTGTTCTTCCCTTTTTCTTTTTCTTGTAATTGTTTATTGCAAATTTTGTCAATTCTGTTTGTCGGAAAATTCTGTCACTTATTTTGCATTTGACCATGGCTACTCACTCCACACAATGCCTTGAAAACCAATATTGCATCATCACCAGCTGCCACAACAATAAATGGTTGTTTTCTCAGGGATGCCCTGTTCTTTGAGTACCTATTCAGACTTAAGCTCAACTTAGATCTCAAGTGGAACTTTTACATACAACCCATCGCTAATGATGCTGGAGAAATGGTTGGTTTCCTGTACCACTCCAGTAAGTACCTGACTCCTCTTGATATCTCTTTACCTTTACAAGAGACAGATCAGGCTGAAAATGGTTTACTGCTGTCCTATATGGGCGGGAGCTAGCTAATCTTCACTTTCCAATCTTGATAGAGCCCAAAGGCATCTCCGAGTTCTTGTGGATGACCAATTATTTTCCGCTCTACAATCCCTTTCCCACAGATGAGATGTTACAGTCCTCTCATTGTTATTTTCATGGAAAATGTTCAGCTGAACTATATTCCTTTCCATTCCACCAGTTCTAACCTTTACGGCTAAGGCCTGTCATGTCACACATTGTCATGAACCACCCTTTCCCTTTGTACTATGTTGGTGAGATGTAAGTTCCACTCAAGCAGCATTTTCTTATGAGCTGCTGCTTTATGGAACTGACTAATACCTTGGGTATGAATCCTCTTCTCCCCCAAGCTTATGGATAAATAGCAGGACAGACTGGGTTCTACAACCTTGGATGGCAACTGGTCTACCACAGAAAGAAATGGCAATCTACTGCGAGAAAAAATATCCACCTCGTCAGTCATGTATCGAAAGATACATGATCGCCTAAGCATGTATCATGTATGGCACATAACTGACTGACTGACTTTCCAGTCGAATCCATTACATTTACTTATGTACTAATACCCTTGGGAAAGGTATGAATCCTCTTCTTCTCCCCGCAGGTATGGGTAAATAGCAGGATAGACCAGGTTCTATAGCCTTGGATCGTAACTGGTCTATGGCAGAAAGAAATGGCAACCTACTGCAAGGAAAAAACTGCCTCGTCAGTCATGTATCAAAAGATACATGATTGCCTAAGCGTGTATCATGCATGGCATATAACTGACTAGACTGCCATTGAGATCTCAATTTACAGTTGGGCTGGCTAGATGTAGCCATAGCTTCTATGCTAACTGTTTCTTTTCTTGATTGTGGAATTCCCTTCCAGTCCCAGGCTTTTCGACTAACTTTAATCCGCAAAAATATAAATATCATTAATTTTTATATTCCGAATTCTTCCATAACCTGTAACCCCATGTGTCTTAGTGGCTTTACTGCCTTGCATGGGATGATACTGACTGAAAAAAAAAAAAGAAAAAAAAGTGTTACAGCTTAAGGAAAGTTTAATGAATGCTAATGTACAAAAATTATTTCCCAAAAAATTGTAGAACAATCTACCCCCCATAGATTAAATAAAGGGTTGATTTTAAAATTCCCTGTAGGTTATCTGGTTTGACATATACCAGAATGCCATTTGCGAAAGGAACAACAAAGATGAGGACAATAATCTGAATGTAAATAAGAAATACTTCTAAAATACACAATCCTCAAACAGCATGATTTGAGTAAAATATAATTCTGTATTTCTCTTTGATAAAATCTTTGATGCAGATGGAAGAACAATAATTTCTAAGAAGATGTCTGCTACTCGTTTTTCTTATGAAATCCTGTAACATTATCAAATCCATTCACCTTTGTGTAATCTTAGCATCTTCACCTGATGTGAGTGTCAATTTACCACTCTTATTCTCTAGCAGAATCTCATCTTCTACGCACGACCCTTACGGCAGGTGACACCCCCTCCCTCTCTCCAGGCAAATAATATCTTGACTCTTCTTCAAATTACTTGAATCAATCATTCTCTTTTCTTTTCAGTTTAACCATGAAACGATTATTTTTCTTCTTCATTCGCTGATTGAAATACAGGTCAAAGGACAGAAGACAGTCCAAATAAATGGATTAACATGTAATTTTTTTTACCAGGTTTCATATTGGGTTAGCCCAAAATTTGTTTGGTTTACTTTACTTAGTAAATCAGACAAAACCTTTTCTACTTAATAAATAAACAAACTTTTTAATATAAATTATTTTTAAGGTCATTAAAAAAATTAAAGAAAAATCTGAATTTTTAATCATAAAGAAACACCTCCAAAACTCACATGCTAAAGTTATTTGTGTTTTTTTTTTTTTTTTTTTTGATAACATAAGAATGAATATTAATCTGATTTCTGTTTTGTTTTGGTTAAACATTAAAAACAGCACATCATAGCAAGATTTTTGTTAGAGCAATGCCATTAACATGCTCTAACTTGAATAATGAAGCTATTTCAAGTCCATTTTGGTGGGAGAGGATCTTTGTTCATGCTCAGCATGATATTATGATGATCCAACTTATCAAGGGAGATAACTTTAGGCAGGTTATCCATTGCTTTCATTTGTCTTCTGAGTATCAAATTTTCCAAGCCTTCTTTCCTCATTGTGCTCTAGAAATTTCATCTGTCTCTTTTGGGATGTAAGTATATGTGTGCTTTTTGTTTCCATTTTTCCCACATGTTCAGTCCATGGTATTCTCAGCATCCTTCTGTAGAATCACAATTCTGTTGTTTCAAGGCTCTTAGGAAACTGTCAAGCATTCAGTGTCATTTAGCAGGACTGATATTAAATAGCAGTTGAACACTCTTTTCTTGGTTTCTCTTGAAATTTTCGTTTTTCTTAATACTTTGCTTAGCTTTTGGAAAACTTCTTTTGCTATTCCAATGCACCTTTGTATGACTGAAATTTTTAAGTGGTGTGAATTGCACAATCTGTTACTGTTGGAGATAGTATCTTATGATGTATTTATGCAGTTTTTCAAAGGAACTAAATTGTATTTTTTTTTTTTCATTCATGACTCAGAAGGTCTTGCTTAAATTTAAAATTTGTGGACTTGTTTCCGTTTTAAATGTAAAATTGTGAAGCTATATTTTTATAAGAAAAACTGCAATAATAACAAATCTAATAAGCAAACAAAAACAGGGATGAAACATCAGAGCTTGATTCAATTGCAAGTGCAAATTCATGAATGCCCCCCCCACTCTTTTGCACATTTACTGTAAAGATGGTGTTAATAAAAGGTTCTCCAGGAATTTTTCCTTTTAACACTTCAGTAATCCTTCTCAAACAATCTTTGCATCAAAGGTTGTTCAGATGCCAATTTAGGACGGAATCATATGAAGAAACTTGGCTTAAGAGCAAAAGCTGATTTTGGACCTAGTTTGTTGCAGATTTTGTCCACTTAACTGAAATAATCTAAACTAAACATTCATGCAAGACAATTTGTATGCCATATGTAATTTACATGGCAAATTTGGAAAGCATTGGATGAAAAACCTGGGAGTTATGGCTGAAAAATGGGCTTTTTGGACAGTTTTTCATTATATGCAGTGAGCAGGACTAAAGCCACACAACTGCCGAAATGTTGTGATAGTAACAACTAAGATGAGGACAATAGTTCACATGTAGATAGTGTAAGTAATGATAACTCCTCATCCCAGAAATTCATTCCTTGTAGGTTAACCAGCTTGATATACACCTGATGAAGGCTGAAGGACATAACAGCCGAAACATTATGAAAGCAACATGAAAGATGAGGACAATAGTCTGAATGTAAATAGTGTAAATAATGTTAACTCTTTATCACAGAAATTCAGACAGATAGTTCTTGTTTGCCTGAAAGAAAATACAATAAAATAACTTAGCAAAAGTACCTTGTCAGTCATTTTTAATGAAACATATAATGTACCTGGGTCTCATGGTCAAAAAGTGAATGTTCTAACCACTCGATCATGGGGTGACCCAAGCCTTCCGAGTGAAATTGGACAGATGGAACTATTTGAAAGCCATAGATGGTTGTGCTAGCATGAAGTCACAATTCATCGTGACTGAGGGTCTAAGTGTTCTGGCCTTGTTCAGATTGTTGATCACATCAAGGTAATGCGCTCTCTCTCAGAAACTATATCTAAGATTCACTCAGCATAGTTGCAATATAAACCAAAGCTGGGCTCTGCAAGTGTTGAACTAACACAAATGTGCCTGAGTAGATGGCTTCAACGGGGATTGGCTAGACAACTTAGTAGACAGGCATGCTTGGATATGAGTCATCAGAAATTTTATATACAGGGTGCAATGTGTGAATTGTCACCATTTTATATTTTTAATTTTGCATATGCATGTTGTTTATATTTGATTTTGTCGACTGCACAGTATAGTAGGGTCAGTTGGGCACCGTCTTTGAGAAAAAGAGCACCATGATGCAATTCACTCCACCAGAAATTTGGAAAGGGCATACTGTACTGATTGGCATTCATGCTGAAGCTCCAATGCACACATTCCAGAGTGTTTGGGTGTCAATCTGAGGACAGTGTAGCAAATTTGGAAAGAGTTGAATGAGTCTAATGATGATTACGAAGCTGTTTGGAGTGATGACGATTTTATGTCTTCATTCATCTTCGGACAGGGCCTCAGACTCAACATGGAAGCCTACATCAAATGCCTTAAGGAGGTAGTGCTTCCCTGAGTCAAGAGGGTAGCTGCTGAAAGACCCCATGTCTAGCAACAGGACTCTACACCATGCCATGAAAGCAGGAGAACCCAGTCATGACCGTTAGACAATTTCTGTGACCACATCACCCCTTACATTTGGCCACCTAACTTCCCAAACTGCAACCGCCTTGATTATTATAAGTGCGATGCAGTTGATCTAGAGACCAACAAACTCCTTGTAACAAAATCCACTTGTTGTCCCAATTAATAATATTGTAGGTCATTTTTTATATCGGCTGCCAATTTATAAAAATTTTAAATTGAAAATTGATCCTGATATATATTTAGAAAGATTTTGTAATATATAAAATAATATTCAGAGAAAATAAAAGCTTGACCCGATAATCCACATGTAGATAGTGTAAATAATTTTCTCTTGTTTAATTATTTTCATTGAATTCATTGATTGAGATAAAAGAAAAAATAAATAACACTTTTAGCTTATGTTAATTTATGTCTAACATTGAAAAATCAAATTTGTAAGAATAATAAAGGTATTTCTTTTTCTGTAGAAAACATTTAGTCATACTGATAATTGTTTTTTTATTCTCATTTACCTGGCACACCCCATATTTCATGAAATACTCAACAAGGATACAAATGCAAAACTGTATAAATAGATGAAAAGAAAACAATGAATTAATTGGGAAAATTTTCTATTGAATTCCATTGGTATTTATGATATTCTGGACTGAGATAAAATTACAGACAGTGATAGGCCTTTGATTGATATCAGGATCAAGTTCGTCACACCTTCATGAACAGAAAATATTTGACTAACACTAATTTTCTATTCAACTTGTGTTTGATCAAATCGCTTACAGAATTTTCCTAATACAATAAGGCAATATTCAGAGTAAATAAAAACTTGTTTTATCTCCACAATTGTTTCAATATTTTATATTGAATTGGTTGCTTTAGTTAACCTTTTATCACTCTGTATGTGACTTCATTTGATGTACAAAAAGTTTATCCTGCCAATGAAGGTGACTCTATCTGAACAATAGTGTGTTTGAAATTCATAGTTGTATTGTCATATCCTGCTATGGCAACAGAAAACAACTTTGAGTGAAACTAACAAGAAGGATACTGCAATTGAGAGGCCTTGAAAAAGAATGAAGTGGAAAGTGGCATAATATTAATAAAACAGAGTGCTAAAGGATAAAAAGAAAAATAGCTTATCTTAATTTTCTTCTGGCTTTTTAGAAGCAAAATTGTAAGAATTGTAACAGTTTTTGATATGAATCTATGCAAATAGACAATAAAATGAGTCCCAAAAATATTGATCAAAGGGCAAGTTTAACATCAAACCAGACAAAAACAGCTTACAGGCATATCATGTTTCAATACTGGTCCCTGTATGACAACTGAAGTTAAGCAATGTCAAGTCTGCTCAGTACCTAGATGGGTGACAGCTTGAGAATACCAGGTGCTGTATGTTTGGATATGCAAGTGGTGTAATGGATAACAGCTCGGAATTGTTAATTGGAGAGCTGAGTTCCAATTCCAGTTGGTTTCATTAAATTCACTTATGTGCAAATACCCTTTAGGAAAGATATGAATCCACCTTGTCTCCCCTCAGCTATGGGTTAATTAGTAAGATTTGTATCACTAAAAGCGTATTATCTCCAAAAAAATTCTTATTTTCTGGCTTTAAATTACCTGCAAAAGCTTGATAAGCTGTAAAAAATGAATCAACAAGCCAAGAAAAAAACAAAAAATTATGTCAAAGAGAATTTTTTTTTTTCTTGACACTACCATTACTATTGTGGTGAAAAGCATCTATAGTTGTCTCCCCTTTGAACTACTTGGCTACAAAAGAAACTCTGATCTGAGGTATTATGATTACTTGCCTTATTTATATTGTTCAGACTGTTATCCTCATCTTTTTTGCCATATTTACAATGTTTCGGCTGTTGTATGCTTTGGCCTTTTTAAGGTGATTGGAATTTCAAACTGTACCCTTTATTTCTTGTGATCTGAAAATATTTTCTGGCTCTAAATAAAGGCTTGATATGATCCAGTGGATAAAGATGTTGGTTAGGTCCAGTGACTAGACCCAAAGAGTTGTCAGTTCAATATCAGGCCCCAGCAATGGTGAACCAAAAACTTAGAGAGTTGAGTTAAAGGGAAATAACTAAGACATCCTGAAGAGGTATGGCACGTGGAACTAGAACAATCCACCTCAGTGGATGAAATAAAGGGTTCAGTTCGAAATTCCAATTACCTGAAGAAGGCCGGAGTGTACGTCTGAAATGTGAATATGGCAATGAAGATGAGGATAACAGTCTGAATAATGTATATAAGGCAAGTACAAAAAAAAAGGTCAAACCTCAATTATGGGCAGTGGTTAAATTGTATTGAATAAAATTTCATTATGAGCTTAAAAAATTTGTCTGTTTTTCTTTACAACTGTACATTTAGTTGATAATTTTTATTGTTTGAAAAAGCTATTTTTATAATTTGAATAAAACCATAACATATGTAACTAAATTTATGCATTTTTTTTGAGAGAGAGGATTAACAAAAATATTAAACATTATTTTTTTTTAATCAGATTCACCCCAATCAAGGTAACAAAGACATTAAGACACAAGGGGTTACTGGGTGTGAAAGAATTAGAAAATAGAAACATTCTTAATTAATCAAAATTAATTTAAAGAACCTACCATGATTTATTTCCATTTATAATTTTATAACAACATACACTGCACGGATGCTGGATTGAGAAGGAAAACTGTTAAACTAGGAAAGTCAGAAGGGTAAACTGTTAATTGAAAAAAAAAATATGGAATCCATGGTTGTCAGCATAAGGGACAGTCCAAAATCTGAGTTACACATTAGTGACATGAAAAATTTTATGAAGAGACTTGAGGGACAGAAATGTAGTTCTGCAGAAGGATGCTGAGAATGCCATGAACCGAACATGTGAGCAATGAGGAAGTTTTAGAGAAAATGAAAACAAATGGGACATATACTTAACATCAGAAAGAGTTGAAATTTCTAAGGGACATAATGAGGAAAGAGGGCTTAGAAAATTTGGCCCTCACAGGACAGATTGAAGGCAAGAGGAACAGAGGAAAGCAACACAGTACCTAACAAGCTTGTGTAAATGGTTGGCAGAAGAGATAACAAAAAGACAAACATTACTAGGTGCTACAAAGGACAGGAAATTGTGGAGAGCCGTGATTGCCCATGTCCTGAAGAGACATGGTATGTAACAAGCTTGTCTAAATGGTTGGTAGAAAAGGGATTAAAAGAGGGACAAAATTCACTAAAAGCTCCAAAGGACAGGAAATTGTGGAGGGCCGTGATTGCCCACAGCCTTAAGATATAGAAGGAGAACAAGTTTGTGCAAATAGTTGGCAGAACAAGGATTAAGAAAAATCACAAAAAGACAAACTTTACTAAGGCTACAAAGGACAGGAAGTTGTGGAGAGTCATGATCACCTGAAGAAAGACAGCACATAGAAAAAGGAGAACAAGTTTATGTAAATGTAGGTACCTCCACGAGATCGCTAAAAAAAGAGCATAGCATGATGAAAAAGACGCCAAACTTGACGAAAACAAAATTTTATCGTCTAAATGTTTGTTATTCATTAAGAGGAAAGGTCAAAGTATTTTGGGGTATTTTTTTCCATTTTTTAATCGTTCCTAGCACGTCTGAAATTGTTAAAAATCTAGTTTTTTTGAGTCAATAAAATTGACCATTTTTTCCATTTAAAAAAAATGGAAATCTGACTTTGAAATTTTTTAAATATCAATTATCATTTTTCAAAACTTATTTTAAGAAAATCAAAATTATAATGTTTATTTAAAATATTTTGAACCAAACTTAACTTAGCTTTTGTGCCAAAAAGATGTAATTTGAAAATAAAACAAAGCAGGTCATAAACTTTCGTGTCTCTTGACATGTGATGAATGATATATTTACGAATTCCATGAGGCTAATTTGTTCTACGGAAGGAGAAAAGTGAAATAATTTACATTTACGTGAACCCCGTTATTTTTTAACGAAAACTTTCAGCGGTAATTTTTTTTTTTTTTTTTTTGTACTTAGCTTTCACCTTTACGTTTATGATGCTTTATGGGAAATATATTCTAAAGAAATTAAAATAAAACTGTTAAGAGTGACATTAAATTTCATATTTCTTAAGAAAGGTATCTAATTAATTTATAGGTACCTTTCTTATGAAATTTTATCAGAATTGTACATAAAATACTATAATTTTATGTACATTTATTACATTCTACTGTTATTTGTATTTGCATTCATTTTATTATTAATTTTGATATTTCATTTATGGAAAAATGTCGTAACTGAGATTAATATAAAATAAGATCATATAAATTTCATAAGATGATACTGATACTTGTAGGTAACCTTCTCAGTTGAAATTGAAAAAAAAAATCAAATTAACTTCTCCACACGTGTTTAAGAAAAGTAAAGGCCTTAAAGCGGAGAACAATGCTTAACTCAAATAAAACTTAATTATATTCTGGTTGGTCTTCCATATTTTATAATTACAGCTCGATTATAAGCACAAAATTACATTTCTTAATTACTGGGGATCTTCTGATTAGTCAAAATGATACAATTTACAACGCTTAAAAAAGATCTATCTCATAAGGACACTTATGAAAGAGCTTTTAACTAATTTTATAATATTTTAACAACTTAAATGTAAAATCTATTATAATTAATGAAATAACAAATAATTGTATTAAAATTCATTTTTCATCGAAAAATTTTTTTTGCTTTCAGAAAATATTGTCCATATTCATAAAAAACAAAAAAGCAAATAAAAGCATTTGAAATTAAATAATATCTTTATTTTATTGAGTTTTGTATGTTACAATTCAGAGCTGATTTTCAGGTACTGGGCATCCAATTAAAAACAAAAAAACATGATTTGCATTCCTCAAAGCCCTGTGCTTTTAATTATTGTAATCACTAAAACCGATGCGATCAATTTTTAGCGTTTTCATAAAATTAGTTAGGGGTGGGGTAATAAATATTTTTAAAAAAAAAATATTTCTACCATGACTTTCATAAAAAAACATATTTATAATAATTTCTGATCATCTGTGAATAGTTCCTGAAAGTTTCATTAACATCCGATAATTATTTCTATTTTTGTTAACGATTTTTCAAATTAATGTGTCATACCAAAAAAAACGTGCTAAAAATTGTCTATGTTATTTACTAGTTCCGCTGATACAAATAGAAACAAAGTTTTTTTAATCAAAATTTAGAATTTTTAAAAAGAAGGAAAATTTTTTAAAAATAATTAAAAAAAACTTTGGTCTTTTCCTTTAAATAATAACATAAGCATTTAGACAATAAAATTTTGTTTTCGGCAAGGTTGGCGTCTTTTTCATCAAGCTATGCTTTTTTTTTTAGCGATTTTGGTGGAGGTACCTATGTAAATGGTTAGCCAAACAGGGATTAGGAGAGATTGCAAAAAAGACAAACTTTACTATGAGCTACTAAAGGACAGGAAATTGTGGAGAGCCATGATTGCCCATGTCCTGAAGGGACATAGCACATCGACGAAGAATAGTGAAAGAAACTTTTTTTAGACTGGGTAAGTTTGTAAAATAACATTAGTAATGAAGAAACAAATGCTTGACTGATGTGTAATGTCGACTGTATAGTAACGGAATGAAAAAAATAAAAGAATTGAGGGCAACAGAGGTGTGGTACCACCAAGTGCTGAGAGAATACCATAAAAAAAAAGGAACATGATAAATGAGAAAGTTGCAAAGAGAACAGGAAGTACAAAGAAACTGTTGCCAAAAATCCAAGAGGCAGCTAAAATTCTTGAGGCACATACTAAGGAAAGACAGTCTGGAAAATACAGTAAGCAATCATGAGGAAGTATTGGAAATATTTTTTTTGCTTAAATTGACTTTTTTGAGAAAAAGGCTGAATAAAAAGTCTGTATCAAAAGAATTAAAATTTAAAAAAATCTAAAGAAATCGTTAGTTGTTAAAAATTTATTGCCAGTTAAAAATTGTTGATTTTCCAAATATTTTTCTTAAATGTAAGTGTTAAAATATAGAGCAAGGGAATTTGGCACACCAGAAGTGATTGGCGCCTTTAAAGAGATAAGTGCAAGAGCAAAGATACCATAAAAGATTTATCTACTTTTTCCAGATTCTATTTTTATGAAGACAATGGAAATTAATATTTTACAATATATATTGCCAAAAAGCGATTAAACTTTTTTTATTTACCACAAAAATCAGTTGTCATAGAAAACAATTAAATGGCATTTATATACAACCAAAAACTATTACATTGAAGTTATTAACTACACAAAGACAATTAATCATATTTATTACCAAACAACAGTTAAATTTTATCTTTGTCATATAAATCTGATTAAATTTTATTTATTACAACAAAAAACAGTTGTATTTGTTTATCACCCAAAACTGACTAAATTGTATTTAACAATGACCAATTGTATTTATCAAAAAAGAATTAAATTGTATTTATTCATTGCCAAATTAAATTAAATTGTATTTATTTATAACCAAATATCAATTAAATATTATTTATGACAAAATACAATTGAATTGTATTTATTTATCATCAGAATCCAATTAGAATGTTTTTATTTATCCATATAAAAAAAAGCAAAAAGTGAAATCAAAATTCTTCCTTTAGTAGAATTTACCCTGGAGAGCCTGACTTTGTTGTCTGCTTCATTTGTGTTTGATTTTGTGAAAAAAGAAAATTATTCAACCAAAGTTAGGAGTTTGATGGTTGATTTCTCTAAAGTCAGACTCGGACAGACTCAAGTCTCTAAAGTCAGACATACTGAATAGTTTGGTGCTGATTATTTCTTTTCTATGCTGACTTTCATTTCTCTCTCTTTCATTGAAATGAAATCGAGATAAAATGTCTGGGGAAATTTTACTCTATCATAGTAGGAAGACTTCATTGAATTTAAAATTGAAATTTGTGGTTTCCCTTAAATTGTTTTCATATATAATAAGGATTTGGTGGGAATCTGTAATAAGTAAAGAAATAAACATGAATGTTATCAAGAGAGTGGAATTTTCTCCTGAGTCATCATATTGGGTTTGGGGTGCTGAATTATACATGAGTGGGGGAAGCAATTTTTTGTTCTATTTGTACCTTTTCAAAAGTGAAATGCTGAAAAAGGTGAGAAAATGGTTTGAAAAGTCAGGTGCATGAGATGGATAATAATCTTGTCTTTCTAAATATTGATTGTTTGAAAACTTTTAACATGGGTTCGATGAGAGGAGTTCAATGGAACTGGATGGGGATTGTGTTAATGGCTTCTCACTTGCATGAGACACGATATATATATATATATATATATATATATATTCAGGTGGATATTGAAGAAAGTTGATTACATGAAACAGAACGTATTGGAAACACAAATTTTGAAAAAAGAAAGAGAAACAATTCAAGTTAACAACAAAAAACAAAAGAAAGAAAAAAATGTTTCAGTTGAGTATTTTTGGCACTTTTCCCTTCAATGTTCGTTCTGTGATATTGGTTTTCAGTAGATGCTTTGGTTGCATATTTTCTGTCTCCAAAAAGCCACAAGCTGTTTTAGAATGAAGGTTCAAATTGAGTCAGTGATTGTTTTTTTTTTTTTTTTAATTTTCTGGAATTTCATATTCAGTTTTGCTAGAAATTGTAAATTTTTATTCAATAATTGTTTGTTTTTTCATTTACAATCAAAAGAAAAACATTTTAGCAGATGAGAATTTGTTCACTTGTTTATCGCAAAAAAATCAATTTTATTCGATTTCTGTTTAAATTTCAGAGATCAGGAGTCATTATTATTTACACTATTTACAATTGGACTATTGTCCTCATCTTTGTTGTTACTATCACCTGATTGTCTTCTGTCTGAATTTACGCAGGGTGTTACAGAAAGTAAAAGTGAGAGAAAAGACTGAGTATAGGGAGGATTGAGGAAAGGACAAAAGATGAACGGGATTCAAGAAGATAGAAGATGGCGATTGACATTGCATTTAAATTTTGTTAATCATTTCACCTCAGGCAAGGTGAGAATGCCACTAATACGCAGAGAGTAAAAATAAGAGAAAAGACTGAGTATAGGGAGGATTGAGGAAAGGACAAATGATGAATGGGATTCAAGATAGAAGATAGCAATTGACATTTGCATTTAAATTTTTGAAGATTGTAGTTATCAGGGAAGCAAGTTAACAGAAGGGAGTTCCACAGATGGGAAGTGTGAGAAAATAAATTATTGCAGTAGAAGTGGCAGTTACATTTAACTATTTCAACAGTAAAAGGGTGGGATCTAGATGCCAATCTAGTAGCATGCTTAAATTCACGTAGTCGGGGCATGAGGAAAAAAATGCTCATTAGAACAGTTGCCATGAAAGTCTTTGTAGAAATGACAGAGGGATGTCATGCCATGTTGGTGAGAAAGTGACTGAAGCTGAGATGTCTGGCCAGGATTGATTACATTACAGATCCTTCTTTGGATTTTGTGAATAATCTGAAAATGAATAGCAGGAACACCTGACCAGATATGGCAGCAGTATTCAATGCATGGATTTGGAGATATGCAAGATGGACGCTGATGAGAAAAATTTTCTCACACAACGCAGTGATCCAAATTTCCTTGCAGTAGATGTAGCTATAGATTCGATCTCATCGTTCCACTTCAGGTCAGTTGAAAATGTGAGGCCAAGAAGGCGCAGTGTGTTGCTCTCCAGCAGTCTAGCATCTGCCATGCTGGTGGTAGATAGAAAAGTTTCTCAATAGTGGTTAAATGAGAGCAGTTTTGCATTGTAAAAATCCTTGGACATACCTAAGATAATTGGCTAATATTTACAGATTTCACTATCATTGAGGAACTACCATATTTGACTTTCACTATTTAAAACAAATTGAAAGTAGCTTGTCGGAGAGAGAAAAAAACTTTTAGTGACTGATTAAGTACAAAAAATTTAGTTTTGTGTAAGCATGATTCTTTTCAGCAGATATTTCAGTCTTTGTATCTAATTAATTCTTTTAACTCCTCATAGGAAAATAATTTTTTTGTCCTTTTCTCTCTTAATGTCTCTTTCTATCTCACTCACACTGGAAATCCTATTCATTGGTTTTATCCAGACTAGAGTTGATTCAAGTTTGCAACACTGTCACAATGCAAAGAAACTCATTTTGAACTGCAGCTTAATGGAAATGGGTAGGTAAAGTAATCATAGAACTGATATTCCCTTGTCTCTGTTTGAATAATAGTGTGGTTCTTTTATTTACCAGATATACTTGTGTATAAGTCTACTTCAGGTATAGTGCAACCCCTGAATGTTTTTTTTTTTTTTTGAAAAACCTGATTTTTTCATATAGCTCATTTATAATGTGAACCCAATTTTTGAATAGGCCTGCCATAGTCAAATATTGCAGTACTGGGCAACGTCCTGGACATATTTTATAGCAAATAAATGGTCTTCTATTTATTTTTTTTTTTTTTTTTTGTATAAAGCTACGCCAAAAAAGTGAGAAAAACCACTTACTGTAAAATATCTGATATGAAGACTTAGAGACCATACTTTTGTGTGCATTCATGCATGACCATGGTAACTCCTTTATCCTGAGCTTGCCTCCTTCATCACCTTTCCTTCTTTTTGTCGCTACATGACGTGCAAAACTCATCCACTATACATGCCACTTAAAATCAACAAATAACCTTATATAAATAAAGAATTAGAGTCTGTCTATCTTTCTGAGATGAGGTATTATGTACAGTATTTACATTAGTTGGACTATTGTCCTCATCTTTGTCACCATATTTATTACAACGTTTCAGCCTTTCAGTATCTGTCTATATTTCCTAGATGAGGTATTATGTACACTATTTACATTATTCGGACTATTGTCCTCATCTTTTGTTGCCATATTTATTGTCGTTTCGGCCCTTCAGTATCTGTTATATTTGACGTTTTATTGTGTACACTATTTACATTATTCGGACTATTGTCCTCATCTTTGTCACCATATTTTCAACGTTTTTGGGTTGTACACTCTGGCCTTCTTTCAGGTGGTTGGAATTTGAACTGAACCCTTTATTTCGATCACTGGGGTAGACTGTTCTAGTTCCACATGTTTGATGGATGTCAGTTATCAGTTATCGCCTGCTAATTTTCCCTCTGAAAGTTCACCACTGCCGGGTATTGAACTCACCTTCTTTGGGTCTGTCACTGGATCTAACCAACACCTTTATCCACTGTGCCATGTGTCCGGTTAAGGCAGTGGAGAACTTTCAGAGGGAAAATTAGCAGGAGATAACTGATAACTGACATCCATCAAACATGGCACGTGGAACTAGAACAGTCTATCCCAGTGATCGAAATAAAGGGTTCAGTTCGAAATTCCAACCACCTGAAGAAGGCCGGAGCGTACAACGGCCAAAACGTTGTGACAAATATGGTGACAAAGATGAGGACAATAGTCCGACTAATGTAAATACTGTAAATGAAGAATTAATAGAGTTTTTTCTATCTCAAGTTAGCATTTGCAAGTGTTTACCTTGCCTTTCCTATTACAACATTTTTGTCAGGTTTACTAGTACATAATGCAGGGGTTTCGACTAGGTGAGGCACATACTTCAAGTTATGATAATTCAAGACATTATAAATAAAAAATATACTTTATACACATATGTTGTTTTTTGCCTTATTTTGTGAGAAATTGAATTTGTTTAAATATGTGTTGTAGTGTGTGTTTGATGCTGGCTAGTGAGTGTTGGTTAACTTTTATAGCAGTGTTTCTCAACTAGGGTTTCCCAAAAGGTCCCCAAGGGTTCAGCGAGAACAGGTGAGATAAGCTAAAGCACTTTTGACTTTTTATTTAATTTCATATACATAATATTACTAAACACACACAATATATTCTTGGTTATTGTAATATAGACATCATCCTATCTAACCTATTATGTTATTAAAAAATATAACAATCATTGGTAATATATTTAATGATGACTGTATGGCACCAGTGTGAAACCACCTTCACTAGTCAGTTCCCACTCAGCAAATGGGACCTCTACTTAAAGTTACTTATTTCTTTATTTTTTCTTTATTTTTATTTTTTATGTTTTAGTTTAGAATTTTTTTAATGTGAATGAAAACTCCCTGATGAAATATTATACATGAACAGTATGAATTTTATTTAGTATTACTAAAAAAATTGATAAAGAAGTATTAATTTTTCCTTGAACCAGTTATTCAAAAATATATACTGTATTTATCATGTGAACTAAGATGAAAATAAAATAAGATATGGTATATAATTTTGTTTTTGTAGAGGGGTTCCTTGAGACATGTAATTTAAATTAAGGGTTACGCAAGGGTAAAAAGGTTGAAAAACACTGCCTTATAGTAAAGAACATTATTATTTGCACAGTTTTCTAAGTTCGGTGAAAATGAAAGATTCAAAGAAATAAAGAAAATAATGTTTTGTGTGTGTGTGTGTGAAACAATGTCTGCTATTTAGTTTTTATCTTGTTCAATCAGTTACACCACATAATTACGAGGAGTCTGCGAATTATTCTGAAAACAGAAACACTCTTTCTGTATTGTTCCTGAGATACATTACCAGACCGAAGTTTATCTTATCAATTGAAGGTTTAGGTTTGTTTTTTCCCATCCAATTTCACTATCTCAATAACTTAGAATTCTATACCCACAGAGAACCACATGTATATTCCTTGTCTGTCTTTAGTTTGGTATTTTAAATCATTAGTTATGTGCCACTGGTGTTTAGTTCATTAAAACTTTATAGTTTGCCAACTTGTTTATACTTTGAAGAAAAAAATCCAACATACAAAGATTCAACCTTCCCTTACATATATTCTTATCCTGATGTCTGCAAATTCTCTTATGATAAATAAAGGTTGTCTGCTTCCATATTTCCTGCTGTGTATATAAGATGTAAATTACCATCTTGGGTGTGACGATAAACTACATCTAGCAGCAAGGCTTCAGATTGGGAGGTTTTGAGGAGTGTAGAACCACTTCTTAATTGCTGGTGTTCCCAGGTCCACCCTGACTTGGGGTGGTAGCACCTGTTAGGGTCCCAGCTATGGGCAAAAGTTAACCCCCAAACTGGAGTTAAAACACTATGTAAGTGTAAAAATAGGTTTTGATACCAGTCATACATTTTTGGTTAAAAAAAAAAAAAAAATTACCAGCAATAATAATATTGTCAGTATTAAATAAACCATTGAGGTTGAAATGTCATAAAACAAAACAAAACAAGCCAGATGTAAATTAGGCTAGTTATAAAATCAAGGCTCAAGCCAGCCTTGTGCTGAGTTGGAATGACCAAAGTAAAAGATGTACTTATTTCATTGGTGGGGGTTCTACAAAAATATGTCTGAATGCTGTGTATTGGAAAGTGGGAAAAGAGTGTGATTCTATCCTTTTTGGAAGCCTGGTCATGCACAGGTGATCCAAACCCATACAGAAAGGAATATTGTGTTTGGGTTTCAGTCCCAAGCTGCTCCAATTCAACTTGAATCCATTACATTCACGTATGTGTTAATACTCTGTGCCGCAAGTCTCTTCATAAAATTTTCATTTATTCCTACCTACCTGCATAAACTATGCCTCTTACTCTGTAAGCCTCTACCTCGAGTTGCTCTAGGGCCTTGTACAGGATGAACATCATTGTAAAAGAGAAAGAAGGCTATAATTTGATACCTCATGTCAGTTATAGGTATATAAAAAAATCTGGTTTTAATTATAGCCTATGACCCATTAACCTGTTCCACTTGTCTTAGAGTGGAAAAATGAAACTGTATGTAATCTGGCTGCTAAAAATTGAAGCAACACAAAGATGACATGAGATGTGCTATAAACTAAACAACTGTTTTATTCAAACTCCTGCTTGATCTCTTTTTTTTTTTTTCCCAGCATTCCCTAGTGGGTCTAGAAGTCTTACACAATCATCATCATCATCATTGATTTTATAGAACATCACATAAAAGCCATTAAAACTCAGCATCCCAAAAATGGGACTTTGGGGATTTAATGGGTTATAGCTAAAACATATAATTAATACCAGATGTTAATTAAAATCTTGTATTATTATAATCTATTGCTGGGGTCGGATTATCCTTTAGGCTGGTATAGGCTGCAGCCCAAGGGCCCCTCAACTTTTTATAAATCAATAATTTTTAATTTTCTAGATGTTATAACTTGTCAATAGTTTCATATACTGAAATAATATCTGTTGTATCCTTAAAGAGGTTACAATCAAAGGTAGTAACTGAGTGAAGGAACAGCAATACACACATAGATGAAAGAAGAGATGTTTATTGTAAAAGAGAATACATTACTGAAAAACAGGGAATCAAGTGGCAGGCTTGTAATTCCTGAAGCAAGGATATTTACCTTACCTTTCCACAAGGCAGGATGTGGCAAAAGGCTGTTTTTTAATGGGATCTGTTGAGTACGAATCAGACTTATGCGAGAACTACCAACCTTCCAATAGCAGCACTCACTGTTGGATTGATTTGTTACCTTCTTATTGTACTGGTTTTTTACAATAAACCTTTACTTATTTATCCACCGTGTTTGTCAAGTATATATTCCTATTAGCACAGAATATAACAACTTGCAATTTGGGAATGAATTTTGGGGAAAACATGGACCTTTCTGCGTATCACCTGGAATCTTTCTGAAAATTTCCATTTGTGGCAAAACTCAGATTTTTGGAGGTTTTGGAATTTGGGAATTTTTCATAAAGGATATTCCACCTGTATGGTTTTTTGTTTTTTTAAATCTATAATTAAAAGAGTTAAACTGGGCAGACTAAGCTCTTTAGTCTTGAATGACATCCAGTCTTAGAGAAGGAAAACTCTGAATTTAAATCCATGAAGATGACAGCAGGAAACCACTCGACTATCTTTCCCAAGGATGAATAGCAATTCACAGATAATAGCATGAAAAGGAGTCATTTTTATTATTATTAATATGATGTAATGGAATAACCTGTCACTCCTATGAGTGACTACACTATAGGTAGTAACTACCTAGAGTGACTACACTATAGGTAGTAACTACCTATAAGTATCTGTAAGGCAACAGACTACAAGAGTCTAGCTGGGATTTGTTGAGTACAATTCAGACTTACATGAGAACAACCAACCTTCCAGTAGTAGCACTCACTGCTGGATTGACTTGTGACAACCTTGTACATCACTGTTACCTTATTTCTTATTGTACTGGGTTTTACAATAAACCTTTACTTATTTATCCACCATGTTGTTCAAGTATATATTCCTATTAGCATGGAATATAACATAATATTAATACTGCCTTTTTATTTTAATTATTAATTAATACTGGATTTTATGGGGTCATTTTAAGTCAATACAAGTTCTTATAAGATTCAAAATTGTTTTTAAAACATTTTTAAATGATCACTCGACAAGAAGCTAAAATGTACAGCGTTATCTTCTATCTTAATTCCTGTTCTTTTATTATTCTACCTCCTTAATGTTTGTCTTTTTCTCATATTCTTTCACACTCAGCAACCCATTGCAATTTAATGGCTTTATTGCCTAGCATGGGGTAAATGATAAAAAAAAATGTCTGAAGCCCCATTTTTGAAACAGAAATATCTTATAGGTTAATGGCTTATTCAAAATAATTAATTCTAGATTTTTTTTAACCCTATAATTTCATCACAAGTTCCGTAACCCCTTAGGGTTGTAGGGGAAGCACATCTCCAGCAGCCACAGTAGAAGTGTTTTTTTCTGGGCAAGATAGCCTGACTGAACTCAACCCTCTCCAGGCTGATTTTGAATTCAGAGTTTTTCCTTTTAGACTAGGCTATAGGACTCAGCCTATTTGTCCAAGGGTATTAGCATGTAAGTGTATGTAATGAACTTGAGTGGAATTCGAACTCAGCTCTCCAATTCCTAAGTTTATGATGTTATCCATTACACCACTGGGCCTCCCAATTGATACAATAATATAATCAATAATTATATAATCAATACCTGGTATTGTTGTATGTTGACAGCTGTGAATGATCTCAGGTTGGCTTTTTCAATCAGCCGGCAATCATCAATCGTTTTGGTTCATCAATGAAATACCCCCAACACAGAAAATGTTAACTATTTTTATTAATGTCGATATGTACTAACTGTCCAGTAGGGGTTGTTCCCCTCACTGGGGTGCCATGTCAGACACTAAAGAGAACATGTCTACATTGCTTGATGGTTAAGATACAACACCCTGAAAAACCTTTCTCTATTTATCATTCCTACACTAGCTCAGCCAATCAAAATCAACTTCCTTACTATGTTTTACATCTGACCCCAAAGGTCAACCTGCGGAAGTCGGAGGTGAGATACACTTCTTCTAAAAAATAATAGTCTGCTAAACTATTATTTAACAGTATTAATTATATCTCTGCAACCCTTTAATGATGATAATCCTGATGGCAGACATTAATAAGTTAACAAATTATGTGTGATTTTTTTTTTTTTATAAGTATTTCACCCCAAGGAAGGCAGGAGTGCCAGTAGTACCCAAGGTGTTACAGAGAGTGAAAGTGAGAAAAAAGACTGGGTTTAGGGAGATTGAGGAAAGTATAAAAAAAAAGACTGGAGAACAAGGCATCAGAAGATGACGATTGACATTGTTTAAATTTTTGAAAATTATAGTTATCAGCGAAGCAAATAAGAGGACACTGTTGGGAAGTGTGAGAGAAGAAACTGTTGAAGTAGAAGAGGTGGTTACATTTAAGTGTTTCAACAGTAAAAGGATGAGACCTAGATGCCAACCTAGTAGAACGCTTAAATTAATACAATCGGGGCACTAGTGAAAATAGCTTGTCAGAGTAGAGGCCATGAAAATATTTATGAAGACAGTGAAGCCACATCATGTCTGTGTGTGTGTATAAAACAAAATTAACTTTTTTGTTTTTTTTTGTTTTTCAAGGAGAGGATACTTTATCTTTTGTGTCAGAAATGTTTTGCCAGCAAGCAGATTAAAAGTAAGAGTTTATATGTCAAAGGTCAGATTAGAAGATTAATAAATATTTACTAATCTACCAAGTTGTTATCGATTGAGTACACTGCTTGAGAGTTTTGGGTGAACTTGATATTTTTTTTTTATTGCTTTTTTTTTTTTTTTTTTGTCAAGTCTGTTTGAATTTCTAAGCAGGATCAAATTACCCAATGCATTGATGAGATCATTCTTAATTACTGGGCTTCTTTAGAGCAAAAATTAGCCACACCTCACACTTTTCTATTTTAATCGTGATGTGCCACATCAGCAATTAAGTGCATAAGTTGAGCAGAATAATTGATGACTTTCTCTCACCACAGGTTTTTAAATTTAAATTACTTTCACTTTGCCTTCAGCTAGTATATTGTTTTGAACTTGTTCCGATTAAATTTAGTATAAGAGTAAAAGAAATTGAACGTCGGCTGCACCAGAAGTATTTTTACACAACACCACAAATCATTACAAAACCGAAACATCATTCTGAAAATTCATATCATGTTCTTAAATAGCTTTGTAAAATTGAGGCTTTCATGTGGATGCCATGTATGGTGCCAAACCCGTTCAGAAATATCTAAACTGTCAGCTGTATACAAACACATCTTAAGATCAATGGTGAAAAAAACGCATTGTGTGAGTAAAGATCAAGGGTCTTGGCAAAGATGATTCTTCTTTGAACATTGTGGACAGGTATTATAGAATCACAAAGAACTGTAGTAAATAAGAGAAACCACATCACTTGAGGATTACCAACAGCAGCAACAACTAAAATGGATAGCACATGTAACTCAGAGAGAAAGTAATGACATAATCAAGATGTTGACATTCCACACTACTTCAAATAAAAGGTTAGGAAGGAAACCCCCGTCAATACTGGAAAGAGTGATAACAGCTACTGGGCTTGAGAAGAGAAAATAATGACATAATCAAGATGTTGACATTCCACACTACTTCAAATAAAAGGTTAGGACGGAAACCTTCATCAATACTGGAAAGAGTGATAACAGCTACTGGGCTTGAGAAGAGAAAATAATGATATAATCAAGATGTTGACATTCCACACTACTTCAAATAAAAGGTTAGGAAGGAAACCCCCGTCAATACTGGAAAGAGTGATAACAGCTACTGGGCTTGAGAAGAGAAAATAATGACATAATCATGATGTTGACATTCCACACTACTTTAAATAAAAGGTTAGGAAGGAAACCCCCATCAATACTGGAAAGAGTGATAACAGCTACTGGGCTTGAGAAGAAAAATAATGATATAATCAAGATGTTGACATTCCACACTACTTCAAATAAAAGGTTAGGAAGGAAACCCCCGTCAATACTGGAAAGAGTGATAACAGCTACTGGGCTTGAGAAGAGAAAATAATGACATAATCAAGATGTTGACATTCCACACTACTTCAAATAAAAGGTTAGGAAGGAAACCCCCATCAATACTGGAAAGAGTGATAACATCTATTGGGCGTGAGAAATTTTCCTAGAAAATTGTTTTAAGAGAAAAATTTTATAAATTTCATCTGAAAGCATTTACTGGCTGCTCAGTCAATGAATATCAAATTTTTCCTTATAGAGAAACGGCTAATATTACCATTCCAGAAAAGTTGTGAAATTAACACCATACCTAAAGAATGCTTAGAGGTTCCTTTTATTAGAATGCTGTTAACTTTTAAGTTTTCTTTTATTTAATCATATCTTTTTGGGGGCAGTTAATGATTTCTTGTTAGTGGGTGCAGTTAATGATGTCATGGTTGAGAGAATTTAATCATGTGTTGGTAGGGGTATTTAAACAAAATAAGTTGCTTCTTTTGAAATATATGAAATAAAAACCCTGTTACATGATAATGGTCAAGCTGGTCTGTGAAAGAGAAGTCCCACAACAAAGTTGAGTTGCAGTGGCTGCTCGGTCAATGAATGTCAAATGTTTCCTCATTGGGAAATGGCTAATATTAGCGTTGCCATTAGAGCCGAGGAGAACAGATACTACACTTTGATCCCAGTTTCATTGCCAGGGAATAAAGAAAAGCATAACTGGAGCAATGCTGGCTGCTTGATTAATGAATGCCAAATGTTTCCTTGTAGGGAAATGGCTAATTTTACCATTGCTATAATCATGTATATTGGTTTAAGATATTAAGAAACAGAAAAATTTTATTAGAGACAAAGAAAAGAATGTTCGGCTGTAATACAAATCCTCTTATATGGCGATGAAAGCTGGACTTCACAGATGAAGAGGAAACTTGAGTCATCAGAAACGTGGTTTTACAGAAGCATGTATCCAACAAGAAAGAAAATCAAATAAAAAGGACACTTCTAATTACAATCAGAAAGAGACAGTTGAAGTTTCTGGGACACATAATGAGGAAAGAAGGCTTGGAGAATTTGACACTTACAGGACATACTGGAGGCAAAAGTGACAAAGAGAAGCAAGTTTGTGTAAATGGATGGCAGAAGCAGGAAGTGGGGATAGTAAAAAGACAAACATTACTCAGAGTTACAAAGGTAAGGAAACTGTGAAGAGCCATGATCACTCAAGATGTTGTTTTATCTACTGTGTCCCTTCAAGGACACAGTAGCCAAAAAAAAAAAAGAAAAAAAAGAAGAATTTGATTGTTTTTATTTCAGAATCTTTTTTCTCAAAGAAAGTGTATAAATACAGAAGGCAGAATTGCAATCAGTTTGGAAAACTTAGAGAAGAAATTTGCACACATGTATATAAAGGAACAGACAGAGTAGGGGTGGAGGAAAGCAGGAAATAAGTTACATAACGAACTTGTGTATATAGATGGCAGTGCATGAATTGGGATTGATTCATTTGTTTTTTACAGTTTATCAACCCTTTTTTGGGTCATTTAAAGCCAAAATCTTTTTTTTCTGAATGATAATTGCATTAACAATTTTTTGAGAATAACAAGGATTTTTCCAGATACAAGTCCTACTATTTAACCCATAGCTGGGGGGTTAAAATGGATTTATACATTTCACAAAAGTATTAATACATAAGTAAATGCAACAAACTTGATTGGAATTTGAACTCTGCTCTCCAATTTCTCATTCTCAGCCACCATCTATAAACCACCAGCACATGACTTGTCATCATGTTGAAACACTGATTCCTGTACAATCACTGAAGTTAAGCAACATTGAGTCTGCTCAGTACCTAGATGGGTGACCACTTGGGAATACCAGATGCTGTAAGCTTGGATGTGAGTTTAAGGGATAATGGCTCAGGGATAATTGTTAATCGGAGAACTGATTTCCAATTCCTGTTGAGTTCATTATATTCACTTATGCGCAAATACCTTTGGGAAAGGTATGAATCCATCTCTTCTCCCCCCGTTATGGGTTAAATAGTTTGACTTGTATCACTAAACCATTATTATCTCCCCTAAAAAATTCTTATAATCCCAAAATATTTTCTGGTTTTCAGTAACCTGCAAAGCTGTAGAAAATGAATCAATAACAAAAAAGAAAAACACCATCACAGCCATATGAACTGGGAAGGTTAGTTAAGTGACAAACATTGCTTAGATCTATAAAGGAAGTTCTGGAGAGCCGTGATCAGCCTACTTAATGAACTTGTGTAGATGGATGGCAGAACATGGGCTGGGAGGTATAGTAAGTGGACAAATATTGCTTAGAGCTGCAAAGAATAGGATGTTGTGGAGAACCATGATCAACCTACTTAAATGAAGAAAATCAACATTGAACAAGCCTCCTGCCATCAAAGTCAACAACTCAGACTTGGAGGTGATTCATGAATTCACATACCTTGGCTCTACCGTTTTCAAATCCCCCTCTCCCTTGACACTGAGGTCAAGAAATGGATTGGAGAAGCTGCCACCATGTTTGCTAGGCTGACCTTGAGAGTCTGGGAGAACAGAAAGCTTACTGCAAACACCAAAATTGCAGTCCATAGGGCATGTATGGCAGCAATACTATAGTACTTGAAGCAATGGATAAACTGTCTGAAGTTTTTTTTTTTTCTAACGACCACACAGACACCGCATTGGATCTTGATAATGACTGTGAAATTTGACAGTACTTGAACAAAAATAACAAAATATGTATATTGGACAGTTTATCCCCACCTTCGAGTGCAATACTCAACACTGGAAATTGGAAAAATACAACAAAAAATTAAACCGACTTTGTTGTTTCTTTTTAATCAAGCTTTTTAAGATGAATATATGCTGCCTAAATATACCTTATTCATATATATATATATATATATATATATATATATATATATATATATGGGCAGCAATCCCTCTTTTATACAAGTTTCAGAAGAATACCAGGTTGCACACAAAAGAATTCTAACACACAGACACCATATTTGGTTTTCGATAATGACTGAGATAGTACTTGGACAAAAATAACAAAATATGAACTTTGGACAGTTTATCCACAACTTTGAACACAATACTCAACAACTTATCTGAAAATTGGAAAATATAATGAAAATTAAGCAGATAGACCTTTGTTTAGATAAATATTGATGTTTCTGTTGAATTTAATCCATATATATATATATATATATATATATATATATATATATATATATATATATATAGATACACCTAGTGAGCCAGACAAACCTACCTAGGTTTCACCTAAACGGATCGTCAGGGAAAGTTTGGCTAACGAGGCAAAGAGAAACACTTATTTATAGGTGATAGCTAAAATCATTCCACGTGACAAAATAAAAACCCCAAAAAACAAAAAAACAAAAACAACCTAAGTGGGTGGGGGGATATTAAAAAAAAAAAAACCTCAGTGGAAAGTCAATAACGGGAAAACGTCTAATTTAGTAGCCAAGATTTTTTATGCCTACATACATTGAGAATTTCAGTTTTAGAGTTTAATAGCTGGTTAGGTTGATCATATAAAGCTATGGCTAATTTCTCCTCAGCACATAATTTGCAAAATTTATGGCCTGCTTTATATTTTGGGCATTTTTTTAATATTTCCCATTTAAGGATGGGGTCTATATTATCTTGTTTGGTTTTCCATACGTAGGTAGATAGCGTTGTTACTCGTATTGGGGGTTTTTTCTTTGGGCTTCAGACCTGCATCTGTGCGATTTTTTTGTCGGCAGAAGTCCATGTTTGTAGCTCTTTCTTTTTTTAAAACCTTTTTTTCCTCGAGATTGATTTGATTAGCAAATCAAAAATTGAGGGTTTTTCAAAACGAGTCTAGTTATCTATATTTATATGTATATATATATATATATATATATATATATATATATATATATATATATATATATAATCTTTCATATAAATGAGTTTATCTCTATTTATTATTTTTGTTTATAGATTTAAGGTTTTCTTTATGTATAAATTACCTTCTGATTGCTACTGTGTATAAAATGTCATTTCTTCTCTCTTTTTCTCTTCTTTTCTCCTCTGACCATTTTCAAGCATATCCAAACTTACACTACTTCCTAGTTTATATTTGCTCCCTTTTTCCTTTTTTCTTTCTTTCTCTGTCTGGCCATTTTTTTCAATAATTTATCATCCATTGACTGGTTTGTAAATTTTATTTCAATTTACAAGGTGAAAATGTTCATTAACCTAATGTAATCTTAATTCCTATCGTATGATATATATATGGGTATTAAAAAAATATAAATGTGCACACATATACTTGCACATATATATAATGAATTAACCTGACTTTAATGCATCAAGTCATCTGAAGATCATGTGAGTGTGAAACTCGGGTTATGACCAGGGCCATCCTTTCATAAGAATTAACATTATTGCTCAGTTTAGGTAATCTAGGCATTGGATACTTTTCTTTATTGAGTAATTAGGTTTGCCTTTAGACTTTTTTTTCTTTATTCAGTATTGTTATTTTTGTTTGAGATTTTATCTGGTTAAGGGTTTTAGGTCTGTTGGCAATTTGTCTGTTGCTTCCATCAACGGTTTTTTTTTTTTTTTTTTTTTTTATATACATAATGCTAATATGGTCGAATCATAATCTTCAAATGTGTACATGAAATAAGCTTTAGAGTAAAGGGCTGTAAAAATTGAAAACACTTTTGATATACCTTAATATGTAATGATAATAATATTAATAATAATCTAGTAGAGTCATAGTCTTTACATGTATTAGTCAATTAGATGTATACATGAAGTCATCTTTGGTGGTTAGAATACAAATTAAAGTACATTTAATATGATGTGACAAACTAAATTCAGCAGTTTTTTGGAATGATACCAAAAACTGAAAAGATTAAAATAGAAACTGAATTGCTATAATCTGTTGTTCATTTCATTTTTTTCTTTCAAAAACGAAGATATGTATTTCCGAATCAAAGATTTGTTTTAATCCTAATTTAGTGTTTTGTTTTTATATTATCATTTAGTTTCCTATCATTTTTTCTTATTTTATTTTCTTATTTTTTCTTATTAGTTTATTATTAATTACTAATTATTTTTACATTTAATATATGTTACTTTTATAAATCTATATAAAGTGCAGTGTGCATATGTCCGTCTACCTGTTTTCTGATCTTGGCAAATCATATAAACAAACTAAAGTAACAGGTAGTAATTATTGTAGTTACATGAGATTAAAAATTAAAAAAATAATTCATTTAAAATTAAATTTAAATATCAAAATGAAAAGTTTAAAAAAAAAACAATTCTTTATTAAAGCTTTAACTTTTTTCACGTTTTGTTGCAATTGATAAACTGTAATTAAAACTTAAGTGGGCCATGGTACATTGCTCATATGTTTTTTTTTCCTTTTTCTAGCACGCGTATTGTTACATATTCGAAATATTACATAATTAGGGTTCCCCAATTTCTTTTAAGAAGACTGACTTCATGTGAAGAGATCATAAAGAATGGTGATTTTTAAATGAAAATAAAAATTGCGCACAAAATAAATGTAAACAAATTACAGAGATCGGTTGCATATATGAAGAAAGATTATGGCGAATTAAGGTGTTGAATAGATTTCTAAATTCTTATAAGTTTTACGTACATAGGATGCTAAAGATAAAAGGCCAAAGACCTAAAAGTCCTCAACAGGAGCCAACTGAAGGGTGGCTTCTAGCTTAATATATTATAATGCCGGTCTGATATCTAACAAATTTTCACATTACATATGTTATCATTTTTTAATAAAGGTTTATTATGAATTATTACCGTATATTTCTGCATATAAGATGACCTTTAGATAAGACAAGAATAAAAAAGATAGCAAACTTTCATGAATTTATCCTATATCTGTAGTATAAGATGATGTTATTGGAAATGTTGTTACTTACTGTATCCTTAGAAAGTCAAAATAGACGAAACAACAAAACCAATTCTATATCATGTTTTTCCTACACACATCCCCTAAAAGGGAAACCATTGTTTTGTTTACCTCTCTTGTGAATACTGATTCTTCTTCTTCTTTTCCTATATCTAAACAGTTACAAACAGCCTGGTGTATTAATGGCCATTTACTTATACTTCATCAACAATCACAAAATAATAACTGCTAATAACAGTACAATAATATACAATAATAGTATGTTCCATTTTCAACATATTTTTTTTATACGTTATTGAAAGTTTAGTGAATGATAAAGGTTGCTGTAGACACAATCATAACTCGATGTTTACATTTTCTCAGCAGAGCTTACATGGATACAAGTTGATTTCGTTAATATGGAATTATTCTTCAAATAGGCAATTTTAAGATGAAGTTACACCCATAATATATAAGGTAGAAATGGTTTTATTATTTTTATTATCAGTTTATTTGATAACATGAATAATTTTATGTATGTTATTGTTTATCACATTGAAGCCAAGGTTAGCCAACCAACAAACATCACTCAGAATTTAGGGTTTCTTTTGTAGAATTGGAGTATAAAATGACTTCCAATTTTTAAGGGTGATTTTTTGGGATTTAAACATCATCTTATATGTGGAAATAAACACCAATTAGTCTTATATTTAATACATGTTAATTTTCTAAATATATTATAAAACTGGTCTAATATTTAACAAATTTTAACTAGTAACATTTTTTTTATTACCCTTGATTTATTTTACCGCCATTGCTGACTTAACTGGTGATTGTATAAAGAACGCATTCATTTCTTTGATTATGGCTTCAACTTTCTGAGGGAAAATGGAAAGATGTTGTTGAGTTTCTATCTGTTATTATTGAATCTTTTGCTCTGTAGACAAATACCTGCCACACTGCTGATAAAATATATCTTTACTTACATAATAACCAGAATGTTCTGCTAAGATGCATAAAGTTGGCTTCCAGCCAAGAACATTTTGTGCAGCCGTCTCTGCATACATTGATTGGTGCAATCTTTGGCTTAGACACAGCAAAGTAGGCAACATTTTGCAAAAAAAAAAAAAGGAAGGAAATAGATTTTTGCTTCAGTTTGAGAAATTACTACAAATGTATGACCAAGATTTGCTGTTCTAAAGTGAATATTTATAGCCTTCAGATAATATATTTGTGTTTCAAAGAAAAAGCGACCAAAATGTCATAGAGACTGGAATTCTGTCCCTAGTTTGGATGTTGCAAAAAAAGTCAAAGACTTTGGTTCAGTGGAAGAGACAAGTGACATCACAAGGACAAATTAAGGAGAATTAACTGAAGGGTCACAGAGAAAACGACTGCTGTAGAATCCTTTGAATCTGTGTCCAGCTCTTTGTGAACTTTAGCAACAAATGACCATGCAACTTTCAGGAAGTAGTCAATATCTATAAATTCCTATACTCTACCTTTAAGGCAATGATTACACTGTGCCTTTTCATTTGTTGACTTAGCATGAAGTTTGCCATCATTTATCTGAAAAGAAATGATAATCAGTACAAGTTAGAAAAGGGTTAGAGCTATTAAAAGACATGTCCTCAAAGAACCGAGCAACACTGTATGATTGCATAAGACCCCAGAGTGACCATTGTGGGGTTTTCAAAACACTCCATTTAAAGTATTATAGAAACTTAATTTGGGTTTTAATTTTCACATGGTATATTATCTTGAGTGTTCTGGATTTTACAGGTTAAGTAAAAAGGAAAAAAACAAAAATCTTTATTTTGAAAATTGAATTAAAAGGACAATATTAAAGAATTAAGTTTTGAAAATTCAGATATGCAAAAACTGATTTTATTTTATTTTCAGTTTAATCATTTAAAACAATTCATAATCACTCTATTTCAACATTTCAACTGTTTTCACACATTCCAAGCAATCTGGAATCTTTACGTGTTTCTACCACAATTATTACAGTTTTATGTGCTTGTAATTCACACAATTATTATGACCAAAACCAGAAATGTCTTGTAGTTACTTGACAGAGGTTTTCAAAAAGCTACTTGACTTATCATGAAAATTGGACTGATCACAGTACGAATGGAGGGTTAAAATTATTTTTCTCCAATTACTATATTAATATCTAGTAAATTTGGGGCATCAGTTTATTACTTAATAACAATAGAAAATCAATCCCCTATTTTATGTCCATTAAAGTCTTATCAATCCTAGTTTATGGTCATGTTCTTGTAATTCACAGAAATATTACAACTAAAACCAGAAATTCTTTGTAGTTACTTGAGAGTGATTCCGAAAGGTACTCGTCTAATCATGAACGTTGGACTTGTCATTTGTTAAATGTTAAGAAAAAACATTTTGTGGGTTGTTCAAATATGCCATGGTACTAACATTGAGTGAAAAATATTTATCTATTTTTTATTCTTTTTATATGATTTAGACATTATTTGATTTTTATGTCACCTCCCAAAAACTTGTGTAAAAATTTAATTAATGCACTTTTAAAGCAATTATCCTTTTTCAATGACAATGTGCAATTAATATTTGTCGTTTTTTGTAGGATTTAGATATTATCTGTCTATATTTCTGAGATGAGATATTGTAACTATTTACATTGTTTGGACTGTAGTCCTTATCCTTGTTGTCATATTCACAACGTTTCAGCCATTGTATACTCCAGCCTTCTTCGGGTGATTGGAATTTCGAACAGAACCTTTTATTTTGTCCACCAGGGTAGATTGTTCTAGTTTGGCACATGGAACAAGAACAATCTACCCCAGTGGATGAAATAAAGGGTTTGATTTTAAATTCCAATCATCTGAAGAAGGCCAGAGTGTACAACAGCTGAAACATTGTGAATAGGACAACAAAGATGAGGACAACATTCCAAACAATGTAAATAGTGTAAATTGATTTAGACATTATTTGGCTTTTATGTCATCTTTCAAAAACTTGTGTAAAGAATTTAATTCATTTTTAAAGCAATCATCCTCTCTTGATGACAATGTGTAATTAATGTCATTTTTTTGTCTTTTTTTTGTAGGATTTAGACATTATTTACTCATACCTACATGGAATGGAAGCTCTGTGTTTACTGCGAGAGTCGGCATTAAAGGCTCTTTGCAGAACTGTACGTTATGAACATCATGATGCTAATGAGATTTTGTACTGGTGAGTTTTACTTTTCTTTCTTTTCAATTTGATTTACAAAAAACAAAAAATAATTTCAATCGCAAATCTGAAATCACTTTTTTTTATTTAGTTTTCCTTTTTCAGTTTTTACTCCTGTTTAATTTCACTTTTATTTTAAATGGAAAAATTTAAAACCAGTTAAAATAGAATGAAACCATTTCAGACTTGATTGCTTCAATGAATTTCATAATAATCCAAATAAAAATTCTTACTTACAATGGTCAGGAATTCAGATCCCTTTCTTTTACATTGTTACCCTTTCCAAGGCTAAAGAGTTCACAGGGTCCTATTATTTATGAGGGTTTGAATTCAGTGTTTTCCTTCTGCTGTATTGGTTGCTCTAAAAAGGTAAATATCCCAAACTACCTTATTATAAATGTATAATGAAGCAGTCTGGGATTACTGGTAATATTACAAAAAGCTGGAAGTGGTCATGGACTTAGTCAGTACATAGTATGAAGCAGCCAATAAACAACCTGTAATGGCCAGAGAACCTAAGATCTGTTTTCACAAGGAAGGTGAATGCCCTGTGCAAAAGACCCAAATAATGCTGAATATTACTCTACTAAGTGGAGCCTGTGTTGTAAATCAGGAATTTCAAGGAAGAGCAGTGAACAGCTACTACTGTTTCTCACTTGGACTATATGGAGTGATATTGGTCCGATGGAGCTATCATGGAATACCCTGATTGCATTGGACCCATTGGCAATATTCCTCCTGCAATCTACTTATGATCTACCAAATGCAACCAACCTCAAGCTGATGGGGATGGGTACACTGACACCAATGTATGTGTATTATGTCAGTGATCGAGGCACTTTATGTCATGTGCTCTCTGCATGCATACAATCGCTGCAAATGTACACATTGTATCATAACAAAGTGCTGGAAGTGGTCATGGATTTAGTCAGTACACAATGTGAAGCAGCCAATAAACAACCTATAACAGCTAGAGAACCTAAGATCTGTTTTTACAAGTGTTATGGTCCGGTTCCTTGTACCACGGTGATAGTCCAATATAGAACCAATAAAGAAGAACTTGTATACGGATATGGAATAATACAGATATATTACAAACAGGAATATATAGAGAGAGGTAGAAAAGTGTTAATACGAACAATCAGGTTTAGTAGTAATTGTCTGAACGCGACTCTGTTTCGGACTGTCTCTGACTCGACTGACTGAATCACAGACTCCTGACGGACTTCACTCCAGACTTCAGACAGAACTTCCTGCTTCCTCTTGAGATGCAGTATTTATTACATTTGAAATAGTCCATTATGTTATTATGGGTAAGGTCCCATAACAACAAAGAAGATGAACGCCCTTTGTGAAAGGCCCAAATAACTCTGAATATTACTCTACTGAGTAGAGCCTGTGATAGAAGGGTGTTAGTTGATCTTAGAACACCTCTGCAATTACTGATACACATCATTCAGACAGACGCACACTCTGACATTGTAGTGGGATCTGATTCAAAGAAGTGTGTCCTCCTAGTAGAATTAACAGTTCCATGGTAGGAGGACGGGGAAGAGGAGGTGCACAAGTGAAAGAAAAAATGCTATGAATTTCTGCGATCTGACTGCATAGAAAAGGAATGGACATGTCATGTGCTACCTATTGAGGTCGGGTGATAGGGATTCCTTGGACGATCAATCATTTCCTTCCTTTTGAAGGTGGGAATAAATGGCCTGAACCTAAAGCATTCTTCACATTGTCTCTAGACCATGGCTCAACAGGTATTGAGTTGGATCTGATCAAGATCCAAAATAAATAAAGTTAAATAAAACAATGCTTGCAACACAATACTAGTTCCAATGTGAAACACATCTGTTTATTTTCCATTTGATGTCATTAATGACAGTTGCTATGAGCTTGTTGTGTATTTTAATACAACATTGAAAATCTCAGTTGCAGTTGTAAAAAGAAATCACAAGAGGCTGACATGTATAAAAAAAAAATACCCTGTCTGGTGACACCAAGGGTGGCAGTACTGCATTAGCCACCAAAACTGTGTTACCTCCCATAATTGGCAGCTGACAAGGGCAGGATATTGCATATGTTTTCACATGTTCTATGTAGAAAATTGAATGAGGGTTTGAATTCAGAGTTTTCCTTCTCTTAGACTGTTTGCCCTACCAAAGCTAAAGAGCCCAGACTACCTTATTATTTATGATGGTTTGAATTCAGAGTTTTCTTTCTTCTAGGCTGGTTGCCCCTACCAAAGCTAAAGAGCCCATACTACCCTATTATTTATTAGGGTTTTGAATTAAGGCACCTGATCATAATTCTCCCCTTTTACTCTCACTCATGAACAGAGAAGGAGTTAGGATTTTATTGGACTATTTAAAAAAATTATTCAGTGATAAATAAAATTATGTTTTCACATTTTTTTTTTGTAATTTGGTAGAAATATTTTGAGGTTTGTCATTGAATTAAAATATGCATGTGCACATGCAACTGAAATGGATTTCTTTGTCACAAGGGCTAATTTTTTTCTGTCTGACAACAACACATAGGTAACAGGAAAAGTGTAGAAAGCAAAATGTTTGGCCCTTTTGTGACTCCTTTATTTAAAGTGAATATATTTTCTGATTACTGCAGTGTTTTATATGGACAAACTGGATGTGGAATTGGATCATCTTGTCATCAGCGAATGCGGAGGGTAGAAAATTAGTAAAAAAATAATTAGAAAATATAATGGAGTATTCTTTATATAAAATCCATTTTCTGGCTGAAAAAGTCATTAGGAGCTGAATTACAAAAATATCTTTTTAGCTATATTGGAATAAACATGGTTGATATGAGTTTCTCTTTCAACGCATGTCTTGGCCTTTGGGCCGGTCTTTCCTCACTGAAAAATGCAAATATACAAGTAACATCTCCGCC
This sequence comes from Acanthosepion pharaonis, assembly GCA_903632075.3. Taxonomy (NCBI): domain Eukaryota; kingdom Metazoa; phylum Mollusca; class Cephalopoda; order Sepiida; family Sepiidae; genus Acanthosepion; species Acanthosepion pharaonis. The sequence continues at coordinate 260,527 of CAHIKZ030005561.1, forward strand.
ATAACTCTGTAATTTTATTTATTTTGTATTTTTATTTTTTTCCTCAATGGGAGTTGATAGGTTTGCCTATCATCCGGTTCACACTCCTCCCCAGTCTTTTGCAAAGGAGTAGAGGTTGATCCCTTGTTTTCTGTTTAGGATTGGGTTTCTGGTTCCATCTAAATTTATTTTCATTCTCTTTCACTCTCAGTAGCCCCTTGCATCTTAGTGGCATTATCACTTTGTATGGGGTGAATTGATACAAAAAAAAATAAAAATAAAACCAATTATGTGGAGATGGTAATGACACTTTCTGCAGTTATATAAAAATTTTATTCCCTACTAAATCTAAGTTCTTGTCTTAAATACAAAAACTTAGTAGAAATAACAAATCATAATAGGTTCAAAATTACAAAACAAAACTCAACGACTGTAAAATTTTGAAGGAAAAACGTTTATTACACAATTACGAAAAAGGTACAAATACTTTAAAGATTTTGTTTCTACCAAATTCAAGTTCCTGTGTCAGGCACAAAAACTTAGTAAAAATAACAAGTCATAATAATAGGCACAAAATTATGAAACAAGACAATCACTGTGTAAAATTTTAAAAGGAAAAACACAATTATGAAAAAAGGTACAATACAAGTTTGCAGAAAAATTTCCTTTTGTGTGCCTATTAAAGCAGAGTAACATTTTCAAGAATTACCAACGAAAAGTGGAAAATAATTACAGCAAAGCAAAAACAAGGACTTTGTAAATGACAAAAAGAGCAAACAATATAAGAATTGACTTCAAATGCCTTTTGCTCTTTGATGTTGAATTGCCTTCTTCCCTTAGTGTTAAAAGTCTTCTTCCCCATCTACTGACCTAGACTCTATTTACTCAGAAATATAGGCTCACAAAGACCCTCACACCCCCACCTCCGTTCGTGTTTTTACTAGACCTTGAGACCATGTCTCTCATTGGTCAGAATATATGAAAAAAATAATTTTCAATAAGCTAGGAATGTATCCTTCACAAATTTTGGTGAGATTTAACCACTGAGCTGAAAAAGATATACAAGTGGAACAAGTTTTTACACAAACCATGTGGCCTTGATAAAAAATGCAATTCTCTCAAAAGAATATGTATTTAAAAAAAAAACTAGGCTGTTAAACATCAAATTAATGAATCAGAGAGCATAGTTTGAATTCCATTTGGATCCATTACATTCATTTACGTGCTAATACCCGTGGGAAAGGTATGAATCCTCTTCTTCTCCCCCTACAACCATCGATAAATAGCAGGACAGACAGGGTTCTATAGCCTTGGGTGGCAACTGGTCTAGGAGAAGGTAACTCTGAATTCAAAAAATAGCCTGGTAAGGGTAGGGCTTCACCAGGTTATCTTGCCCAAGAAACACCACTTCTACTGCGGATGCATTATATGTACCCATACAACCCTGATGGGTCACAGGATCTTGCAATCGTGTGTACATTTTTAAAAGTAGTAAAATAAAATTTTTATAGTTATAGCAGCTTGGGATTGCTGTTGATTTGTGTTGCTTTATTATTTTTCTTGGTCTATTTTATACACGTAAAATGTTTGAAGGAAGAAAAAGAAACAAAAGTCCTTAAGAAAAACTAAAAACAATGAAGTAATGATGGGAAAAATAGACAAAGAAATGACTCAAAAAACAAATAGAAACATCTGCAGTGTTCAGTTCTTTTGCTTTGTTTGCCAGGATACATAAGACATTACTCAATACTTGCAGATGTTTGTCCATGTTGCTTAAGTATCGATGTTTGTTGCCTGTCAGAAGTGACACGGAAAAAGAAAATGGCTGACAGGCTGATTTTTAACAAAGTTTTTTTTCCTTCTGTCGCTTACTGTTCTGTAGGCAAAAAAATTCAAAAGCATCTTGTCTTTAGTCTTTACATGTGTACAACCATCTTGTTACAAATGTAGATTTTTTTGTTTTTTATTTTATTTCATTAGAAACACACAAAATGAGTATTGAACTGTTATGTAATATCAGTCTTCCTAAATGGCAGTGAATGGCAGACAATCTCCTTATAAATCTTTTCTGTTAATTCTCCCAAAAATAAAAAGAATTAACATCTGTCTATATTTCTGAGATGAGGTATTGTAATAATTTAAATTGTTTGAACTGTTGTCCTCATCTTTATTGTCATGTTCACAATGTTTACATCTTTGTACACTCTGGCATTTATTTAGAATTTATATTTACTAAAAAATTCTCCCAGAGTAATTGTGGACAATTCGGGTGTGCTATTTCTAAGTGTGGGGGTCACTGTTTGTGCTAACCCCAATAAACAAGCCCAACACACAGATTTTTTTTTTTTCTTTTTCTTTTTAATTGTAAAAAATTCCTTGTAAGTACCTCAAATATCATCTGCACTTATGAAAATGTGGATAACTCCCTGATGGACTGAACAGATGAACAACAACAAAATTTTAGAGAAAATGGAAATCAAAAAGACTTAGAATTGAAAGATATAAGTGAAATTCCTATGGCACATAATGAGGAAAGAGGGCTTGAAATATTTAACACTCATAGGACATTTTGAAGACAGGAGTGATAGAAGAAAACAGTGAATAACCTAGCTAGTGAGATTGTGTAAATCGTTGGCAGAACAGGGATTAGGAGAGACTACCAAAAAAAAAGAAAATTAAAAGAACTCCAAAGGACAGGAAGTTAGAATTAGAAAGAACTCGAGAGGACAGGAAGTTAGAATTAGAAAGGACAGGAAGTTAGAATTAGAAAGGACAGGAAGTTAGAATTAGAAAGGACAGGAAGGAAAGAACTCGAGAGGACAGAAAGTTAGAATTAGAAAGGACAGGAAGTTAGAATTAGAAAGGACAGGAAGTTAGAATTAGAAAGAACAATTAGAAAGAACACGAGAGGACAGGAAGTTAGAATTGGAAAGAACTCGAGAGGACAGGAAGTTAGAATTAGAAAGGACAGGAAGTTAGAATTGGAAAGAACTCGAGAGGACAGAAAGTTAGAATTAGAAAGGACAGGAAGTTAGAATTAGAAAGGACTCGAGAGGACAGGAAGTTAAAATTGGAAAGAACTCGAGAGGACAGGAAGTTAGAATTGTAAAGAACTCAAAAGGACAGGAAGTTATAAAGAGCCATGAAAATCCATGTCCTAAAGAGATATGGCACAGATAAGATTAATAATTTTCCTTAAAAGTAAAGTCTTTAAAAAGAAAAAAAACTCTTGATGTCTACAATCTATGTTATCAGTTTGTCGGGTGTGCATCTGATCACAATAATTGGAATGACGCTGCTTGGAGTGGAAGGTGTCACTTTGAGGAAGAGGAGGAGAAGAGGAGACACGTAAGGCTTAAAAGAAATGTGCATAAAGGTGTTCCCCGTTGAACTTCCTGAAGACACACACAGGCAGCTCAAGCTGATGTGTACAGATTGTGGTAGAGTGTATTTGTTGATGACTGGTCTAAGGAGTCACTTGAGAGTGCACCAATGGAGGTTGGCAATTGACTATAAAGCTATAGACATCCAGCAGCTGAAATGTGATATTTGCAGTAAGACATGCAGGTCCAGAAACATTTTCATGCAGTACTTTTAAATTGCATGATAATGTAACACCCACTGTTGCATCTCTTAAGTGCCCTGTTTGTGCCAGAGTATGTAGGTCCTTTGTTCAGCACATCTGTAGATATTCTCCAAAAAGATATGTAGTAATGGCTGTACTCAGACACAAGTTGGCAACCATAATATATATATATATATATATATATATATATATATATATATATATATATATATATTGTGTATTTAGGCAGCAATCCTTCATTTATACATGTTTCATTAAAGATGACTGACAAGGTACTGCGATTAAGCTTTTTATTTAATTTTTCTTATGTTCAAATAAATGTTTTCTTTTCTAAATACAAAGTGTGCAAAAACTGTCCAAATCTTCTGTAATTCCAAATGCTTTCTGCTATACTTTTAGCCATTATCAAAGATGATTTTATTTTTGCTTTTTAATTGGGTGTATGGGCAGTGAGTATGTTTCTAGAGTTATACGGATGTTTTATTTTCTGAGCACAGCACATTGTGGCTGTGTTCATAGTTAATGTTGGCTTTTTCTTTTTTATTATTAAGGTTGCGATGGATAAATTGTCGTCTAAAATTATGCAAAAATGAAAATAAAACTGACATCTCATTTTAACAGATATATTTACCAAAATTACCCAAGAATATCTTGAAATACTAAAGTGTTAATTTATTCAATAAAATCGCCATTGGCTTTAGCCACAGCCTCCAGATGACTTCAGAATCTCCTATATCTCTTCTGTCTTCTTGTTTAAGTTGGTGAATGCTGCCATAATTTTTGTCTTCAGTTCATCTTTGGTGTTACAATGAGTTTTATTGGTCTCTCGCTCAACTGTGCCCCAATCAAGGGAGTTGCAATTTGAGGAGTTAGGTGGCCAAATGTAAGGGCTGATGTGATCGCAGAAATTGTCTGACAGCCATGATTGGGTTTTCCTGCTTGTGTGCAAAGTCCTGTCGCCAGACATAGTGTCTTCCATCAGTCACCTTCTTGACCCAGGGCAGCACTACCTCCTCAAGGCACTTGATGTAAGCCGCCATATTGAGTCTGAGGCCCTGTGGGAAGATGAACTGAGGCATAATGTTGCCATCATTAGTGATCACTCCAAACACCTTCGTTGCACCCCAAATACCTGAAATGTTTGTATTGAAGTTTCTGGCAATACAGCATGCCATTTCCAAATTTCTGCTGGGGTGAATTGTGTCATGGTACTCTTTTTCTTTTTTTTTTTCTCTTTTTTTCTTTTTTCTCACAGATGGTGCCCAACTGACCCTACTCTACTGTGCAGCTGACAAAATCAAAAACAAACAATGCGCATGCGTGAAATTAAAAATATAAAATGGTGACAATTTACCCATCACACCCTGTGTATATATTTTCAATTCAGTTTCTTTGTGACTGCTCTTACCATTTTGACTCCAACTGTTACTCAGACTAGCTACTTGATATGTTGTCCTTTTATTTATAGTTGACGTGAGAACTTAGCTGTAGACACATGAATATGCACAAATATTTAACAGAAAAATATTCAACTATATTTGAATGTGTGCTACTCCATTGGTATACAATTTTTAATAACTTAATAACTATACATGCTTAAAAGCTGGGATTTGGCAAATTATTAATTTGATATGTTTTAAATGCTGTATGAATCTTATCTTTCTCCATAAAGTTAATCATATTTTATTCCAAGCTGATATTCACTCAGTAGGGATATCATATTTTAATTTTTTGATATCATATTTAAATTTATTAGTAATATTCAATGAAAAGTTCTTCTTTTGTTTGAAACTGATTAATTAATAGAATACATTCTAATAATATATCCACTATAACGTGGATTTGGATAATTTGTTCTTTTTACCAAATCATACAGATTTATAAAGTTTTTCTTCACAATCATTACAAGACATTGTTGGATCCGATGCCAGTTGAATTTTTCCATAATTTTACTGGTAGATTTGTAAATATGCAAGATGGACTCCAATGCAAAAAAATGCTCAGCTCAATTTGAAAGTGTTACTTGAAGAGTATCAAATTCCTAACATTATAACTTCATATACACACTTAAAATACAGTTTTGCACGTTAATAATTTGATATGTTTTAAATGATCTGCAAATTCATCTTTCTCCATAAATTAAGTTGGTATTCACTCAGTCAAGATATTGTACCTTAATATACGTTCTAATAAAAAGACTATTTTACACCGATCCCTTTATTTAGTCCATGGGGGAAAATTTGTTCTAATTCCATGTGCCATGGTAAAGAGTTCAGTTCAAAATTCCAATGTATATCACCTGAAGAAGTCTGGAGTATACAATGGTTGAAACATCATGAATATGGTGATAAAGATGAGGACAACAGCCCAAACAATTGTGTAAATAGTTACAACACCCAATATCCGAAACTGTTTAACTAACAGAATATTCTTTAACATGTCCGCCATAATTTGTATTTGTTAATTTGTCCATTTTATCAAATTTTAATTTATATATGGATTTTTGAAGTTTTTCTTCACACTCATTACAAAACGTTGTCTGATCTGAAGTCTTATTTATTTTATACCACAGTTTAATTTTCCCATCATTTTAATTTTGTACGTTATCATTTCACTCTTGGTATTTTTTAGCTTGAGTTAAAAATGAAACCCTGGCTAAATAAAATCATTAATGAAAACCTGAATCCTCTGTTCAGTGTATCAATTACTGTCTGAAAAATCAGGTACTTAATCCTGTCTAATTTCAAATCTTAAGCTCATTCATTATCCTGCATCATTGACAACAGAGATTAAATTGCTTGTCTGGTTTATATTTAATGAATTTACTGATCATCTTACACTACGGTAAGATTTTTTTTCCCCCCCATTTCTGAAGAATTAAGTTTCTTTCTTGCATACCAAACGTTTTGACTCGTAGAGTTACTTCCCTTACATAGATTTTTTTTTCTATATTTTTTTACATTTTGCTAGGGCAGCGATGATACAGCCCCCCTTGAACACACTAAATCTCACTTTTTATAAAGATAGTATTCAGATAAAATACAAATTTTGTTGTAACCTAATTATTTACAATAATGTAGATCATATGCAATATCAGTAAATAATTCAAGTAAACAATTCTATTTCTAGTTAACAATTAACAATTCTGAAGTATTCAGTTACACGACCCAAACATCCAAGTTTACAGCACCTGGTGGTCACCCATCTAAATACTGACTAAGCTTGATTTTACTTAACTTGGTGATCATACATTAATCTATGTTTCAATGTTTATGAAGTGAATTTCATTATAAATTCATTGATTTCTCAGGCTGTATGTATATGTGTGTATTGAATTACCTAAAGTCTTTCTTTTGTTTGTATGAAATGGCATTAGGAGTGTTTAGTAAATTCATTTAAAAAACAAATTGCTTTTGATTTTATTGAGACAGCTATCATGTTAGAAATCATTAAAAAGGTTTTTAGCTTATTTTTTATTCTCACAAAGACAGGAATATAAGCAATATTTTTGGCATATAATACTGTATTTTTTTAAACTTTAAGAAAGGTAAAAATCTAACTTAAAAAGATTTCAGCAGTTTATAGGGAGGACTACTTTATTTACATATAAAAGTCATTACTCGAAAATAATCAGTGTTATACAATGTAGAAGATAGCTATTATATTCAAAATGTTCAAATCAAGAAATAAAAATCATTTGCTCTTGATTGGTTATATTAGTCTCTTAGATGTGTGGCTTCCATATAATTTAAGTAAAATAATAAAAACTAAGGCAGTAATCAGTGTTGGGATTTTCAACTCTTAACTAAAATGGCTAATCTTGTCAATCTGGTCCTTTTTTTAAACACAGCCATGTTGATTAAACATTTAAACAATGTTTTATCTATTTTGATATGATTGGCCAATTCAGTACAAATGCTGGTATCAGGAATTTTTTTTTGTGAGATTTATTTTAATTTTTATTAAGATTTATATCTTAATTGTTATGATCAACATGACTCTGTAACGTTCAAGCCTTCTTTCAGACTGTCAGTTTAGTTTGGTTCTTTTCATTGATAGATAATATTTACCTCTCTGGCTATATAGATGCTTTGTTCAGTTAAAATCAGTTCAAACTTCCAATAATGTTTATTAGGAATTATGTTGATTGGGATAAAAAAGCAGCAGTTCACAAGATCTTTGATATTTCAATTAAAATGGAGTCTTGAAGCAAAAGTTTTAGAAAAATAATTTAATCTTTGTTTTGTTTTCATAGAACTTTGTCCCACATGATTAATTTTTCACTTGTACATCTTTGATAATCATATATTATTAAATGAAGCATTGTCAGCCATTATTATTAATTTTTGACTAGGATTTACTTTCATCTTCATTTTTATGAGATGAAGCATTGTCAGCCATTATTAATTTTTGATTAGTATTTACTTTCCTTTTTCTTTCCTTATTAAATGAAGTGTTGTCAACAATTATTATTACTTTTTAACTCGTATATACTTTTATCTTCATTTTTTGCTTGTGTATTATTGTAATTTTACTCAGGTCCTTAATCTATAGCAGTGAATAGACAGCATGAATTGAAAAAAAATAAGTTCTTATCCTTTCTGATTCAAAATGAACACTCCCTCTTCAACTTTTGAAGTAAAATGTTATCTCTGTTTTTTTTTTTTTTTTGTTTCATTCTTCCCCTTGACTTGATACTAAATCTTTTGAGACCAGGTATGTTCACCTGGCAGCCATGATGTTTTCTCCATGGCAAAAACCACATGTATCTTTTAGTTTTCGCACTGTAACAATCTTTGAAAATCTGCAGAAAAATATTTTCTATTGGAATCATTTCTTCAAGAATTTCCTTTATTCATTCTTTCATTCATATCCTCTTCAAGACATTTGGGATGTGTTTTATTTTATGATTAACTCTTCTGTCTTTAATTTCATTTTTCTTCCATTTTTCCATTGCATCTTTTTTCCATTTCTGTTTCACATTCTTGAATAAAGAATCTGAAAAATACCAGTTCTTACAATTTCCTTACCAGATCTGTGTGTGGATTAGTCTACTTTTCATAGATATCTGCATACTACCCATGAAAAATGAGATGAATTTTTTATAGTTGGATCAGCATTTCTGCTTCAAATCAGTGTATCTTTGTGTAACGTTATCTTTGTAATGTCTAAAAATTAGATTCAGAGTTACATGTTTCATATTTAAAATTATTGTTCATTCATTTCTGAACTCATTCAAATTAACCTCGGTCATGATAGCCTCTGATTTTCTGCTCATGGATAAGGCGTTTATATAACGTCCTGTCATCTGGTTGTCTTATGTGTGTATATCCTAAATTCAACTGGGTTTACATCATGTTTGTATGTCTGCACAGCCACTGATATCTTTTGAGAAGACCTGATTCTGCACTTGATGGCTATAAGGTTACCTTCTCTAATACAGCAAGCTCTTTTGATGTTCTGATGTGACATGGGGTGCAAAGCTTCATTTGGTATTTCTTAGAGTGAGGCCAGTATGTATTAGGGTCACCACAGTGTTCCTCTTAGAACAAGGAATATATACACAACAATTTATATACATTGAAATGAATTCAACCACAACTTCAATCTAAATGCCATACATATTAAGAGAAAATAAAATACTCAGAAAATTATAAAAAGAATTTATTTTGAGTCATTAAAATTCATAGTTTACAAAACAAGAAAAAAAATTATTGCTTTTTGAGGTAATTTTTTTTTTTTAATCAGTTAACCCCAAGCAAGGCGATAATGCCACTAAGACGCAAGGGGTTACTGGGAGTGAAAAAGAATGAGAAGACTTTAGAAGGAATGGGAAACTAAACAGTAAACAAGGGATAAACTTCTGCTCCTGATCAAAAGACTGTGAAGGAGTGTGAACTGGATGAAAGGTGAACCTATTGATTCCTATTGATTAATAAAAATTAAATATTAAATAAGATGTCCGAGTTTAGGTGGAGAAATTGGAAAAATAAAGTAGTCTTTATAAGGAACCGGAAACCCAGCCCTATACAAGGAATAAACCCCTCCTCCTATAAAAAAGAGCAAAGAAGAGTAAGGTGACTTTTTTATAAAACTGTGGTATATTTCCTGACTAAGAGTCTTTCAAATAAAAAAAACACACTCTGAGACAAGGAATAATTAATTAGTTTTTTATGCGATTTTACTGTTCTCATCTTGGTTGTCATAGTTACAGCATCTTTGAGATAAGCAGTTAATTGTCCCTGAATATTGATAAGGAATTCAATTATGATTAAATCTGAACATTGCTACGATGTAATCACATCTGAACATTGCAAATAAAGTGTGATCAAAAAGAAAATGATAGCACTAGAATGGTGAAAATATGAATACTTGGAATTGTAATCAAGCATTTGCAAGTAAATCAGCTTTTGGCATTAAATAACCCCTGTGAGTGTTGATATGCCAGTAAACAAGATGAGAACTTAAACAAAACAAATCAAAATCACTTCCCTGCTAACTAGAATCTTCAAAAATCTAAATGCAACATCAATTGCTATCTTCTGTTTGTTTTTAATTCTGTCGTTTTTTTGTTCTTTCTTCAATCCTCCCTTTTTTTGGTGTGGGGGGGGGTCTCATTCTCTTTCATTTTCTCTCCCTGTAATTCCCCTTGCATTCTAGTGGCATTGTTGCCTTACTTGGGGTGAAATGATTAAGATAAAACAATCTGCAGAAATCTTTCAGTATAATTTCTTCATCATTTTTTTAGTGGTAGAAAAGCATAAATTAGTTTAAGATTCATTTTAATAAAGGAATTGGATGGTGATTTTTTTTTTTCAGCACTTAAAGTTTAATATAGCAACTACGAGGTGCATTGCCAAAGTTTTGAGACATTTTCAGGTGAGACCTTTATTAATTTCAAAAAGTTATAAAACTCTAATCTCCATCAAAGTCTGACTTCAATTTTGTAGTGCTCCAGCTGCTTTATGAATATCCCATAGAAGTCATCCAAAGTGAAGGTGTCCAGGACACATATCACAGCTTCCTTATCTTCTCAATGTCTTCAAAACAATTGCCCCTGAGGTTCTCCTTCAGTATGGGAAACAACCAAAAGTCACAGGGAGCAAGGTCTGGAATGTAGGGAGGGTGAGACAATTTTGACGGCCATGGACCATCTCCTTGCTGTCACCAATGCATCTTTCCTCCTGTTCATCACTGAATATCCAGAGAACAAACTTTGCACAAATTTTGCACATGTTCAGATCTTCATGAATAATTCTGTGTGCAGTTGCAACACCAACTCAAAACTCTATGCTTATTGTCTTTAGAGACACAATGGTCTTCATCCAGAAAATTATGAATATTTTCAACTATCTCTGATGTTTCAATGTCCTTCTTCCTCCCGTATATCTCACCTCTTCTCTATTGTCCTTGTGCCAGCAAAAAACAGATGCTCAGCTCGTATGACAATCCAAAAATAATCTGGAGGATTTCCTAAGTTTCTCTAGTGTTTGTGCCCAGTTTAACACAAAACTTCATTGCATAGCAAGCTTTCAAATTGTCTTCACCTTGTCAGTTGTGACAAGCAGTGTTTAGTACTGTGTTCAAAGAGCTGTTACAGCCATCTTCTTCAATCTGGAATAACAAAAATTAGAAGGTCAGCTTATTAGATATATAGCAATGGTAGACTAAAATTACTATTATTTAGGACATATATAAATGCCTCTTCTAAAAAAAAAAAAATGTCTTATAGAATGCACCTCATACTTCAATTAAAAAAATTAAGTTTAAAAAATCAATCACAAAAAGTAAATAAAATTAAACATCCATCTTAATACTAACTGGTAGTGAAAACCCAAATTTGGCAATGTAGGTTCAAACAAGAAGTTTCTCCACCTCATGTACAAATAGGGTCTTTGATATTGTAATGTTTGTTCAGAAAAAATGTTAAAATCTGCCTAAATTAAGATTTTTGTTTTGGTTTGGTTTATTTTGTTTTATGACTTATTGACCTCAATGGGTTATTTAATGCCAAGTTTGTATGAATAGAATAAGTATTTGTAAAAAATCAGTTTATAGATCAGATTTCATTAACATGTTTCTGTAAATAGGGTTTTTGTCAAGAGTCAAATGTATTGCTGGTAATATTTTTTTTTCAAAAATGTACTGCTGATAATTTTACTATAAAAATCTATTTTTATAATTTCATAGTATTTTGACTCCAGTTTGGGCTTTAACTATTTGCCCATAGCTGGGGCCCTATCAGGTGCTACCACCCTGGGTCAGGGCAGACCTGAGAACAGCATTTAAAAGGTGGTTCCATGCTCCTCGAAACCTCCCGAACAGAGGCCTTGCAGACAGATATAGTTTATCGTCATACCCAGTATGCTAAGACTTTTGTAAAATGAACAAGTTTCATTTTCTGTTAATCAGTTTCAGACAAAATAAAAACAGCTTTTTAACGAAAATTACTAAGATGCAATAACCCTATTGAGTGGATAGCAACTTAAATTGTAATGGAAAAAGATAAAAATCATGCAGCATTTCAAACATATATCAAATTATTAATCTGCAAAGTTTCAAGTATTAAGTATGTATAGTTATTAAGTTTTAAGAAATGTTACTCTTCAAGTAACACATATTCAAACAGAGCCAGGCATTTTTCTGTTAAATACTCATACCTATTCATGTGTCTATGATTAAGTCCACATGTCAATTATAAATAAAATTATCTTTCTAATGAAAGTTATTAAGATAGAAACTAAATTAAAATAAAATTTAATTAATTTATGAAGAAAGATAAAAATTATACAGCATTTAAAACATTATTAATATGTAAGAAATGTTTTAGTTATTTTTAATCATGTATAGTTATTAGAAATTTGATAGTCTTCAAATAACACACTTTAGAATTGAATTAAGTATTTTTCTGTTAAATATTTATACATATTTGGTGTTTGCTATTATGTTTTGCACATAAGGTATAATTAAAAGGACAGTGTATTTGAGTAGTTAGTCAGTGTCCAAAGCAGTCCATGTGATGGTCCAAGTAGCAGCCATCCATAACAGTCCAAGTCAAAGACATGGATTAAACCTTCCTGTGTCTAGTCTATTTCCTGTTGTACAAAAACTGATTTCATATGAAGGAACTGAACTATACAAAAAAATAAAAAAACGGAAAAACAGTTTTTGTAAAACACCAACAATTTTTGGAATATAAAAACGTTGTATTTTCACTTTATCTGCTTTTTAAGTTTGTCTTTCCTTCTTCTTTATGGACAAGTTGAATATTTTTACAAGGACAAATTTTCTCCTCTTCATCCTTCCCCAGAATAAAACTAATAACTTTAGATGCCCAAGAAAAAACAAATTAATATAAAATATAAACTTTTTTCCTGTTTTTTTTGGGGGTGGGTGCGAGTTGAATATTTTTACAAGGACAGATTTTCATCTTGTCAACTTTCTAAAATTAGAACTAAACAAAAATATATTATTTTTTAATAATTTTTAGTTTATTAATATTTGACCGTTGAAATGATTTTACGAGTCTGACTTCCTTTTCTTATTAAAACCTCCTGTTTATTGGATATTGAGGAAAATTCCGAACCTTCCGACTATTAAGACATCCACTCCAAAACTTGGAGTTGATTTCCAATGTTGATCACACTGACTCCGCCACGTTAAGTTTCTTGATCATCTTTTACATTCCTTACTAGAATATTTTAAAAAAAAAAAAACTCAAGGGAAGTTACTCAGTTAAAATAGAACCAAAGTTCTCTCCCCTGAAACAAAACTCAAGATTTTCTCGTATGTATTTATTATGAGATTAACAGGTTACAGTTTATATTTAAAATTTTTCTTTTAATTAATTAATATTTACTGATGTTTGTGCAATTAGAATTTTTACATTGTGTATCATTTAATATTATAATTTAAAATTGCTCATTTTCTCTTCGTTTTTATGGGATATCCCTTTGTCAATTTGTGTTTTAATTTGAAATAATTTTTCACCAGAAACTTTTCAACATCTTCTCTTTTAGATTTATAAAATAAATATAAGAAATTCTCCATAGTCCAAAAGAAAAATTAAAACAAATCCATCATTTTAAAAATATGTTAACCTAAGTTTCTGATATTAAATTTCAGAAAGAATAGAAAAATTAAAAAGATTGTTGTAAATTTTCTTGAATTGTTTTCTTGAAATTGTTTTCATATTTATGGCCATATCATGCTGAAACACCAGTTACTGTAAAAACATTGAAGTTAAGCAACGTCGATCGTGTTCAGTACCTCGATGGGTGACCACTTGAGAATACCAGGTGCTGTAAATTTTGATGTGCAGTTAGTGTAATGGATAATGGTTTGGAATTGTTAATCAGACTGAGTTTGTTACATTTATTTACATGCAAATACCCTTGGGAATGATATGAATCCACCTCTTCTCCCTCCAGCTGTGGGTTAATTAGTAAGAAGTATATCACTAAATTATTTTTATCTAAAAAAAAAAAAATTAGAATCTAAAAATATTTTCTGGCTTTAAATAACCTGCAAAGGGTTGATCAACTGTAGAAAATGAATTAATCAATGAAATATAGATTAGCTACACAGGCATTTCTTTTAGATTTATTTATATTCTCTAGAATATAAACGTAGAGAAACTACCGTGGCCACAAAATGAGGGTTCAATATATATATATATATATATATATATATATATATATATATATATATATATATATATATATATATATTTGATCTCCCACTTTATGTCCGGATTATTTCTTGTTTCTCTATCAAATTCTGATCAGATAATAATGCACCTCCTCTTTCCCATCCAGCTAAGACTCATATCATTAAACCATTTTATCTAAAAAAAAAAAAATTTCTTAGAATCTAAAAATACTTTCTGCCTTTAAATAAACTGCAAAGGGTTGGTAATCCATAAAAAAAGAACCTGTCTTTGAATTTGTTTTCAAGATTATTATCATGGTGTAGATTAAAAGTATTATTGAATTTGTGCTAGTTTAATTATTAACAATGATGGTAGCAGTTATTATTTTTATATCTTTTTCATTCCTTTCTCATTCTTCATAATGATTTCCATATACAAAAAATGAATAATTACACTGTGTGACACAATGGACGTTCATGTAGAAGAGGCAAAGGTGATTTTTATCTAGATCTCAAATGTTTCTGATTTATGACCGGCAATTGGGTTCTTTTGAAATTTTCTAAGTGGCATCCATTTTGATTGAAGTGGAACTGAACAGTAAAGGAGCAGCAATGGGTGTTTTTGGAGATCAAGTAAATGACAAAACTGGACATTGATTATTTCTGGGTGACGGTCAATATTGACCCTTGAACTGCATAAACTAAATTTCATAGGTCATTTCCATATTGATGCCAATTATCCATCAAAAATTATCTGCTCTTCACACAGCATGGGGGTGGGCTTTTTTCAAAGCTGTGAAGTAAATCCATTTTCTGGCAGTTGTCCAAAATGTCACCTACCTATCCACCTAATTGAAGCCCTGAATAAAATGTCTAAATATGAAATTGGTGACAGGGTTCATATTCTCATTTCTTGATGTACCATTTGTTTCTTTCTGAATTTCTGGGGTGAGAAGTTATGATTATTTACGTCTGTCCTGGGTGAGACAATAAACTATGTCCAGCAGCAAGGCCTCTGATCAGAAGGTTTTGAGGAGTGTGGAACCATCTTTTAATTTCTGGTGTTCCCAGGTCCACCCTGGCCTGGGGTGTTAACACCTATTAGGGTCAGCATTAAATAACCCATTATTTATGTGTGGACTATTGTCCTCATCTTTGTTGTTACTATCACCTGATGGTCTTCTGTTTGAATTTCTGGGATGAGGAGTTATCATTATTTACATGTGGACTAGTGTCCTCATCTTTGTTTTTGTTATCACAAACTTTCAGCTGTTCAAGGAGGGAACAACAGCTGAAATGTTGTGATAACAACAATAACAAAGATGAGTACAATAGTCCGCATGAAAATAGTTTAAAGTAGCATTTGTTTTTCATCTTATGAGCATGCAGCAGGCCCTTTCCCAGCTTTCTGTGTACGCCGAGAATGGGAAATTGAAATTCAATGTGGGGTAATCATTGGCCAGTCTTGGACAATGGTCACATTGTATGTATAGGTAAGACTTAACATTTTTGTCCATTTTGCTTTTATGTGTTAAAGAATAAAATATATAATTATTCAATAATAAATAGGATTATTTAAAAAATTTTTTCTTGTCGAAATATACTTAGTCCTGCCATTGACATGCACACAATTTGAAGGAAACTGAAAATTATATATGTGTCATGAAGGTGAATTTCCCTTTCTCTCTAGGTATCAGCAAAACAGAATCTAAGCCAAAATGTGTGGCCTTTTGAAGTCATTTTTATGTATTTAGACTGAATACATTTTCTAATAAATGTATTTTAAATGGACAAATAATTTAGATTTGAAAGTTGATTTTCTTGTCAGTGAAGGTATGAACTAGTTTTCAAATAAAAGAAATTGCATCTGAAAACAAATAACTGTATTGAGTGGACATTGTTTGCCAGAATAAAAATTCTTATTTTGCACTTTAAATTTTCAGCATTACCAATTTGTTCCCATTTTGTGCAATGCTTTCAGGCACAATACAATTATGACTAATTGCATAAAGAGACTCAAACAAAATGGCTGCTGTGTTTTTAAGATGCTTTCTCATTGCAGTACCTAGCGATGCTAATTATTTATTTTGGCTGAGTTACACCTGCCTTGCTTTATTGTTTATGTAAGAATCAATAAGACAGATTTCTGCCTCTAGTAGAGGCTACTTTCCCATTCCCCATAAGACTTAAAATTGACATCAGGCATAATCTATAACTGAACTTTTTTTTACATCTGCATTCTCTCAAATTAATTTTAAATAAACTGGATGAATTTCAGCCAAAATAAATGGATTTCACTCCGTTTAATTTTAAGCTTGTAGTAAACAAAAAATCAAGCATATAAATAAACAGACTTGTATTTTTCATGGATTTTTTTCATGCATATTTTTCATGGATTTTTAATTGCATATTTTTCATGGATTTTTAATTGCAGTTATCTTGATCATAGCGTCATTTTATTTATTTTTTATTTTCAATTAATTAACATTTCTGTCAAGTACACAAATTTAAATATCTGGGAAGTGTTGTAACAGATGATAGAAAATGTAAGACCAAAAGGTGAACTGGAATAGCAAAAAATGCCTTCTCAAAGCTAAACAAAGTATTAAGAAACAGGAAAATTTCATTAGAAGCAAGGGAAAGAGTACTCAACTGTAATGTAATACCAATTCTCCTGCATGGCAGTGAAAGCTTGACAATTTCTTTACAGAAGAGGAGGAAACTTGAGGCAACAGAGATAGGATTCTGCAGAAGGATGCTGAGAATGTTATGGAATGCACATGTAAGTAATGAAGAAGTTTCAAGTAAAATGGGAACAAAAGAGACATGTCTACTTAGAAGCAGAAAGGGACAGTTGAAGTTTCTGGGACACATAATGAGGAAAGAGAGCTTGGAGAATTTGACACTTACAGGACATATTGGAAGCAATAGTGACAGAGGGAAATGAGTTTGTGTAAATGAATGGTGGAAGCCAGAAGGATAGTAAAAAGACAAACATTACTAAAAGCTACAAAGGCTAGGAAACTGTGGAGAGCCATGATTACCCATGTCCTTAAAGGACAGAATAAATAGAATAATGAAAAGAAGTATTCCATTGTTTTTATTTCAGAATCTGTTTTTCTCAAAGATAATCTGTACACAAACCGGTATCCCAAAATATTTGACATGGGATAAGATCCAAGATAGAATTGCAATGAATTTGGGAAATATGGCAAACAAATACGCATGCACAGTAATTCTCTTGCATACTAAATACATCTGCCAGTGCAATTAAACTATTTTCTTCAGTTTTTTATGGCTAAGCATTTTTTGTTTTCAGAAAGGTATGCTTATTATTTTCTGAATAATTTTTTCTATGGCACGATTATTTTTGTTCCACTTCATTAAATTTATAGTATTATTTTATAAACTGAAAAATTCCAATTGTCGTGACTGTTCCAGATGGAACTTGTTTTGGGTACAAAAGGTAACGAAAAGACAGAAGGGGAAAAAAGATGGCGGAAATAGGAGAAAAAGAAGAAAGGATGTAAGGAACTAAAAGAGAATGTAGAAGAAAGAAAAAAATTAAAAGAGAAAAAGATGAAGGAAAGAGGAGAAAAAGAAAAAAAATTAAAAGAGAAGAAAGAGAAAAAGATGAAGAAAAAAATGAGAAAAAGAAAAAAATTAAAAGAAAGAAGGGGGAGAAAGATGACATAAGGAGAAAAAGAAGAAAAAACTAAAAGAGAAGGGGGAAAAGTTGAAGGAAGGAAGGGAATAAGAAAAAATAAAAGTGAAGCAAGAGGAAAAAGATGAAAAGAAAAAGAGAAAGAAGGGGAAAAAGTTGAAAGAAAGAGGAGAAAAAAAAACTAAAAGAAAAAAGGGGGAAAGGATGAAAAAAGAAGGAGGAGGAGAAGAAAAAACTAAAAGAAAAGGTAGAAAAAAGATAAAAAAAAAGAAACTGAAAGAGAAGTAAGCCAGGCCAGGAAGAAGAGAGGTAGAAGGATGAGATGAGGAGAAAGTGGTTGGTAAAAAAACAGAAACAGAAAAATTAATTAATGCAATATGAGAATAGGTAATTAAAATGGACAAGAAGTGAACTCTAATTTTTACTCATATTTTTTTTATTGCATTTTGTACCTCTAATAAAATCTTTATATAAAAAATTAAAAAAATCAAGAAAACAAAAAATGGGAGATGATCTCCCTTCTTTACCTCTCTGTGAGTGATCATGTTTCTCCACAACTTCCTGTTCTTTGTGGCACTTACAATCCTTGTTCTGCCAACCATTTACACAAAAAAAATATATATATTTTCTTTGTGGCATGACAATTTGAGTTTATTAAAAGAGAGCAGTTTCCTTTTTTTAATACATTAAAATTAACAAGCCACTCCTTGCCCCATTTAACAACAGATTGTAAGTCATTTTTGAGAGCAGCTGGCAATTTTGACCTTATTGACCCTATCAGACTTACTGTTCACAGAGGAGTAAATAGTTGTGTCATCAGCATAGATACCGAGCTGAGAACTGATGACATCAGGAAAGTCATTTATGGGAATTAGAAACAACATAGGTCCATAGATAAAACCCTGGGGAACACCTGCATTAAGGCAAAAAGATCTAGAAGAGTGGCCATTCAAGACAACTTTCATTTCAGAATTCGATAAAGACTGAATCAGTTCAAATATTCATCCAGAAATACCATAACCTTTCAATTTGTGAAGAAGACAAATATGACAAACCCTGTCAAATGCCTTTGAGATATGCAAAGCAGCAGGCCAAGTTTCATTGTTCTTATCTAAAGCTTTCACTAAAAATGGGTAAAAAAAAAAAAAGAAACCTTTTTTTTATGGCATGACTATTTTGTTTGAGTTCATTAAATGTCTACTCTTGTTTTAAAAGATGAAAAATTCTTATCGGCCTGACTTATTCCAACAGCATTTGATTTTGGTAACGACGAGTTTAAGCATCTGCTTAGTTCAGGGATTAAGTATTTATGGTCATTTATATTTGAATCTGTAAGCGTTTAGTAGGTGGCCCCTTTTTAGTAGAGATCTCTCCCTGCCCCCTTGCAGGGGATGTAGCCAGCATATTCTTGGCCTCGCAAAAAAAAGGCGCAAAAAGTATAAGGGATGCTGAGATAAATATGGGGCGTCTCAAATGAAGTATTTTAAAGTGGACTAAAACCTCATTTCTCTGGGGAAGTTGTCTTAATTTCAATTTCAGGAAAAAGTTTGCTTTTTCTTCTTTTTTTTACTTAATGTAAGGCCCAAGAGCCACTCAAAGTAGAGGGCTACTGAATTATCTTGGTTTTATGGCTGTAATAAGAAAGGGTAAGAAGCGCAGATTATGCAGATGGGATAGATAACGGTTGACTCTAGACTTGAATCATTTGACTGCAGCTTGTAAACCTTAATAAGGGCTCACTCAATTTTCAGATCTCCATCTGACTTAGAGAGCACAGAAGAGTAGCTCACTTCTAATTAATGTATTTGATCCAAGAGGGTATAATTTGGGGGATCAGTTTTTTATTTTCATCAAGTAATAAACTGATCACCCTCTTGTATTACTACATGTTTAATAACTGGGAAAAAAAAAATTTATAATTTGAAAAATTCCCATTGACATGACTAATCCAAGCTGTGCTTGAATTTGGTATGAAAGAGTTTAAAAATCTTCATGATTCGTGGATCCATATTTACGGTTGTTTAAATTTGAGTCTGTAAGCATTTGTTACGTGGCCCCATTTCATGATGATCTTACCCGACTGCAATGGATGTAGCTAGCATATTCCAGGAACCACTGATAGGACAAAAAGTATAAGGGATAATTTATTTATTTATTTATTTTTTTTTTTACAGCAGTGTTTACACTGTACAAAGACTGAGGGCCACTTACAGAGTAAGAGGCACAGTTTATGCGGATATTCATAGAAGATAACGATTAACCCTAGACTTGAACAGGTTAAGATTATAGCAATCAGGGAATCATCTTGGGAATCAGTTTCACATTTACAGGAAGAGGCTGTTCGAGTGGAACTTCTCACCACTGAAATACGGAGAGAATGAGGTTGGTTTGCTACAATGTGTGTGGTATGGCGGGTCCTGGATGTGAAGGTGAGGCCTGGCAAAACCAAGAAATGCAGTTCGTCTGAGCATTTTCCATGAAAGTAGCAACAGAACAGTGAGAATTTTGCTATATCTTGGCTATTGGAGAGAGGTTGGAGGGTGGAAAATAATTTGTCACCCACAGGAACTTGGAAATGCTTTTGGACTCAATCAAGACTCCATTTTTGAACTGATCTGGCTCTTATAAATGTAGACAATATTACAAAGAGTTAGGTACTTACTGTAACAGTACAGGGAACTAACTATTTTTTGTGTATTTTTAAGGATGAATCATATGAACGAGTTTTACTTGAGGGAGTTTAAGGCCCAATAGTGTCTCAAGGTACGGAGCCTTCCCAAGGAGACATCCATTCATCATGACTGGTGGTCATTTGGGGTTTCGATCATTAATGATGGAATGTAACTTGTTTGTTTTTCAAGGCATTGAATGGAACCACCCAGTTTTTTCCCCCCACTGAGAAGTTAAAGCTAGATTGGATGTGAGATCAGCTGCCAATCTCTGGTCATCACAAGTTTTGGAGGTGCCCCATATATTGTTTTTTCATTAGCATAGATATTCACAAATGATCCGAGTATACTGTTAGGCATATCATTTATGTAAAGTAAAAAGAGGCTTGGTCTAAGATGTGACCCCCTGGGAGATGCCTGCATTGATTGCTAGGGTTTCGGAAAACTGTCCGTTAGTGTGATATCTCAAAGAGAGTATTTTGAAGAGGACTAAGGCCTTATTACCCAAGGGAATTATTTGTCTAATTTTATTTTCAGGAATTTTTTTTTTCACTATTATTCACTCGATACAAGGCCCAAGAGCCACTCAAGGTAGAGGGTTACTTAATTAGGTTGTTTTTATCTATGTAAGAGGAAAGTGTAAGAAATGCAGATTATGAGGATAGGATAGATACTGGTTGATGCAAGACATGAATAGATCATGACAGCAGTGATCAAGGAAGCATTTTCTTGGGAGTCTGTTCTACAAAGCAGTGGCTCTTGGGAAGAAACTGTCCAAATGGAACTTCCTTCTTACTAATGGAATACGAAGGGAACAAGGATGAGTTAACCTTGCGTAGATATCATGGTGGATCTTAGCCATAAAGATCTGAACTCTTTTCTTTTCACAAAGATGTTCACCCTCTATGAGAGCCACTTGAGGTAGAGGGTTACTGAGTAAGAGGTATTGTTTATGGGGATATGTGGGGAAGATAATGGTTAACCCTACACATGAACAGGTTAAGATTGTAGTGATTGGGGAAGCATCTACTTGAGAGTTAGTTCCATTGAACATAGATTCATCGGAAGAAGCTGATCAAGTGGAACTTATATCTCATCAATAAAACACAAAGGGAATAAGGGTGGTTCACTATAATATGCATAGCATGGCAGGTCTTAGCTGTAAAGGTTAGTACTATTGGAACTAAGGAATGTAGTTTATCAGAACATTTTCTATGGAAATAGCAGTAGAGAAGCAAGAGGCTTGCAACGTTTCATCTGCAGGAAAGAGGTTGTAAATAATTTGTCATCTACAAGGACACAGAGATGCTTTTGAATTCTATTGAGACTGCAAAGTGAAGACTGCACATCTCATGCACATATATGCATCCGTCCTCCATTCCTTGGCCTGATCTGGCTCTTTTAAAGGTGGATGGTAGCAGGGGGAGTCAGGTACTTATATATAGGGAACCGACCATTTTTCCAGCCTCTTTCCACTTGAGGACTGCATTGAGTTTAAGTCCCAATAGGTGCTCAGGGCATGGGGGTACCCTGGGGGAACATGGTGAAAGTAAGGAACATTTTTCATAGAAATGGCAGTAGTTGTGAGAGTCTTGCAATATTTCATATGTGGGAAAGGGTTTGAAGGGTGGAAAGAATTTCTTCCCTCCCAAAGGGCTGTGTAAATGCTTTTTAACTTCATCAAGGCTGGAAAGTGAGGATTGTACAGCTCCAACCCAAATATGGCAGTAGTACTGCATTTTTGACGTGTTCAAATTCTTGTAAAGATAATGCATGGCTGGTATTGGGCATGAATAATTATCTCTGTGGTATGGTTATTTCATTCCATTTCTTTAATTATTTCACACCATGCAAGGCGGGAATGCCACTAGTATGCAGAGGGTTATAGGGTGTGAAAGTGAGAGAAAAGACTGAGTATAGGGAGGATTGAGGAAAGGACAAAAGATGAACGGGATTAAAGAAGATAGAAAATGACAATTGACATTGCATTTAAATTTTGTTAATCATTTCACCTCAGGCAAGGCAGGAATGCCACTAGTACGCAGGGAGTTACAGGGAGTGAAAGTGAGAGAAAAGACTGAGTATTGGGAGGATTGAGGAAAGGATGAAAGATGAACGGGACTCAAGAAGATAGAAAATGGCGATTAAGGTTGCATTTAAATTGTTGAAGATTCTAGTTATTGGGAAAGCAAGTAAACATAAAGGAGTTCCACAGGTGGGAAGTGCAAGAAAAGAAACTGTTGGAGTAGAAGTGGTGGTTACATTTAATTATTAAAAAGGCAGGACTGAGATGTCAGTCTAGTAGCATGCTTAAATTCTTTTAGCTGGGACACCAGGGAAAAAAGCTCATCAGAGCACTTGCTATAAATATATGTGTAAAAAAGACAAAGGGAAAACATGCCACATTGGTAAGAAAGTGACTGAAGTCAAGGTGCCTGATTAGGATCAAATGCATTACAGGTCCTTTGGATTTTGTCAAAAATCCCTGAATGTACAGCAGGAGCACCAGATCAGATACAGCAGCAGTATTCAATGGTTGACTTGTAAATATGCAAGATGGATTCTGATGAGAAAAATTTTCTAGCATGACACAGTGAGCCAACTTTCCTTACAGTAGATACATTTATTGATTTGACGTAGTCACTTCACTTCATATCATTGGGAAAATTTAAGGCCAAGAAATCAAAGTCTGTTGCTCTCTAGGAGTTTAACATCAGCCATGTTGATGTCAGGCAGAAAAGTTTTTCTGTGGTGGTAAAATGAAAGCAGTTTTGTTTTTGGAGGCATTAAAATTTACAAGTCATTTGCTGCCCCAGTTAACCACTGATTGGAGGTCCTTTTCAAGAGCAGTGGCAGGTAACTCATTTGATAACTTGGTAAATTCTGACCAGCATGAATATTCCTGATGAAATTTGATCAGAAAAGAGTACCTTTTTACCTGACATCTTGGCTTCAGTCACTTTTCCACTGCTATAATGTAGCTTCACTGCTGTTTCTATAAATACTTCCATGATAATTATTCTGAGGAACTTTCCTCTATGGTACCAAGTCTCAATGAATTTAAGTGTAATACTAGATTGACAGCAAGGTCTCATCATTTTACAGTTGGAATGGCTTGATATAACTATTTGCTAACAATTTCTTCTCTCACACTTCTCACTTGTGCAACTCTCGTTTGGCTTCTTGTTTTCTAATCAATTCTGATCTTCAAAAATTTAAACGAAATGCCAATAGTTATCTTCTGTTTTCTCAATTCATGTTCTTTTATTTTTCTCACTTCTTAATAATAATGTTTTTTCTCATATTCTTTCACACTTAGTACCTCTGCGTATTAGTGGCTTTATTGCCTTGCTTGGGGCAAAATTTAAATGATATGTCAATCATTATCTTCTGTTTTTTCAATTCATGTTTTTTTATATTTTTAACTTATTAATGTTTCTTCTCATATTCTTTGACATTTAATACCCCTGTGTATTTGTGGCTTTATTACCTTGCTTGGAGTGAAATGATTAATATATTCACACATATATAGGCAAGGTAATGTACAAACACACACTCACTCTTGTATAGAGGATATTAATAAAATTGATGTTGCCCTGTGTGCAATGTTTTTGCTCATCAGTTCTATCTTGTCTCTTCTCAAGACGCTTAAGGTCTTTGAAGGTCGGATGGAATGATGTTGTGTGCCATACTTGGATCGCATTCCATTTAATGACTCTAACTTTAAAGCTATTCAAACTATTCTACTTATCAAAATGTATGAAATCCAGATGTCAACAATGCTAGCAAAACAAAGCAGAGAAAAAGAAACAAGAAAGGAAACATTGCTTAGGAAAATCTGCTTGAAAGAGAAAATGTAAAAAAGAAAATGGTATTTACCTGCATGATATTTTAAAAGAAACTGTTGGACAATGTTGTAATGTGAAAGACTATAAGAGGAAAGAGAGGGAAGGAGAGAATAGGAGTTGGAGAAAAGGAGAAAAGAAAGAAGGTGAAAAAGAAGGAATTGAGGGAGGGAAAGAAAGAAGAAAAGAAGAAGAGAATAAAAGGAAGGAAGGAAAAAAGGGAATGGAAGGAGGGAAAGAAAGAAAAGGAGAAGAGAATAAGAGAAGGGAAGGAAAAAGAGTGAGCAAAACAGAGGCAGATAAGAAAGAAGACAGAAGAATTCCACATGCATTTTCATAATAAAAATCATTTCCAATGCATTTTTGTAGTTAATACCTTTTCCAATGCATTTTCATAGTAAACTCATTTACAATGCATTTTTATAGTAAACTAATTTCCAATGCACTTTCATATTAAAATCATTTAGAATGCTTTTTTATAATAAAAATCATTTCCAATGCTTTTTTATAATAAAAATCATTTCCAATGCATTTTTATAATAAAAATCATTTCCAATGCATTTTCATAATAAAAGTCATTTCCAATGCATTTTCATAATAAAAGTCATTTCCAATGCATTTTCATAATAAAAGTCATTTCCAATTCATTTTCATAATAATAATAATCATTTCTAACATATTTTCCTAATAATAATCATTTCCCATGCATTTTCCTAATAATAATCATTTCCAATGCATTTTCCTAATAATAATCATTTCCAATGCATTTTCATAATAATAATAATCATTTTTAGGTCCCTTAGTCAATGATGTTTAGTGAAATAGTCTCCTTAATTGTTACTACTGAGTTGTGAGTTCAATCCTCACTGGATGCCTCATACAAAACTTAAATGTTAAATAATCCAACAATAATTGATATTATTTAAAATCCCCCAACCCAACCATTTCCTCCCTTAGAGTAATTTTGTGTGTTGATAAATACTTTTGGCAGAAGACAAAAAAATATTTAATCAAATATCATTGAATTTTATAATGTTTTTATAAATATTTTCTTTATAAATATTTTCTTTATGTCATCAGAATTGTCTTCCACACCATCCCAAAAATGTCTCAAGAGAGCTAGAATTTTCTCCATTCTTGAGATAGTCGGTATTAAATGCTTCTCATGGGATTATGGTTTTCCTGTTCAAAGTATGGAAGCTACTGACATGGTGCAATTTGTTTTCAACAGCCAATCTGTTGATGTCAGCCATCAAGTTTTCATTACATCGGTGGTAGACAAGAAGATCTGCAAGTATAGCTCTCTGGCTGACAGACACAAGTTCATAGCTGTGGCCATGGAGACAGCTGGCTTGGTAAGTTATAGGATGATGAAACTGTTTTGTCTGATTGGCTCGAGAGCAGTTGCAGTCACCGATACCAGACATGAAATGGCCTGGTTGCTCCAGTGTATCTCCTATGCTTCCAATTCAAGCAGCAATTTCTCAATCATCACAGCTGGAAGCAGAAACTTGACTGTTTCAATCCCCTACTAAAATATTGCAAGTTGGTACTACTTAAATAGACTGGTCCACTCATAAAAAATAAGAAATATTTTGGGAGAAAACAGGTGACTGATATAAAAAGAGCCTGGTTACTCCATTGGATCTCCTATGCTATCAATTCAAGCAAACGTTTCTCAGTCCTTACAGTTGGAAGCAGGGGCACTACAACATGTAAAGGTTTGCAAGCTTGTTCCACTATATCAGTTATGACTGAATAGTGAATTCAATCCTTACTGGGTGCCCCATACTTTCAGTCTTGTGCTATGCTTTGAAAATCATTTGGGGCACTTTGATGTGCTGTAATGGTTAGCAAACTTATTTCTCTAGATCAATTACGACTGAATAGTGAGTTCGATTCTCACTGGGTGCCCCATATTTTCAGCTTTGTCCCACATCTAAGCCATGCTAAGAAAATCATCATCACAGCTGGAAAAAGAAATTTGACCATTTCAATTCCATACTAAAATATTGCAATTTCTAAAACCCAAGTTGTCACTACTGGTCCACTTATAAAAAAAAAATAGGAAATATTTTGGTAGGAAATAAATTTTATAAATTAGTATTTTTTAGATCTTCCTTAAGCTATAGAACTTGTCAGAATCAAAAATTATTGATTTCTCATTGATTTAAAAGTAAGGTCTTGTTTATAATATCAATACAGTATAAAATCAATACCTGACTTTTTAAAAGTCAAGTTATTGGCCTCAGGTTAAGTTACTTTGCTCTTTGTCTATGTCATGTTTGAAACTGCTTTTCTTAAATTATTTCCACTCAAGTAAGGTAATGGAAGCCACTAAAATACAAACGGTTAGTGACGTAAGAAACCGAGATGGCAATAATATCCGGATTCAAATAGAAGATGATGAATGATGTCACATTTAAATTTTTGAAGTTGACAGGAGAATAAGAAAATTTAAGAGTGTTCTACAAGAAAAAGAAACTATTAACATAGAACTTACAGTTCTAACAATTCCAACACTAAAATGATGAGACCTAACTGCCAATCTAGTACTGCATTTAAATTCAAAAAGTCAATGTACTAAAGAGGAAAGCTAATCAGAACAATTACCATGAAAATATTTATAGAAAAGGCACAGGGAAGCTACATTTTGGTGGTCTTTGATAACATTTTAATTTTCTGATATTTTAATAATTTTTTTTTTTTTTTTATATAAAAACATTTTTCCTCTGGGATTTTTTTGGGGGAAGCATTTTTTGTCTGAGATCTTTTGGGGGGAGAAACACCTGTACAAACATTTGAGGTTCGTAATTATTTGTCTTAAATTAAAAATTAACAGATGTATCATTTCATTAATTTACCTCAAATTTTATTTTTTAATTAAAATGTATTTTATCTGTTTGTTCTTTATTTAAAAGAAAACATTTTGTAATCTCCTCTCCTGCAGGAAATCCATTTTCAAATGCAAAATCACTAAGTCCAAAAACTCTGTAAAAGCAGGGATTGATTTGATACTATATTGCTATTATAAATGGGACCCTCTTCTAAATTGATAAAAATTTCAATATTTTTATTCTGACAATTAGAAGTGGGTGTCCTGTTTATAATATCTATATGGTGTTAAATTGATCCCTGACTTTGAAGAGTTACTGGCCTTAGGTTAAATCAATTAGCTGTTGTTTACAAATGTCCAACAATCCTGGGTAAGACAATAAACTACATCTGTGTTACGGGTAAGAAAATAAACATTTGATAGCAAGGCCTTTGATCAGAAGGTTTTGAGCGTCGAACCACCTCTTTATTGCTGGTGTTCCCTATTTCACCCTGTGGTAGCCCCTGTCATGGTCCTAGCTATGGGCAAATAGTTAAACACCCCCCCGCCAAAGGGGTCAAAACACTATGAAAGTATAAAGATAGGTTTTAATACCAGCAATGTTTTTTTTGGAAAAATTACTAGCAGTAAATTTTTGAAAAAGAAAAATTATTACTAGCAGTACATTTTTGAAAAAGAAAATATTATGAGCAGTACATTTTTGAAAAAGAAAAATATTATGAGCAGTACATTTTTGGAAAAAAAAAATTATTACCAGCAATACATTTTTGAAAAAAATATTATATATAATACATTTTGGAAAAAAAAAGTGTTACCAGTAATAAAAAAAAAAAAAGTGTTACCAGTAATAAAAATAAAAAAAGTATTACCAGTAATAAAAATAAAAAATTAAATAACTCATAGAGGTTGATATGCCACAAAACGAAACGAACCAAACCAAACCAAACCAATGTCCAATTTGAAAATGTGCTAATATTGTCGATATCTCCATAAATTTTCAATTTTTTAAAACTTTTTAAAACTCTTTTGTACGGGATTTTTTTAAATATGTGTACAAAAATTTGAGGTTCATAATTATCTTAAATTATTGTGAACTAGAGAAATATTTGTCTATATTTCTGAGATGAGGTATTATATACATTATTTACATTATTTGGACTATTGTCCTCATTTTAGTCGCCATATTTATTACAGTGTTTCAGCCGTTGTATGCTCCGGCCTTCTTCAGGTGGTTGGGATGTCGCACTGAACCCTTTATTTCACTCGCTTAGAACTTGGAGAGGGGAATTAACAGGAGATAACTGATAACTGACATCCATTAAACATGTCATGTGGAACTAGAACAGTCTACCCCAGTGGGTGAAATAAAGGGTTCAGTTCGACATTCCAACCACCTGAAGAAGGCTAGAGTGTACAACAACTGAAATGTAATAAATATGGTGACAAAGAGGAGGACAATAGTCCAAATAATGTAAATAAGGAGAAATATTCTTGAGTTTTTTTGGCATTTGACAGAAAGTTACATCCCCCATAAAAGATTTTTTTTATTTTATTGTATTTTGTCATATAGGGATAAAGTGTCACTGCTGACATTTGGATTTGAACACAGATCACCAGAGAGCAAGCACAGTCAATCACATCTTGAAATAATTAGATCACGTGACGGGTAAAGGAAAAATATATATATGGGAATTAGCAGCGTTTGACTGGAGATTGTTCAAAGGCATTACTATTGTTGTATCTATGATTTACAAAGTCTCTCCCACAAATGGTCATTACAAAAAATTTACTATAAGTCTTTTATATTTTTATACACATATATCTTCCTGGCATCAGTTTAAACTGACACCATCTTTTATTCTGTATATTTAAGCTATAATCATAGACTTTTTGGAAATGGAGAATTTCACTAAACTATGTTAGAAAATTTTCAAGTTTTCATCTGAAATCAAGCAATATAAACTTTAAACAAAATAGTGACAATATATGAAAAAAAAAAAAACAGGTATCAGTCGAACCCATATTCTCCAGGAGTCTGTTTAAACTGACACTTTTTTTCTATATACCCGAACTGTAATTTTAAACTATAATTTCGGGAAGTGAAAATTTCACTGAAATATGATAGAAAACTTCCAATATTTCATTTGACATCAAGAACATGCAAATCTTAAGCCAAATGATAACAATATATGGTAAAAGTAAGTGTCAGTTCAAACTGAGGCCCAAAGGATATAGGTGGTGGCTGTGGGAAAAAGTATAGCTGAAAACTTGCTCCATCACATAGTCTCATCATTGTTTTCATGGAAATAAATATGAGGCATTACTATTGGAGCACCCATAATAATTGCTGTGGTTAAGGTAATTTGAATAAAAATGAGCAAGTGAAGGAAAATTGTCTGCTAAGTGGTTGGACAATTATGGAGAACATTTTATTCTCAACTGCTTATGAGATCGCGAAGAAAAGCTTAAAAGGTTTTTTATGAAACTTTAATGGATAGATAAAGGTTAGATAATTAAAAAAAAAAAAGATGGCAACCTTGGACAAAACAAACCTCGTATTGACTCTACAATTGCGTGCCATTTTTTTTTTATTGCACTTATCTCTAAAAACAACCTCAGTCAGGAAAATTTTTCCCTTGTCATTGATTTTTAAGTAAAGTGAGCCATTATGGATGCTTTTCACTTGTTTTCATTGGCTTCTTTCAGCCAAGGATGAACTGAATGCCAAATAAAATATTCCTGACTTTTCTCTCTTTGGTTAAACAAGCAGAAGAATATCTCTGCCTGTAAAAGTCTGAAATCTACAACAGTAAATGCTAGAAATACAAATGAGTTAATTTTGTCAAACCCTGATCTCTGTTTTGCATAAGAGATTTCTTTGATAATTCTTACTCTGATTGGTCAGTCTTAGAATATGCTAGTTGCAGAAGGGTAAGACTCCTAACCAACTTCGCCACTTAGATATAAACCAACCATTGTTTAGCTTATGGTCATATCACATTAAAACACCTGTTACTGTATGATCACTGAAGTTAAGCAACATCAAGCCTAGTTAATGCTTAAATGGGTGCAATGGAATGTCCCACTCTCTCTATTGCCTATTGTGGACTGACTATATCAGTAAATATATATAGTGTGCACAGGATATACCTGGCAGACTTGCTTCGGCAATTAGTTGGAGATTCGTCTCCGGCTGTACTGGTTGAACTCTCTGACTTCAGGCAGAGAGGAACCCAGACAAGGCTTTGCCAAAGGGCAGAGTCTCATCTGGGGTGGTAGACAGCTACCCCATTTCGTGTATACGGGGTCTATAGGAAATTTTTGCCCAAGCCCAAGGGCTCAGTTTTAACCCTGCATTAAAAACGGCCTTGTGCCACATACTGCCTTACGGGGAGGTGAGGTAAATAACTTTGCTTCAGGAATTACTAGCTTGCTAACTGATTCCCTGTCTTTCAGTAGTGTATTCTCTTTTACAATAAACCTCTCTTTCATTCATCCACGTGCATGTTGCTGTTCCTTTTATTCGGGTACCACCTTTGTCTTTTTGTAACCTCTTTAAGGATACAACAGGTCAGTGTTTGGGAATACCAGGTGCTGTAAGCTTGGGTGTGAAGGTGGTGTAATGAATAATGGCTTACAAATATTAATCAGGGAGCTGAGTTCCAGCTGGGTTCGTTATATTAACTTAATGCAAATACCCTTAGGAAAAGTATGAATACACCACTTCCCCCTCACTATGGGTTAATTAATAAGACTTGTATCACTAAATCATTATGATCTCCAAAAAAGAGAAAATTTTTACAATCTAAGAATATGTTCTGGCTTTAAATAATCTTCAAGGGGTTGATAAATCATAAAAAATGAATGAATCAGTCAATGTCTATGTTTTTGACTCAAGTCTGAACTTGAACTATGTCTGCCTTTTTGAATCGGGTGTAAATGAGACTTATGTTGGCCTTTATGATTTAAGTGTAAACTGGACATATGCACAGAAGAAAACCACCTACCTTCAAAGTGTTTGAGGGCATATGCCTGCCGATGCCATTGGTTTCATGATACAAAGAAAAACCGAGGCAGATTCATTCTGTCGATGATAACAGAAAACAGTTGTTGGAATAGCCTGGATATGCTGCCTACAGTTTGCTGGAAATTGTTTTTCAACTCTTTGAAGAAATGTTTAACAGTACTTCAGTATTTACACTATTTGTGTTCAGGCTGTTGTCCCCATCTTTGTTGTTGTTATCACAACGTTTTGGCCATCGTTCCCTCCAGCTTTCCTCAGGTGTATATTTCCCTCCCTCTAGGCTACTACCTTCATGGTAGGCCTAGCATAGAAAGAAATACAATACGAGAGCTGCTAATAAAGAAAGATAGACAAATGACAGCAAGGCTTCAGTAGCAGCAGTTAAAATCTCACAGCCAGCAGCAACAGTTGCAACCTAATCAGTAGTTAGGTTAAGTTTAAGGCTTCAAGTTTACTACAGTAAATTATCCTTTAGGACAATGGCTTGTTAGTTTGGTGACATAGTGGTTGTGAGTTCAATCTCTGGGTCAGGCAGTGTGTACTTGCATTCAGTGGAAATAGGCGAGCAATAACTTATAACACTACTAAATAAAATAACAACTAGAAAATATCCCTAGACATGAGTGGTGGAACAAGAACAGTTCAGTTCAGAATTCCCTGAGGAAGGCTTAAGGTCAAAACGGCCAAAACACAAAGATGGGTTTGGTTTGGTTTGGTTTGTTTTATTTTTCAGCATATAAAACTCAATGAGTTATTTAAAGCCAACAAAATTTTTATTATTATTTTCTTCAAAAATCTATTTCTGGGAATATTTTTCCTTGAAGAAATCAATAGCTGGTCGTATTTTTTCCAAAGAATGTATAGCTGTTTGTATTGCTGGTATTTTTTTTTTTAAAGTATTATTGATAATAGTTTTTTCTTCAAAAATTATTGCTGGTAATTTTTTTATTACAAAGTATTTCTGGTATTAAAACCTATTTTTACACACGTTTGGGTGTAAACTATTTGCCCATAGCTAGGACCTTAACAGGTGCTACCACCCCGGGTCATGGTAGACCTGGGAACACCAGCAATTAAGAGGTGGTTCCATGCTCCTCAAAACCTCCTGATCATAAGCCTTGCTGTTGGACGTAGTTTATCGTCTTACCCAGGATGCGGATGTAGTTTATCATCATACCTAGGACGGACAAAGATGGGAATAATGGATCAAGTCAACCATTCATCCATGCATTTGAACTGCCACATATGCGCCAGTGCTTCTGTTATATATTTAGTGATAAAATCTAAAGAAGAATCTGCAATGTTATTGACCCTGACCTGGCATAATAGCTTCAGTCATTTTCCTGCTGCCATAATGTAGTTTTCCTGTTTTTCCATAAATAATAATTGTTCAATATCTGTCTATATTTCCTCAATGACACATGGCACAATGGATAAAGGCATTGGTTAGATCCAGTGACAGGACCCAAAGAGTGTGAGTTCAATACCTGGTTAAGGCAGTGGAGAACTTCCAGAGAGAAAATTAACAGGAGATAACTGATAACTGACATTCATTAAACATGGCATGTGGAACTAGAATAGTCTACCCTAGTGGGCAAAATAAAGGGTTCAGTTCGACATTCCAACCACCTGAAGAAGGCTGGAACGTACAAAGGCTGAAACGTTGTAATAAATATAGCGACAAAGATAAGGACAATAGTCCAAATAATGTAAATAATGTATAATAATTGTTCTGATGAAATTTACCCTATGATAACATAGACTTTATGAATTTAAGTGCAGTAATAGATTGGCAACAATCTCTCCTGGTCTTACAGTTGAATTGTTTATATGGAACTCTAAGTTCTTTGCTGTTTCTTTTCTTGCACCTCTTACCTGTGGAACTTTCTTTTGATTTTTTGCTTCCCAGCCAACTTTCATCTTCATAAATTTAAATGCAATGTCAATCATTATCTACTTTCTTCTTGATTCTTCTTCTGTTATTCTCGCTCTTTAATAAGGTTTCTCTTTTTCTTATTCTTCATGCTCAGTAACCTCTTGTGACTTAGTGACTTTATTGCCTTGCTTGCAAATGTGAAATGATTTAAAAACAAAAATTACATGCCTGACTTCTTTTTTAATTATCCTGTTTGCTGAACTGCAATCTTCACCTGCAAACGGCACAAGTTTCTCCTTGCTTTTCACCTGTTATGCCTAAGAGGCAGGAATTTAGTCTTGAGATGTTCTTCTTGTAAAGAAATAAACCAAAGTTATTATTGTGCATTTTAACAAGTCCTGCTTTGCTGTCGAACATGTTAGTCAGAATCCAATAGAAATCAGTGATCCATAAAGGATCGAATCATGGGTGATTAAGTTGACCTTATCTCTTATGCCATTATGCATTGTTTGTTAGACACGGTAAAATAAATGCTATATTAGATGTGCACACAAGTATCGGATCATTGCAAAAGTTTTGCTCAATATTTATTGTTAATATGAAATGACCGCAACTTGATACTGGTGTTTGTTTTGGTGCCGATTTCTGGTGTATTCTAGATTGAAACTTTGCATTATTTAGTTGAGTCAAACTTTGTTGAACAGTGATGTTTTGTTAAAGATAACGGATGAAAAGTCACACTTTTAGCAGATTATGCTCTTTGCATCTTGGAAAGGGGTAAGTGTCAGAATTGTGACAAAACTATTCAGAAAGTTTACTTGGATTGTGCTTCACCTACTTGGATGGTCAAAAAGTGGTTTGGCAGATTTTGTCGGTAATTTTAACCTAAACAATCAACCATGCCGTGAGCAACCTTTCGAGTATGTTCTATGAAATTTGTAAAGGAGTAAACATTAGAAATGTGGCAAAAAACATTCAGAAGGTTTATTTGGATCATGCACTTTGTTGAATGTTGATGTTTTGTCCATAGATGAATGCCTTAAAGATGAAGGATGAAAAGTCGCACTTTCACCCACCTTATTAATGTTCCAGGAATTTCAGGAAGGAGTAAGCATCATGTCAGAACTGCGACAATATATAGTGATTTTCTACGCATATCTTAGATGTGGCACAAGGCTGAAAGTATGGAGTAATTCGTGCACATATTGATCATAAATTCACAAACTGTTAACTTCAGACAAATAGATGTGAAAATATATTGTCACAATTATGGTTAGCAAGCTTGTCTCACTAGATCAGTCATGACTGAAAAGTGAGTTTGATCCTCACTAGGTGCCCCATACTTTCGGCCTTGTGCCACATCTAAGCTACGCTTAGAAAATAACCTCGAGGCAGTGTAATGGTTAGCAAGCTTGTCTCACTAAATCAATTACGACTGAATAGTGAGTTTGATTCTCACTACTATCTGTACCTTGGACAGAAAATCTGTGCAAAGAGGAAGTTTTAATGAAAATAGAAACAAAAATGACTTTAAAATCTGGAAGACACAGAATTTTTGGGACATAATGTGAAAGGAGGGTATGTAAAATTTGACACTCAAATGGACAGATTGAAGTCAAACGGACAGAAGGAAAGAGTACATTACTTAAACAAGGAGATTGTGTAAAGGGATGGCAGAACAGGGACTGGGAGAGATAGTAAAAACACAAACATTACTAAGAGTTACAAAGAATAACAAATTATTGAGAGCCATGATTGAACAAATTGCACTAAGTTTTGACAAGTCAACCAACAAGGAAGTGTGGTGCATGTATGACCAATGTAAGAATCTAATGATTTTTGATGATTAGTATTGGAGATAGAATCTTCTAAGGGACATAAGAATTCATAAACAGCATTATTTTAATATTTTGAGGTCCTGACTTATTGGTAATAATTAGATTTTTTTTTTATTACCCCAGTGAATTATGTTTTTAATGTGTTTTTCATCATGTTTATATCGGATCATTGCAAAAGCTTGTATCTGATTTTTATTGTTAATATTTGTATCCGATTTTTTTTTGTTAATATAAAATGACCTCAACTTAACACTGGCCAATTTCCAAAAACCTAGCATCGTTTCAATTCCAAGTCACAATTTGTTGAATGTTGACGTCTTGTCCACAAATGAAAGATGGAGGATGAAAAGATACACTGAAAAAAACAAATAAAAGGAAACCCACTTCACTTTAAAACTTCCAACAGCAGCCACAACTAAAATGTGTAGCACATGTAATGAGAAGGGAAAATAATGATATAATCAAGATTTTGACTTTCTTCACAAACAAAAGGTTAGTGTATAAAATGTACATGCAAAGATAATGACTATTATGGGATAGAAGAGGTAATTAATTCTATCACTATCCCATAATATCTGTTACATCTTGTGCATGAAATGTGTATACAAATGTAACATCTATTATGGGATGGCAAAGGTAATTCTATCACTGTCCTATAATATCTATTCCATTTATTATACAAAATGTGTATGCACATGTAATAACTATTATGAAACAAATGTTGTACATGATTACGAATGAATAAAGTATTGGGGAAAATACTTTCTAAACAGAAATAAGATTTATCATAAAATATATGTGATGAATCTAGTCAGTGTAAAAATATAAATTCCTGCCCAATTGTGTCCTGTCCTGGGTAAGACAATAAACTACATCCAATGGCAAGGCCTTTGATCAGGAGGTTTTTGAGGAGTGTGGAACCACCTTAATTGCTGGTGTTTCCAGATCCACCCGGATCCGGGGTGGTAGCACCTGTTAGGGTCCCAGCTATGGGCAAATAGTTAACCCCTAAACTTGGGTCAAAATATGAAATATTAATACCATAAATACCTTGTAAAAAAAAAATTAGCAGCATAATTTTTGAAGGAAAAAATTATTACCAGCAGTACTTTAAAAAAAAAAAACAACTATACATTTTTGAAAATAAAATAAAAATATTACCAGAAATAGATTTTTTTTGAAAAAAATATTACCAGAAATAGATTTTTGAAAGAAAAAAAATATTACCAGAAATACTTTTTTTAAAAAAAAAAAATTACCAGTAATAAAAATTTTGTCAGCATTAATAACCCATTGAGGTTGATATGCTGTAAAACAAACCAAACCAAATCAATTGTGTCTTTTGAAGAGTTAAAAAGAAAGAAATTAGAAATGTGAATAAAAGGCCGAAATTGCTTATGTCAGCCATTTCACTTTTCTTTGATTAAGTTCAGATAGCAGACAGCTGTTAGAGTGTCCATTAAATGTAGTTCGTTAGTCTCCAGGACACACAGCAGGTGTGTTTCACTTGTAAGATTTCATCTTCTTCAAACAGGACGTGGCACTAATAAATAGAAACCATATTTGTTCTTGTAAAATCCAAGATTTTCTGAAAACAAAAGATTTTGTAGCCAGCAAACAGTAAATCATCATAATTTACAAAACAATTTTTTCTTATTTTTTAATATGAAATTGTTCTAAAACAAAAAGGTTAAAACATGAACTTTTAAAAAATAAAATAAAATTGAAATTAAATAAGCAAAATAAAGTAAAATAGATTGAAATAAATAAATAATAATTAAAATCAATAACATTAATTCATTTTCTTTTGTCTATATTTCTGAGATAAAGTATTGTTACTGTTGTCCTCATCATTATTACCATATTCATGACGTTTCGACAGTTGTATGCTCTGGCCTTCTTCAGGATCAGTCTATATTTCTGAGATAAATTATTGTTACTGTTATCCTCATCATTATTACCATATTCATGACGTTTCGGCAGTTGTATGCTTTGGCTTTCTTCAGGATTAGTCTATATTTCCGAGATGATGCATTGTAACCATTTACACTATTTACATTGTTCTGACTGTTGTCCTCATCTTTATTGCCATATTCATGTTGTTTCGGCTGTTTTACATTTCAGCTTTCTTCAGGTGATATATGTTGGAATTTCGAACCGAAACCTTTATTTAATCCATGGGGGTACATTGTTCTAATTCAACATGCCATGCCTTTTTTGGATATCTACATGTATTTAATAAAATAAAAAGTTATAACTCTCCATAGTTTACCTTTCCTTACACAGCAAATTTTCACAATAGAGATTTGAAATCTTAACATTGTTTTTCTTTGTGTTTCTTTTGTGTATAAGTACAAGTTACTAAATAAAATTTTATCACTTGCCTTCATGATGTTTGTCAAGGAATGAAATGCATTGGCAAAAAGAATTTTCCTCTTCTATTTTCTTTTCTTTATATCGTCTTTAGCTATATTTTATTTATATCTGAATTTTTACATATTGTCAACGTATAAATTTGATATTTTTGTTATCGTTTTTTAAGAAGATAAAAAACTGTTAATATCTGTGCATTCCTATAAAAAGCAGAAAAAAACATGGCTAAAAGTTGCATTAAAGATAGTTATTCCCCAAAGTCCTAATAGATTACTCAAATTTTCAACACCATATTTTTCCTGTATATGTGAGGAAATCCTTGAAATATTCTGTTGAAGATTTGGAAGAACAAGAATCCAGACTTTTTTTTAAATACTAACAAAATTGGAAATGCTCTTCACCACCATAAAATCTTAACTAAATCAGAATTGAGAAAAAAATATGAGTATGTTTGTATTGTGATTATTTAATATGGTTTATTTTCTCCACAGGATCATTATTTTGTTCCAGCTTATTAAATTTATACTCGTACCAATATGGTTACAGTCAAAATGAATGAAATGTGAGATATGAATGTTATATGTTGTATAGATTCTGGGAAGGTCTTTTGGTTGACAGGGTCAATTCCATAACATTGTATCTTTTCTTGCTCGCTGATTGCTGGTTGTTTTTTTTTTTTAGTTCGGCAATAAATGAGAACTTTAACAAAAGGGATTTTAAAGTTATCTATTCTATTAAACATGTCAATGTGTACATTTTAACTAGTCAATTGGGTTGCTTTATCAGCCCCAATGCGGAGCAAGTTCCCCGACATGGAATAACATATCTACATTCTTCGACGTGTAAAAACTTACCTCCCTAAAATCCCCTTCTATTTCTCTAACATTCTCAATGCTAGTTTTTAACCAATCAAAAACGACTTCCTTTGTTTTCCTGTATCTGACCTCAAAGGTCAAAATGAGGAAGTCAGAGGTGAATACAATTCTCTAAAAAATAATAGTCTGCTCGTCTATTATTTAAGATATAGACAGTAGTGGGAAATGGAGCTCATGTGGATAAGGAGGATATAAACATTACAAATTAAACTAAATACAAATGACTGTTAATAAAGGATAAAAGATTTTTGTAGATTTTGATATCATTCTGGTGTCTTTTCTTTTTTTTTCATCCAAATCCATGAATTTATTTTGCTCATGCTAAGTCTTGAAAAAACATGATAAAAAATTTACTATTTTTTATCCGTAATGTTGAATGTGTTAAAATTATTCAACTTTTTAAAAAGAAAAATCTAAAATTGATGTTAAAAATGGCCGCAAAACATTGTTGATTTATTTAAGATGGAATGATCTATTATGACATGTCTCTAATTTATATTTAGATACATTGTATTTATTTTCTTTTTTTCTAGTTGAATTGTTAAACCTACATTGCATATGATCCATTATTGTACACAGGTTGCAATAAAATTTATATTTCATATGAATACTATCTTATGAAAATTGAGATAGATTGTGTGTGGTGGGAACAGGCATATCACAGATTTGGTGGGGGCCCACATGACCCAAGCACTGGCCCTGTTTCAGGGAAGCATCCAAGCAGTTCTTCGAAAAAAAGTTGTCCCACATTATTTTGTTTACTAATTGTTCACCTAATATAAGACTCATAAGCCACTCAAGGTAGATGGTTACAGATTGGGATTGATGCAAATAAGAGGAGAAGGTAATTACTGCAATTTAAGAAGATATGTAGAAAAGATAATGGTTAACCCCAGACCTGAACAGGTTAAAATGCAATTGGGGAAGCATCCTCTTGGGAGTCAGCTCCACAAAGCAGTAGTTCTTGGGAAGAAGCCATTTGAATGGAACTTCGTTCTCACAGAATACAAGGTGAATGGGGGTGATTCATTCCAGGTATGGCAGGTCTTAACTGAACATTTGCCGTGGAAATAGGAATCGTGTATCGAGAGGCTTGCAACATTGTGTTAACTATAATGATAATAGTCACTTGTATGGAATTCATGAGAATTGCATTTAAAAATTTGTTATTCATGGCGATAATTGTATTGTTTATGCTAATGAAGCCTATGTTGGTTGTACTTATGACATAAAAAAATTAATTACCTCTTGTTAATAGACTGAATAATGTAGAATAAATTGTTTAATTAAACAGAAAATGTCACATTAACAGATTTTGGGAATTTCTATAAACCTATAATTAATACTGGATTTTTATTTTTTTAATTTTTATAATTAATACCAGATTTTTATTTTTATAATTAATAGGTTTTTTTTATTTTTATTTTTATAATTAATACTGGATTTTTATTTTAATTTTTATAATTAATAGGGGGTTTTTACTTTTATTTTTATTTTTATAATTAATACCGGATTTTTATTTTTAATTTTTATAATTAATACCGGATTTTATGGTGGGTATTAATGTGTTAATATCTTAAGAGTGAAAGGCAAAATCATAGTGCAATTCAAGCACATGACCACTTGGGAATACCAGGTGCTGTAAGCTTGTATGTGTGGGTGGTGTAATGGATAAAAGCTAAGAATTGAAAATTAGAGAGCAAAGTTCAAATTCCAGTTCACTTACGTGCAAATACCCTTGGGGAATATATTTATCCACTTCTTCCATCCTGGGTATGACAATAAACTACATCCACGTCCTGGGTAAGACGATAAACTACGTCCAGCATCAAGGCCTCTGATCAGGAGGTTTTGAGGAGCATAAAACAACCTCTTAATTGCTGGTGTGCCCAGGTCCACCCTGACCTGGGGTGGTAGCACCTGTTAGGGTCCCAGCTATGGGCAAATAGTTAACCCCTAAACTGGGGTAAAAAAACTATGAAAGTGTAAAAATAGGTTTTAATACTAGAAATAATTTGTAAAAAAATTATTACCAGCAATAAATTTTTGAAGAAAAAAAAGACCATTACCAGCAATACATTCTTGAAAAATATTACCAACAATGTTTTTGAAAAATAAATATTACCAGCTATACATTTTTGAAGGAAAAATATTACCAGAAATAGATTTTTGACAAAATAAAATATTACCAGCAATAAAAATTGTGTTGGCATTAAATGCCCCATTGATATTGATATGTCGTAAAACAAACCAAACCAAATGAGTACTTTAAAAAAAACTTTTTACAAAAATAAAAACATCCAAGATTGTAAATTTCCTAAAAGAGGTTGGATTGTACTGAGGTTGATATGCCATAAAACAACCAACCAAATTATCCACTTCTTTTCCCCCAGATACAGGTTATTCAATAAGACTTGTATCAGTATATCATTATGATCTAAAAAAAATCTTACATCTAAAAATATCTTCTGGCTTTAAATAACCTGCAAAAGGTTATAATAATGTTTATCCTAAATGTGATACACCACACACGTTTTTTTTTTTTTTTTGTATGTAACAATTGAGGGGAAGCATACAAAATTTTGACATGAGATGCACAGAAGTCATGATCCCATTCTTGTCCACATGCTATCATGCTGGCAAACTACAAAGATACCCCTTTCTTTCCCTCTCTCTGCAAACTATGATCTAAGCAAAAAGAGTGATGGAAAGTAGCTACGAAAAAAAACAGATACACAACTGCAAAAAAAGAAAGAATGAAAGAGAGAGAGAGAGGGGGGAGGCAATAGAAAGGGATAAAGAGAGGAAATAAGTATATGTCAGACAAAACTTGGCCGAGGTTTATATTTTATTTCAGCTTGAATTAAACTTCACATAAAGTTACTTTTCGTTGAGGTGTCTTGGATTGTGGGATTGTCTACTACTAGCAATGATAATCTAATGTCTCACCAAATTTGACTCTCAAGAACACCCAAGGCATGTCACAGTAGCGTATGTACAAAAGCTGTCCATGTGCGCACTCATACACACAATGAGGATAAAATACATATATCTTTCCTGAGGTGTTTGTAAATTGTACACTGCTCAATTATTAACATTAACAGCAAACTATTTTAAATTACAAAATTGTACTTGGATTAAATAAAAATTACTTACAATATAATACATATTACTTATAATACATTCCTTCTTGCCATCAATTTTGATGGCATGGATACACCATTAAGAAATAATATTAGATAAAAAAAATCCATTCAAAAAATTACTGGTTATATTTCAAGAGAGAAACTGAATCTAGCAGATTTAGATTCAGAGACATCCCAATGAGGAAAATTGTACTTTAAGTGGGTACTTCAAACCTCTCTCTATCAATATGGCCTCTATAGCTGAATAGTAAAAACTACACTGGGAATGAACACTTGAAAAGTTAAAAACAAAATAATTTTCTACTGAAATTTGACACATAGGGTAAAACGATGTATACTAGATGAGTCTATCTCTCGTCTTTCCTGCACTTATCTTTAATCTATAAAAGAACCCAAATTCTTGTGTCTTAAAGTGCCTGTTCATAGCATGCTTGTTTGATGATGTCAGTTCATTTTTATCTGATGCAATCATTCCTACATGTTCTCTTGGGGCCTTTCTCTTATCATATTGCTTCCAGCTGACTATGATATATTATATTTCAATCAAGGAACCAGCGTCAACCATTTTGTTTTCTTCAAAGCTCATTCTCAGTGTTCGTACCTGATTCTTCTATCAGCATTTGCTTTTTATTTTTGTTCATCATTTCTTTATATGGTGACCACCAACTTTGATTAACATTGCATTTGATCGACTGCTCCTGCTTTATATTTATAGATTCTTGATAAAATCCCAAAACAAATCAGTAATATTATTGGTCCTCATATGGCATCTCTGTTTCAGCCACTTTCACATCGTCGTAAAGTTGCTTCCCTGTGCCTTTTTCTATAAAATGGTAATTGTTTGGATGAGCTCTTCGCTATAGTACCTAGGCATTATGAATTTAAGTGCAATACAAGATTGGCAGTTAGGTCTCATCATTTTACAGTTGAAATGGCTAGATGTAACCATAAGTTCTATGCTAACAGTTTCTTCTTTCGCACTTCTCACTTGTGGAACTCTCTTGTGGTTCCATGCTTTCCAGACAACTTTGATCTGCATTTAAATGCAATAACTCATACTGGGTATGACAATAAACTACATCTGGTAGCAAGACCTCTGATTGGAAGATTGGAGGAGGGTAGAACCAGCTCTTAATTACAGTTCCTCTCAGGTCCACCATGACCCAGGATGGTAGCACCTGTCAACTATGGGCAAATAGTGAACCTCCATACAAAAATCAACAGTACATTTTTATAGTAAAATTACCAGCAATACATTTTTTATCTGTCTGTTTTTCTGAGATGAGGTATTGTAATTATTTACACTATTTACATTGTTCAGACTGTTGTCCTCACTTTGTTGCCATATTCACAACATTTTGGCCATTGTATACTCCAACCTTCTTCAGATAATTGGAATTTTGAACTGAGCCCTTTATTTCATCCACCAGGGTAGATTTTTTTTTCTAGTTCCACATGCCATGCCTCTTCCAGAAAAGCTAACTCTATAGCTGAGATACATAGATGACACGTTCATACTCTGGCCATACCAGGAAGAGGTCCAGCTATTACTGGATCATGTGATCTCAATATGATCATCCCAACGGAGAGAGAAAACAACAAATTAGCATTTTCTAAATGTACTAATTTCTCAAACAGAGCATAAATTCAAAACATCCGTATACTGCAAGCCAACATTCACCAGACAATATCTCAACTTCAGCTCTCGTCACCCATACAGTGTAAAAAAAGAGATTATCCACTGCTTGCAAATTTGAGCAAAACAACTACCTGAAGTACATGGCAGCAGCTTCGACAAACTGAGATAGAAGGGTGCAAGTGTATAACAACACCGAGAAAACAGGTCTGCCTACCTTATGTAAAGGGATTATCGGAAAATACAAAAGATCTGTGGTCCATATAACATCAGGACAACCTTCAAAAGAGATTCAACACTTCGCAGACACCTCTTTCAAGTAAGACCTCCCATAAAGGAGAACATGTTTAAGGACTGTGTGTACACCATCCCATGCAGCTGTTGTAAGAAATATAAAGGAGAAACGGGCCACTACTTTAGGGC
The DNA here is from genome assembly GCA_903632075.3 of Acanthosepion pharaonis. NCBI lineage: Eukaryota > Metazoa > Mollusca > Cephalopoda > Sepiida > Sepiidae > Acanthosepion > Acanthosepion pharaonis. The sequence goes on from CAHIKZ030005561.1 coordinate 303,947, forward strand.
ATAGCTGACCACATATGAATGGAAAAGGGAGATCACCACTCCCTGTGCGATAAGACAGAACATCACTGGAAAATACAAAAACTTAAGGAATCAGGCCACAAAAATTTCTTAAGCCAGCCAAGCCTAGATATGAATACAATATGGGAACCAGTAATACGGAGTGCTAGAGAAAAACAATAATAACAACAAAATTGTAATATGAACTCCAGTAAAAAGATTTATTGAGACATTAAGTTTATAAGTCCCCAAAATTCATATACAGCTGTCCTCAAGTACATATGGCCCAGTGGATAAAAGTGTTGGTTGAATTCAGTGATGACTCAAATACCTGGCTATAGCAGAAGTAAACAAAAAAAATTTGAGTTAAAAGGGAGATAACTGATACTGAGACATCTGGAAGAGGCATGGCACATGGAACTAGAACAATCTACCCTGGTTGACAAAATAAAGGGTTTGGTTTGAATTTTATGATCTACAAACTATATATTTAAAAAACATAACTTTTACCCTGAAAGTATAAAAATTATGTATAAAATATTTAGATTTCAGCATTAAATAATTCATGGAGGTTGATATGATGCTAAACAAAGTCAAACAAATTAATTGTTATCTACTGTCTTTCTGATTACTCTTCTATTGTTCTCAAAGACGTTTCTGTTTTTTTAAATCTCTTACACCAAGTAACCCCTTGTGTCTTAGTGACTTTACTGCCTTACATGGGGTGAATTTGATTAAACAAAAGGGTTAAAGGATTCATCTTATATTAAAATTAAATTCATATGTGCATACACTCAGTGGCTGTTCCGACTTGTCAGATATATAATATGTTAATTTTTTTTTTTTTTTTTTTACTGGAGTATTTTACTCATATTACTTTCCTGATTTATTATTTTAAAAAATGTCTGCTTTGGAATTTTTGTTTCTACTGAATGAGATTTTGTTTTGTGAATGACGTCGGCTGTTTTGCTAAGAATTACCGTCTTCTGGTTTATTCATTTTCATCAAACTTGAATCAGCATTTTCACAAGGAAAGTAGTGCTTTTTCATCTATCTTTAACGGTTTTGATTTTTTTCTTTGGTTTCATGCAGTTATTTAGTAAAAAAAATAGAAATATTAATACAAGTAGATGCTGAAAAGCTCAACTGCCTTCAGTATTCCAATGACCAAATATCAAGCTAATGATTTTGGGAAGTGGGTCAGTTTGAGATTTTATGGGATGACCCCACTTGTCTGCCAAAGAACTTCTGCCAACAACTGCTAGATGACATTGACAGAAGCAGTATATAAGATAAGGGAAAAAAGTCTATCTCTCTTTTTTTTTTTTTCTTTTATAATCACAGCTAGGCAGCTGATCTTTCTTCTGACCTTTTAACAGTTCAGTGGAGGAAAAACTTACTTGTTACATACAATGCCTTGAAAATCAAATCAGTGATGCTCTGTCATCACTGAGCCGACATTTAACTTTTGCCTATTGTGATGAACAGGTGTTCTCTCGGGAGAGCTCTGTGCCTTGAGCACTTCTTGGGTTTTAAACTCACCCTAGATCCCAAGTGGAAAACATGCATATCTTCCATCACTAAAGATACTGGGAAAATGCTCAGTCCCCTGTACTGCACCAGTAAGTACCTGACTCTTTCTGCTATCCTATACCATTACAAGAGCCAGATCGGATTGAAAATGGCATACTACAGCCATCTATGGGCAGCAACTTTCCATTCTCGATAGAGTTTAAAAGTATTTCCAGGTCCTTTTGGGTGAGGAATTATTTTTCATCCTGAACCCCTTTGCTACAGCTGAAATGTCGCAAGTCTCTCGCTATTTCCATGGAAAGTGTTCAGACGAACTACATACCTGCCTACATAGTTCTAACCTTCAACAGCTAAGGCTGACCATGCCACGGACATTGTAGCGAACCGCCCTCATTCCATTCATATTCCATTGGTGAGATGTAAGTTCCATTCAAGCAGCTTCCTTCCATGAACCACTGCTTTATGAAACCAACTCCCAAGAGAATGCTTCCTTGACCACTACAATCTTAACCTGTTCAAATTTAGGGTTAACAGTTATGTTCCCCACATATACCCATAAGCTGTGCCTTTTACTCTGGCATCCTCTACCTCAACTGGCTCTTGGGCCTTATACAGGGTGAATATCATTGGCAAAAATAGCAGGACATATCTTGTTCTCCACTGGGGGTAATTTTCAGTCTCATAACAGAAAAAGAAAAATAGTGACAAATTAAATAAGTTTCTAACACGCAATGGTGCTACAGAAATATAAAAGATGAATAATTGGCCAGTCAGAGCTGCATTATTGAATTGTTCTTATGTGACTATTGATGTACGGGTGGGGGGTAATTGATAACAGCTCGGAATGAGAAATTGGAGACTTGAGTTTGAATTTCAGTCAGGTTACATTCACTTACACACAAATACTTTTGAGAACATTATGAATCTATCTTACCCTCATCTATGGGTTAAATAGTAGTACTTGTATCTGAAAAGAAATCATTGTTATTCTCAAAGAAAATTTTAATGCAATAGTCTCTCACACACACAAAAAAAATGAATTATTATTATTTATCTTATTTTTTAAAGTTGTATTTGTCATCAGAAAGTAACTAATTACTTCAATAATAAATTCTGACTAATTTATTGCAAAATAATTAGCAGAACCTGTCAGTCATCAGAAATTGGTTCAAAACATGCAAGTTGATTCTGAAAAAAATGTTTGTCTGGTGGTTGCAATGGCAGTGATTTAATCTCCAGGAGTAATAATCACTGTTTAAGCACAGAATTATTTAAAAAAAAAAAAAAACGGGCATTTTTCCTTTTATGCTATTGTTCACTCAATGCAAGGCCCAAGAGTCACTCAAGGTAGATAATTACTGAATGAGGTTGATTTATGGACATAATACCATTGGGAAATGTATGAATGCATTTCCTCCCTTCAGCTATGGGTTAAATTTGGATCAATCATTATTTGTATTTGGATCAATCATTATTTTAAAAAAATTGCTAATGCAATATTCACTTGAAAAAACATAAAAATAATTATTTTTACAATCCAAAAAATATGTTTCAGCATTAAATAACCCAGAAAGTGTCGAGAAGCCATAAAAAAACAAATCAATCTTAAGTTACTTCTATTGGTTTGGTAAAATAGATAATCTGACACAGTTCTGGAAACAAGGATGTCTGAAAATCTGCGTACTTTTTTTTTGCCAATAAAATGTGAGTAATCACATTAACTAAAACGTCTGTACTTTCTCTTTACCTCACACAATTCCATTCTTAGAAACGTCTCAAATAATAAGAAAATTTACAATGAAAAGATACACCTAGAAATAATCAACATACACCTTTACATAAAAAAATTGTAGAAGTGTAATTATGGTGAAAAGAAAGAAAAAAATGAAAAGGGACATAAATGAAAAAAAAAAAAATTGTAGTTGGCAATATGAAATTAGAAAAAAAATTACTATGGCATAATAAAAGAATATGCAATGGGAAAAAAAATTCCTGCATATCTCAGTCAGATTGTCATGGATTGGTGAAGCAAGTGTGAAATTTGTCAAGCAAATCTCTATGTCAGGTAATAATCTTCTGTTATTTTGAACTATTGTTCTTATCTTGGTTGATACAAATGATGTTATAGACACAACATTTCAACTGAGTACTCTCTGATCATCATCAGGTGTCCATTGATAGGCTGATATGGGATATCTGTTGATTATTATATTTTTGTCCTTTTAATATCAGTTATTGTTCGTTCCTGCTGAATTGGTGCATCACCTTGTGCTTATTTTGTTGGTTACTTTTATTATTATTAGTATTATATTTATTATCTAATTTCATATAGCCAACTATGTCTTTTTGCATCCATGTTTGTCCTCTTTCTTATATAGTTTCACACTATGTAACTCCTTGCATCTTAGTGGCTTGATGGCCTTGCTTGTAGTGAAAAGATTTTTAAAAAAAAAAGAAAAAAAGATTTCCAATTATGTTACATACTGTCTCCCTAGGCCACTATTATCAAGAAATCACCTCTTTAACAAATCCCCATGTGTTAATTATCCAGCTATTTCATTTATCAGTATATTACTCTATAAATAAACTGTAATAATAAGAAAAGAATACTAAACTGCTACATGATATCTGTCTTGCTTTATGACAGCGAATGTTGGGCACTCTCCTCAAAGATGAGGCAACAGTTATGGTTCTACAGAAGGATGCTAAGGATACCATGGATCAAACATGTGAGCAATGGTGAGATTTTGGAGAGGATGCAAGCAAAGAGGAAGCTTATACTTAACATCAAGAAGAGGCAGCTGAAATTTTTGGGATACATATTGAGAAAGGAGGGCTTGGAAAATCTGATACTCACAGGGCGAATAGAGGGAAAGAGGGACAAGGGAAAACAACGCGTGATATACTTAACGAGCTTAAGCAAGTGGATGGCAGAACAGGGTCTAAGAGAAATAACAAAAAGACAAAACTTATTGAGAGCTACAAGGGATAGGAGGAAGTGGAGAGCCATGATCGCCTGAAGAGACACTGCACATAGAATAATAATAATATTTTTTGTCTTTTATTTATCTTATGGTGTGAGTATTCATACATTTTGCTGCAATATTGTTTGAATTGCTGAAAACCAAAACATACTTAGCTCCAAGGATTTCAATATGGGATTGTGTACCTGTACTAAATAGAATTTTAGAGTTTAGACAGAGATATTGTAAGCATAAGAATTGAAGTAGACTTCAGAAGGAACCAGAAACCTTGTAGTGTGAGTATATATAGCATAGAGCTAATTCAAGGAGTATGAAAAATGACAACATAAATACATGAAAAGTTAAAACGCAAAAGCCTTTGTAGAAAAATACTTATATGCCCACACTGTTCATCTTGAAATTCTCAACAAAATCCAAAGATGCAATATGATGGCTCCTAACCTGGCATTTCAATTCCAGTCATTTTCTCACAGACAGAATGTGGCTTCCCTCTGTCTTTTCTATAAATATTTTCATGACAACTGCTCTGATGAGCTATTTTCACTAGCACCCAACTGTATGAATTTAAGCGTGCTACTAGGTTGACATCTTGGTCCCACCCTTTTACTGTTGAAACAGTTAAATGTAACTGTCTCTTCTACTCAAACAGTTTCTTCTCTCGCACTTCCTGACAGTGGAACTCCCTTCCTCTTCTTTATTCTTACTTTCACTCTCTGTAACACCTTGCGTGCTAGTGGCACTCCCACTTTGCTTCGGTTGAAATGCTTAAAAAAAAACAAAAAAAAACATGTCCACTTTCTTGACTCTTGAGTAAACCAGACCAATATCTTCCTATTTGACACTATTGGACCTGGCTTCCTTTTTTACTTTACTGTAAATTGGACCTATGGCTTCCTTTTTGAGTCTACTGTAAATTGGACCTATGGCTTCCTTTTTGACTCTACTGCAAACCAGATCTATATCTACCTTTTTGACTCTAGTGTAAACCAGAATTATGTCTATTTTTTACTTAATTGGGATTTTTGTCCTATTCAACACTGAATAGCTCAATATATACTCTGATATGTTAACCTGCCAATTAACTTTAAATTAGTAACTATACTATGGTATTGTATATCATATTCTATCTTCAGATAAAGTGCAAATTACATTGCTTCTAAACATCAAAACAGTGACCTTAAGACACTGAGTTTTTCCAAAATTTAAGAATTTGAATTCTGGGTGTGTCTTTGATGGCAAGAAAATATGGTTTATGCACACAAACACATATTTCCAACTTTGCATGAAATCAGAGTCACAGTAATTTTTTAACACGTGTTCATGCATTTGTAAGTAGCAGAAAATTCTAAAAAAAAAAAAAAAACTCTTTTTAAATATGATAGTATTTCAGTACCGCTACTTTGCTTATGACAAGATGACCAAATCTGAAACCTAAATTTGGCAAACTTGGACCTTCATGACTGTAAAATTCAGAGTGACAAAAAAGATGGCTTTTCCATTGACACCACTATTATTTTAACTACTGTCACTCTTCAGAAATTATTTTAAAAAGCAATGATTAGAATTGGAATAAAACTTAAACATATGAAAGTGAATTTATACATTTATTTGTTCTTGAGAATTCACAACACAAATAATAAACACTATTTATTAGATTGTTTATTTAAACTATTATACTATTTATTAGAATGGTTGACAAAACATTGACTAATTGCTGATCGATTCAAACTTTATAAAATGGTAAGTATTAAGGATTTCCTTATATTATGTTCACATATTTTAATAATTTAGTAAATGTTTATAAATTTATGAATAAAAATTGTTTTCATATTTAATTCTTTATAAATTGGTAAATAATAAATATTGCATTAGTTTTAATTGTATTAGTTTTTAGAATGTTATAAATATAAAGTTATTCTTGTAAATAAATAATCTAATAAATAAATAGTGTTGTAAATTCTCAAGAACAAAAAAGTGTAAGTATTCACTTTCATATGTTTAGGCTTTATTACAATTCTAATCATTGCTTTTTAAAACAATAAATGCTGCTGACTGAGGAGTGAAGGTAATTAAAATAATAGTGGTGCCAAAGGAAAAAAAAAACATTCTTTTGTGGTTACAAAGGTTCAAGTTTGCCCTAAATTGTTTCTCCATTTAAAAGATGACATTTATTAGAAAATATATTCAGTTTAAATACATGACCCATAAAAATGACTTCGAAATGTCAGACATTCAGGCCTAAACTCATCTCCGGCTTCCCAGGGTTTTTTGTCTGGCAGAAAGGGGAATTAGTCACAGATATCCATTTTGTATTCATTCAATTTGTATGTGCATATACATTTACATTTGTGTATATTTTAATTCAATGACAGACCTAAGACAGAGTCTAAAAAATTGATGGGCTTTTTGCTGAGAAATTAGTCATACTTTTTTTTTTCCTCATATTCCTTTCATGTCATTTTTACCTGAATTCACTTTTTGTGGACATTAATTTTCTTTTAAAGTCTTTGGGGTGTCAGTAACAAATCCAGAAAAAGGAAGCCTAAACATTTGTACAATAACACCATACTAAGTCATAACTGACACTGAATATCTACCTCATTATAGACTATATAAAATTGTTACCCTATTAGTCCTTAAGAGCTTTCAATTGTTAAATCCCTGGAGTACTGATAAAATTGTTGAAAAATCTGAATACATATTAGTGGAATTAAATTGATATAATTATACGAACTGCTGCTTTGTGGACACTACAATCTTAACCTGTTCCAGTCTAGTGTCAACCATTTTCTTTCCCATATATCACCATAAACTACACCTCTTAATTAGCACTGTACCTCGAGTGGCTCTTGAGCATTGTACAGGATGAACATAATTGTAAAAAAATAGAAATTAAAAAGCATTGAAAATTAAGAATAACAAGTTGATTTCATATGAGAAAAAATTGATTTCTCTTTGAAATGAGACAAAATTTAGTCTCCTGGTATGACTGGTTATGAGAATTTTTGGGAATGTTTAATTTTACATAGTTGTAGACTTCTGGCACCTTTAGTTGATCATGTAATGGTTGTTAAAACTGTTTACTGAAATACAGTGCTACCTGATTGCAGGCACATTCAGACACCCTGAGACTGTAGGATAACTACACAAGGTTCATGGTTGAAAATTTCATATTTCTTTTTGGCTAGACAACTCTCTTTTTAGTAATTTCCAATTTAACTTTATTAGCCTTTTCAATTTTTAAATCCTTGACCTCCGTAGAAAATAAAAGTCACCAGTGAAGAATTCTCGGCATAGGAGTGAAAGTACTTCTGTTGGTTGCTCAGGAAATTTGACTGAATCTTTTCTCACGCCTGGTTAAAATGTGTTGTATTGTCGAGGTGAATGATACACAGAGAAGAATGAGTGCTTAATATATTTATTCAGCACCAGTATCCAGTGCTAATGGATACATACAATAAACAGAACAATAAGTTACAAAATATTAACAAGCTGACTTAGGAATAGAGGAGGGTCAAATGCTATATAGCCAAACAAAGTAAGATCAGTCTGAATATTAATCAGCTTAGTATCAACTGTTGAAGTCCTTAATTGTAGACTATTTAAGGCTAGGAGCCAGGCCATCTGGTAGATTGTTGAAGGAGTACTAGCTACTCTACAACAAAATGTGATTTTCCTTTGAGGCCTAAAAGGGGTCTAATTAAAAGACAAAGTGGCTATTATTGATAACTACTCACCTGTTCTGCTTCATCACAAAGAGAATCTTTTTCACACCTCTACCAATTGTTACCTGGCCATTCTATTCATCTATCCTATTTTTTGGAAGATGGAGTTAGATCTGTCTCTGTTGAAAACTAGTGCAATTTTCAACAATGAAGGACAGATAACTCTTGACCCTGGACTTGAAGTAGTTAAGATTGTAGTTTGTCAGTAAAGCATTCTCTCAAGTATCTGTTGAACGAAGTAAGAGTTCTGAGGAGGAATTTACACTGGGTGCATAGTAGCTGTGAAGGCATGAACTGGTGAGACAAAGGAATGTAACTCATTAGAAAATTTGCCTTAGTAATTGTGATAGAGTAGTGGATTTTTTGACAACTCTTGGCTGAATTCTTGAAAAATCTGAATATGTGATATTAGTGTAATTACCGTAATTACCCATGTATAATATGCTTTCATCCATAATACGCACCCCTAAAATTGTGCTGAAAGTGTGGGAAAATGCTTCTATTCTATCATAATATGCACTCCTTGTTTGGTAATCAATCCCTATAAATTGTACCTCTTCAATTTCATTACGGCCAGCATTTCCTACTCTTATTAAAAAAAAAAAAATGATTTTAAACATAAAATACTATTATTCTAATTTAGTTTTATGATAATTCTTATTTCATTTTACCTTTGTAAGTATTGTTAGGTTCATATGATTGTATTTGACATCCTTATAGGGTTGCAATTGCCAAATGTTAGTGTCAAATTGATGTATGTTTGTGGTGAGAAGTCATTTCGCAACTGAAATTGACCTATGAAATGGCAATTTTTTTAAAGATTTTTTGTAGTTGTGCATAATACACACCCCTAATTTTGCTTATAATTTTTTTAGAAAAAAATGCATGTTATACATAGGGAATTATGGTAAATTGATATATCTTAAAAATCAAGTCTTAAAAATTAATTTTATGTGAAATTAACTTGATTTCTCTTTCAACCAATACCAAATTTAGACTCCTTGGTATTACTGGTTATATGAGATGGTTTAGGAAATCTTTTATGAAGTTGTCGATTTCCAGCCCCTCTAGTGGATCATGGGATTTGTTTTAATGCCATGCATTGAAACATAGTGCTACCCAGTTGTGGGGGCTTTCATGCCCTCCTGGACTTTAAGTGTATGAAACTTATAGACACTTTTGGACGCTCATGACCTTAAAATGTTAAATATTACTAATAAATATACAGATTGTATTTTGTGGTAGTCACTTCTTCAGCTGCTTGTTATATTTAGTAGGCATAAAAACAGATTTTGTTAATCCTATCAGCCCTTAAGAGTTTTCAATTGTTAAATCCCTGGAGTTCTGACAGAATTATCAAAGAATCTGAACATGAAATTAAATTGATATATCTCAAAAACTGTTGAAAATCAAGTAATCCAAGTTAGTTTTATATTAGAGAAAAGTGATTCCTCTTTGAAATTTAGCTTCCTTGGTGCTTCAGGTTACGAGATATGGTTTTGGAAAACTACAACTTTTAAAAAGTTGTAGATTTCCGGCGCCTCTAGTGGATCATGTGATTGGTGTTAACTCTGTGTATTGAAATACAATGCTATTTGATTGCGAACACATTCAGGCATTCCTGGACGATAAGTGTGTGAAACTTGCTCAGATGCTTCAGGTTTAAAAGGCTAAAAGCCATCTTGACAAGACAGAAAATTGTTTTGGTCACTTATCTTTAACAAACTTGGTACTTATTTGGTCACTTCGCAATAGAAGATGAGCATATTTGGTTTAATGTACTGATAATTTATTAACATCTATTATCAGAGCATTAAACCTTTGTTTCCAAACACTTGTTCTTTAAATATTTAAAGCTAAAAACTATATTTTGTAGCTTTAAAAGCTTGGTCATTTTAACTTGCTTTTATATTATTTTTTATAGAAATATCTGATCTCTGCCATCCAGTCCTGTGGGATATATGGCTCTTAAAGCATTCAACTTATCTTTGGTCAATTAAGCTTCACTTTGTACAAAGTCTCTTTTTCTTTTTATTATTACTACTATTATTATTATTATTATTATTAATAATAATAATACAAAGAATTGTTCTCACAAGCACAGCCCACACCTTATGAAGGACTTTATCCATGTAAAATCAAAGGAAATAAAAAAAATAATATTATTGTTATTATTCATTTTTTAATAATAATAATAATTATTATTATTAAAAAATGATCAGTTTACTATACTGGCCCTCGGAGTAGCTGACTTCGTCTACCATGTTTTATCTTTACATGAATTAGATGAGGCTAAAAATGCAATATTGTTGATATCTGGTCTGTTACTCCTGGTATATATCTCCTGATTCTTGACAAAAAAAATTACATCTAAAAATATAATATATACTAATTGCCATTTATTATTATTATTTTATTTCCTTTGATTTCTGGTGTTTACTCATTTCTTTCAAGGTCCCGCCTAGAGACCTAAGGTCAGAAATGGCACATGACATTTTCCACTGAGCAATTTAAAAAAAAAACACACACACACATTTTACATAGGTAAAGCCCTTCATAAGGTGTGGGCTGTACTCACAAGAACAATTTTTTTGTATTTCTTTAAGGCATGGACTAGCAGGAATTCCTTCAGTCAGTCTACTGGAATCTTTTCCAATCAATCCGAGGGCTCCAACTACAACTTGAATTGTTGATGTTCTCATGTGCCACATTTTTGAGATTTTGATTTCAAGGTCCTTGTATTTTGATAGCTTTTTGAAGATCTTCAAACCTACATTGCAGTCTGCAGGGACTGTCATGTCAATAAGGAGGCAATTTTTTTTTTTTGTTTGTGGTCTCTAATAATGATGCCTGGCAATTAGCTTTGATCATTCTGTGTGTATTGTGTAGTTCCATAAAATTGTTACAGGTCCTATCTCTGTAATCAGGTCTGGGTGGTGTTCATACCAATTTCTTTCAGTTTCCTTTCCGTAAGATTTGCTTTACCAAAGAACAGGACTTCTGACAACAAAGTGAGTCTTGCAACAACTGCTGTTTTCCCGTTGCTTTTATTGACATGAGACAAATGACAAAACCAATATCTGGACAAGTTGCAAGGCAAATAAAATATATTATTTATTTTATAAACTTGTGTCAGTTTGTTTTATGTCAAAAGTTTCTGATAATAAATACCAAAAACATCCTGATCTATACATCCACAATATAAACATTAAATTTCAGAAAATAATTTTTTTCCTTCATTTGTTTTCAATAATTTAGGTGTTCAATTATCTGGGATCTTGAATTATCTGAACACATTTTCCCAAGGTGTTCAGATAATCAAGGAAGTACTGTAGTAGTAGTAGTAGTGACCTGGAGAAGGATGGTCTCTGCCAGGTCTACTTTACTCAAGACTTGCTACAATAGTCCTACAACCAAATTTGGTCATTGGATTGATTCTGATGAAAGCATGGCTTGTCCTTGAGATATTTTCTGTATTTAAGCTTTCAAATCAGCAGCATCTTAGTGTCAAGCATAGTTGTGATTCTGACAAACATAATGCCATCTTGCAGGCAATGAACAAGAAGCTCTAGGGATGGGAGAAGCTGAGAAATCTGATTATGATGACGGTTCTGGTGAGATGAGCGTCATCAAGAAGACTATATGGTCCCAGGGTGGAAATCATGCAGGCAGTAATGATTTTAAAAAAAAAAAAAAAAAAAAAGGAGGAGGCACAGAAATCTGTACTATGCTATTCTTGTAATATTTGGGTTCTGCAAATATCCCTTTGATCTGATTGCATCTTTGAAACTAAATCCATCCAATGAAGGATAAAAGTCAGATGACAAAAGTTAATGCTGAACAGATTCTTTTTCGGCAACAGAAGGAAAAAGAAAGTTCTTAAGCCTTTGATATTGAAATTGCGAGTTTCAATGGAAATAATTCTTCTCTTGAACAATGAAACTGAGTTTGGTAAGCGCCTGTAGACATTTCATTTTTTTATGTTTAGATTATACAAAAATACCCTAATGTAAAAAAAAAAAAAATAAATAATTGAATTGTATGACTAGAAATACAATATTTTCTTGTGCATAATATGAAAAATTTTGAACGAAAATTAATGACAAAAAGTGGGGGTGATATTATACACAAAGGCCCCTTCTTGTCTTCTATCAGCATGGCTGATGCTAATCACCACAAGAGTAACTTGTTGCGCCTTTGCAGTCTAATATTCTTAGTTGATATGAAGTTGAAAAACAGAAAAAATATGATAGATTAATTAACACCTTGAAATATAAATATTACCAAGTATGTCTTGTTAGTAGCTTATCCTGAAAATTTGAAAATAAGTGACATGCTAGATAGAAGAAGAAGAATGACTTTATGTAACTGATTGGCAGAACATGGATTAGGAGAGATAGTAAAATGACAAATCTTACTAAGAGCTACAAAAGACAGGAAGTTGTGGAGAGCCATGATCGCCTATGTCCTGAGGGGACATGGTAAACAGAAGTATCCCCTTCTACATTCCTACATTAGTATTATATGCACATCATTGCAGACAAAAATGCATTTTTTTTGTTTAATATGGCTTTTCACTATTTACATTATTCGGACTATTGTTCTCATCTTTATCACCATATTTATTACCTTTCAGACATTGTACGCTCTGGCCTTCTTCAGGTGGTTGGAATGTCGAACTGAACCCTTTATTTCATTCACTGGGGTAGACTGTTCAAGTTCCATGTGCCATGTTTAATGGATGTCAGTTATCAGTTATCTCCTGTTAATTCTCCTCTTCAAGTTCTCCACTGCCTTAACCGGGTATTGAACTCACACTCTTTGGGTCCTGTCACTTTATCCACTGTGCCATGGCACATAGAACTAGAACAGTCTACCCCAGTGAGCGAAATAATGGGTTCAGTTCAACATTCCAACCACCTGAAGAAGGCCAGAGCATACAACAGCCGAAATGTTATAATAAATATGGTGACAAAGATGAGGGCAATAGTTCAAATAATGTACATAATACCTCATCTCAGAAATATAGACAGATACTAATATCACTTTTTCTTATTTTTCTTGCAACTTTTTTTTTCTGGATTTTCCCCTGTTGACTGACTGGTCCAGTAATTCCATGTTGATAGCTGTGTCGGTAACTGACTGATTGTTTAGCAAAGATTCCTATGATTTAATATGGTCACATTTAATTATCAACCTTTCTAGAGTTTACTCAACTGGTTTGCAAGGCTTCTATGAAGACATCAAAGACATTTCTGTCTGGAACATTTGTGGCTGCCATCTTTGATCATCTGTCCTAAAATGCATTTGAATTTGCAATTATTTTAAACATTTTCTTTTCTTGGCTGAAACATTTTTTTTAAATTGGAAAAAAACGAAAAAATAAGTAACAAATAAAATATCTGATCATGTGACTTCTACAGACGGATTCATAAACCAGCCTAATATCATTGTGGCAAAAAAGTTCAGTATATATATATATATATATATATATATATATATATATATATATATATGTGGTATCAAATGACAATTGGAAAAAAAATCTTACATTTTGCCGACGCGTTTCGTCTTCCAACTTTTTCAAGGCAAAAATGAAATCGAAATGTTTTTGTTGTTATAGTTACATTAAAATTAAAAATTAAAAAATGTAAGATTTTTTTCCAATTGTCATTTGATACCAATCAGTCTTGTCCACAGAATTCATCTGGGAATTTAACTATATTGTCGACATGGAGAAAAAAATTTAAAAAAATAAATTAAAAAAAATAATAATAATCCCTTACTATAAAGGTAATTTACATTAACCAGAAAAAAGGCTTAGACACAAGCGTCTATCTTTTTAATTTTTATTTTAATCATATAAGTTGATAATAGTTTTATTATATATTAGGCGAAGAAAAACAGGATAAAGAAACCAACAGAAATAAGTGTACAGTCATACGCATATACATATATACACATATATACACGCGGCAGCAAACACAAATTAACACACATATACATACATACATATACATATATATACATACATATACACACACAGAAATACATACATATAAATACATAAACATATGCGCATATATACACATACATATATATAAACATATATACACACATTTTTATGCACACATACTCACATATATAAATATATGCAATATGCATATATGAACACACACACACACATATATATATATATATTATTGTTTTTTTATATATATATATATATATATATATATATATTATTATTATTGCTATATATATATATATTATTGTTATATATATATATATATATATATATATATATATTATTATATTATATATATATATATATATATATATATATTATTATTATATATATATATATATATATATATATATTATTATTTTTTTTATATATATATATATATATATTGTTATTATTATATATATATATATATATATATATATTATATATATATATATATATATATATATATATATATATATATTATATATATATATATATATTTTATATATATATATTATTGTTATTATATATATATATATATATACATTGTTTTTTCTGTTTTCTTTTTGAATTTGTAGATCTAATGAATTGGATTATATTTACGGTTCCAATGGAATAAATTATGACCGTGGAATATTAGTGTTTAAGCCTTTTTATATATATATATATATTATTATAAGAGATTATAATTAAAACATTTTGAATTTGTTACACAAAAGCTTTCATGTTTCAATATGATTGTACTTTTTCAGGTGATGGTAACTAGTGATTAAATGATTTTTAAGGAAATTTAAAAACAATATGTTGCCTCTTTTCTGAAAGATAAGTTTAACTTTTGGAAAAGGGGCGACTCCATGTGTTCTTTCTCACATTTGTATATCTCTATCTATAAAAGGCAGGATGTGTGTGTGCGTGTAACGGCTGCAATTTTTGACGGATTTGCACCAAAATTTACATGCACATGCTCCAAGTTAGCAGGAAGACCAAGACTGACATTGTATTTCCCAACTCCCATCAATAGTGGAAATAATTGATTTTTTCATGCTTCTATGGCAGTTTTCATGTAGTTTGCAGCCATTTTCTACTGGCCAGAGTGAGAGCCTATAGCTGGCTGCCACAAATAGGCAGGAAGATTCTATGAATCAGCTGACTGACGCGAATGTTAACTAGCATGCTAGCATGATAAAAAAATCGATAGCTGTATTCGTCACAAGTGGGAAAAATTTAAATCTGCATAGCACTTTACTCCAGTTGGCTCATTCGCTTGCTTAAACTTAACATTGATTCTGATTCCACAGAACTGGGTTGGGTGTGAAAAAGTATTTGCTGTTAACATTCTTTTTTCAATCAGTTTTTCCAGTTACGAGTCCTTTTTTAAAGCTAATAGTTTTGTGTCCATTTTGTTTAGTTCTTTTTTCATAACAGATTTAATGTTTAGCATAGAGCTTAGAAAAAATTCGCAGTGTGAGATAGACAAGAAGTAAGGCATGTAGCAACATCAGCACAGCAAAGGGCACTCCTTTAAAGGCAAGGAAGGACACAAATATTTTAAGTCAAGTGATAGCGATTGCTGTATGAGTCGTATGATTTTTGAATCAAGCACGGGCTACGCTGGACCATGCTGCTAGTATATATATATATATATATATATATATATATATATATATATATATATATATATATATATGCCTGGTTTAAGAGCAAAGTTGTTCAAATTGTATTACAGCATAATTGTCCATCCCACAGAATGTTTAATATCTAAAAAAATCACTAAACTGGTTGAGTTTCTTTTTCCAGATATTCAGATAAGATATTTATCCATCTTCACAACATTTGATGTAAAAATCAATAAAAAATCTTTTGTGTTATTCAGCTAAAAAGAGAGCAGGTTAAAATTATTTTGTGTCAGACTCACTGTCTTCCCAACTGAGCAATGGTGAGAGGAAAAGATCATTCAGGCCTTCAGTAATGGTATCAGCATTCATACTCTGGCTTCTATCTTCAAAGTCTATTCAAGAATCATCAAGAGAACGGTGAATAAGTTTAAAAAAGAGGGAACAGTAGAGAGGAAAATTGGATCAGGAGGTCACAACAGGAAGAGGGATCATCATTTCAACTTAGAGCTAAACAGATCAATTAGAAAAGATCCAACACAATCCATAAGACGTTTGGCACATGAGAGAGGAGTTTCAACTTTGAGTCCAAAGAGCAGTGAAAAAGAACTGAAAATGAAATCATAAGTGAAACCTGTGAGGCACCTTTTTACTCCAGGATAGAACGTTAGAAAGGGCAATGATCATCTTGAATAAGTTGGAAAATGATCCTGAAGAAGGCTGGAGTGTACAATGGCCGAAATGTTGTGAATATGGCAATAAAGATGAGGATAACAGTCCGAATAATGTAAATGAGCTTGAAATATTGTATAATTGGCTCTAATTTTTTGTTAAATATTTGGATATAATATAATGCATAATTTTCAGTGAAAAAAAACAATTTTCAAGTTTTTGTTGCTCCTCTGCCAAATGTGTCATATGATAACTGCCGCTTATTTACAGAAAATGGCCATCACTTGAACTGATTGGCCATGAGCCCACAGGTGACTTTGCAGATGAGACTCACATCTAGATACCATTTTTCATATCTGACATGCAAAAGACTTTTCATAGATGGTGGAGAGAGATCAAGGAAAAAACAGGAATTAAAAAGACAAAGAATAACAACTGACATTTTAAATTTTTGAAGACTGGGAAGCAATAACTTGAAAGAGAGTTCCACAAGCAAGAAGTGCATGAGAAGAAAAGGTTAGCATAGGACTTATGGTTAAAGAAAATAATGATATAATCAATGTTGATACTTTACCTGACTTCAAATAAATGTTTCGGAAGGAAACCCCCATCAATACTGGAAAGGGTGATAACAGCTGCTGGACTCTATCTCTTTATGGAAAATCTACTAGTGGCGCTAATCAATGCTGAATTAGTTAAGCATCTCACATTGCAAGACCTTCTTTCAGACAAGCATTATGGTTTTCATTTTTCTAGGTCAACTCTGGATGTATTAACAATCATTGCAGAAAGAGTCTATCAAGCTTGAATTAAGAATGGTGAAGTTCAGGCTGTTGCTTTGGATATCCTGAAAGCGTTCGGCAGAGTTTGGTATACAGGTCTTCTTCACAAATTGAAAAGTTATGGTGTCTCCGGATGAATTTTTGAACTGATTCAGTTTTTTGTATCAAATCATGAAATGAAAGTTATCCTAAATGGCCACTCTTCTAGATCCCTTTTGTATTAATGCAGGCGCAACCCCAGGACTCTAACCTTGTTCCTACTTTGTTTTTAATTTTCATTAATGACCTCTTCATTGACATTAGCTCTCAACGATATCTATGCTGATGATACAAGCATTTACTCCTGTCTCGATAGTAAGTCTCATCAGTTTGATAAAGTGAAATTGGTGGCTGATGTCGAAAATGACCTTCAGTCTGTTGTTAACTAGTGCAAAGAATGGCTCGTTAACTTCAATGCCTCCAAAACAAAACTACTATCTATTAATTATCAGAGAGAATTCGTTTCTGCCTGCCATCAGCATGGCTGATGCTAACTTCCAGGAGAGTGTGATTTATTGCTCCTTCTTGGGCTGACATTCTCAGCTGACATGAAGTGGAAAATCTATATTAAATCCATTGCTAGGTCAGCTGATAAGAAAGTTGGTTCACTGTGTCATGTGAGACAATTTTTCACTCCAGAATCTATCTTGCATATCTATAAGTCTACCATTTATGCATGCTTAGAATATTGCTGCAACATATGGTCTGGTGCTCCTGCTATATATTTAGAGATTCTTGATAAAATCTAAAGAAGAATCAGCAATATTATTGGTCCTGACCTAGCGGCTCGGCTTTAGTCACTTTCCCATTGCTGTAAAGTTGCTTCCCTGTGCCTTTTCTATAAATATTTTCATGGTAATTGTTCAGATGAACTTTTCACTATTGTACCTAGACTTTATGAATTTAAGCACAGCACTAGATTGGTGGTTAGGTCCCAAAAATTCACAGTTGAATTGACGAGATATGACTGTAAATTCAACATAACAGTTTCTTTTCTCATACTTCTTGCTTATGGAAGACTCTTCCAGCTCTGTTTTCCAGTCAGATTTGATCTTCAAAAATTTAAATGCAATGTCCATCTTTATCTGCCTTCCTGATTACACTTCTATTGTTCTCACTCCTTAATAATATTTCTGTTTTCTAATTCTTCCACACTCTTGTGTCTTCATGGCTTTACTGTTTTGTTTTGGACGATCTTTAAAAAAAAATCCCCAAAACCTGTTTTTCTGATTAAATTTTTTAATAGAGATTTTATAAATTTCAACTGAATGTAACAAGCTGCTCAGTCAAAGAATGCCTTATAAGGAAACAGTATTATATATTACCATTCCTACCCAGTCAAGTATTTTTGTAGTCATTCTAGGATAATTTTATTATTATTCTTTTAAAAGCATTTATTTATTCTTTACCAATTAGTGTGCGATATCTTTTTATTTTATTGTGGAGCAATTATCTAGAATACGCTTTTATTTGTGTATTTCCTTTTATCTTTACGTATGAATCTGTTTGGAAGCCGAACAAATTATCTCTACTGATTCTTGCCAGAATCTTCAGCTGGAAGTTTTCCAACTTTTAAAACGATCCACTGTTATTGGCGGCTCAAAGACAGCAGGATGTTTGCCGGTCTCTCTCTCGGCTGCTAAGTGACTTGCCTGAATCATTTTGAAAATCATGCATGCAATTATATGATTGGGCTTCACAGAAAATATGCAATATGGCTGCCTCCATTTTTTCTTTCTATTGTGCAAGTGACAGTATGTATTGCAGATAAAGAATAGAACCATTTTGGCTTCAATTCTAAGTAATCATCATATTAATAACACATTTACTGTAATACAAGCTGCCACATTAATAATGATATTAGTATAATCATCTAATATATAAAGTTCAAAGTTTGTATGTGCATGGGTATCTGTTCAAAACTCTGAAAATTAATTAAACATTTAAAGTTGGTTATCTGTTTGTGTGTGTGTGCAAATATTACATAAAACTGTAACATCAGATAAATGGGATTTTATTATTTATATCTAGCAGCATGTGTCTTATATCTTGCCCAGCTTTACTTATTCATATCTAGCAGTATATGTCTTAGATCTTGCCCGTCTTTGCAAATCTTGCTTCATCAAGATAATTTGCATATTACATAAAACTGGGATATCAAATAAATGCAGTTTTATTATTTGTATTTACCTGCATGCATCTTATATCTTGTCCAACTTAGCACTTCTTGCTGAATGAACTGACAATTATTGATGTATCCAAATCCAGAAAACCATTGCTTTAACCCACTAGGTTATTGCCACATGGAACATTTCTGTATGGAGAACTTGGAGCCTTAAACCTAACCTTCCTGATGTGAGTTCAATTTTTGAGCCTGTGTTTGGGCTCAGTGGACATGGGACAAGCAATAACTGATTAGTACTAAAAAATATGAATTAGATGAGATATCTCAGGCAATGGAAAGAGAACAGTCTATGTCTATAGTTTAAATAAAGTATTCAGTTCAGAATTCCTTGTAGTTTACCCAGATCGACATACATCAGATGACATCCAACAGGCACAATAGGGGAAATGATGTGATAAAAGTAACAAAGAAAAGGACAAAAGTCTACCTGTAAATAGTGTAAATAATGATAACTCCTCACCCCAGAAATTCAGACAGATGATAGTAACAACAAAGAAGAGGACAACAGACCACATGTAAATAATGATATATTTTTTTGAGACACACCTTCCCCCACCCTGTAGTTTGATTTGGATATAATTTTTTCTTTCTTTGGGAAATCTTATGTTGTTTTTTTTTTTTTTTTTTTTTTTTTTAAGGAAAAGAAAGTGGAAAAGAATGAGAAAGATAAAAAAATAGAGGTTTCATTTTTCAGTGTTTGTGTATGGTTTTTATTACAGGTACAAAATGTATGCAATAAAACGAAACATAATGAAAAAGGACAAGAGGACAACTTCAGCTACATTAGTTGGCAATATAAAAACATAAAATGAAAAAAAAAATACTATAAAATGCGTTAACCAGTTATTTCACTTCAGTTGTCTGAACTTGATTAAGGAAATTAAAATATTGTGCAATGATTAAAAAGTGAAACATGTTGAAGGAAATACTCGCATATTAAAAATATATTGAGATGGGGAGATATTGATAAACAGATCACACAAAGTCCTAACAACCAATCCTTTTGTTCACATAAGGATCATTGTCTTTATTTGATATAAATTGTTTTGAGGACTTTTAAGTGATATGTGGCAAATATGAAAATCGTCTACCTAAAAAGAGTTTGTGTCCTATGCATGTTTTTCCAAAGAAAAGGAAGAAGTAAATCCTAGATAAGTGTTACCTTAAGCATACCTCACATATGGTAATTTTTTTTTATCCTCCCTGACTATTGTGACCAGTCGCAAAATTTACATCCTCAATAAAAGCCATTGCTTCTCTTGATGAGGAGAATGTATTTTTGGGTTCTTGAGCAAGAGTGAGTTGACTGTATTAGAATGTGTTTTTTTTACCCTCTTTTATTTTGTCTTTTATATCCTTGATATTTGACTTGTGATTTCTAATTTCTGATTTCTATACCACTCTTCTACCTTTTGGATTTGTGATACAGACTTTTTCACTATCCTTGTTGTTTTGAGTTAACAGATTCACATCTCTATTAGAATTTCCTATGGTCTTGTTGCTTTGTTTCTGTTCAATTTATTAGGTCCCCCTGTGAGAATGTGCTATTATGGTACATGATGGGATCAGATGGAGAAGGATGCGTTCTTGCAGTGATTGCATCAATTGAGTGAATGGATAATGAATGTAGGAGAAGGATAGACAATGTTGACCAGCCTTTTCACACTTTCCCTTCCTGTCTTGTTCCACAAATTCATGTAATGTATTCAGGTGTCAAATAAATAGTTTAAATAGTGTGTCATTTTTTTTTTTTTTTTAGGCGTGTGTGTATTAGAATCGGTTAGATTCATTTTTTTCATCCTATATTATTTGGCGTATTAGACTTTTGACTTGTAATTCCTGATTTCTATATTACTTGTCTTTTCCTGCCTTTTGGATTTGTGATAGAAAATTTTTCATCCTCCATGTTGTTTTCGATGTGTGTTAATGGATTCACAATAGTTTGAATGAATCCTTATACAATATAAGAACAATACATATTCCCAATTTTTAATAAGTTCTTCAGAGATTGCATACCTGGATGTGGCAGAACGTTTATGTAAATTGTTTTCTGTATCTGTCTATATTTCTGCGATGAGGTATTATGTACACTATTAAGGCGGTGGAGAACTTTGAGAGGGGAATTAACAGGAGATAACTGATAATTGACATCCATTAAACATGGCATGTGGAACTAGAACAGTCTACCCCAGTGAGCGAAATAAAGGGTTCAGTTCAACATTCCAACCTGAAGAAGGCCGGGAGCGTACAACAGCTGAAACGTTGTAATAAATATGGCGACAAAGATGAGGACAATAGTCCGAATAATGTAAATAGTGTAGATTTTTTTCTGTTCACTTTTTTTAATACATGCTGGTACATACTGGGCAATTCTCTTCTATCCAGGGTAGCAGTCTGATGCATGTTGTCAACTTAACTTCTTTTTCTATGTACTTTCAGGGCAGAGGCAATGATGTCTCTCTAAAACTTTATCATATGTGAACATGCACACACTTCCAATACACTAAAACACAACCTTTTAAATGCAATAATAGTAGAACTTTTTGAATTGGCCATTAACACAGTGCCATATATGTATCTTATATTGTCTTCTGTTCTGTGTCATCTCAGGATTCCATGTTATTCATAAAACAGTGTCAATGAAAAGTGTTATATATTTTTGGTATTCATTTTATTAAGAGTGGTAGATTGGATTCTAAGAGGCAGTAGGTGGATTGATGTCATATAAACTCATGTTGCACATTGGCTCAGTGTCCCTCTGCAAGTAGTTTTAGCCGGTTACCAACCTGAGTGTGGGAGGCATATCAACGCTTCAGAATTCTTGTAACCCTCTGTTGAATTCATGCTGTTATGGACATATTCAAAACTCAGACAATCCATCATTGTCAGAATGCCTCATCCTTGAGACATTCTGGTCAGTTGCTGACCATTCTGGCCCTGGTCTTTACATTCTGTAACAATTGTTTAGATTATATCACCAATAATAAATCCTGGCAGGGTACCCAGTTCTCTTAGGATGGCGTCGCTGTAGAGATGGAATAACTCTGGGAAGAAGTAAATTGTGGAACTTGTTTAAAAGATTGTTAGGTCATCATTATAAAATGATTTCCACATGTGTTGAGAAGCGAACATCACCTGGGAATAAACCAAAAAATAACATTGTCAGATTAGACAAAACTGGAATCTGACGTTGAGTTTGTTTTTTTGTTTTTTTTGTTTCTTTTTTTTATGAGAGCAGAAGTTCAATTTATAATATGGATATCATGCTAAACAGGCTCCTTTCTTTTTTTTTTGTCAATTTTGAACAAAAATCAGCCAATTTGTATTCAGATGATCATCGTGCCTTCATTAATGTTACCTCTCTGGGCTTTTCTCCCAGGCAATGCCAGATACTTCTGCTAGTCTACAACAATCACAACAATAAAGTACATTTTGCAATTGGTTACTTTATTGCTTGTCATGGGTAATCTTTCTGCCTCAATCTGTTCAAGTGAATGCTCGGTCTTTCATTTCCGTGCACATTACATCCTATTGTATAATATAAATATTCAAGAATAAAACTGAATGGCAGAGGCCTATAGAATCACAAAAGTGTGAAATCTTTGTTTTTATTCAAAGCTGTTTTAGAATGGTTCACTGCATTTGTTCCTCTTTACTGCAAATGTCCGCTCCACTCGCAGAAGCAGTGAAATGACTTGAATCCGGAAATGATTTCTTTTCAAAATGTTCTGCTCCGTCATTTGTTTTTGATTGCCTTTTTTTCAATCTGTTGCTATTTGTGCCTGCTGGCCTTTAAACTCCTGCGTGTTGTCAACTTGTCTCTCATGTTTTTGAGCATGTAATATTTTTTTTAATCATTTTTGCCATCATCCTAACAGAATAAAAACATCATTTTAAACATTTATAGAACATGAGTATTCCTGTTTTGATGGATTTGGAGTGAAACTGTAATAAAGAAAACAACTAAAGAAATACCTTAATAAACAGAGTCACCCACAATGGGGCTAAGAGCAAATAGGAATACAAAGAATACAAGTAAAAGAGGATATATATATATATATATATATATATATATATATATATATATAATATAAAAGGCTCAAACGCTAATATTCCATGGTTATAATTTGTTACATTGGAATTGTAATCACAATCCAATTCATCAGACCTACAAATTCATATATATATATATATATATATATATATATATATATATATATATATAATTATTAAGTCTACACTTATATATATATATATATATATATATATAATTATTAAGTCTACACCTTATATATATATATATATAATTATTAAGTTTACACATTATATATATATATATATATATATATATATATATTATAATTATGAAGTTTTTACATTATATATATATATAATTATTAAGTTTACACATTATTAAATTTCTAAGTAATAAAAAATCTATTAAACATGAGTTAATTGTTTTTTGCCGACATCATCAAATTTTTGCATTGAATAATTAGCATAAAAACAAACAAACAATAAAATAATTTTTAAAATCCATAGTCCTAATAAATAGTTTAAATACCCTACAAAAAAAGATAACCCTTTATGAAGTTGTAAAAAAACAAATGTTACGGCAGTTTTTTTATATACACAAAACACTTTCAGAAAGAAATAAAATAAAAAAATAAATAAATCTCCATAGACCAGACTAGGCGAAATCATCTTCCGTTTTAAATTTACACACCCCAACCTTACCCTGACTCGACATCTGTGAATGTAACTTTATACTGATACAAATTATTAACACCTACACCTCTTTTTATTTAAACAATCGCTCCAGCCGTTACCATAGAAATTTTAATTTTAATAATGAATATGCTATTAAAACACGTAAATTTCAGAAATAAGTTATTCCAAAAAAAATTTCGCTTGAAGATGGAACAGAGCTTACTTTAATTCAATTTAATTCAAATAACTATATTGAAGTTTTCGGCTCTTGTTTTGAAACATGAGACCTCTTATGTAGCATGTTGGAATCATATTTTTAAATAAATAATTATATATATATATATATAAGTACAGCAAAAGGTGGATAATTCCAGAAGAGTCCAAATCAAGGGAAGTCATTAAAACTTCTTTTCCCTATGACAGAAATTCTGAATTTGTCAAATTCATAATTTTCTTTTTCTTATATTGGATTCATGCCTTTTGTCAAAGAATTATCACAAAATTTACATCACCACTGGCCAATTTTTCCTTATTTTATTTTTCAAGTTATCAACTTTCTTCATGAATTTGGAGTGAATGTCTGATTCAGATTTATAATTTCTCTGTTCCGTTTTTTTTTTTTTGTCGGGGGGTGGGATTCATACCTTTTCTCAATTATTTATCACAAAATGATTAAAAAAAAACAATTTTTTTTTAATACCAGACAAGCATAAATTTTAATTATTTTATTTTTATTGATAATACACATGAAAATGATTGCTTATACATTGTGTTAAAATATGATTTAAGGCTTAGAAATTTAATACTAATGTTTTGTCAAATTTTGTAAACAAGTCCAGGCTCAAAAATGTTAATTTTGTCATTGTTGTTTAAAAAAAAATAATTCACTTGTCCAGGTTAAGAAATTTCATTCAATTGTTTTATATGTGTATATATATATATATATATATATATATATATATATATTCATCACAGACCGAGAAGTACCAAATTTATTGTAACTGTTTCGAATGTAATAATTAGAGTGCATAATATGACTGAAACAAAACCTTATTGCAGCCTGAAATCCTTACTATCATGGGAAATTGTTGTATTCTTAAAGAGGTTACAAACAAAGGTGGGTACTTGAATGAAGATGAAAGAAAAGTTATTTGTAAAAGAGAATACAATACTGAAAGACAGGGAATCACGTGACAGGCTAGTAATTCCTAAAGTAAGCCTCCAGGTATTTACTCAGTGTATACAGGGTGTCCATAAAGTTCGGGTGCACTTTAAAAAATTTATAACTTTATTTGTATTTGCAATAGAAATAATTTGTAAAAAGGATTAGAAAGATGTAAACCTATATTTTTTAAGGTTTTATTGAAATTTTATTTAAGTTTCCGCATGTCCTCCATCATTAGCAATACAAAAGGTAATACGATTTTTCAGTTCATGGAAAACACTTGCCAAATGATTTACAGTAATGCCTGAAATCACATTAGTTATTTTAGCTATACTTAAAACTAGGTACATTAAACTTTATAACATTTTTTACAGATTATTTCTATTTCAATTACAAATAAAGTTATAAATTTTGTAAAGTGCACACGAACTTTGTGGACACCCTGTATATAGCTACTGATATAGTCAGTCCACATAGGCGATGGGGAGTGTGAGACATTCCATTACGGCACAAATTCATCACAAACCAGGACGGAGCTCTAATTTTAAATTAGATATATGTAAATTTAGATAAAGAACTAAAGTTAAGTTTGATTTATGTGTAGATTAAAAGATATGATAGTACTTACTCTACTACTGAATCTGCATACCAATATTATAGCTTGAAATCCTCATTATCAGTAAACGTAACAAGTTTTTCACATGCACTAAGTTTACGGTGTTAAATTTACTAAAAGTAATGTTCACACAAAATTAGGTTTGATTAAAACTTGAAACACTATCAGTACAGTCATGGACACTAATCAACACGTGATGAAAATATTATTTTGACTGTCTTTCTGTAGCACCATTAAGATTTGCAAATACAAGCGAAAGCCTGTTTGAATCCTTCAGAATTTACATAAACATTGTATAAAGAGATAACATTATGTGACCTTTAATATCATCAAAATTAAGGAAGAATTGTAATTTTATTTTTTAAAAATAAATATCTGGGCTATGCAGCATTAGCAAATGCTAGTGAAAACATGGAATCAGGAAGTTTGTTCCTGTCAATATCCCAGTATTCTAACTGCATAAAACTGCTCTCATTAAATGCCACAGAAAAACTTCCTTGTCCCTCATCAGCATGGTTGTTGCTTGTTTCTGTGAGAGTATCTCACTACACCTTCTTTGCCTTGCATTTTCCAATGACTTGAAGTGAAACAACTACATTGAATCAATAGCTGCATCTTCTGCAAGGAAAGTCGGATCACTGTGTCATGCCAGAAGGTTTTTCTCGTCAGAGTCCTTCTTACATATCTACAAATCTACCATTCGTCCATGCATTAAATATTATTGTCATATCTGGTCTGGTTCCCCTACTGTTCATCTTGAAGTTCTCGACAAAATCCAAAGAAGGATCTGCAATGTAATCGGTCCTGACTTGTAATTTTGACTTCAGTCATACACTCATAGATTTGATGTGGCTTCCCTCTGTCTTTTCTATAAATATTTTCATGGCAACTCTTCTGATGAGCTATTTTCCCTGATGCTCCAACTACAAGAATTTAAGCATGCTACTAGATTGGCATTTAGGTCTCCAACTTTTACTGTTGAAATAATTAAATGCAACCATCACTTCTACTCCAGCAGTTTCTTTTCTCGCACTTCCTGATAGTGGAACTCCCTTCTACTTACTTGCTTCCCTGAAAACTACAATCTTCAAAAATTTAAATGCAACATCAGTTGCCATCTTCTGCTGCCATGATGACCATTCTCTTATTCTTTCCTCAATCCCCCTATATTCAGTCTTTTCCCCAACTTTCACTCTCTGTAACCGCCTGTGTGCTAGTGGCTCTCCTGCCTTGCTTGGGGTGAAAATGCTTAAAAAAATATTTTTAGCTTCTCTCAAAATGTTAAAACTTTACTTTCAATGGCTCAGAATCAGATGAAACTGGGGAGCCAGCACTCACTTCATACCCCAAACTTATGACTCCCGTCACTGACCTTAGATTTATAGCATGCAGGGTGGTTTTTGGAGATATTTTATAGGGAAAATATGTGTCTTATAAGCAGCAAAATATGGTATGTTGATTTTAAATTGAGATTTTGAATTGCCCTTGCACACCAGTGGGTAGGGCATGGTTACATTTTTTTTTTTTTTTAAATATCTGCATTGAGAAATTATATAAACTAAATAATGACAAGTAACAAAAAATTAACCTTAAAAAATTAAAGGAAAAAAAGTTGAGTTTTAGACTTGGCATTGAAACGTCTCTTTTTTTTAACAACATTTACCTATAATTTTATTCTTTTCTACTTTTCTTATTTATTGACTATAAGTAACATCTTTGCTTGAAGAAGGAGAAATTTTCAAATTTGTTGAAAAAGCATTCTGAGTTTATTATTTTTTATATTGGCTCAATTTTTAACAACAAAAATAATAATAAAAAATAAATGTTCTCATATATTTGATGATAATTCTATACTTTTATTCTTTTCTTTTTATT
Source organism: Acanthosepion pharaonis (assembly GCA_903632075.3). Taxonomy (NCBI): domain Eukaryota; kingdom Metazoa; phylum Mollusca; class Cephalopoda; order Sepiida; family Sepiidae; genus Acanthosepion; species Acanthosepion pharaonis. The sequence goes on from CAHIKZ030005561.1 coordinate 331,853, forward strand.
TATTGACTAGCAGTAGAGCCTGGCGTTGCCCGGGGATGTAACAGTAAGAAATAGATCAAGTATCGACCATCATGAAGACTGAAAAATAGAATTGACAAAGATTATTGTTTAAGGTTGACGGACACGCATGTCTTAATTAGATTTTTTTTTTGTTTTTTTTTTTTTTGAATTGGTCAAACCCAAAATTCAAACAAAAACATTGTTTTCAATCGTTATGAGTCTACCGATTGAATAGAATTTTATTATAAACAATTGTCTTGTAAATGGAATTTTTAAAGCATTCTGAATGTAAAAATAAAGAAAAAAGTGTGCAAGACAATAAGAAACACTACCTGCCAAAAAAAGTGAAGTTTTGTTGAAATTGGTTAAAAAATGTAGGAAATCCGATCCCATATATAAGCGAACACACACACACACAAACAACCTGGGTTTTATAATAAGTATAACTCGATATGAGTTGTCCCCCTTTCATTCTGGCAACAGAAACGTGTTTTAAGTGTTTTCAAATTGATTTTGTGCAAAAGCAATTGTGTTTTTCCAATTTTTGCTGCTGTCAGAACCACTGCAAAGTAATTTTACGCAGTCCTGTGAAGTTTAGTTGAAATCGGTTGAAAAATGTAGGAAATCTGATCCAATATATAAATGTACAGACACACACACACACACACACACACACACAGTTTGCATTTTATAATAGGTAAGATTTCTATTATTATCATTTTATATATATATATATATATATATATATAGAAAATAATATTTCTTAAAGTGCTACATTTGATGACTGACTGTTCACTTTGATATCCAGTGTAATATATATATATATATATATATATATATATATATATATATTAGATGTGAGTTTGGTTGGATAGATGTGAGTTTTGTGACCCTGGGTTTCAGCTTTAGCGTCAGGCGATCGCTAAAGCGTGAAACCCAGGGTCACAACCATATATATATATATATATATATCTATATATATATAGTCATACACAGACAAACTGTTTCACTGTATCACAGCTCCTCAGTGTGGCTAGACATCCAATTGCTTCAGGCTATGCCCGAAACCCAACTGATTTGGTATATATATATATATATATATATATATGTATATGTAGTGATTGCTATGTTTTTCCATGCCCACATTTTATTCGCCTGCGATTGGCTAATAAATCACTACTACTTTTATATAGGACAATTTAGCCATCACAGTCATTTCTTTGAATTCTTCGGTTTTGAGCTTGCTTGCTTGTTCTGTTAGTACAAATGTAGTAATTGGTTAATTTTTAACCAATCACATATTTTAGTGCAAGATTATGTTTTCCCGCGTTGCCGTGGGAGCCTATCCTTTTTCCATAAAAGAGGCGACTTTTTCACAAGTCGTCAGTAAGATCCAGTAAAATTCACCTGTCCATACAAGTCCACGATCTTGCTCATAACATTTCAAGTGCACACACAGACACAGAATTTAGTAATATAAACTTACATTTCTCTCTGTGACTTAGCCAAGCTCAATCAACTAGGACTCTGTTGATTTCGAACCATTCTATAATATAAAACATTTTTGATTAATTGTATTCTTGTGTTATCTATTCCAACAAACAGACTTTGTTCTAATATTGATTCCTGAACATTTTTCTCTCAAAAGAACTTCCTTTCGAACAAGCGATTACAAATCAAAATACAATTAAAGGGGAACAACTTCTTTCCCTTAATCTATACATTGAATACAATTTTATTGCATATTTGTTCTTGTATGTTATTTCAATATATACTTGTTGATTCACAGTTTGGAGTTTTTGTTGTTTACTTGAATCCCATACATTGAAAGTATAATAATATAAATAGTATTGGTCTATCTACAAACAGACATCTTTACAATTGGTAACCCCAATGTTCCAAAAATAAATCTTTTAACCAATAGGCCCTTACATATATATATATAAAATAATGGGAAAGAACAATAAGATTTATAATTCAGAGTTCTTAGCATATATTTTTATTTTTTAAAATACAGTGCTCTATACAACATAGAGTATAATATTATAATTGTTTTTTAAAAATATATAATCATCGCAACACTGAAATTCCCATGTTTCAAAACTGAAACTTCAATTCAAATTCAGTCAAAAAAATTTAACTTAAAATACAAAGTTTCATTCCATTATCAAGCGATGTTCTTAGCATCACTTGATAATGGATCAAAACTTTGTATTTAAGTTTAATTTTGGTATTGCAATGATAATATATTTTAAAAAACACACACACACACACATATATATATATATATATATATATATATATATATATATATATATATAGGTATAGGGGGCTCTGGATAGAAGTAGTACCGTTGATGTCTGACAGGCTGCACCTTTGGGTGGACAGGTATCACTGGTCCTCAACTATCTCTTAAATCTCTCATGTTGCCATGCCTCAATAAACAGTTTCAGTCAGCGGACTAAACCCATGTGAGGAGGTGGTGTTAACATATTACCAATGGACGAAGCACTTTCTTGATGTAGTTTACCAGCCAGGGCAGCAGGGTTCTTCAGATGAACTACAATGGCTACATATTTGCAACCAAGGTGAGCAAGCCTAGTTGGTGTAAACCTGGCCAGGTATGGGCTCCACCATGTTAAAACGTCCAAGGAAGGCCACATGAGGAGCACACCAAGAAACCATTTGTGGAGATCCAAACTCTGGCATACGACCACAACAGATTAGGAAGAATGGTAGGCAGCTCAGCACATCAGCTCCCCAACTCCTCCTTGGGGGGGTTAAGGGGGAAAGAATAATTTTGAACAGAAATAATCGTTTAAAATAAAAAAAAATTCTATTACACTCTGGAAGCAGCAGAAATGTGGCTCTACAGAAGGATGCTGAGAATACTGTGCAATTTAAATGCAATGTTATTTGTTATTTTCAGTTTTCTTAATTCTTGTTCTTTTATTGTCCTCCATCCTTAATAGTAATTTTTCTCATATTCTCTAACACTCAGTAACCCCTTGCATCCTAGTGGCTTTATTCCCTTTGATCTTCAAAAATTTCAATGCAATGTCAATCATTATCTTGTCCTCTCTCCTTAATAGTATTTTTCCTCATATTCTCTAACACTCAATAACCCCCTTGCATCTTTGTAGCTTTATTTCCTTACTTGTTGTGAAATGATTAAAAAAAATGCATGAAACAATGAGAAGAAAATGAAAACAAAAAAGACACATAGCATCAGAAGACCATTAAAAATTTTTAGACATATAATGAGGAAGGAAGGCTGGGAGAATTTGACACTCACAGGACAGTGAAAGCAAAAGTTACAGGAGGAGGTAGTGGGACATCTACTTGATGTGCTTGTGTAAATGGATGAAAGATTTCATGGTGGGATGTACAGTAAAAAGATAAATTTACTAAGAGCTACAAAGGATAAGAAGTTGTAGAGAACCATGACCATCCATGTCTTGAAGGGACACAGCATATAGAAGAAGAATAATAATATGGTAATTTAATTTTGGTGGATTTTGTCTTTAAAACAGTTTTCTCCTGAGGAAAGCATTAATATTTGCTGCTTCGATTATTTTGATCTACCAACTTTTCACTACCAAGTCCAAGTAAATATCATCCTGACTAAGACGATAAAGTACATCTGGTGTCGTGGATAAGACGATAAAGTACATCTGGTGTCGTGGATAAGACGATAAAGTACATCTGGTGTCGTGGATAAGACGATAAAGTACATCTGGTGTCGTGGATAAGACGATAAAGTACATCTGGTGTCGTGGATAAGACGATAAAGTACATCTGGTGTCGTGGATAAGACGATAAAGTACATCTGGTGTCGTGGATAAGACGATAAAGTACATCTGGTGTCCTGGATAAGACGATAAACTACATCCAACACCAAGGCCTCTGATCAAAAGGTTCTGACAAGTGTGAAGCCACCTCTTAATCACTGGTGTTCCCAGGTCCACCTTGACCTTGGGTGGTAGCACTTGTTAGGGTCCCAACTATGAGCAAATAGTTAACTACTAAACTGGAGTTAAAACACTTTGAAAGGTATAATAACAGCAATAAATTTTTTGAAGGAAAAATTATTACCAATGCATTTTTGAAGAAAATAAATATTACCAGCAATACATTTTTAAGGAAAAAATATTACCAGCAATAAAAATCTTGTCAGCATTAAATAACGCATTCAGGTGTTGATATGCCATAAACCAAACCAACTAAATATGTTCACTATTTTCTTAATGGTGTTTTACTTTTGCGAGAAGAAATATCCTTTTGTTTGGCATTATTGATTTCATTTCATTACACTTATTGAATCAGTTCCTTATGAAACTGTGCGAATATTAACGTCTTTTCAGAAAGGAAAGAAGAAATAACTGAACAAATCAAGTCGCCACCAGAGGCGAGAAACCAGAAATTATGTAATTTTGCAATTTGGAGATCCATCATTTGTCTTCCTGCTTGAGATAATCTCTGACACGTGTTCCATAGACTTGTATGATTGCCCCCATCTTATCTGTCTGGATACCAGCTAGGTGGTGTTCTGTTCAGGACTATAAAAGGAAAGGAGTTACTCCTGCTTTCTCTTTTGCTTCATTACATAGTTGCAAAAACAACAGGAATTCTCTCTGCCAGGGGAGATTTCTTCCTGCAGCAAGCCATCTTAATTTCAACCAGCCACATCACATACATACATTTTCTAACAACAAAGTCTATAAATATTTTTCTTCATTTTTCAGCTATCTGTGTACGCATAAATATGTTTTCTTTCTTGTTGGATTATGTTATTCTTTATATAAAAATATAATAATAATAATAATATTAATGATGATAATAATGCAACTAAAAAAATACGCATGAATATTATAAGAATTTAATGTATTTTTTCATGTCAGCAGAACTGCCAAAAAGCCTTAAATAGATAATGCAAGCTCTAATATTCAGTTCAATTCTACAGGGTGCGATGGATAAATTGTCGTCTAAATGATGCAAAAAGGAAAATAACACTGACATCCCGGACATACCGGGTGCGATGGATAAATTGTCGTCTAAATGTTGCAAAAATGGAAATAACAGATATCTCATGTTAACAGATATGCAGGCTGCGATGGATAAATTGTCGTCTAAATATTGCAAAAATGGAAATAACACAGACATCTCATTTTAAGAGATATATTTACCAAAATTATACAAGAATATCTTGAAATACCAAAGAGTAAATTTATTCAATAAAATCACCATTGGTTTCAATCATGGCCTCTTGATGACTTTCTGAATCATCTGCATCTCTTCTGGATGATTACTTTGTTAAAGTTGGTGAATGCTGCCATAATCCTTGCCTTGCCTTGCCTTTGGTGCTACAAGGAGTTTGTTGATCTATTGCTCAAATTCGTCCCACACTAATCAAGGGGGTTGCAGTCTGGGGAGTTAGATGCCCACATGTAAGGGGTGATATGATCACAGAAATTGTCTGAAAACCATCACTGTGTTCTCCTACTTGTGTGACATGGCAGAGTCCTGTTGCCAGACATTAGGTCTTCTTGCAGCCACCCTCTTGACCCAAGGCAGCACTACCTCCTCAAGGCACTCAGTATAGGCCTCCATGTTGAGTACGAGGCTCTGTTGCAAGATGAATAGAAGCATAACATTGTATCATGAGGGATCACTTCAAAATCCAACTCTATCCTCTGCACTGCCCTCAGATTGACACCTAAACACTTTGAAATGTTTGTATTGGAGCGTCCAGTGCAAATGCCAAGCAGTACAGCATGCTATTTCCAAATTTCTGGTGGAGGGAATTGTGTCATGGTTGTCTTTTTCTCACAGATGGTGCCCCACTGACCCTACGATACGGTAAAGTCAACAGAATCAAAAACAAACAACATGTATGCATGAAATGAAAAATATAAAATGTCAACAATTTATCCATCGCATTCTATACTTAACTGATTTACCAACTCATGATTTTCATTTTGAAAATTTGAAACTTTTGTTCCAAAACATAAATAGGAGATTTGGTAATAATTTCGTTAGATTTATCAAACATCTGGCTCTGATGAGCATTTTGACACAAAAATCTTGAGTCAATCAAGTAATTTTGTTGATGTATTGTGTGTGTGTGTGTGTGTATATATATATATATATACACATTTGGACAGTTTTTGTATAATTTATCTACAGAAGAGAAAAAAATTATGAGATCATATGAGAAATTATATAAAAAAACTTAAAGCACCTTGTCTGTCATATTTAATAAATATATATATATATATATATATATATATATATATATATACACACACACACACACACACACTTTTTCCTCAGTTGTAGTATGACTGAGTTTCATGCACAATGCAATCTTCATGCACTGATTTAAGATTGACCATTACATAATTTAGATTTTGATATACAGTGTAACCTGGATATAAGAGATTTGTCGGGACCGGAGAAGAAGTCTCTTATATCCGGGTTTCTCTTATATCCGGGTTTGGTCTATTTTATATACATTAACACAGGCTCTAATTTGGGACCAGAGAAAATCTCTCTTATATCCGGGTTTCTCTTATATCTGGGTCTCTTATATTCAGGTTACACTGTATATAGTGGATTATCATAATAGTTGAGCAGGTTTGTTCAAAAAGAAAAAAGTCATTTAATTTATAATATTCAAATAAATAGTTTTTCATGTCCAAAATGTTTTTTGCATACCAAGTATTGAATTACTCCCCTTAGATTTCTTTACTTAGCCTCATATTCTGAGAAGTTCTTTCTTTTCATAAAACTTTGAAAGTTTTCCACCTCATGCTACAAATATGGTGACCAACAGCACCCTCCTCCTTGACAATCCTGCAGCACAACATTGCCACAGACTAATCATATTCTCATGGGAAACATTTCAATATGAAATACTATAAGTTGGCAATTTTCTTGAATATATTTCATTTCTTGTTGCAATTTTAGCATCTTCATTCTTGTTTTTTTTTTCTTTCCAGTCAAGGTGAGCTGAGCACCTGTTGGTACATTTTGTTATCAGGCTCAGTGTTCATTGAGAGTGCAATGTTTTTACCAAGAAACAGGTAAGTGAACGTTTTTCAATTACGAAAATCAAGTGAAAGGTCTGTTTTAATATTCCAGATTTTACATTGATTATTGATCTGATTTTGTATTAGATTATGGTTATCCAGAAAAGGAAGTTGGTTTTAACAGACAATTGCTATGTTCCTTACACTAAACTATATTCTGAAACTTTATTGATTAGTAAATATTAAAATTCCTTACATTCTGAAGGTCTAACAACATTTAATATGACTTATAAAATGTTCTATTTTAATATTCTTCTGTTCTAAAGGTTTATTAAGATTTATTAATACTTATAAAATGTTCTAATATTCTTATATTCTAAATATTTATTAAGATTTATAATACTTATGTGGAATATTGTGTTCATTTCTGAACATTGTTAGTGTGGATAGGTGGTAGGATAATTATTTTATGGGACACTTTAAAATAAATAATATGTTTTTATTTATTTTCTTTAGAGTGCTGAGTAAGTCTTTTTGATTTTTGCTATAGCAAAAAGTTCATTAATAAGGTGGATATTGATAACAGTCTAGAGAAATGACTGTTTTGGTAGTTTTGAAGTCAGACCAAGATAGGGTTAGTAGTAATGTGAGGAATTAGGTCACAGTCAATCTGCTGTGTTCTTTTTTGCTCTTAACAGGGCAAAAATGTCAGTAACAGATGACCTCTTGACTACTTCTTCATGCATCATGCATGGCTGCATTCTTTTGTTCTGTCCTCTACTAGAGTCGTTTTGGTCCCCTCCTCTTCCGATCTACCTCTGGCCTAGAAGTGTCAAGTTTTATATCCTTTTGAATAGGCTCAAGAATTTGTGTCATTTTGTTTTGATTAGACAAATTATTTTATTTTACAACATTCCTTTCTTTTTCAATTTTTTTTTTAATGGATGTTAATGCGTGGAATGGCTGGGTTCAATCTTTCCTTCATCATTCTCTTTTTATTTGAGGGTTGCCTTCTCATCGGTTAAGAGGGAAGTATAGTGATATGTCCTGAAAAGGGATATATTTGTTCGAAGTAGCAAAGTGGTTGTTGACTACTGTAACTGGGTAGGACAATCTAGCAGGTAACCGTAATGGACTGGTCCTCGTCATAGTGGTAGGCAATAGGCGTAGTCCATGTACCTCCACATCAGTCTGTATTTATGGCTGACACCAGACAATCATATTACTCTGAGGGGGAACCCAGGTGTATGCATATTCATTACATCATATAGAAAGAGAAGTTTAGAGAATGAAAGAGACAAGGGTTTTAAAAGAAAGCACAAATGCCTTATTTTAATTTTAATTTTTTTTTATTTTTGTTTATATTTTATTTTTATAATTTTATTTTTATTGGGAGTCACTATCCTTACAAAATTTTTTTTTTCTTATATTCTAAAAGTTTATTAAAATCTATTTGTAGTTATAAAATTTTCTATTCTTAAATTCTGAAAATTTATAAAGATTTATGAGTAATCATAAAATATTTTTCTACTCTTATATTCTCAAGATTTATTCATGCTCACCATGAGTTATAAAATGTTCTTTTGGGACAAGGAGTCGTTAAAAAATTCATCAAATTTATTTGTGCTGCTCTCTTTATTTTTGTTTTGATGAGTCATTTGTTTCTTTATCAATCATTTTTAACCAATCAGATTTTCCAACATCTTTTCTGATCATTAAACAAATAATTTATTCAGTTTCTACAGGTGGGGAGGTTAATTACCATTTATTATTAATCAATGTAGAAGTGATAAATAAATTATGGATTTCTGATATTTATTTATATTTAATCTTTATATATTGCTTATATTTTGTTATATATTTAAACAAAATTGACGTCATTTTCTACCTTAGGATCCTTTTGGCCAACGCTTTTTCAAAGGCAATCGTTGACGAAATGCAAAACAATCAAGACACTGCAATAATAACGAAAGAGGAGAGAAAATTGGAATGCAATTAAAATAAGATAAATTTTAATTGTAAATAATTAATAAAATGATTAACAAGTTAATCACATTCCAACTTTCAGCCTGATCTGCTTCTTGTAAAAGTAGAAGATATCAGGAGATGCTTTTGGTCTTTGAGACTCAAAAGTGAAGACTGTGTAGCTCCTGTTCATATATGGCAGTAGTACACAATTTTCAGCCTTATCTGGTTCTTGTAAAGGTGAGAGTCAGGTGCAGGGAACCAACCATTTTTTTTACATATTAAAAGAATATACAAATAATATATTTTGATATCTTCTGACAAGGCATCGACTAAAAAGAGGAATTATAACTGGATGTACAATCTCAGTGCTATTATTTACTTTAACCATGAACATGTAAGTAAAATCAGCAGAAGTTGAGTGTCGAGGTCCAGTGATGAGAAATAGAGTACGACAACCCCCAATTCGTGCATACATGGATGACCTGACAGTTACTACATCTACAGTCCCTGGATGTTGGTGGATATTGCAGGGTTTAGAAAAGATAACGACTTGGGGGTAAGAATGAAGTTTAAAATGACAAAATTGAAGTCATTAATACTGAAGAGAGAGGTTGTGATAGAAAAGTTCCGTTTCAAGATTGTAGGAACTATTATCCCATTATTAAAAGAAAAACCAGTTAAGTGTCTAGGAAAAATATTCAATGCTAATTAAAAAGATATGGATGCTACCCAGAAATGTTAAATGTTTGAAGTTGGTGGGAAAGCAAGAAGCTGAAAGAGAATTTCGCAATTGAAAAGTTGAAGACAAGTAACTGTTAACAAAGAACTTATGGTGACATCTAAATACTTCACCTGTAAAATGATGAAATCTTGCCAACAATCTATTACTGTGCTTAAATTCATACCAGTAACATTGCAGATTCTTCTTTGGATTTTATTAAGAATCTCTAAATATATAGCAGGAGCACCAGGCAATATTTGAAGCCTGGGAAAATGGTAGACTTATGAATATGTAAGATAAGATTTTGGTGAGAAAGATTGTCTACCATGGCACCAGAAACCAACATTCCTAGCAGCAGACCTGTTTATTTTTTACTATATTTTGAACTTTTATTTTCACTATGTTTTTCATGATTTCCTTGGAAAGTTTAACTCCTTCAATGTCCGAGTACTTTTGCCTTTCAAAAATTATTACCAATTTTTTTGCTTTGTTGTGCTGCATCATTTTCATGTATCACATCTTCACGCATCATGTTGGCTTTTTTAAAGCATCTTCATGTGTCAGTTTGTGTTCTTGTGTTTTTATTATTTATAAAATATAGTAAGTTTGTTTCTAAATTTAATAGCATTTTATTGATGTTGAGTTATTTGTATTTTATAGTTAATGCTTTTGGTATTTGTAATTGCTTTTCACAGTTTACTTGATATATTCAGTCAGTTTGGTTTGGCTTGTTTTACGGTATATTAACTTCATTGGGTTATTTAATGCTGACAAGATTTTTATTGCTGGTAATATTTTTTCCAAAAATGTATTGCTGGTAATAATTTTTCCTTCAAAAAATTTCTTGCTGGTATTAAAACCTATTTTTACACATTCATAATGTTTTAACTCCAGTTTGGGAGTTAACTATTTGCCCATAGCTGGTACCCCAGTCAGGGTGGTCCTGGGAACACCAGCAATTAAGAGGTGGTTCCACACTCCTCAAAAGCTCCTGATCAGAGGCCTTGCTGCTGGATGTAGTTTAATGTCTTACCCAGGATGATATTCAGTCATTCATTTACCTTGTTCACAATCATTTACTCGGTATTTGTTATTGCTATTGTTATTTGAACATACTTTTGCCTTATTTGTTATCATTCTACACAACGATTATTATTCTGTTCCCTATTCAATCAGTCATTTACCTTGTTCACTATCATTCTACTCAATGACTACTTTCTTATTTAGTCTTTCATTTACCTTGTTCACTGTTCCGCTAAATGATTTTTTTGCATTCATTTATTCAATCATTTTCATTTACTTACCTTGTTCTTCATCAAACCATTTATGTCAACTGATGTTAGCAAGATTTTATTTTCTCATGAGCTTTACAATTGTTTTTCTTCTAAGGAGGGCATTAACCGAACAACAAAATTCTTTTTGTCTTTTTTTTTTTGTCCTCTATGTCTTATGATGTCCTATGATGTTTAGTTACCTAGCAACTGCAAACTGCTTGCATGGGTTGGTAACCCACCAACCGGCCTGAACAGTATATTGCTGCCTATGTTTTTAGTAGTAGACTTGTCTATTCCTGACTTACCTTTGTTCACTTTTTCTTTTCTTCTTTACAACTGAATGCACGGCTAACCTATTGGTTGACACAGGCCAACTGACAACTGCAGAAAAACAGTTTCCAACATATTAACCCAACTCAGTGCATGTCTCTTAGCTTCTTGGCAGACAGTGCTTGTAATTCATGTTTGAAGATCTGTTTTAAAAAATTCATTTTATGAGAAGAATGGTCACTAACAGTTTGCATAATCAGAGATGTTGTTAAGTTTCTAATCAACGTTAAATTTGTTTGGTACTGAATTTTATAAATAAAATTAAATTTGGGGGTTCAGTTATATTAATATTTTACACATCATCAATTTTAGAAAATACTTAAGCGATTAACTTTATACTAATTGTAAAGTTTTGATTGTATGTAAATATTTATCATTAAGAGGTGAAAATGAAGTTAAAAATGTCATACCACAGAAATGTATCACCTGCATTGGTAATCATGAACAACTGACAACTATGAAAACAAAGTGAAATTTTATATATATATATATATATATATATATATATATATATAGGTACATCAATAAACCCATAGCCTAAACATGAAAAAATGATTTTATAGAACAAATATGTATTTTTAACATAATCTCCTTTTTTGTTAATGCACTTAATTCAGTGGTGAATCTAAATCAGATACATATGTACATCAATAAACCCATAGCCTAAACATGAAAAAATCATTTTATAGAACAAATATCTATTTTTAACATAATCTCCTTTTTTGTTAATGCACTTAATTCAGCAGTGAATATAAATTTCATACATAGTTATATCAACAAGTTCATAGCTTAAGTATACAAAACCATTTTGCACAATAAATATCTGTTTTTCAACATAATCTCTGTTTACAACAACATCTATAATGTTGATTATGATGATTGTAAGTATTTCCGATCCAACTAGGGAATGCTGGGATCAAATCGGATCAAGTCCAAGTTTGAATTAAAATAGTTAAGTTTACCACGTTTTGTATCATCTTAGTGTTGCTTCAACATTTCAGAAGCCAGTCTCATAGAATTTATCTTTCCACCCTAAGCACAGTGAAACAATCCCCTCTTTTGTCAATGCACTTAATTCAGTGGTAAATCTAAATTATATACATAGGTACATCAATAAATCCATAGTATTTTATTTTACCCTGTGCAAATCCCAAGATCCACTCAAGGTAGATGGTTGCAGAGTACAGTTTATGCAAATATATGAAGAAGATAATGGTTAACCATAGATTTTAACACGATAAGATTGTAGTGATTGGGAAAGCATCCTCTTGGGAGTCGGTTTCACAAAGCAGTGGTTCATGGAAAGAAGCTGCTTGAGTAGAACTTACATCTCACCAATTGAATACAAAGAGGTGATTCGCTAAACATGAAAAAAGCATTTTATATAATGGATATCTATTTTTATCATAATCTCCATTTTTGTTAATGCACTTAATTCCGTGATGAATACAAATCATATACATGTTCATCAATAAGTCTCTGGCCTAATGATAGAAAAACATTTTATACAACAAATATTTTTTCAACATAATCTCCTTTAAAATTTGTCTATATTTCTGAGATGAGGTATTGTAAGTATTTATACTATTTACATTGTTTGGACTGTTGTCCTCATCTTTATTGTTGTATTCACAATGTTTTGACTGTTGTACACTCTGGCCTTCAAAATTACAGTGTATATCACCTGAAGAAGGCTGGTGTGTACAACAGCTGAAATGTCATTGTTATATTCCGTGCTAATAGGAATATATACTTGAAAAACAATGTGGATAAAATAAGTAAAGGTTTATTGTAAAACCAGTACAATAAGAATAAAGATAACAGTTATGCACAAGGTCGTCGCAAGTCAATCCAGTAGTGAGTGCTACTATTGGAAGGTCAGTAGTTCTCACGTAAGTTCGAATCGTACTCAACAGATCCCAGCTAGTATATTTAGCTACCTCCCCCACGAGGGTTACATGTGGCACAAGGCTGGTTTAACGTGGTTTCTCCAAGCCCATAGGCTCAGCCAAAAATATTCCCTTTTTGAACCCATATAAATGGGTTCAGGGGCAGTCTACCTTCCCGAACGAGACTCTGTCCTTCGGTAGAGCCTCGTCCAGGTTCCTCTCTGCTCGAAGGTTCAACTGTCTAGCTGGAACAGATCCCAGCTAGTCTCTGTAGTCCGTTGGCTTACAGCTACTTATAGGCAGTTACTACCTATAGTGCAATTACTCATAGGGATGACAGGTTATTCCATTACATCAGTCATGAATATGGCAATAAAGATGAGGACAACAGTCTGAACAATGTAAATAGTGTAAATAATCTCTTTTGTTAATGCACTTAATCCAGTGATAAATATAAATCCCATACATAGTTGCATTGGTAAAGTCTAATGATGAAAAAAGTTTTTATTTTTCACAACAAATATTTATTTATTTTTCACTGTTATCTATTCCTTTGTTAATGCACTTAATTCTGTGGTGAATATTAATTTTATATATAGCTACATGAAGAAGTCCACAATGAAGAAAACTTTTATTTAAACATCAAATATTTTTCAACATGATCTCCTTCCTTGTTAATGCACTTATTTCAGTGGTGAACATTAATCACATACACAGATGCATTAATAAGATTGTGGCATAAACAAGAAAAAAAGCATTTATTTTACATAAAAATATTTTAAACATGATCTCCTTTCTTGTCAATGCACTTAATTCAGTGGTGAATATTAATAACATAGATTGCACATTATACAATGAAAAATTCAGATCAAAATTCAGCTAATGTCTCTATATCAGGATGTTATTTAATAATTCCATCCCAAGCAAGGTGATAAAGCCTCTAAGACACAAGGGGTTACTGAGTGTAAAAGAATATAAGAAAAAAATTATTAAAGAGAGAGGCCAATAGAAGAGCAGGTATTAAGAAGGCAAAAGATGACAATTGCATTTAAAATTTTTAAGATTAAAGTTAATGGGAAACCAAGAAGCTGAAATAATCCCCCAAGTTAGAATTGAGAGAGAAGAAACTGTTAGCATAGAACTTATGGCTACATCTAGCTATTTCAATTGTAAAATGATGAGACCTAGCTGCCAATCTAGTACTGCACTTAAATTCATTATGTCTTGGTACCATAGTGAAGAGTTCATCTGAACAATTACCATGAATATATTTATAGAAAAGGCACAGGTAAGGTACATTATGGTGATGGGAAAGTGACCAAAGATGAGATGTCTGGTCAGGACTGATAACCTTGCAGAATCTGTAAAATATATAGCAGAAGCACCAGACGAGATGTGGTAGCAATATTTCAGATTTGTTTATTGGAGTGCCACATTTTATTATACAACATAAGTTTTTATTTATAAATGATTCCAAAAGATACAGGCCATAGAAACATGTTTGATCAACATCCCCTAAAGCTGAATAAATTATTATTTTACATGTTAACCTGAGTGAAAACATGCTGATTCTTGTTCAAAAGAAAGAATCAGTGCATATACAAGGCTATGAGGACCTTCAATGTAGGTCTAGCATAAAAAATAAATAGGATATGGAAGCCATTAATAAATAAAGAAATAGATGTGACAGCAAGGCTTGATAAACAGCAGCAACCACAGTAGAAAATAGATGTCAGACCAGAGAACATTGTGATAAGACTACAGATGTATTGATTCAAACTTGTACAGATAGATTAATCAAATTCCTGAATTTCTTTAACTATTTTGCAAGAGGCTTTGCTGTTTTTTTGAGTTCAATCCATTGTTTTTCTTTCTGACCATATCAATATACTGAATATCAACATGGCAGGAAGAAAGACATTAAAATTATAAGACTATTTTGGAGCAAAAAGTTTTTAAATTGATTTTAACTTAACAAAAATTTATTTTGGATGTAAAAGTGTAATAGTAAGCCTTATTAGCATTGGATAGACTTTCTTAGACGCCACTCTTGTCTTTCTTTTACTCAAGAAATCACAAGCCTTACAAAGATTTCTATCTGATCATCATCATTCTGGTTTGCACAGAACTTCATGACTCCAATCTCTAGACTATCCATCTCACCTGCTAGGTCTTCTACACACTGGCATTCTGTATCTTCATATACTTTTTTTTAATCATTTCACTCCAAGCAAGGCAATAAAGCCACTAAGATGCAGGGAGTTACTGATCGTGAAAGAATATAAGAAAAAGAAAAAAAGGCATGAGAATAATAAAAGAACAGAAATTAAGAAGACATAAGATAACGATAATGACATTGCAATTAAATTTTTGAAGATCAAACATGGCTGGAAAGCAAGAAGCCAGAAAAGAATTTCACAAGTGGGAAGTACGAGAAAAGAAACTGTTAGCATAGAACTTGACCAATTCAAGAGATGAGATCTTAATGCTAATCTAGTACTGCACTTAAATTCATAGAATCTATGTACCATCAAGAAAAGTTCATCAGAACAATTACTATGAAAGTATTTATTGAAAAGGCACAGGGAAGCTACATTTCGTTCGTGGGGAATTGACTAAAGCTGAGATAACCAGTTAGGATCGATAAGATTGCAGATTCTTTGGATTTTATCAAGAATCTCTAATAGCAGGAGCATATGTGGTGGCACAATTCAAAGCATGGACAAATGGTAGACTTATAAATATGTAAAATAGATTCTGACAAGAAAAATTGTCTAGCATGGCACAGTGAACCAACTTTCCTAGCAACTACCCTAGCAATTGATTAAATATAGTCTTTCCATTTTGTGTTGGAAAACATTAGTCCGAGAAGGCACAATGAGTCACTCTCCTGGAAGTTAGCATCAGCCATATGAAGTGCTCTCTCGGACAATATTTTGCTGGATGTATCTTTTGAATGGACGACCAATGCTAGTGTATACATGACTGTGTGTCTGCAACAAAACATCACTGATAAGCTCATCCTTACTTCTGGATGAATCCTTGACAAATCTTTTTTCTCCCAAATCATTTGTGACACAAGATGGAGGAAGCCAAAGAGCTGTGTTATTTTAGGGTGCAATATCTAGGTGAGTTTCAGTGCAACATAAATCATTCTTGTATACATTCCACCTCCCTTCTTTTCCAATTGTCTTGTCAGTGTCCATCAGGTGCTATCATAGAGCAAGACAGATCTGGCCATGTCATGTTTCATTTCATCTAGTAAAGTGGATTATTAAGACGTTTGTCCATTGCAGCATTTTTGGTTGAATCTGTTATTCCTGTTCATGACTTTCCCAAGAGCATTAGTACAATCACCATCAGGTCGAGAATTATTCTCAGATTCTCCTGACTTGTTCCTTCCAACCATTTTTGTCAGATATTTCTGTTGGCAGGTCCTCCAGATGGCATCCAGAGTCATCTACAAGTTGGTCAATGTAAGTGTGATGAGGTCTTCAGATCAATCTTTTGCCGCGCAATGGTTTCCACAGGAGGGTGTCACTCACAAGTTCTTACTTCTCCAGGAGTGACCAGCTAGCTGAAGTCTTCTCTTTCTTAGCGAAACTGAGATAGGAGGAAGGGGTCCATACAGGTGTTTCTTTGTTGGGTGTTTCTTCCAGCTGATGTCCAAAGAAACTCGTAACATCCTTGTGTATGTTCTGTCAAGTGATGCTTCTTGGTGTTTTGTCAGTGTCCATGTTGTTGAGCTGTAGAGCAAGACAGATTCTACCATGGCCTTAAAAAAGCCCCTCTTAAGATTTTCAGAGAGGGAGGACTTCCAAATGGTGCTCAGACCATTAAGGACACTCCAGGCCTTGCCTTCATGGATTTTGATGTCTCTCTCTGTTGACTGGATGTTGCTGCCAAGGTAAACAAATTCCTGGACGGATTTGATGTTGTTGCCGTTTTTTAACTTAATTTTTCCGTCTTGGTTGTAGCTGATAAATTCTGTTTTTACCAGCATTAATTTAGAGACAATTCCAGCATTTTCAGTTGAATCTTTTATTCCTGTTCCTGACTTTCTCAAGGGCATTAGTACAAAATGAACATAAATTATCTCAATTGAAGCTTGAACTCAACACTTCAGTTCTTATTATTCACCAGTACCTCCACACTTTTTAGAAATACTTGTATAGACGCCTACAACTGGGATATTTTGGGTTTATGTAGTTTGGTGTAACAATGTCCTTTTTAACAGATCGAGTGGAAATAACAGTTTTGAGTATAATTTGAATTTTAGTGGCTCTGGGATAGGTGACCCTAGAAGCTAGTGTCACCTATTTCCTAATAGTCTATGTAGTCAGTTTCCTGTGGCTTGATAATAAAGTTCCCAATCTGTTTCTTCAACCTTCAACCAACAGAGTAGCATGTCAAACAATTCAATACGTGTTTTCTGTTTGCTACCACAGTCGCACTTTTTATAGATTCAGTGACAATCCAAGTTTGCATAGATGGAAAGAGATTCTTGTGAATGCATCTGACTCTGAGATCTTTTTTTTTTTAAATATATGACTCGTAAAGCCACCATTATCTTTTTTGGAATATTTTACATACAAGATACATTCGAATCCGTTTTTATCCAGGGGTTAAACCATTAAGTCTAATTACCCAGCATCAAGCTCTAGCCATTTTACCAGTCATAAGTTACATACAAGCAAACAGTTAACCAGCTGCTTCTTCTATGTATTGCATTCCTTTAGGATGCAGGCGATCATAGCTCTCCACAGCTTTCTATGTTGTGTGACTCTTAGCAGTTTTTCTCTCTTTACTAGGCCACCCCCACTCCGTTCCACAAGCTTGTCAGATAAATGGATCACTGCCTTCCCTTATCTTTCTGCCCTCAATATGTCTTGTGAGGGTTAAATTTTCCAAGCCAACTTTCCTCAATATGCCTAAGGATTTTCAGTTGTCTCTTCCTGATTTTGAGCATAAGTCTTCTTTCTGTTGCCATGTTTTCTTTAAGACTTCCTTGTTGCTTACTTTCTCCATCCATGGAATCCTCAGTATCCTTCTGTAGAACTGTATTTCTGCTGCTTCCAGTTTTTTCCTCATCTTTCGGGAAATTGTTCAACATTCACTGCCACTGAGAGACTAATGAGCCCCAAACTCACACCTGACCTCAAGAGGAACTTGTACATATTGAGTCATTGGCTAAGGATGCAGGTGAAATGGGCAGCTCTCTGTATCATTCCAGCAAGTACCTGACTCCACATGCTATCCTCTATCTTTACAAGAGCCAGATCAGACCAAAAATGGAGTACTGTTGTCATATTTGGGCGGGAGCTGCCTAGACCTCATTCTCCAGCCTCAAAAAGTGTCTCTGTGCCCTTGTGGGTGACAAATTATTCTCCACCCTCTCACAGGTGGGATGTGGCAAGCTACTTTTACAAAAACCACATTCCTTGATTCCACCAGGTCTAACCCTTATGGCTAGGACCCACCATACCATTTACATTGTAGCAAACCACCCACATTCCCCCCCTGTATTCCATTGGTAAGAAGTAAGTTCCATTCAAACAGCTTCTTCCAGGAACCATTCCTCTGTGGAAATGACTCCTACAAAGATTGTTCAAGTCTTGTGTTAATAGTTATCTTCCCCTCTTATTCATACAAACTGCCTTTTACTCTGTAGCCCTCTACCCCGAGTGGCTCTCGAGCCTTGTACAGAGTGAACCTCATGGTAAAAAAATATAAGAGGATGGATACCATATAGCAATCCAGCATTCTTTTCTTTGTTTCTAATGAAATTTTCAGTTTTATTAGAATCTTGCTTAATTTTTGGAATGCCTAGTTCAATGTGTATTCAAATCTCAGTGTTCCATTTCCATCCTCTTGTAAAATGTCATTCAAATATTTTGAACACCTACTTGATTCGTAAATCATATCTTGGGCTTTTTCTCTTGCTGATGACCATACTTTCTGTTTTCTTGCAATTGATAGTCCTTTTCTCTTGCTTTCTTTTACTACCCTGTCTAAGACGTGCTGTATTTTCCTTTCCGAATCAACACAGTATTATCTGTGTATCTTATATTGTTCAGATTACACCCACCAATAATAAATCCTGGTAGGGTCTCCAGTTCACTTAGGATAACATTGCTGCAGAAGTTGAATAGGTTTGCTTTGGTTAATTTTGTATTTTTTTTGCATATCGACCACAGTGGGTTATTTAATGGTAACAAGATTTTTAGGATAAGTTTGTATGAATAGAATATGTATTAATATTTTTTTCTAAATGTATTGCTGGTAATATTTTTTTTAAGTAAATAATAAATGGTAATAATTTGTTTTTCAAAAATTTACTGCTGATAATATTTTTCTAAAAATGTGTGCTATTATTTTTACTATAAAAACTTATTTTTAAACTTTTGACCCCAGTTTGGTGGGTTAACTATTTGCCCATTAATAGGACCCTAACAGGTGCTACCACCCCAGGGGTTGAATAAATCTAGTGAGAAGATGCATACTTATCTCATGCTCCTTTCTATTTTTGCTACTCAATTCATTTTCTATCTTATAGACAAAGGAAGAGAGAAAGGTTAGAAAGACAGATAAAGAATACATAAGGAAATCAATAATGATATAGATCTAAATGAGGAAATATAAATGAATGTAAAGTAACATAGATATTAAAATGTTTATAAAAAATAAAATGGCGCAAAAAACAAAAAAAAGATGTCTGCTGGGCACTCTGAAAAAGTGAGAAAGACACACAGACGATTATGAGTCATGACATCATGAGTCATGACAGCGATTATCTCCCTTGTTAGAACTCATATGACTTAAAGATAGACAAAGATGAAAAGAGCAGCTAAAGGGAAAAAAACAGTCTGAAAGGAGAGGAAGTGAGAGAAAGGAAACATCAAAAGTGAACAATGAAAAGGTGGTGGGCAGGTTACATTTGACTCGTACAGACATGCCCAAATACATGCTACTCAATTCATTTTCTAACTTATCCCAGGAGCAGTTTTTTCCCAATATAAGTTCTGGATTATTCTTATAACTTTTCCAAATAGATTCAGTTTTCCCAGCAGGTCAAATAGATCATTGTGCTCCTACTTTTTCAAAAGCTTTTGACATAATGCGATAAAACATAAGTGCACATCCTTCTATAGTAATAAATTTAACCAGACTAGTTTTCATGAACACTAATTTTAAGAACTAGTCAGCTATTAGTCGAAATAACACAAATATAATCTGAATATACAGGAGATGTAATGGTTAACAACTCAAAACAAGAAATCTGCAAGCTGAGTTTGAAATCAACTCTAGTTTGTTACATTCACTTTTGCACAAATACTCTTAGGAAAGAGATGAATCTCCCCCTGCTGTGGATTAAATAGCAGTGCAGAATTTTGATTATTTTTGTGTGTGTATGAACATGTCAATTTTTGTAAATATGGATGTCCATACACAGCATTATCAGCAAACAAGAGAGGTACTATATAAAATTTATAGGTAATTTTGTAACATTACTTTAACTTAGTTCTTCGTAAATAAGTTTATAAAGCCAAAGTACCTAAACTTTGAAAAAATATTACAGTGCTTAAAATATTAATACAAGGCATGTTGGAGTAATGGATAACAGCTTGGATTGAGGAATCGGAGAGCCAAGTTTGAATTCCAGTTGAATCCATTGCATTCACTTATGTGCTAATACCCTTGGGAAAGGTATGAATCCTCTTCTTCTCCTCCCAGGTATGAGTAAATAGCAGAACAGACTGGGTTCTATAGCCTGAGATGGCAACTGGTCTAGAAGAAGGACAACTCTGAATTCAAAACCTGATCCTCCAGGTTGTACAGTAGGCTAACAACTTACTCACTTAAAAACTGGATTGTTATAGAAACTGCAATGATATCTTGCAGCCCTATGTTCCCCGGGGAATTTAAAGGCATTATATATATATAAAACATTTTACATTTTTTAAGATTATTGGGTATTTAAAAAAATTATATAAAACCAAAACATATTTGTTATCTAATTTTTTTTGCAATTATGTGCCCCTTACTTAAATTGCCCAAATATCAAGCTGTCAATAAATCACTGAACATATCAAAAACATCCTCCTTTAAAAAAAAATGCTTTTTTGTGATATTTTAAATGAATAGTAATTAATATTTGTTTCAATTCAGATTAATTAAACTTTAAATCAGCTAATTTTTATGAGGTCTCTAACAGTGATTAGCAATTAATCTAAAAGAATGACGACCATGAAGGTATCCCTGACAAAGCACAGACTATGTAGCCAACAAAAGGATCATGGATTTCACAATGACTCAATTGTTATATCAACTGCAGTTGCTGAGACAGAATACAAAATTTAATTTGGATTTCTTGAAAATTATAGAAAGAAATTTGATCACATGTGAATAAAAAGAATATTCAAACAAAAGTGCTCCGGGTACAAGGAAGGGAATAGAATTAATCCTCTTTAAAAATATCATTTACTCTGTGTTTCTTTTGACAGCATTAACAGTTCAATAATAAACTTAATCTTCTCCATGACATTCAATATCCAAAACAATTGAAACAACATAAAAATAATTACAACAACATCCAAAATTATTATGGATATGATCAGAATTAAAAATACCCACAACAATAATAATTCTGAAGTAGGTATATATAAAATAAATTGCCAGAATTGTTCCTCACAATACATTGAAGAAACTTATAGAAATTTAAAAAGAACTTATCTATGAACACAAAAGAGACCTGATACATGATAATTTATCAAATACATTAGTTATACATAGAAATAAATTTAATCACAACTTAGTGAATGTCACATTTATTAAAAGAGAAAGTAACTGACATAGAAGAAAAATTCTTGAAAGTGCTGCTATCGAATCTTATCAAAATATAAATTTGTGCTAAAGAATTTTTCCAAAGTCTCCATTCTTAAAGCCAACATACATGACTACAAAAATTCTAAAAAATTAAAAGAAAATAGTCAAATCCTTAATCTCATGTTATTCAAAATGTATAACACATAAATTAATCACAAACTGAAATAATATAAAAACTAATTTGCATATATAAAAAATCACTTATTCACTTTCATTTATTAGACATTGAATTGTATCACTTCAAGTCCTCCATAACTTGCCTGATTTTTCAGTTAACGTAATGAATATTTATGAGCGTTCCTACACCTAAAAATTTTGAAAAACAAATAACATTTTTTGCTCTTGTATATAAATATTTGTTACAAAATAAAATCCTTGCATTTATCTTGATAAAGTTCCACATAGAATGAAACACATTGGCTACGTTTTTCTTTTGTCATTATTCATATTAATTATAAATTTTTATTTTAAATTAAAAATTTCCAGTGACCCTTCTTCATGTGCATGTGTAGTTGCACTAATATAACAAATTTAGTTGAGTGAAGTCATGTGTGTGTGTGTGTGTGTGAAAAGTGTATATATATATATATATATATATATATATATATATATATATATATATATATTATATGTGCGGTACTTTATTAGAAAGCGCTCAATATCAGAGATAGAGTTAACATATTTGGTTGGATTGATGTGAGTTTTGACCCTTGGGTTTCATGCTTTTTGCGATCATCAGATCTGATGATTGCAAAAGCAGGGTCACAAACTCACATCAATCCAACTAAATATATAAAATATATATATATATATATATATATATATATATATATATATATATATATATATATATATATATATATATATAGTAATCTGTTGGTATAATCCAGATGAGTCCTATTAACACAACATAGAATTTGAAATATGTTAAAACTGACAAAAGAGCGCTCAATGTTTATTTTCATTAAACAGAGCAAAATTTCTTTACAATTGGAATTAAGATACCTTTAGTAAATAACCATTTTCACCTACAAA
Source organism: Acanthosepion pharaonis (assembly GCA_903632075.3). Classification (NCBI taxonomy): domain Eukaryota; kingdom Metazoa; phylum Mollusca; class Cephalopoda; order Sepiida; family Sepiidae; genus Acanthosepion; species Acanthosepion pharaonis. The sequence continues at coordinate 354,987 of CAHIKZ030005561.1, forward strand.
TTTTAATTTTAAAATTTGCAGGATTTTTCAAATTGTCTATGGTATCAGTTTGTAGTGTACTGTTTAATTGGAGAAAGAAAGAGAGAGAGAGAGAGTACGTTATAGGGGTACATATTGGGAGGTATGGAGAAAAGAAGACAGCACCGTTACTGGAATCCTATTATGGAGGTAGGAGAGCCTGGCCAGGGGAGGGAGGGGAGACTGATGAGCTGACCTATATCCTAATGGTCACACGGTCAAATATATTGACCAGTCACACGGTCATTTATATAAATATAAATAGCTAATTAAATAAGACCTATATTATCGAATCTATATGAATAAATACGAAATTAGAGCACAATTATCCAACGAATTCTGGGGTTAAAAAGCCCCAACTATATATTAGGTATTTACTTGACTCCCCATGGTTGTAACACAGGGTTGGTCTAATGTGGGGGAACCCTAGTGCATACATTCGGGCTAAGGACAAAAATTCCCCAATCCCCTACACCAAACCTTCTCACTGGTGCAATGAGAGGGTGCAGCCTTGGGCATCTGCTCCTTTGGTCTGGGCACTTCACAGTGTGATTTTCCTCAGTTTTTCCTCAGTTTTAAAGATGTTTTAAATATAAAAATAATTCATATATTACTCTTCTGTTAATGGCTACCTTTCAAGGCACATTAGTGTGCCTGAGTGCACAGGTTGAGAAATGCTGCTTTATGATGTCTGTAACAGTCACTGAAACATGGCTGTTGATTCCATTGAGGGAGCACTCCATCCTGGCTGTTGCCGAGTCTTCTACCCAGAGAGTCCATACCATCACCGTCCTAGTAGTCCAGACCCCGAGTATAGACAACCTGAATTAACCGTAGTAACCGTCTTTCTGGTGAGAGCCTTGGATGCACTACTTTTGGAGTTGGTTACATAGTTTAGTGTCAGAAACAAGGAGAGAAGTGGATCTTTTTCAGCAGATCGTCATGAACTATAGCAATTTTTATTATTATTAGTAGTTTTTAAATTAAAAATTCCCAGCACCCCTTCTTCGTGTGCATGTGTAGTTGAATCAATGCAACAAATTTAGTCAGGTGAAGTCCTAAAGGATGAAAGACATCATGCAAAAATTTTTTTCCACTTTGTCATACATTTCTTCCCTCCATATATATATATATATATATATATGGCCTGACGATTGCATATAGCATGAAACAGACTGTCGCCTCTAAGTGTTGACTTCTTTGTTCACTTTTATATTTACACATATTTGATATTGAGCACTTTATCCCATAAATATAGCATACCTTAAGACTATATTTCTTCATATATATATATATATATATATAGAGTAATCCATTTTGCCTTTTTGCTGTTCCAAAGCAGTCTCTTCATCTAAATCAATGTTTCTCAACATTTTTTTTTTACTTCAGCGTGCACTTGTAGAATAACTGAAACTCTTTTTAATGCATTTTAAATCTTAATAAGGAAAATTGAATCATGAAATTTGGAAATATGAAATTTTGGTTTACCATTCCCAAGATTAGAAGTAGAGTTTACTTTCCAGAGAGGCTGATAATGATGGATTCAAATCCCTTGAGGAAGGAAAAGGGGAAAGGATTATACACTTCTTAAAAATGAAGGAATTTAGCATCTAATGTAAAATATCAAATGACAAAGATTTGATTTAGACATGGAAGCCATGTGCTTACTGTCTTAATTTTTTTAAAATATAAAAATAATTCATAAATTACTCTTCTGCTAACTTAGGATGCAGCTGGTTTATTTTCATGATGCATTAGTATTTCCAGGTGCAATGTTTGAGAAATGCTGGTATAGATTAAAAGATAAAATGTCTATCTGTCTATATTTCTGAGATGGGGTATTATGTACACTATTTACATTATTCGGACTTTTGTTCTTATCTTTGTTGCCATATTTATTACAATATGCTCCAGCCTTCTTCAGGTGGTTGGAATGTCGAACTGAACCCTTTATTTCACTTTCCAAGTTCTCCACTGCCTTAACTGGATATTGAACTCACACCCTTTGAGGTTTGTCACTGGATCTAACTAACGCCTTTATCAGAGAAAAGCGAGAATAACAACAGAAATTGCAATATAAGCTCTGGTAAAAAAAACATGCAATGATAACAGCAAAAATTGCAATATGAACACTAGTAAAAATCATTGCTGAAGACATTAGGTTTTTAATACCCTGAAATTCATACACAGATTTCCTCAAGGACACATGGCACAGTGGATAAAGGCATTAGTTAGATCCAGTGACAAGATCCAAAGAGTGTGAGTTCAATACCCGGTTAAGGCAGTGGAGAACTTGGAGAGGTGAATTAACAGGAGATAACTGACAACTGACATTAAACATGGCACATGGAACTAAAACAGTCTACCCCAGTGAGCGAAATAAAGGGTTCAGTTCGATATTCCAACCACCTGAAGAAGGTCAGTGTGTACAACGGCCGTAACGTAATAAATATATCGACAAACATGAGGACAATAGTCCAAATAATGTAAATTATATATAAAATGTCTATTTCTCATTCAATAAAAATCAGGATGCGATAGGTAAATTGTCGCCATTTGATATGTTTAATTTTGCAAATGCACAGTGTTTATTTTGATTTTGCCAACTGTACAGTATAGTAAGGTCAGTTGGGGACCATCTGTGAGAAAAAGAGCACCATGACACAATTCCCTCTGGCAGAAATTTGGAAATGGCATTCTGTATTGATTGGCCTTTAGGCCAAAAGCTGCAATGCAAACATTTCAGAGTGTTTCTATGCAGAAGATTCGGAAAGAGTTGGATGAGTCTAATGGTGATTACGATTGTACAGCACCTTAGAAAACTCATTTTGATCATTCTTATAAGAAAAGAACTTCCAAATTTGTTGGTGAGGGCCTCAGACTCAACATGGAGGCCTACATCAAGTGCTTTGAGGAGGTTGTGCTGCTCTGGGTCAAGAGGTTAGCTCCTGGAAGACCCTATGTTTAGCAACAAGACTCTGCACCATGCCATACAAACAGGAGAACCCAGTCATAGCTATCAGACAATTTCTGCAATCACATCACCCTTTACATGTGGTCACTTAACTCCCCAACTCCCTTGATTATTATGGGTACATTTGAATGAGAGATTAACAAAACTCCTTGTAACACAAAAGATGAACTGAAGGCAAGGATTATAGCAGCATTCATTACTTTAAACAAGGAGAACATCCAGAAGAGTTGCAGGAGATTTCAAAGTTGTCTGGAGGTCATGGTTGAAGTCAATAGAATAAATTTCCTCTTTAGTGTTTCAAAATATTTTGCTGTAATTTTGGTAAATATATCTGTTAAAATGAGATGTCAGTGTTACTTTCATTTTTGCATAATTTAGATGACATTTTATCCATTGCACCCTGTACATCAAAATATGAAAAAAACCTGCTATATTGGCATAAGAATTGAGAGAAAGTGAAATTCAAAGCCATCGTTTCGTATAACAGATTTTCAGTTTCACATTATAGTTATGTTGTAAATAGGACCTTCTCAGAAGACATTGTTTAAACTGACAAATTTCTAGAAGAAATGAAAGTCTTTTCGATTTAAAACATAAAATTACTTTAGAAAAATAATTTTTTTCTACAAAAACTGCAATTTATAGCTTAAATCTTGACCTAAGCCTTTATGTAGGAGTGGTACAATTTATATTTAAAGTATAAATAATTCATTTTCTCTCTCTAGAAAAATTTTTTGGCTCGTTAAGTTCAGTTTTAAACATCTTTCACAGATTTTAACATTTTCAAACTTTTAACTCCCATGGGATATGTTTTTAAACACTCAAATATTTTCTGACGTCTGTTGAATTTTATAATTTTTTCCTGCAAATTCTTGACATATTATATATCTTGTTAATGTTTAAGTGCTTATGGGTGTGTCAGCATCAATACTCATTGGGGCTTCCAAAGTTGAAAGTTTGTTCAATTCGCAAAGAAAAGTGGTAGAATTTCTTGAAATCCTATTTTGGACTTTTCCAGGTTTAAAAATTCAGCTAAAATTTTATTTGTTTAAAAAAATCTAATTAGAAATTTACGATAAATTTAATGAATCCCTTTAAGAGTAAATGAAAAAATTCTACTTTACATTTAAAGCACATTCAGACTTTTTCTCAAAAATCATATCTGATCTCTTTCTGAAGAATTAAGGAATTTTAGTTTTTAATCCGACATATTTTTATTACAGTGAACATTATTTTTAGTCAATACCTGTATTTGAGTAGACACTCCAATTATTTTAAACAGGAGATGAAACATCTGTCTATATCTCTGAGATGAGGTATTATGATTATTATGCTCCAGCCTTCTTTGGGTAATTGGAATTTCAAATCAAACCCTTTATTTCCTCCAGATTGTTTTAGTTCCACATGTCTGGATGTCTCAGTTATTCCCCTTTTACTTAACTCTCAAAGTTTTTGGTTCACCACTGCTGTGATCTGGTATTGAACTCACAACTCTTTGGGTCTAGTCAATGGATCTAACCAATGTCTTTATCCACTGAGCCATGTGTCCTTAAGGATGAAACAGTTAAAACCCCCTACATGCCACCACTTTATACAGTTTGCTAAGGATTTTTCTTATGGCTGATCAAAGCTGGGTGTGAGTATTTGCTTTCTTATTGCACTAAGATCACTTAAGTGGTTGGTTAAAATCCAGCTGAGAGAACTTGCATGACCAATCTATTCATTCTTATTTTTATTGATGGATTCGAAGTCCCATGGGGCTGGGGGTATCCTGGGTAAGACGATAAACTACGTCCAACAGCAAGGCCACTGATCAGGAGGTTTTGAGGAGCATGGAACTACCTCTTAATTGCTGGTGTTCCCAGGTCCACCCTGACCTGGGGTGGTAGCACCTGTTAGGGTTCCAGCTATGGACAAATAGTTAACTCCGAAATTGGGGTAAAAATAGATTTTAATACTGTTGAGATGTTGAGTGTTTCCCCGTGTGTGTATTGAAATAAGGACAAACACATACATAGAGAAAAATACTGGTATATCTGAAGAGGTATTTACAACAGAGAGATTAGTAGTCAAACGAACGCAGGTTAGTCAGTAACAATCAGAAAGAGTATAAAGTCCAACTGTATCTTCCGGTAGAGAGACGGAAGTGTGATGGTCACCTGATCTCCCAGAACTCTATAGAACTGTCCTATTAGTAGTAGAGAGTTCAGTCCATTCTGATGAGAAGGTGGGTGGCCCCAACAAATACCAAAAATACTTTGTAAAAAAAAAAAAAATTACCAACAATAATTTTTGAAGGAAAAATTATTATTGGCAATACTTAAAAAAAAAATACCAGAAATACAAACAGCTTTACATTAAAAAAAAAAAATACCACCTATAGATTTCTTGAAGAAAAAAATATTCCCAGAAATAGATTTTTGAAACAAAAATATTACCAGCAATAAAAAATTTTGTCGGCGTTAAATAATCCATTGAGGTTGATATGCCATAAAACAAAATAAATCAAACCAATCTAAACCAAAGAATACATATTCTATTCATACGAATCTATCCTGAAAATGTTGTCAGCATTAAATAACCCATTGGGGTTGATATGCTGTAAAACAAAACAAACAAAAAAACACAGTGGGGTGGGGAGGTAAACTTGAAAAGGAGATTGGTGGTGTGGGGTTTGGATCTCATTGGCATCGTGTTATTAGTAATTATCAGGTTGTTGATAATCATTATTATCTTTCCATTATTATCTCATATATTTATGACACTTCAGCTGTTGTATACTTTGGCCTTTTTCAAGTGCCCATTGTTTATAATTGGAATTTTAATATCTGCCAACTGAGTACAGAGTTTGCATTTATGACTCTAAAATTACAGCCATGCATTGACCAAACACATGGATAATATACATACTTGGCAGTTGTGAGTTCAATCCCAGTGTTAGGTTCTGCTAAAAAGTTAAAGTGTGTATTAATTGATAAGTGATATTTCCTAAGCATGGTAAGTTGAATGAGAACAATCTACTCCCTTGAATAAAGGGTTCAGTTCAAAATTCTAAAAAGCTTACTGTTATGATCTCATCATCAATCTGTTATAGGATATAAACTAATCTTAATGACAGAAGGGGTCTTAACTTGAGTGTTATATATAAATGGCCTCACATGGTGGAATAATGTTGCTTCTGAAGTGTGTGTGATTAATGTGATTAGAAATGTAAAAATTGAATCAACAACATAGGAGATACTCTACATAACAGATTTAAATTTATAAAGACATACTGTGGCATACTTTGCATTAATTTAACGTTGATAAGAAAACAGGACTCATGCAAGAATAACCGCAAGACATTGTTGCACATAAAATATATGTATATTAACAAGATGTACAATATCAAACATCGATGTGAAAGAAAACATGCATTTAAGTAAGAAAGGTTGAATTAATCAAGAATTGCCTCTCTTTGTTTGCAATTTAAGAGTTCAGTGAGAGATAATTATTTGGTTTAAAGTTCACTGGATAAATGTTCATGAGTGTTTCATGATATGATTGTTCTTGTGATATTACTGTTGAAAAGTATTGTTGTGTCAAAAGAAGTTTTTTAGTGAAGGTGTACAAATTATCATCAGCATGTGGGTGTGAGTGAGAAGGTTGGTACATGGTTAGAACTGGAGTTCCAACTGTTATAGCAGTTGAGGTCTCACTGATTGATATGAGAAAAATCTTGGCTTAAATAAGCAACTATAGGATCCGATTCATTGCATGGGAAAAATTATTCTTCATGTGCAAATGATCTGATAGGTTGGCATCAATCAATCAGCAAGTGAACTTTGGGGAGACTTAAAGGAAACTTCTGTGAGCTACTTCTCGCAAAAGTGCACAAATTTGACTACTTAAAAAATAAAGCGATTCCAAAATTGTCGCATTACTGCAATTTGTAAATTGCCTGTAGAAAATGTATTAGTGATTTATTAGCCAATGATCGTTTGACATTATACATGTGATTTTGTGTTTGTATGTATATGTTCGTGTGTAAGTATGTTTGCACAATACAAATGGATGTTGATGTAGTTGGATTCAGCATTGATTGAAATTACACGTGTGATTGCATGGCAGTTCAGCTCATCATGTTCAAGGAAGAGGTAAAAAACAAAAGAGGAACTCTCTAATGTTTGGAGATTAGAAATGCACTAAGGAACATAACTCATGTTGAGTTTAAAATTATCTGCCATTTAATTATATTTTTTTATTATTATTTTAGGGTTTACTCTTACAATTATCAAATACAGTTAATTTGGATATGCATTTTTGTACATTAAAGTTCAACAATTCTTGGACAGAGAAACTTGTTAGTATTTATTTTACATTGTTTTCATCAATTTTTAATCCTTGAAGCAAAATTCTTGTTGGTGTATATCAGGAATCTTTTTAATTTGATGTCCAAAATAAAAGTTTGTATTTTTACATCACCAATCAGGAAACAAAATACTACCAATTCAGATAAGTAAACTTTAACAATATTCAATTAATGTTTCTGTTCTACTTACACTATCATGAAATATATCTGAGATCAAACAATCTCAGTAGCCGCAGCAAGATCATGATCTTCATGAGCAATGCCATAAGTGTTCTTATCTATGTATCAGAGCCAGAAGTTAACTGTTGCACTAGAAAGAGAGTTGGCGTTGTTTCAGACCAAGTGCCTCAGAAGAATATTGAAAGTTTTCTACCTCCCCTCAACCTTATATCCAATAAAGTGTTTATATATAGGGCCAGTTCAGAGACCATTGCATTTATCGTCCAGAGAACTTGGTGGAGATTGCTCAGACACGTCTGCATCCAAGCCACTTTTACTTAACATCAGAAAGAAAAAATTGAAATTTCTAAGGAACATAATGAGGAAAGAGGTCTTGAAAAATGTGATACTCAGGTCACTTGGAAAATGTGGAAAATGACATCAGAGCAAAAATCAAGGACAAAAAATTAAAAAAATTATGAAAACCCCAGACTAAAAATATATATGCAAAAAAAAATTAACATTAGAGACTAATTACTTTTAAGCTCATCAACCACTCCTTCTGCTTACAAAGAGATGGCTGGCAGGACTTAATATATACTGATTCCAAAACTTTCAAGTGATACTTTCTATTAGGCCCTAATCAGTATTGAGATATCCTGGCTATAAGACTATGTATACTGAATTGACAAATATACGTTTTAAAGTCTCAACTGTATAATTATAAAAAGCATCAAAAAGAATTTTCTCTTTGAAATTAGAAGCCTGAAGAAGGTATTATCATAAACCTGTGATGATCGGAAAATAGAATTCATTTTCATTTTATTTTTTTCATGTCACATGTTCATCTTTTTTCTTTTCTTTCTTACTATATCACTCTCTCATTCTCCTTTATCATCAGTTTACTATCTTGAACTTTTTCTCCTTTTCTCCTTACTGTCACTTCTCTCTCCCTCACATTTTCTCTCTTTCTAACTTCTTTTTCCTCTTTATTTTCTTTTTTCGCTTTCCCATTTTCTCCTTAACCCCTATTTTTTCACTCTCTCTCCTTTTTACACTTTGTTTTCTTTCAATTTTTTCTTCTTATTCCCTCTCTCTCATTTTTTTCTCTAACTCCTTTTTCTCTTTACCCTCTTTTTTCTCTCTCATTTTCTCTTTACCCTGTTCTCTCTCTCTCTCTCATTTTCTCTCTTTCTAACATTTTCTTCTTATTCCCTCTTTTCTTTCTCTCCCATTTTCTCTTCCAAACATCTTTTCACCCTTTCACTTTCTTTCTTTCCAACTTCTCTTTCCTCCTTACTCCCTTTTTTCTCTCTCTCTCTCTCTTTGCAACTTTTTTCTTCTAATTCTCTTTTCTCTCCCCTGACTTTCTACTCCAGCATTTTTGTTAGAATTTTTACTCTTTAATATTATTTATAAATATTCTAAAAATGCTCATTGAAAGTGTAACAGTCATTTTACTTAAATCACACACACACACACACACACACACACATACATATATATATATATATATATATATATATATATATATATATATATATATATATATAGAGAGAGAGAGAGAGATAGAGAGTCTGTCTCAAAAATATATACACACTTCAGGAAAAGAAAGACTTATCTTTTGTAGTTTTATCAAATAGCAGTAACACTTCCATGCATGGACTTTATGCAAATGATGAATTTTTCTTGCAACAAGATGCTGCAAATCAACACTATCATGAGAGATTATCCAAATGAGAATTTGGAAGGACACTGGCTAAGATGAAAAGGTGCAGTCGTGTTCCCCCCTACATTCTTCTGATTTTAACACCTGCAGACTTTTGCCTATGGGGGGGGGACCCTAAAGGTTGTTATGTATTGCTGAAAACTGACTACATTGGCAGGCCTTAGACAAGAAATTGAAAATCCTTGTGGAGCAATCCCACTGGACACTTTGACCAACATTGTCCCAGCAATAGTTTGTCATACTAATAAATGTCTGAAAGCTAAGGTCACCATTTTAAGCATCTCTTGTGATTGCAGCGTCCAAAAATAATTAATTAATTTTGTAATGTCTGAATAAATTTAGTATTACAGTATCTATACTAATTTTTCTTATTCTGAAGTGTGTATAGATTTTTTGCTAGACTCTGTGTGTATGTATGTATGTATGTATGTGTATATATATATATATATATATATATATATATATATATACATACACACACACACTTTATCAATATTTGTCAAACATTTTGTCAAGAAGAAAAATGTCCAAATACCAACTATAGCAGAGACTTTGTCTTTGATTTGTTTGAGATTGAGATCACCTCCATTTTGAACTGAAAAATAATTAGATTTTTAGATGATAATTAAATTTTCTGTGTATTTTTCAATTTGATTAAGAAATGATTTTAAAGAATTTAACCAAGGTATTTTTTTGGTTCATACATTCTTGACTCTGTATTTTCTTTCTTTCTTGTTCCACTCTCTATCTTTTCCTTTATCCTCTTTATCCTTTGCATCTCCCTCACTCACTCTCTATGCTTTCTTTTACTTATTACTTTTTTTTTTTACTTACTCTCTCTCTCATTCTTCTACTGTTTCTTTTCTTTTTCCAAATCATTTTCTCTTTTATGTCAGTTTTTTATTTATTTTATTTTCTTGGCAGCAAAAGAAAATTCTTTCTCCAAACATATTTTTGCCTCCAAGGTAGATGAAATCAATAAATGCTTATAAACCAAAATTTCCATTAACAATCATTGATGTAGAATCAATATTTACAAATTTTTTTATTTACTTTTTAATGTTTGAATCGAGTTAAAACCTAAACTCACAAATACTATTATCGATACATTGATAGACATTTTTTTCAGCACTGCCACAAGAAAAAAAATGCTATGCTATGAATGAATGTTTTTTTTTAGATTGCAATCCATGATCTCATTTCTATAAAATATATTTGTCAATATATTTAAAATCAATAACACAAGTTTAAGATTATTGAAGTTTGCATTCATCGAATTACACATTTATCAAGAAAAATATAAAATACAACAAAAAGTGTTTAAATTTTTAAAAAGTATCAGTTTAAGATGAAATAGTCAAGAAAACTGTTTCAAGTCTTGAAATTATTGATTTTTATCGAAAGCAATGCAGATTTTTCCACACTTTTGGCTTTGATTTCTTCAAGAACCAGAGTCTTGAGAATTCCTGGTTTAACACAAGGGGAAGGAAATTATCTTCGGTTGAATATTGACTTTTCAAGGTTCAGTTATCAAAATTTACTTATTTTCAATTTGATGTCTGTCAGGAAAAAGTCAAATCCCAAGAGAAACAATTTTCACTTTGCCGACTTGTGTAATTAAATAGAAAAAGTAATTAAAATCTCAAAACTAATTGACCAATTTGTAGAATATGAAATTTGTTTCTTATTTTTTTTACATTAAGGTTCACTCTGTACAAGGCCTGGGAACCACTTGAGATAGAGGGTTATAGTGTAAGAGGCATAGTTTTATGAGTATATGTAGGGAAGGTAGTGATTAACCCTAGACTTGAACAGGTTAAGATTGTAGTGATGTAGTGGTCACACACAAATATAATAACTATTATGGGATAGAGGTAGTAATTAATACTAGAGTGGTCACACGCAAATATAATAACTATTATGGGATAGAGGTAGTAATTAATACTAGAGTGGTCATACGCAAATATAATAACTATTATGGGATAGAGGTAGTAATTAATACTAGAGTGGTCACACGCAAATATAATAACTATTATGGGATAGAGGTAGTAATTAATACTAGAGTGGTCACACGCAAATATAATAACTATTATGGGATAGAGGTAGTATTTAATACTAGAGTGGTCACACGCAAATATAATAACTATTATGGGATAGAGGGTAATTAATACTAGAGTGGTCATACGCAAATATAATAACTAATATGGGATAGAGTAGTAATTAATACTAGAGTGGTCACGCAAATATAATAACTATTATGGGATAGAGGTAGTAATTAATACTAGAGTGGTCACACGCAAATATAATAACTATTATGGGATAGAGGTAGTAATTAATACTACCTTTGTACCATAACACTAGCTATTTAATATGTAAAAATGTAACAGCTATTATGAGACAGAAATATATGATATCTGTCCCATAATAGTTGGTACATAGTTTAAGAAAAATGTATGAAAATGTACTAACTCTTGTGGGACTGATATAGTAATTAATATTATATATGTCCCATAATAGTTAATACAATTAGTCTATGATGTGTACATGGACATGTAGCAAATATTTTGGGACAGAGATAGTAAATTAATATTACATCTGTCCCATAATAGTTGATACATTTAGTATATGAAATGTGTATAAAAATGTATCAACTGTTATGGGATACAGTTATGAAATTAATTTAGAGACTTGAAAATGATAATTTTCACTTCAGAACTGTCTTAATAACTTCTTTTTTTTTAATTTTTTTAAATACTGACGTTAAAACTTTATTTATTTTTTTTACAGATATTTAATTTGTAAATTTCTGTGGAACAAAATCCAGTGAAATGATATCTAAATCGTGAAAAGAAAAACATTTTTTACCTTACCTCCTTGGATTTGGTAAAAAATAACTCATTTATAAAAAAAAAAAATAAAAAAGGCTGGATTTTGCCATTTAATATTCTTTATTTTCTATTAAATTATTTTATTGTTGAAATAGGGTAAGGAAAAATCAGCTAATCTTTGATGTTTAATTCACAAGACTATTGTCGATTGGAGCAGTACTAAATAAGAACTAGACGAGGTGTCCCTAAACATAGATAAGAGAACAAGAATAATCAAGCATTGCAGATTAAATAAAAGGTTCAGTTCAAAATTGCCCCAAAGGTTACCCAGATGAACAAACACCTGATGGAGATAAGAGGGCAAAATGTCCAAAACGTGAGAATAACAAAAAAAAGATCCCATTCCAGAAATTTGGACAAAAATAATCTGACTCTGGTAGAGATAAAGCAGGGCTGAAAGAATCGGTTATTTTATGGTATCATCTTGTCGGCTTTATCATGTATTCAAGAATTTGATTTCTTTTTGCCGATCGCTTCCTTTATGATAATGGCATTGATGACTACATTCAATGCCAACAAGTGCAGGTCCAAGACTAGAAGCTTTCAATTTCACCAAAACCTTCTCCCATCATCCATTCCCTATCACCATTTGGCTTCACAAGATTTGGTTGGAGGTGGATGAAAATCATTGTATAACAAAGTGCTGATGATATGAATTTGTTTAAGGTGGACCTCAACTTGCCAGGAAGTGACCCACAAAATTGATTTCATGGTCTTCCTCTGCAGCACATATGGAACAAGACGTGCAGAATTCCATTATGAAATTAATGGAGATATACATGACAGGAATTGATAAGCTCTTTGGAATAAAAAGCCATAACTGAATCACTAAGGTGTGATCTATTATTTGTCATCAATTTTAATTGTACAATCTCTTCTATGTGTTGTGCACCTTTAAGGTGTGTGCAATAATGGTTCTTCTATCCTTTGTAGCTCTTAGTAATGTTTATTTACCATCCCACAAACTCCTCATTCTGTTCACGTATGTTCATCAGGTAGATGGCCCACTACCTCCCTGTCCTGGGTAAGACGATAAACTACATCCAACAGCAAGGCCTCTGATCAGGATGTTTTGAGGAGCGTGGAACCACCTCTTAATTGCTGGTGTCCCCAGGTCCACCCTGATCTAGGGGGGTAGCACCTGTTAGGGTCCCAGCTATGGGCAAATAGTTAACCTCCAAACTAGAGTCAAAATATTATGAAAGTATAAAAATAGGTTTTAATACCAGACTACTTAGTAAAAAAATTATTACCAGCAATATATTATTTCCAGCAATACATTTTTGAAAAAAAATATTACCAGCAATAAAAAAATTTTGTTGGAATTAAATAACACATTTAGGTTGATATGCTGTAAAATAAAATAAACCAAACCAATCTAAACCAAAGAATACATATTCTATCTATATGAATCTATCCTAAAAATGTTGGCATTAAATAACCCATTGAGGTTGATATGCCGTAAAACAAAATAAACCAAACCAATCTAAACCAAAGAATACATATTCTATTCATACGAATCTATCCTAAAAATGTTGTTGGCATTAAATAACCCATTGAGGTTGATATGCTGTAAAAAAAACTGGAAGAACTGACAATGACTTCTAACAAGCAGGAAAGTAAGAGGAAGCGAGGCATTTATTATACAATTCAGAGAGAACAAGAGCTTGTTTGGGAACACACTTCCACACTACAGGGATGCCACTGGGTCCACATACTTTGTGGGGAGCAAGGTTAGAGATGATAACTGAGACCATGGAAGGGGTTATGTGCCTATCACTCAGCAGAGGATCAGTTCTAAGTGGGAAGTTAGGCAGGAATACTCCAGTTGTCAGGAGTAGAGTTTGAGGATAATTTATGGTTAAAGCATTCAGCTTTATAAGCAAAGGGTGATAACACCTCAAATAGATTGAAGAGGGGTGGAGAATAGAGACCTTGCATTTATTGAGTAACTTATTAGAGATGCCAATAGTCACAAAAGCTAATGTGGTGCCCCATTCTCTCAGCAAACAGTCTTAGCTTCTTTGAGGACTCACTTACATATTTTACAAGCAGTAGCAAATAATCTCCTGTTATGATAAGAGCTGTCATGCTGGTATAGCTGGAAAAAAGTGGTTCCTGTGTGCTATAGTAGATGAGCATGCTGGTGTGAATCATGGAGATGACTGAAGTTTCACCTGGTATTTCCGAGAAGCGATGAAAGCTTCCATGTTGGCTTTGACCCAAGAAGAAACCTCAGTGGCATAATTTTCAATTGGAAGGTTGAAGATATTAGTTCAAGGGGCATTACAAAGAAAATCCCAGAATGAGCCAATCAGCATGCTGGTACTGGAAAGATAGCTGGTTCCTGTTTAATGGATGCTTGGAAGGAGATATCACTAGCTACCACAGTGGTTCATGTTATCAAGAGGGTAGTATTGTGAAGCTTGGCAAGAGTGGGGAGAGGCGATAAGCAATAGATCCAATAGAGGAACATGCTGCTCGGTTTGGCTAGGGGAATGAGTAGGGAAAACTCAATTCAGTTTGGTGAAAAAATAAAGTATAATAAATGACCCCTCCCACCAAAATTCAACTGCTAACCGATGATTATGGAGGCTTAATCACTCTGAAGGCTATTGATTAAATGATGCCAAAGGTAAGCAATAAAACATTTGAAATAGCTTAATTGGTTACTTGAACAGAGCTTTTAAAATCATGACGATATGTTTGTTTTTACTTTCTATAACATTTTGACTTTTTGAAATTGCCTTTTTGACATTATATCCATTCGTCGTTTTGTCAGTTTGACTCATTTTTTTGTTTTGCACTTTGTCTATTTGACACTTTGTTCATTTGTTACTTTGTCTTTTCAACATTATGTCCATTCAACACAATAAATCATACATTTGACTTGATAAAATCTCTTAGAAGACAAAACACATCAGATAAGAATAATTTTTCATCTTATCTCTTTATTCTGACTTTCAAACTAATGCAATTTATAGATAATAAAGAAAAGGAAACTTTAGAGAGCTTTAAGATATTCTAATTCAGTACTGATGATGTATCTATCGAAATGATTTTTAGTCTTTCCAATGATTATGAGGACTTAATCACTTTTAAGGCTATTATTTATTAAATGATGCCAAAGGTACGCAATAAAAAATTTGGAATAGCTTAATTGGTTACTTGAACGGTGCTTTTAAAATTATGACGATGTATTTTTTTTACTTTCTTTAACATTTTGACTTTTTGAAACTTTGTCTTTTTGACATTATCTCCATTCCTCATTTAGTCAGTTTGACTCTTTTTTTTCTATTCTACAATTTGTCTATTTCATAATTAGTCTGTTTGACATTTTGTCGATTCATCATCTTTTGACATTTTATCCTTTGACACTCTGACCTAGTACCAGTAAATACAATTTTACCAAAAGCAACCTTGCATACTTATACAGGATCTCTGGTTAACAAAATGGCTAATGGTATAGAAAGTGAAATTGGTAAACTGAGTTCAAATCCCACCTAATCTGTTGCATTCACTTTCACACTAATGCTCAGAGAAAATGCATTAATCCAGTTCTTCTTCTTCCCTGAACTATGGATTAGATAGAAGTATAGATTTAGATATCTAAGATAAAAATAATTGTGAATTTCAAACCATTGCAATTTATGATAATAAAAAAAAAAAATCTTTAGAGAGCCACAATACCTTCTGTTCTGAAGAAACAAGATAGTTTTAAAAACTTTTTTAAGCTCTTGAGTACTAATGGAAACATTCTTATTAAATATCAATAAGCATTGTTATGGTTAGATAACAAGGTAAATTGGTCTCTCTAGCCTTGCATGGCAGTCAGTCTTGAAGGACAATTGTAAATTCCAAACTGTGGCAAAGGCAATGGGAAACCACTCCCCTATCTTTCCTAAGAAGACATGGCAATTCACAGAAATCAATTCAAAAGAAAAGGAATCTGTGAGAAGGACAACTCTGAATTCAAACTGTGGAGAAGGCAATGGGAAACCACTCCCTATCTTTCCCAAGAAGTCATGGCAATTCACAGATAATAAAGAAAAGGAATCTGTGAGAAGGACAACTCTGAATTCCAAACTGTGGAGAAGGCAATGGGAAACCATTCACAGATAATAAAAAAAGGAATCTTTCCAAACTGTGGAGAAAAGATGGGAAACCATGGCAATCTTTCCCAAGAAGTCATAATAAAGAAAAGGAATCTGTGAAAAGGACAACTCTGAATTCCAAACTGTGGAGAAGGCAATGGGAAACCACTCCCTATCTTTCCCAAGAAGTCATGGCAATTCACAGATAATAAAGAAAAGGAATCTGTGAGAAGGACAACTCTGAATTCCAAACTGTGGATAAGGCAATGGGAAACCACTCCCCTATCTTTCCCAAGAAGTCATGGCAGTTCACAGATAATAAAGAAAAGGAATCTGTGAGAAGGACAACTCTGAATTCCAAACTGTGGAGAAGGCAATGGGAAACCACTCCCTATCTTTCCCAAGAAGTCATGGCAATTCACAGATAATAAAGAAAAGGAATCTGTGAGAAGGACAACTCTGAATTCAAACTGTGGAGAAGGCAATGGAAACCACTCCCCTATCTTTCCCAAGAAGTCATGGCAATTCACAGATAATAAAGAAAAGGAATCTGTGAGAAGGACAACTCTGAATTCCAAACTGTGGAGCAAGGAAACCAATCTTTCCCAAAACATGGCAATTCACAGATAATAAAAAAAAGGAATCTGTGAGAGAAGGACAACTCTGAATTCCAAACTGTGGAAGGCAATGGAAACCCAATCTCAGAGTTCACAGATAATAAAAAAAGGAATCTGTGAGAAAGACAACTCTGAATTCCAAACTGTGGAGAAGGCAATGGGAAACCACTCCCCTATCTTTCCCAAGAAGTCATGGCAATTCACAGATAATAAAGAAAAGGAATCTGTGAGAAGGACAACTCTGAATTCCAAACTGTGAGGCAAGGACTCCCCATCTTTCCCAAGAAGTCATGGCAATTCACAGATAATAAAGGCAATCTGTGAGAAGGACAACTCTGAATCTTTCCTGTGGAGAAGGAAGAAACCATCCCCAATCTTTCCCACAGATAATAAAGAAAAGGAATCTGTGAGAAGGACAACTCTGAATTTCAAACTGTGGATAAAAGGCAATGGGAAACCACTCCCTATCTTTCCCAAGAATCATGGCAATTCACAGATAATAAAGAAAAGGAATCTGTGAGAAGGACAACTCTGAATTCCAAACTGTGGAGAAGGCAATGGGAAACCACTCCCCTATCTTTCCTAAGAAGACATGGCAATTCACAGATAATAAAGAAAAGGAATCTGTGAGAAGGACAACTCTGAATTCCAAACTGTCGGAGAAGGCAATGAAACCACTTTCCCTAAGAATCTTTCCCACAGATAAAAAAAAAAGGAATCAGAGAAGGCAATTCAAACAGATATGAAAAAAAGTCATGGCAATCTTGAGAAAGGACAACTCTGAATTCAAACTGTGGAGTAGGCAATGGGAAACCACTCCCTATCTTTCCCAAGAAGTCATGGCAATTCACAGATAATAAAGAAAAGGAATCTGAGAAAGACAACTCTGAATTCAAACCTTGGGTAGGCAATGGAAACCACTCCCCTATCTTTGAAGTCATGGCAATTCACAGATAATAAAAAAAGGAATCTGTGAGAAGGACAACTCTGAATTCCAAACCTCGGAGAAGGCAATGGGAAACCACTCCCTATCTTTCCCAAGACATTGCAATTCACAGATAATAAAGAAAAGGAATCTGTGAGAAGGACAACTCTGAATTCAAAACTGTGGACAAAGGCAATGTGAAACCACTCCCCTATCTTTCCTAAGAAGACATGGCAATTTTGAATCTGTGAAGGACAACTCTGAATTCCAAACTGTGGAGTAGGCAATGGAAACCACTCCCCTATCTTTCCCAAGAAGTCATGGCAATTCACAGATAATAAAGAAAAGGAATCTGTGAGAAGGACAACTCTGAATTCCAAACTGTCGAGAAGGCAATTTTACTCCCCTATCTTTCCCTGAAGACATGGCAATTCACAGATAATGTGGTGATTGCTTACATTCTTCAAGGAATCTTGGACAAACATGTTTGTTTCTGCTTTCTGTTATCTAATATTTTTATTAAAGAAATTTTCATTCTTTTGTAAAAAACATGTTTTTTTCTGCTGCCCGTTAGCACATCTGAGTCAGAAATAACTTCTGCTACATCTTGGTAAATGACCAATCTCTGATAAAAAATAAATAAAAAAGAATCACAGAAATGGAGAGAGATGTAACACTGGAAGAATCTCCATTTCCTCAGGAGAATCAATGCAAATGCGAGGAATTATGTCTGTTATGAAATTTGCCTGAATCATATCTCCAATGATAAATACCAAAGTCTCATGTTTCAGAGAAAATTGCCCCAAACAAGATAATGCTGATTGATTTTCTTAAATCCGGATGTCATTTATTTTGTATTTTGGCTTTATTTGGAGAAAGCCAGTCAAATTGAGAGTCTTTCTTTTATTTTCCTTTTTCTTTTTTTTTATTGTCATTTTTCACTTTATTTTTTGTTGGCCTTTATTGACTCTCCAGTATAGAAGAGCAGAATATGTGTCCAATGAATGACATTATATTTTTTGATGTTGATATATATTGGCTGTTATGGAAGTTTACACTTAAGTGGGTTTAGGACAAAAAGTGCATCTCTATGCTAGCTCATAGGAGACAACCAAAGGTCAGTTTTATGTGCTATATATGGATGTGCTGAAAAGTTTGGCTCAAAAATGCTGACTCATGTAGATAACAATGCATCTGAAAATTATATTTGGTTACAAAAGATTTTTAAAAGCCCTGATCTTATTACTGGTCTCTGAGTGGAAGTCAGTCAATAAAACAGTCATCTGAGGAAGACTGGAGGACACAATAGTCGAAACGTTGTGAGTATAACCAGTATGTTCATCTTGGTAGTTACCAAGATGAAGATGCTGGTCAGCAGAGCAAAGTATATAATAAAACAGACACCTGAAGAAGGATGGAAGCCACGATAGTCGAAACATGAGTATAACAACCGAGATGAACATACTGGTCAGCAGAGCAAAGTATATAATAAAACAGACACCTGAAGAAGGCTGGAATCCATGATAGTCGAAACATGAGTATAACAACCGAGATGAATATGCTGGTCAGTAGAGCAAAGTATATAATAAAACAGACACCTGAAGAAGGCTGGAATCCATGATAGTCGAAACATTAGTATAACAACCGAGATGAATATGCTGGTCAGTAGAGCAAAGTATATAATAAAACAGACACCTGAAGAAGGCTGGAATCCATGATAGTCGAAACATGAGTATAACAACCAAGATGAACATGCTAGTTGGAAGAGCAAAACATACAGTAATGGATTTTCACTCCTTTATGATTTGCTGAGGCAAAATAATTATGTATTTTATTGTGAGTTTATTTTCATTTCCTCCAAAGTGTCATTGGTTTTGATGTCAAATGTAACTTAAAGTCTTCCATAAAAATCAGATAAGTGTCATTTTTTTTTCCCCAGCACTTGTGCAACAAGAACATGCAAGTTGACATCCTTGCATAATTACCAAGTGAGGAATTTTGTTCTTTTTTTTCTGACATTTTGGATGTGCTGTAAGCTGACATAACCGAATGACAATCTTTCAAGTGTCATTTTGGTCTCCTCTCCGTTGAACAGTCACCATGAGAACTGACACAACAGACATTGTGTCACTCTGGGGAAAAAGCAAACAGCGTAGTTGTTATGGATTCGATGATACACGCGGCTGAAAGGCAAGATATCTGTCAATAATTTAGTCTTGTCTTTCTAGAATTATGCATCACTCAAAAAGGTTCCTATTCTGAAAGGTTCATTATGTTCTTGTTACCATTAGCAACTTAAATGTCAGCTGTTGAAAAGGTTAGTGTTTGTGTTTGTAAGTTTCTTGAAAACTCATTAGGTTGTGTCAAAATCCTTCTGCTTTGTTAATCAAATTCATGAATCGATACAAAAGGAAAAGCTCGATTCTTTCTGGAAACCTCTCATCGTCTATCGCAGTGTTTCTTAACCTTCTTAAGCAATGGCACACCTAAGAACAAATAAAAATATCACGGCACACTTAGCTTCATTTCAAATTACAGGTGCACAAAAGTGCAATAAAATATTGGCATGAAAAAACTAACAAGAATTTTCAGTGCAATTAATATCATTTTCATTTTATACAAATTTCAGAGTAATATACATTTAAAAAAATTGTAAAATTTTTAAATCAAATGCTCAGTGCTGCATTTCAGAAACTTTGACAATATTAATTCATAATTCAATATAACTTTGTAAAAAGTTTGAATTAAACAAAAAATGTTGAATACAATTATATGAAATTAAGGTTAATATTCATTTATTCAAATAAAGGAAAATTTTAAAAAGTTAAATTAAAAAAATAAAAATATTTGTTTAAAAAAATGAATATTAAAACAAAGTATTTAAAATAATAATCGAAGAATAGTGAAAAGAATTATTTGAAAAAATTTGATACTCATTTAATTATTTAAATACTAATGCTGTACTGTTACTAGTGCCACACCCACACATCTTCCATGACAATATTTTGCTGCACACTTAAGATGATCAGGCAACACAATGGTTGAGAATCACTAGTCTATCGGTTCACTACTATTGCAACATTGTTAACCCTAGAACACTAACCATGGGTATATAGTACCCAGCGCAAATTTTTCTATTTTTAATTATAATTTTCAGTAAATGATTTCCTAAATAATATGTTTTTCAGTTCCTATTAATGTTAACTCAAAGTACAAAGTTTGAAGTGCCTGCATGTAAAATATTTCAAATAAAGATTTATATTTAATATTTTTTTTGATATTTTCAAAATTGGGTGTTTGTGTGTGTGTGTTTATTTACATATGGGATCGGATTTCATACATTTTTTAACCGATTTCAACAAAACTTCACTGTTTTTGGCAGGTAGTGTTTCTTATTGTCTTGCACACTTTTTTCTTTATTTTTACATTCAGAATGCTTTAAAAATTCCATTTACAAGACAATTGTTTATAATAAAATTCTATTCAATCGGTAGACTCATAATGATTGAAAACAATGTTTTTGTTTGAGTTTGGGTTTGACCAATTCGTAAAAAAAAAAAAAAAATCTAATTAAGACATGCGTGTCCGTCAACCTTAAACAATAATCTTTGTCAATTTTATTTTTCAGTCTTTATGATGGTGGATACTTGATCTATCTCTTACTGTTACATCCCCGGGCTCTACTGCTAGTTGTATTATAGTTCTTATAGTTCTTCTATTTAGTTAACTAAATTACTAACAAGTTAGTAATTTAATTAACACATGTATTCCACCCTGACGTTATCTTAGATATATGTTCAGATAAGCTCCACTCTTCAGTTTTACCAGTTTAGGCTATTGTACCTAGGATTCATGCTACATCTATGGAACCGAATCACCCACATTTCTTCCATATTCCATCTGTAAAGAATAAGTTCCACTCAGCCAACTTTTCTCCAAGAACTGCTACTTTAGAACTCCTATCTGGATGCTTTCTGGAACATTATTTTTTTAAATTCTTCAGGTCAAGAGCCTCCTTATCCTCATAATCTTCACTTCCTTTGTCCTCCTCTTATATCCAGAAGCTTTCTACTATATGTGACTCTTATACCTTGTATTAGTAAAAAAAAAAAATGAAATAATGAACCATTCTGTTTTGATTGGAAATATCAAAGAAAAAGATATATCAGAGATGCTGTTTGGTTGGACACTGAATGTCAACACCTGCTGGCAGTGAAAGCAAATAATATTCAGATCCTAAAGCTACCCCTTCTGCTTAAAGAGAGAGGACTGTAGGGACTTAATATATGTAGTTTTCAGGACTTTTAAATGGAAATCTGAATGCGTCTTATGAAGAACACAGAAAATATCTTGTGTAAGACGAGGCACGTTTATGATTAATTAATATGTGTTGATAGTTATTCTTTTATTTTCAATAGTCAGTACGCAAAGAATGCATGTCAGTAAAAGCACAAAAGAGGCCTTGGATTGCATGCAGAAATCTTTGCCAACACAAGTTATATCCAGATTTTTCCCATGAGCAGCAGGACAGTTTAACATGTCTAGATACAGGCCTCTTTGCAACTGGTTAAGATCCAGGTTTTTGTAAGATGCCTCATGCCAATAAAAACAGGGGTAAAAATCAGCAGTTGGCAAAACACCGTCTTTTGAATTCTGTCCCATGGGCATTTCCGAGGCAGTGTTGTTATATTACCTCCCATCTCTTTCTTCTCTCTGCTTATTGTCCACCCCCACCCCATAGCTGCAGGGAGATGAGAGCAATCAGTTAGGTGTTTCCCCCAACCTTAACACACTCTTACGACACAATATAAGAATCATTTTTACGACCTTTACTAAACCCCTACGCCTTATCCTTTTAATGTTTCTATACACACCCCCAACATACACACACTTATCTTCATCATGTTTTACTTATCAACTAAGAATGATATTTTCACAACCAACGCATCAAACCATTCCCTAATCCATTATCGTTCTTTTGATTATTGTTTCATCGTGTGCCACTTTCTTCCCACCTACTTTTTACTCCCACACTGTCTGATTTTCATAAAAGATAGGCTTAGAAATAATTTTATAAAACTCGGAAACATCGGGAGATGGTGTAGAAGAGTAGAGAGAAGTCTGGGGTGATGGGGGAAAGATTCTTTGTTTAATTTTCCACGTTCTGTACACATTGTCTCCTTAGTCTGACTGAAAATAGTCATATTGTCAAATGTTGTCAGTTTCTGCAGAAATACAAACATAAAGAAAGTCATTACTTCATCTGCAGTCACTGATGGAAGCCTTGCTTTATTCGATATTTTTTACTTTTTCTTCTTTTTTGTTTCATTTCTTTCAAGAGTGTTACACCTCAAGTAAACGTAGTCATGTTCATACTCCTTTTTTTATGTTTGATTTTATTTCAATTCTTCTCTTCTTTTTGCTTGTTTAGGGCTTTGGGATAATGAGATAAAGAGAGTGGAATAAATATATTTTGGTTTGGTTTATGGTATATCAACCTCAATGGGTGATTTAATGCCAACAAAATTTTTATTGCAGGTAATTTTTTTTTTTTTTTCAAAAATGTGTTGCTGGTAATTTTTTTTTTTTCAAAAATATATTGCTGGTAATATTTTTTTTTCAAAAATGTATCACTGGTAATATTTTTTTCTTTAAAGATGTATTGCTGGTAATATTTTTTTTTCAAAAATATATTGCTGGTAATATTTTTTTTTCAAAAATGTATTGCTGGTAATATTTTTTTCTTTAAAGATGTATTGCTGGTAATATTTTTTTTTTCAAAAATATATTTCTGGTAATTTTTTTCAAAAAGGTATTGCTGCTAATATTTTTTTTTTTTTAAATATGTATTGTTGGTAATATTTTTTTTTTCAAAAATGTATTGCTGGTAATATTTTTTTTCTTCAATAATCTATTTCTGAGAGTATTTTTTTTTCAAAAATCTATTGCTGATAATATTTTTTCAAAGATTATATAGCTGTTTGTATTGCTGGTAATAATTTTTTTCCTTCAAAAATTTATTGCTGGTAATAATTGTTTTAACAAAGTATTTCTGGTATTAAACCTACTTTTGCACTTTCATAGATTTTTGACCCCAGTTTGGGTGTTAGCTATTTGCCCATAGCTGGGACCCTAACAGGTGCTACCACCCTGGGAACACCAGCAATTAAGAGGTGGTTCCATGCTCCTCAAAACCTCCTGATCAAAGGCCCTGCTGCTGGATGTAGTTTATCGTCTTACCCAGGATGTGGATGTAGTTTATCGTCTTACCCATGACAGAAAATATTTTATTAATGGTTACTTGAAGAAGAGTTGTCAATACATATTTTCTTGGTGTCAGTTTAAACTGGCATCATCCTTTTCCATAGATCTAAGCTGCAATTATAAACTATAATTTTTGAAAGGTAAAATTTCACCAAACTATATTGGAAAATATGAAGGTAATTTTATGATTTTATTAATGATATGTTTCACCAGAGAAGTATCTGCTTTCCTTGGCTTCCCCAGACTAAAATGAAAGAAAGACAAAACTGTTTGTAAGTTAAATGTCTTGGGATCTCTGAGGATAAGTGGGTATCATAAATCAAATTAATTACCCTTATCCCCTCCTAATGTCTAGACAGATAGTGTCCGTCTGCCAGTGTGTTTGTTTTATTTATATGTGTATCAGAGCTGTTTGGTATTGTAGGATCTAAAATCAGGGAAAATAAAAAAAATCTCTATAACACTAAAAACAAAACATACATACAATGCACACACTCAATTAAACTGAAAAAATAAAATCATCCTTGATAATGGCTAAAAGTAAAGCTGAAAGCGTTCGTAATTATAGAACATATGGACAGTTTTTACACACTGTGTCCAAAAAAGAAAACACTTTTTTGAGCACAAGAAAAATTAAATAAAAAGTTTAATCGTAGTACTTTGTCTGTTGTTTTTAATGAAACATGCATAAATATATATATATATATATATATATATATATTACAGTGTAGAAAAATATGGAAAAACAAAAATCCGAATATGCAGGTATGCTGTTTTAATGTTGTTTCAATGTCGACGTCAGATGTTTCGGTCTAGTAGACCTTCTTCAGGACATAGTTATTAAAACATAATTAAATTTAGACAAATTTTAATTCTGTTTTAATAACTATGTCCTGAAAAATCTCTATTATTATTATTTTTCCATATTTTTCTTGATATATATATATATATATATATATATATATATATATATATATGTAAGCAAATATATGGATATATATCCAACAGTATGAAGAAAAATATATACGGAAAAAAAAATCCTTATATACAATTATGCTGTTTTAATGTTAATATGTCAACGTTGGATGTTTCAGTCTAATAAACCATCTTCAGGACATATTCATAAATTCTAACATTATCAATACAACATGACAAAGACGATGTACATAAGAACAAGACTTATCCAAACAAATAAGTGAAAGTTTTATAAGATCAGCGCTCCGTTTAAAACATGGTCACATTGTCGTCACGTGGGCGACGCTGTGAAAACGTATTCCTAAAAGTTGAGTATTTTAAATGAAAAGAATTCTATTTTGATCTAAAATTTATATGTACACTTGTCGGGCATTAATCTCGCTAGAAATGGGGAAATACTAAAGAAGCCAGGTCTAGTATTCACCATATATATATATATATATATATATATAGTCATCCACAAACAAACTGTTTTGCTGTATCACAGCTCATCAGTGATATAAATAAATAAATGAATTTTTTTTTAAATTTTCTGCTCTACTTATCGTATTGCGCACTTTACGTTTTATCTTATTTACTCGATTGGGTTTTTTTTCTTTGGACTGAAAATTAAGGAACTGCATGATTTTTTTTGTCCTTCGCAGATGTTTCTAGTTCTTTTTTTTTTTTTTTCAAATTTTTTTCCCAGATACCAATTTGTTTTGATATATTTCTATTTGTGCATTGCATCATCTAGTTTTTTTCACCAACCGAGTATAGTTACTATATATATATATATATATATATATATATATATACACACACACACCACACAGTGTACATACATCAACATTTACACAGGCATATACATATATTAGACTCATTTTGTAATATTTTTTGCATACTTGTATATATATATGTACATATATAAATGTACATCTGTGTATAAATATACATACATACATGCACACACACACCATAAAGCCATTTTTTTAATGTATACCTGTATACACATATACATACATACAACTATTTCTTATATATATATATATGATTTTGTATAATTTTACATATCAACAAACAGTATTTAGAAAAATTTCCAGTTTGTCATATTTTTATAAATAAATATATATATATATATATATATATATATATATAAATACAGTCTTAAGATGTGCTATATTTATGGGATAAAGTGCTCAGTATCAGAGACAGTGTGTGTAAATATAAAAGGGGACATAGAAGTCAACACCTAGAGGCGACAGTCTGTTTCATGATAGCCGCAATCATTAAGATCTTGTTGCCTGATGTCTGTATAGTAGCAGTTTATTCTGAGTCCCCACAAAAGGAAGATGGCTGGAATTTGAGTTGGTGTCTTTCTATTTTAAAAACTTTACACATTATTTCCATTGCTAAATAAAGTGTTAATTTTCTGTATATACAGATGATGATGTTAGTCATGTAATGCTCACATGGATTTTTATGTGGGGAAATTAGGATTTCATGTAAAAATAATGTTTTGTACTTTCTGTATGTATACAAATAATATGATCACTACTTATGAAAAATGTATAAATGACTTTTTGACATTCTAAATAATACCTTTACTGAGCAAGGAACATCTGGTAAGTACCATATTTGACGGCATATAAGACACATCCCAATTTCAGCAGGTCAAATCAAGAAAAAATTAGTAATTAGTAAAATTAGTAAACCTGCATATGGCATATAAGATGCAGGGGAATTTTAAAAGATATTTTTAGTAAAAAAAAAAAAGTGCGCCTTATATGCCATCAAACACGATAATCAACAAATGAAGGTGTTGCTGTGACAATAGCTAATAAAAAAAAATGGTGTCGACATAAGCTCTGTAACTTGGAAGATGAGATCACTTACAACAGCTGCACATCACCTAGGAACCTTTCTGAAATTTTCCATCTGTGGCAAGTTATGTCAGCACCTAAAAAACTTTCTTGGATTTTGGAGGTTTTCAAATTTTGGTATTTCAGATAAAGGAAACTCAACCTGTGTGTTCTGGAGAAAAAAAAAAAAACTACTAAGACATATCACTTTATTAATTGAACTATGTACTTAGTTCATGTCACGTTAACTGGAAAACAATTACAACAAAAGAATTTGTGGATTTAACAAATTACAAAATTCTCACTTGAAATATTTGAACTTTAGTGTTGCGACTTGCACATTCCAATATTATACAACCGTTAATAAATAACACATTCTTTAAAAAACATCTTTCGGTCTAAAACACATTTATTTTGTCTTCAAGTTTTGATTTTAAAGGAAAAATTACAGCCTGATGATGAGGACATGATGTCTTTGAAAGTACTTGCTTATATAAAAAATACACCAGATCCATCTGACAACAATTTTATACATAAGGATCGCATCATTCAGTGGATTGTTAGTAGATTAATGCTTATATTAAGTCTGTTAGTGAAGAGATTTCACCATTAATCGCATTAATATTGCTAATTGATTCAATGTATGATTATTTCTTTATAATATATATATATATATATATATATATATTACAGCCATGTTTTTTTTTTCTTTGGATACTATTATATATCCTACAAACACACATTGGAAAATATCTAAATTTTCATCTAAAATCAAGAAAATACAAACTTTAAGTAAAATAGTTTCCCTATATGGAAAAAATAGAAAGCACCTGTTAAAACAGACACCATGAAGATATGTGTCAACCTGACAATTACTATTTTTCCATATATCTAAACTATAATTATAAAGTAGAGTTTTGGAAAAAGAAAATTTCACTGAAAAACTTTAGAAAGTATGAAAAAAAAGAAAATATGAATTTTAAGCAAATTTTTCACAATAATTATTTTTTTAATCAATTCACCTCAAGGAAGATGATAATGTCACAAGGGACAAATGGGAATGAAAGAGAAAGAAGAGAATTTAGAAGGAATCAGAAATTCAATCCTAAACAGGAAACAAAGGATAAAACCTCTACACCTGTTCAAAACACTGGGGAGGCTTGTGAACTGGACAATATGTGAATTATTGAATATTTTATTTAATGTAGTTCTTTGTGATTATGGCGTTTAAATTTTTTTTTTTTAACAATTTACATTATATGAAATTTCTGTATTGTTGATGATTATCTAGCCAATATTGGTAGAAATCTGGTATTACTTTTTGATTAATATAGTCATATGGCATTAAAAAAAACAAAAATCAAACTCCATAAGAAGGTTACAGAGTAAAAGGCACCATGCCAAGCAAGGTGATAATGCAACTAAGATGTAAAGACCGCTGAAAGCGAAAGAGAATGAAAAAACTTTAGAAGGAACTGGAAACCCAATCTTAAACAGAAAACAAGGGATAAACCTCTATTCCTTTTCAAAAGACCTGGTATGAATATGAACCGGGTGACAGCCGAATGTATTTACTCCTATTAAGGAGAAAAATAGATTAATAGTAAATAAATTTTCAGGTAGAGACATTAAAAGTATAGAGTTAAAATAAACTTTAGATGGAACCGGTAACAAAATCCTAAACAGGAAACAAGGAATAAAATCTACTCCTGTTAAAGAAGACCTGGGAGGAATATGAACCAGGTGACAATTGATGTATTTATTCTTATTGATGAGAAAAATAAATTAATAATTATTAAATAAAATTTCAGGTGGAGACGTTAGAAGTATAGAGTTGAAGTAGACTTAGCATGATATATGAAAATATTTTGGAGGTGCAATTGAGTAATGAATAGCGGCTCAGATTGGGGAATTAGAGAACTGAGTTCAAATTCTAGTCAAGTTCATTACATTCATTTATGTGCAAATACTCATTGGAATGTTAAGAATCCATCTCTTCTCCCCCCGATATGGGTTGAATAGCAGGACAAACTGGGTCCTATAGCCTTGAGTGGTAACCAGTCTAGGAGAAGAACAATTCTGAATTCAAAATCTCCAACTATGAGTTAAATAGCCTCACCAATTTGCAATTGGCCAAGCATGGTGAGTATGGCTATACCCCTGAAGAAATGGTCAGTCAGGGAGGGGTTCTTCCAACAGGATTGAGAAAGCACTGGATTTGGATACTAAAACGATTTAGAAAAATTTAAGCTCCATTTAATATCTTCCTTGCATAAAGGAAAAAAGTTTTTCTGAATATGACTTGGGTAAATTTATTTTTAAAAAAAATATGTTTGATGAGTATATATATATATATATATATATATATATATATATATATATATATATATATATACCACCTTTTCCTCTCTCTCTCTCCATACATACCTACATAAATCTATAATGATCTTAGGATATATCACAAATAATATTTAAAAAAGGAAAATATTTTTTTGTAGAAAAGAAGGTAATATTATTTTTATTTCTGTAATAATATTATAAAAAGAAGAATTATGAGTAAGTCATTTCAAAAACATGAAATATTTTAAGATACAATACAACATTTTTCTGTCTTTTAATGATAAAAAAATGATCATGAAAGCCAGTTGTTTATGCAGCTACGCATTTTCCATGTTTTCTTAAATGGATATTCACGATTGCTTGCCTGCCATTCTTTCAGACAAAAATATATCTAACTTCTACTCTTCCATGTCAGTATTTTTTCTCTCAATATATCATATCATTTCAGAACATATTTCTCCACAGCTTCCTGTCATTCAGTAATACTTGTCCCTTTATGATCTCTTTCTTGACTTAGAGCCACATCATGTTGAAACACCGGTTCCCATATGATCCCCAAAGTTAAGCAATGTTGAGCATGGTCAGTACCTTGATGGGTGATTGCCCGAGAATACCAGGTATTGTAAGCTTGAAGGCATGGGTGGTGTAATGGATAATGGCTTGGTATAGTTAATTGGAGAGCAGAGTTCTAATTCCTGCTGGGTTTGTTATATTCACTTATGTGCAAATACTATTGGGAAAGGTATGAATCCATCTCATCTCCCCCAAGCTATGAGTTAATTAATAAAACTTGTAGCATTAAACCATTATTATTTAAAAAATATTCTTACATTATAAAAATATTTTTTTAGTTTTAAATAACCTTCAATGGGTGGATAAGTCATAGAAAACAAATCAACCAACCTCTTATTTTAGTAGACCTTATTCCATGGTAATTTACCATTTTTAAATGTCTGTTGTACTTATATCTGAGATAAATGAAGACATGAATATATGTGTGTCTATGTGACATGATTTAACAAAGGCTAAGGATTCCAGCACACAGAACAGATTTACCACATAAATGGATGTCAACCCAGGTGTTTCTACATCCTCAGACATGTGCAATGTGGCTGTTAATCCCATGAAAGGATTTATCTGTCCTTTGATTGGTCTTGTCTTTAATTCTGATGGGTCTCTAGCCACTCTTCTCACCAGAAAAGCCTGGTGGGGGAACTAGTTTACTTACTCTTTTTTTTTTCTTTTTTTTTTTTTTAAA
Organism: Acanthosepion pharaonis; assembly: GCA_903632075.3. NCBI lineage: Eukaryota > Metazoa > Mollusca > Cephalopoda > Sepiida > Sepiidae > Acanthosepion > Acanthosepion pharaonis. The sequence goes on from CAHIKZ030005561.1 coordinate 385,420, forward strand.
CCACCAATGAAAATGGTTTCTAAAAGTAAATTAGGAAATTTTCTTACAAATACTAAAAACATTCCATTTTAGTAGACATTTCTGAGGAGAATTATTATCATGATTACATGCTCTGCAATTAGGACCAGTACAATGATTCTGGCTCTTATCCTCACAATATTTCAATTATTTTACTTCCTGGCCTTCTTCATGTATCTGCCTTATTTATAACTATCTTGAGTTTTCTACAAAATGAGTAATTTTCCAAATCATGGAAGAAAATTTTTATTCCAATATAAAAAAGAAGATTAATATTTTCTCCTCTGAGCAGTGTTTGAATTTATTGTTATAGACTGATGCTATTTTCCTTGTTTTACATGATATTTTTGTGTGTTTTAGTTTTTGTTTTCCCATATATGTTTAGAAAGGGTTCCCATATCTACTATTTGTAAACGATATTTTGTATGCACAGTTTCTGTTTCCAGGGTCATTCAGTTACTCCTATGTATATTTTTTCTCATTATCTGCTGATTTTATAGTGGCTTGGAATATTATATTGTTTTGCAAGCAATTACCATTTTGAGGAACATTTATGCTTTGCCTTGCAGTTAAAGGTGGTTTATGGTTATTTATCTATTGCGCTTTTTTATTATTTGTGTCATGTTCTCACTGCAATTGGTTTGCCTATCATCTGATTCACACCACCCTGGTCTTTTGAACAGGAGTAGAAGTTTATCCCTTGTTTCCTGTCAAATATTGGTTCCATCTCTTTCACTCCTAGTAACCTCTTACATCTTAGTGGTATTATTGCCTTACTTGAGGTGAATTGATTAAAAATGTAGCTGATTTTTACTGTTTTTCTGTTGAATTTCTTGTGGAGAGTGCTTGATGGGAGGAGAAGTGTTTGCAGATAAGTTTAATGAATATTTTCCTCCGTTTTTATGTTTTTGTTTTACAGTGGGTTAAACGTGACATTATTTCTTTTTCTGTTGTTAGCTAATACCTGTTATAATTATATTTTTACCACAAATTTTATGTTGCATGAAGTCTTCTCCGTAAGATTTCTTTTCATGGTCTACATTGGTATTTCTTGGTTTTGGCCAAAAGTATCTTTAAATTTCAAGGTAAGATAACTGCAGATTTGGATGTTGGTGAAATAGTTTAAATGGATTTCATAATATATAAGCTCTCAGCATAGAAGCTGAGAATTTAATAATATTTTTTTATACTGGGTAGCTAGTTCTTTAATGGTAATAGTGTATTTAACAAAGATATTTTAATAAAGAAAACAAATAAAATATTGCAAGCCTTGATTGCTAAGTAAGATCTCCAATCCTATAAAACGAGTTTTAGACCCGACAGAATAATGAAACTGATATCAAAATGAAGTCAATATATTTCTCTTCAAAATGACATGGGCTGATGGATAAGTAAGGTCTCCAATCCTATAAAACAAGTTTTAGACCAGATAGATTCATGAAACTGGTATCAAAATGTAGTCAATTTATTTCTCTTCAAAATTAAAAGTTTATATTGCAACATTGTCACAATTTTCTGCCACCCATTTTCCCAAATATTCTATCCAGTTTTTCATTGAAAACTTTCTGGTTTACTTTTGATCTAATTGCACACAGCAACTTCAACTTCGGCATCAGATGTAAAATGTTTATCTTTCAATGACTCTTTTAATTTTGGGAACAGCTAGATCGCAGAGGGTGGGAAATTGGTGTTTTATAGAAAGTGTACAATAGTTGTGAATTTCTGGCTTCTCACCATTTGACAAATGCAATGAAACCTTTTGGTTATTGTGGTGCAAATAAATCTAATCTTTTCACGTCTTATTCTGTAGATGTGTTGCTTGAGTGCTTGCAAGGTTTCACTGCTTTTTATATGACTAGGAATATTGATTGGTATATGCCCTTCTTGTGCCAAAAAATCTATAATTGATCATTGCTTTAGATGTAACTTGGACACTGTACTCTTGAAAAACCAACACAGTTACTCAATACTAGAATGAAATAACTTTAAGCATATTTGAACAAGACATTCTTATATGCACATTCATGTAGATACCCACACATACACTGTGGAAAAAAAATTTGCACTGATGATAAGTGCATATAAAAAAGAAAAATTGTGACATATAAGCAGTCAATTGTTGATACCCACTGAAGAGTGAACAGATGGGTCCAGCTACAAAACATCAATCAGCTATGTGACAAACCTTTTACTGTAGTAGTAATTATAGTATATATATATATATATATATATATATATATATATAGTCATCCACAGACAGACTGTTTCACTGTATCACAGCTCCTCAGTGTGGCTAGGCATTCAATTGCTTCAAGCTGGGATTGAAACCTGAGTGATTTAACATCAGTCAGATCTCTTACCACTAGGCCATCATTGCCCGACAGGGAAGGAAGGGAATTTTAATGTCTTTCTCTATACAAAACACACCAGCTGCTCATAGAACTCAATTCAATTTTACTTGAAGAGTAATTCTTGAGATATATATATATTTTAAGGAAAAACAGACCACTTTATGGCTCCATTGTAATATTTTATTTCACCAGAGACTTTTTAAAGTGCCCTGGATCCTCAGACATCACTTTCAACAGGTGAAACAAATAATGTTGAAAGTGATGTCTGAGGATCAAACTACTAAAAGTCTCTGATGAAATAAACTATTACAATGGAGCCTTAAAGTGGTCTGTTTTTCCTTAAATTTTTAGCTCTGAATTTACATTGAGCTCTCAGGATTTCATCCTCATTGGGACTACCTATACGGATTACCAAATTTTTCATAACTTAAATATATATGTGTGTGTGTGTGTGTGTGTGTGTGTGGGGGGGGGGGTGATACAAATTATTAGGAGGATTTGAGATAATCATAATTAAGTAATTCATTGTGTCTAGAAGAAACCTCAAAAGAATGCAGAAAGCACTGGATGGCCGTTTCGACCAAAATTTGGGACTCATCAGCTGTGCGCATCCACTACCAAGAATTGAACCTGGACTGTTATGATACAACACAAGCGTCATATCAACTGTACCAATGGCCTTTGGTGACAAAGAGGTTTCTTCTCGCCTTGATAAATTACTTAATTATGATATATATATTATTATTTTTATAATAAGAGATTATAATAAAAACATGTTGAAATCGCTACACAAAAGCTTTCATGTTTTGATACTATGATTGTACTTCTTCAGGTGATGGTAAGTACTCACCAACACCTGAAGAAGTACAATCAAAGTATTGAAACATGAAAGCTTTTGTGCAGTGATTTTAACATGTTTTTATTATAATCTCTTATTATAAAAATATATTGCTCTACTTTTTATTGAGCACTTTTTTAACAGTAAATGCTACAGTGGAATTTTACTCCATCTGTTCTTTCTATCATTTGGATATATATATATATATATATATATATATATATATATATATATATATATATATATATATATATATATATTAGTGAATATACATAATATCTAACATCGATAACATGACTGGGAGTTTCATGCAGTTGCTGCAATTTTTTGTGTTGCACATGCATGTATGTTTTTATCATACACACACACACACACATATATATATATATATATATATATATATACATACATACATTGTTTGGAATGTTGTCCTCATCTTTGTTGCCATATTCACAATGTTTCAGCTGTTGTATGCACTGGCCTTCTTCAGGTCATTGGAATTTTGAACTGAAACCTTTATTTCGGCTACCAAGGTAGATTGTTCTAGTTCCATGTGGCATGCCTCTTCTGGATATCTTGATATCAGTTATTTCCCTTTAACTCAACTCTTCAAGTTCTGTTCACCTCTGCTGTAGCCAGGTATTGAACTCACAACTCTTTGGGTCAAGTCACTGGATTCAACCAACACTTTGGGCCATGTGAATATGACAACAAATATGTAAATAGTGTAAATAATTACAATCCTTCATCTTGGAAATATATATCCTTTGACCCATATGGTCATGGGGGCACCATGCGGACTGCAGCCACAGTAGAAGTGGTGTTTCTTGGGCAAGATAGCCTGATGGAGTCCAACCCTCTCCAGGCTGATTTTGAATTCAGAGTTTTTCCATCTCCTAGACCAGTTTCCACCCAAGGTTATAGAACCCAGTCTGTCCTGCCATTTACCCATAGCTGGGGGCAGGGATAAGAGGATGATTCATACCTTTCTCAAGGGTATTAGCATGTATGTGAATGTAATGGATTTGAGTCGAATTGGGACAGCTTGGGAATGGAAACCAAACATAAACACAATATCCCTTTTACATAACACAGCTTATACATATACCCTGGAAGTAGTTTTATATAAATAACATATACCCTGGAAGTAGTTTTATATAAATAACATATACCCTGGAAGTAGTTTTATATAAATAACATATACCTTGAAGGTAGTTTTATATAAAATTTAATAAATGGAATTTGAACTCAGCTTTCCGATTCCTCAATCCAAGCTGATATCCTTTACTCCACCTTGCCTCCCTTACATATATATATATATATATATATATATATATATATATATATATATATACACATTAAAGAAAAACCAAAACCAGACCTAAATACACTTAAACAAGATAAAATCTCAAAAGGACAGAAAAAGAAAAGGACCTAAAAACAAACACCTACCTTCTCTGTAAAGTGCTAGCAATTGATTCAATATATTCTTTCCACTTCATGTTAGCAGAAAACATTAACCTAGGAAGACACAACAAGTCACTCTCTTAAAGATTAGCATCAACCATGTTAATAGAAGGCAGAAAGGTTTCTCTCAAATGATTTAAAGATAGTAGTTTTGTTTTGGGGGCGTTAAAATTAACAAGCCATTCAGAGTAGATTTTAATCACTTTTGAGATCAGCTTCCAATTTGACCTTCTTGAACTGATCAGTGTGCATTTTCTCAAAATACTGTGTCAATTCGTAAACTTCTTATTTTTGGTAGCTATGAACTAGATAAAACATTTACCAAGTGTTAAACCCTAGAAGCACCACCGTAACACTGCCACACCACCAGATACTTCATCACACTTTAAAAAATTTCATTAAACCCTTTCCATGTTAATTTTGCTTTAAACATACGAATTTTCATTTGACTATTTCAGTGATTTTATTTATTTTTTTATCACTTAGTATTTGGTGGATAAAAGTCTGATCAGAATTCAATATTAGTGGCCACAATCTTCACAAGATATGGCACGCATATGACACATTGTTGATAGCAGACACAGGAAAGTAAAGGGACTCCTACAGAAGTCAGTAAAGGAAAGCAAGAAGAAAGGAGTAAATATCAATTGTAAGAAGGCAGAATTCATGGTTGTTAGCAAAAGGGACAGTCCAACATGCAAATTACAAATTGGAGATGTCAAAATCTAGAAACTAGAAAAAAATTAATATCTAGGTACTATTTTAACATGGGATGGGAAATTCAAAGATGCAAAATATGCCTTCCCAAAACTAAGGTAAATATTAAGAAGCAGGAAAATTTAATTAGAAACAAAGAACAAAGTGCTGAATTGTTATATAAAGAAGTGAATACTGGACAATCATCTCACAGATAAAGAGACTTGAGGAAACAGAAATGTAGTTCTACAGAAGGATTACAGTCTGAATATGTGACCAAGAAAGTTTTAGAGAAAATGGAAACAAAAAGAGCATTCATACAGAGAATCAGAAAGAGCCAATTGAAATTTCTAGGGCACATAATAGGGAAAGAAGGCTTGGAGAATTTGACACTCCCAGAAAATATTGAAGGCAAGAGGGCCAGAGGAAAGCAAACCTACCTAATGAGCTTGTGTAAATGGTTGGCAGAACAGGGATTAGGAGAAGAACAAACTTATGCTCAGCCAATTGTGGGTTGGTGAGGCTATTTAACCTATAGTTGGAGGTTTTGTCCTTCTGCTAGACCAGTTGCCAACCAAGGCTATAGGATATGGTTTATACTGCTATTTACCTGTAGCTAGAGAGAGAAGAGATGGATTCATACTTTTCACATCGGTATTTGCACATAAGTGGATATAACGGACCCAGAGAATGGTGGAGTAACAGATAGTGGCTCTGATTGGGGAATTGAAGAACAGAGTTTGAATTCTAGTCGGGTCCATTACATTCACTTACATGCTAATAACCTAGGGAAAGGTATGAATCCTCTTCTTCACCCCAGGACAGATTGGATTCTATAGCTTTGAGTGGCAAACGGTTTAGAAGATAACTCTGAATTCAATACTGGCTTGGAGAGGGTTGGGCTCCATCAGGCGATCTTGCACAAGAAGCACTACTTCTATTGCGACCTCAGTACACATGGTGCATCTATGATCTTTGAAGGGTCACGGGATTCATGATCAATTGAATATAACAGACCCAACTGGAATTTGAACCTGGCTCTCTGATTTCCAATGCCAAGCTGTTATCCATTACACCACCTGCACATCTAAGCACATTGTATTTTGAGGCAGTCACTCATCTAAGTCATGATGAGGCTCAATATTGCTTAACTTTGGTGATCATACAAGAATCAATGTTTCAATATATGACTGTAAACCTTCCCACAAAAGGAAAACCAGACATACTTTATAGAAATTCCTCCACTAAAACTGTAGGACCCATTCTTCTGTCTTGCTATTTTACCCATAGCTAGGGAAGACAGAAGGTCTGAATTCATATCTTTTTTTTCAAGAGTATTTGTATATAAGTGAATGTAATGCATGGAATTTAAACTCAACTCTCCAATTCCCCAATCTGAACGGCTATTCATTACTTGACTGTAACTCCCTATAAGAAATAGCAAAAAGGCAAACCTTATTAAGAGCTACAAAGAATAGGAAGTTGTGAAGAGCCATTATCGCCTATAGGAGAAGAATTTGATGCATAAGATGATCTTTTGTTTAGTATTAAGATGAATTTTATTTTCTTTGTTTTACTGGGAAAATATGAAGAAGGACAATGTTTGCCATAAATTTGTGCTGAGTGAATTTTCAAGAATTACACAATTATAATGTAGTCTATAACTTGAACTTCTAGAAGTTGATTACAGAGCTGTAAGTAGTTTCTGAGATCTGATTACATATAATGGCTGTTCTTGGAAAGACAGTATGCAACATGACAAGCCAGAGGCAGTTGCTTTGAAACTGTCAGAATGACAGGTAATGCATTGGTGCAGGGAGGCTGTCAAGTTATTTGTATAATTTCGCTCTCCACTAATAAATACTCACTCGATTGGAAGGAATTAGAGAAGATCCTTTTGGGAGTTATTTACTGGTTTAAGAAAAACAGTGTAATGATGAATACATGTATAGAGATTAAATTTTGAACTTTCACCTTTATTGTTATATATAACCAGTATTGCACCAGTAAGCAAATTATCCAATTACCAATTATCTTAAAATTATTTGGTGATTTATCACTAATCGGCTATGGGCAGGTAATGTAACAGATATTATTGCAGAAAGGGAAATAGACAAGCTAAGTTCAAATTCCAGCCTACTCTGTTGCATTCACTTTTGCACAAATACCCTTGGGAAAGGTATGAATCTGTCACCTCTCCCCAGCTATAGGTTAAATATTATGGTTAACTGGGCTCTTAAGCCTTAGCTTATCCTGGTTATGATGATAAACTACATCTGCATCCTGGGTAAGACAATAAACTACATCCAACAGCAAGGCCTCGGATCAGGAGGATTTAAGAAGCATTGAACCACCTCTTAATGGCTGGTGTTCCCAGGTCCACCCAGACCTGGAGTGGTAGCACCTGTCAGGGTCCCAGCTATGGGCAAATAGTTAACCCCATACTGGGGTCAAAACACCATGAAAGTGTAAAAATAGATTCTAATACACCAGAAATATTTTGTAAAAATTATTACCAGGAATAAATTTTTGAAGAAAAAATTATTACTAGCAATAAATTTTCTGAAGAAAAAATTATTACTAGCAATAAATTTTTGAAGAAAAAAAAAGACATTACCAGCTATATATTTTTTGAAAAAATATTACCAGAAATAGATTTTTGAAGGGAAAAATATTACTAGCAATAAAAATTTTGTTGGCATTAAATAACCCATTGAGGTTGATATGCCGTAAAACAAAATAAACCAAACCAATCTAAACCAAAGAATACATATTCTATTCATACGAATCTATCCTAAAAATGTTGTTGGCATTAAATAACCCATTGAGGTTGATATGCCGTAAAACAAAATAAACCAAACCAATCTAAACCAAAGAATACATATTCTATTCATATGAATCTATCCTAAAAATGTTGTTGGCATTAAATAACCCATTCAGATTGATATGCCGTAAAACAAAATAAACCAAACTAATCTAAACCAAAGAATACATGTTCTATTCATATGAATCTATCCTAAAAATGTTGTCGGTATTAAATAACCCATTCAGGTTGATATGCCATAAAACAAAACAAACCAATCAAGACTTAGCTGGAAAACTGTCTAATTGAAGGAAAACTCTGAATTCAAGCAGTCGAGAAGGCAACAGAAAACCACTCCCCTATCTTTCTTGAGAATATATGGTGATTCAAAGATAATAAATAGATGTGTGATTGAATGGTGGGATGTGGGTTGGAGGGAGAAGAACTGCTAAGAGCCATATGAGATAGGAAGTTATGGAGAGCCATAATTATCTATTCAGATTCAGTAATCAGCAAATTAGTTCTTTTTGTATACTACAGGAGCAAATTCAGATTGTTTTCTGGAAGACAATAAAAATTATCTGAAATTTTTTATTTCTATTTACATAACAGTTTTCGAGTTTTCAATATGGACCATTCATTAAAGTTTTAGGCTTGAGAAAAAGAAAAAACTACATTTGACAGAGAGTTTTAAGAGTAACATGCTCTAAAAAGATTTAATATTGCATATGATTTTAAATTCTGTTATAAGGAAATCAAGAGATGACATCATCTTTGCCATAAAAGATACGATTCTTTGTCCATCTCTTGAGGATTAAGATAACCAGGTGAGAAAAATTCAGAATCTGACCTGGCTATAATGGAAAAATAAAAACCTAAAGACCAAAAGTTGTTTATTTTTTTTTTAATTTAATTACTCGCAATAAAGATTGGCAAAAACTAAAATAATGAAAACCTATTCGAATAGCATTTAAACTCATCCTATGTCAAAGATAGCAGAAGATTCTTTAGCATGGAATTCAATTTTCGTGATGTAATAGACAGGTATGACAGGATGTGAAAATAGATTGTAGTGTGTGGAGTCAATGACCTGTTAATTGGCAAATGCTCATATGACCTTGTATGGTCCATTGATGTTTGTTGTTGATTGAATTTTGTAATGAGAAATGAACTCGCGGGAAAAATAAACGAGATGCTATTCTTTAAAAAAAATTTTCCTAAAGATGTCTCTTTCCCGTGATTCTCTTCATGTATGCAGTGAGATCAACTCTCTCAATTGACAAAAAGAAAACAGAAATTAAAAAACAAACAATTCATTTCTGATCAAAGTAACTCCCAAACTATGCTTACACATGACAAACATTTAACAAACAAAGGTTGATTTATTTTTTTTTGTCTCAGATGTAGGGCAACTATTTGGATTTTATTTTATTGAATTAGGGAATTAAAAACCTGAATAGGACAAGGTTCATTTAAATTTTGATGGAAGAATGAAGTTACATTCTTCTTGTGAATTTCTATAGAATAATATGAATTTTTTTTTATCACTTTCTAAAATTGTATTTTTAGTTGAAAAACTAATACTTGTAACATCATAAGTGAGTCTTAGTAAAATTGTAAATGGGTTTTAGTTTGTAACATTGTGAGACAGTTTCTAATATTGTAAGAAATCCTTAGTTTGTAACATTGTAAATGAAATTTTCTTTGTACCATTGTAAACAATCTTTAGTTTGTAACATTGTAAATGAGCCTTAGTTTGTAACATCATAAATGAGCCTTAGTTTGTAACGTCGTAAGTGAGTCTTAGTTTGTAACATTGTAAATGAATTTTAATTTGTAGCATCGTAAAAATCCTTAGTTTGAAACATTCTATATCTTAGTTTGTAACATTGTGAGCCTTAGTTTGTAGCATCATAAAAAGACCTTAATTTGTAACATTGTAAATGAATTTTAGTTTGTAACATTGTAAATAATCCTTAGTTGTAAATGATACTTAGTTTGTAACATCATAAATGAGCTTTAGTTTGTTATGTTACAAATCAGTCTTCTTCCAGAAGGTTTAATTTAATTTTAGTTATTTTTTTCTTTATTTATCAATTGACATAATTTATTAATCAATTTAATGTTGGGTAGAAATAACTTCCAGAAAGGACCAGTTTTATTAGTCACTTATAGGATTAGTACATTCACTAAGAGGATTGTATTAATTAATTGATTGATCGTCATTAATTAATCTCAAAAATTGACACGAATGATGGAAATCTATCAATTTTACTTAAATTGATTCTATGTCAAAGATAAATGATGATTCTTAAGCCATAGATAAAAATTGTGTAGCCGATTTATTTACATTAATCTCTACCTGCTGTAGATTAAATAAAGGGTTCAGTTTGAATTTCTCTGTATGTTACCTGGATCAGTTTATGCCTAATGAAGCCCAAATGTGACAAAGGCTGAAACATTGTGATAATATCAAGAAATAGTCTACATATAAATAGTGTAAATAATGATAATTCTTCACCCCAGAAATTCAGACAGAGTAGATTACCAAGCATGAAAACTGATTAATCGACAAATGGCTACTATGATGAATTTGTGAATAATAATTGATTAACCAGTGTAAGCCTAATTCTATAAACTGCTTCTCTACTTAATGGATGAGCTGGGTCAAAGTTCAAAATTTATAAAAATGGCTTTCAGTTGTATTGTTATGACTGTAACTTTGCTTTCAACTCTTGTTGATAGTAAAAATGTCAGCAATAATATGGAGCACTAACTCATTTTCAAACTCAAACAAGAAAGATTTCTTTTTTGTATATTTGATAACACAAAAGGAAATTTCAGAAACTAGGTAACTCTTTCTCCCATATATATCTATATATGTGAAGATGTTTTGTTTTAGAGTTTAGAGATATTCTGTCTACTCATTTTTGTTAAGATCCTTTCCTACTCTTGGATAAGTTTTTTGATGTCATTACTGAAAGATGAGAGAAAATCAACGTGTTTATACATATTTCAGTAATGACATCAAGTGTCTAAACTGTACAACAAAACATGTCTTAATGAAAACATGCTTCCCAGAATATATATATATATATATATATATATACACACACACACACACACACACACACACACATATATATATATATATATATATATATATATATATATATATATATATATATATACACACACACACACATACACACACACATATATATATATATATATATACATACATACATACATACATACACCCAAATACATGGTTGGTACAGATGGAATAAAATTCTGATAACCAAAAACACTATTCTTAAAAGAGTGCTCAATACTAAGTAGAGCAAATAATATTTATTCCAACTTATAATATATGCATGTTTTAACATCACTCCAAAAATTGTAATTTTGTTTCAACACTACTGGTGTCTTATTAAGTGATAGTGTTGATTGCAAAATAAAGGGTTTTCCCAATCAACACCATCACTTGATACGACACCAGAAGTGTTGTAACAAAACTCCAATTTTTGTAGTGATGTTATAACATGCATATGTTATAATTTTGAATAAATATTATATATATTGGGCACGTGGCCAAATGGCATTTGCGTTCTGACCATGAGACCCAGGTTCAAATCTCACCATGGTTGATTTGTCCATAAGGAAGCTTCCTGATGTTATCGGACTGTAGGAGTCGATCCCAGTGTGTGGCACCTTTGGAAAGTACCTGAAAACCATACCACAGGTTGACCCAAGCCTTGTGAGTGAAATTGGGTAGACAAAATCCTTGGGGGCTGTCAGTAGCTGTGCTAGCACAAAGTCACAAATCATCGTAGCCAAAGGCTTGTGCGTGCTAGCCTTGTTCAGATTGTTGATCTCGCTAGATAACACGCTTTTTCTCAGAAACTGTAAGTAAGGTTTGCTTAGCATCGTTGCAGTATAAACCACAGGTGGGCTCTGTGATTGTTGAACAAACACAAATGTGCCTGAGCAAACGTCTGCAATAGGGATTGGCTAGCTGCCCTAGTAGATGGGAATTGTTGAATACTGTACAGTATATATATATATATATACATATATATATATATATATATATATATATGTATATGTGTGTGTGCATAAACATATATATATGTATATGTGTGTGTGTGCATAAACATATATATATGTATATGTGTGTGTGTGCATAAACATATATATATGTATATGTGTGTGTGTGCATAAACATATATATATGTATATGTGTGTGTGTGCATAAACAAGAGATCCTAGGATTTTAAATTTAGAACAAAATTTTTTTTTATGTATTTTATGTATATAATCTAACCAATTTTGTTTAGATTATTTTTCTTTCCATCATCTTTGTTATTAAATATTCCACACTGTGATAACAGAAAATCTGACGAGAATGGCAAAATGTTGTAAGAATCTGGTCACAGATTTACAGTGGATGTTCTCGCGATCAAAGCACTTTCTATACATTTTCGTGTTAGTGAATTATTTTCTTTTTTCATTACAGTAGTATTATATATATCTCTTGAACAATAAAAAAATGTTAAAAAATTAAAATTTCAGACACACTGGTTTGTATATTAATATTTTAGTTTTATTATTTAAATTTGGTTCCTAGAATAGTTTCGGTCAGCATGGCCATCATCAGGAGAAAAAATTCCTGCTTAACTACAGAGCTGAATGACTATCTCTGAAGAAAGTGTTGAGAATACTAGGTATGGACATGATGAATTATTATGAAAATTATACAAATCCCCAAATTACTAATTAGTTATATATATATATATATATATATATATATATAAAAACCTAGAACCTAGCTACCACAGTTTCACCCAACAGATCTTCAGAGTACGACTGTACGCTGAACTACTTCAGTAGTACCCTGAAACCTTGGTAGGCAGGTTCTGGCTCACTAGGTTTTTAGATTTTGCTCTACTTTAGTGTATTGAGCACTTCTACGTTTTTATTTAATTTACTCGGTCGATGTTTTTAGTATTTTCTTTTTTTACTGAATTTTTTTTTCCCTGATATCAGTTTGTTTAAATATATATTTATTTACAAATTGTATTATCTGGGTTTTTTAGTTTTTAACACTGCCCAAGTATAGGTATTAAAATAATACTTAATATATATATATATATATATATATATATATATATATATATATATATATTTATTTTTTCATTCAAACAGGTTAGGTTAAATAATTTAGACATCATGTCAATTAGTTTTCATTGTGATACTTTCAAGTTCACGGATTAATTTTTGTGTGTGTGTATATATATATATATATATATATATATATATATGTATAAAAAGTAAATAAATAAAATGAAAGGGAACACACCCATCTCTCTCTCACTCTATCTCATATCGAATGTGCATTAATCAAGGGCTGCCTGTAATACTAAAAATGTAATCTTGTATGTCTGTATGTGTGTTCCTGAGATGCAGCTTAAACAATGCGTAATATCTCAACCAATTTAAAAGCATATTGTACATTGAACCCCTTCTGAGTGCAGTGCCAAATTTCATGAAAATTAGACGAGAGTTCTTTGAGCTGTGGCTTTTTATTTGTTTTTACAGCATTTTTAATAGGAAATTCAATATTTGTGTTTAATACACGTTCTTATATCCTTCCATGTATGTAACTAAATACTTGTATATCATATTCCAACTGTCATGTTTATGAAAAATAATAGATATTAATAATACATTCTTTCAACACAATTTAAATAAATTTAAATATACATAACACGACATATATTTATACAATTCCCTACACTACATGAGAAATTTTTTTATAAACAAGCATCTTGGGTTATTTACATTATTCGGACTGTTATCCTCATCTTCATGGCCATATTCACAACGTTTCAGTCATTGTACATCCCAGCCTTCTTCAGGGGATTGGATCTCTGAGATGAGGTATTATTATTACTTGCATTATTCACATTATTCGGACTGTTATTCTCATCTTCATTGCCATATTCACAACATTTCAGCCATTATGCACTCCAGCCTTCTTCAGGTGATTGGAATTTCAAACCAAACTATTTCATCCACCGGGGTAGATTGTTCTAGTTCCACGTGCCATGCCTCTTCCGGATGTCTCAGTTATTTCCCTTTAACTCAACTCTCCAAATTTTGGTTCACCACTGCTGTGGCCTGATATTGAACTCAAAACTCTTTGGATCTAGTCACTGGATCTAACCAATGTCTTTATCCACTGGGCCATGTGTCGTTGGGGAGGTGGAACTAGAACAATCTACACCAGTGGACAAAATAAAGGGTTCTGTTTGAAATTCCAATCACCTGAAGAAGAACAGTGTACAATGGCTGAAATGTTGTGCATATGGCAATGAAGATGAGGATAACAGTAAATGAGGATAATGTAAATAATCATAATACCTCATCTCAGAGATATAGACAAACATTTCAGATGTTTGGCAAGTACAGCATAGGTGAAGACATTATGTGGGTGTGTCATTGTAAAACATAATCTGAATGGCTGGAAAAATGTGTCACATGACTTGATAGTATTTAAATACTTATGCATGCTGATTTGCCACCATTCTTCTTTGTGTGCCGTGTCACCTCAGGACATAGGTGATTATGGCTCTCCACAACTTCCTTTCTTTTGTAGCTCTTAATAAATTTTGCCTCTTTGTTATTTCTACTAAACTCTGTTCTGCTATCCATTTATTCAAGTTCATTGTTTCCTGTCCATCTTAATTTAACCTGTGAGTATCAGATTTTTCAAGCCCTCTTACCTCATTATATGCCCTAGAAATTTCAACTGTCTCTTCTTGATGTTAAGTATAAGTTTCCTTTTATTTCCATTTTCTCTAAAACATTGTTGTTGCTCACATATTCGGTCCATGATGTCCTCAGCATACTTCTGTAGAACTACATTTCTGTTGCTTCAAGTCACTTCTTCATCTTTGAGAAGGTTGTCCAGCATTCACTGCCATGTAGAAGGCCAGATATCGCATAAAAGTTCCGTACTCTTTTCTTTGTTTCTCATGAAGTTTTTCTGTAAAAAAAATCATTATCATTTTGAAAAAAATACCTAGAAAAAAATGAAACTAAGTGCTCAAAAAGGAGGTATCCATACTTTGTTATTTAAATAGATATGAATCTCCCTAAATAGATGTGGTCGGGAAATTCATCTTTGAAAATTATAATATGGTAAGTACTAAATTGGTATAAATTGTCACCCTGGGACTACTATTACTTGAATGGTAGACTTTTAGTGTGATATCAGTTTGTAATTACAATCTAAAAAAAAGTAAATTTTTTCTTATTAATTTCTAATTGTGTTTGATCTAAGTAATATTGTGTAATACTTGAATTGCAAATAGAAATTAATTATGTGTAATTATTATTATTAATTACACATATTTTAATTGATAATATTATTGCCTTGTCATTTTGTATTATGACCTGCTTTTAAAAGGGACCCAACTGGTTTATGGGTGGTTTAGTTCTTTTATTTAAATTATATGGTGTCAAAATTTATTATGTAAGTCAATGATTTCACAATAAAATCAGTATTAACCACTTGTTGGTAAAATTATTTTCAGGATATATTTATATGATAAATATACTCTGAGTATTTCAGTTTGTAATATTTTTCTTTTTTTTTTTCAGGGGGAGGGGAAATATTTATATTTAATCTTTGGTGGTGTGAAACTATAATCTGCAACTTTAGGATTGCTCCTAGCCTAAATATCTATAATCAGTCAGTTATACATGCTTAGGCGATAACGTATCTTTCGACACATCACTGACGAGGCAGATTTTTTTCCTGCAGTAGGTTGCCATTTCTTTCTGTGGTAGACCAGTTGCCATCCAAGGCTATAGAACCTGGTTTTTCCTGCTATTTACCCATGGCTGGGGTATTAGCACATAAGTGAATGTATTGGATTTTACTGGAATTCGAACTCAGCTCTGATTCCTCTGAGCCACTATCCATTACTGAACTGTGCCTCCTAGCTTTGCTATTGACATTTTTTTTTTTTAATTTCATATATAGACGTAAACACAAAAGAGAAACAAGATATAAAGTTATTGATTCATGGGAACCCAATGTTGGAAATTACAAAAAAATTTGAAATAAACAGTTATTGTCTGCCCGATTTCCAATTCTGAGTCATTATCCATCAAACCACTCATACAACCAAGCTTACAGCACCTGGTAATCCCAAGCAATTAATGTCTAGGTACTACTGACCAGGCTCAGTATTGCTTAACTTTGATGATCATACGAGAACCAGTGTTTCAATGTGATATGGTCATTAGCCCTTTATACCACACATACATTCAAGCTTACATCATCTAATATTCCCAAATAGTCACCCATTTAGGTATTGACCAGGTTCAATGTTGCTTAACTTTGGTGATTGTATGAGAACCAGTGTTTCAACGTGATATGGTCATTAGCCCTTTATGCCACACATACATTCAAGCTTACATCATCTAATATTCCCAAATAGTCACCCTTGTACTTTGTCCCAGGCTTGATGTTGCTTAACTTTGGTAATCGTATGAAATAACTGTAAGCCATTTTTTTCCAAGTATTCATGGAAATTCGCATATAATAAAGTAAAGGGATGTGTGGAGAGCCATGATCAGCTATGTCCAGAAGGGACATTGGATTTAAAAACCCAATAATAAAAGGAATTTCTCAGCCAAAACTATTGAATTTTTCATCTTATGTTTTTAAATTTTCCTTGTCAATTTTTTTTTAAATAATGTTTTTTTTTTCTTTTCTTTTTTTTTATGAAAGAAAAAAGTAAAAGTTTTTCCTTGCCCGACCGTTTCTTCTGACACATGCAACTTCAATTCCGTAGCACTTTCTCTGATGTTGGATGAAGGAATCTGAGAGTATTTCTTGCCGTCTCACATGCCTCCACTGACTCAGAAGAATTTTTCCCTGCTTCTCACCACAGTAGTGGCAGAAGTAAAAGAGATATAACACACACACACACACACGGAGAGTGCTGCTGCTATGTTACACAGATGACGTTCTTCTTCTCCATTCAGTGCTGCCTTCCACCATTCCTTGTTTTTCAGTTTTCTTCTTTTTCTTCTTATCCAGCATTGATCCATTTGTCATAGTTACTCGACCTACACTGTGGATGTGGATGTGGCAGGGATACCTAACATATTCTCTACCCTTGCTGCCTGCTTGCTGTGTTAGTTTTCTATCATTTCATAATTTCCCCCCAAAACCATACATATCTCTTTCACCCTTCGGTTGACGAGGAGCTTCAGTATTGTCTCTTCTGGATCTTATACAGCTCCGAGACTGGAGTATTTTTTCTGGGGGCCTGGATTCTACCCTGAAGCCCACAGATAGGTCGTCCCTTCGGCCACTCGTTTCTCCAAATACATTGTGTGTATCTGGCTTGGAATTGTAAACAGCCATCATGTCTTGGTAAGGATTGTTTTGCATTCAGTTATCGGTATGATATTGTGTTTTTTATGTTATTAATCAGAAGGAATATCCCTGAAAGGACGGAGAAAAACAAGTCTGTGAATCCGAAATGGGGAAGATATGTTGAATATAAAAAGGATGAATATGTTTTTGTTTCTTCTTTCTCTGTTGTTATTTTTATGCTATACAATTAAATTAAGCCGTGTTGTTGCTCCTTACCAAAGAAAAGAATTTAATTTCTTTCTTTGTATGACTGATTGCTTTTTAACAAGGTTAATCAGTCATTAAAATTATAAATAACACCTTTTTTTGCACCTTGTTGATTCTATGGCTACCCTTACTTTGTAATAATCAATTAAAACGTACCTTTTTGGCTTATACTTGCTTGAAATTAATCATGCGGTTAAAAAATTAAATGTTTTTGTTAGATTATAGATATTAAATTAAATTTTTTGGTCGGATTATAGATATTTATTTAATCCAAAAAAATAATTTTTGTTGGATTATAGATATTAAATTAATTTTTTGTTGGATAATAGATATTTATTTAATCCAAAAAAATAAATTTTGTCGGATTATAGATATTAAATTATATTTTTGTTAGATAATAGATATTTATTTAATCCAAAAAAATAATTTTTTTAGATTATAGATATTATTTTTTTAATTTTAATTGAATCATAGAGTAGATATTAAATTCAATTTTTTGTTGAATAATAGATTTGGTCCAACAAAAGAATTTCTAAAAAAATATAAAAAATAAAAAAAAAAACAACATATTCCTTGAATTGGCTCCATAAATATTTTTTAAATTATTTCTAAAGGTTTGAAAATAAAAATAAAGAAAATAATGTACATATGGATACCTTATATTATTAATTTAATCTTTTCCTATAATCTTGTTTCTGTTTCATAATTTTTTAATATTTCAACCTTTCTCGGTCTTTGTCCTTAGTGCCTTTCCATTGTTTGATTTTTGAAGCTGCTCATCCTATTAACAGACTCACTAATAAGTGGCATCACCAAAAATGGAACATTTACTACAATGTAGCTGCAACAGTTCCCCACCTCTCTCCCTCCTTCTCTCTTTTGCTATCAACATCATTGAGCCCGATACTGGTCAATACAATCAACTGCTACAATGTTTGTAATCATGCCCCCCCCCTCCTGCCAACAGGCCTTGTCCTTTGTTGTCAGCTGTTAGCAAACTGCAGACTAATTCCAATTACATATTAATGTCTTATTTATTGTCCTGTCCTCTGCACTTTTGCGGCTAAGATGTTTGATTCTGGGCACTCACTTTTTTTAACTGTGGCTCATAAGATTGACGAATGCCGACATTTTATTGTCAGCCTGTCAAAATATCTTTATAACAAAACATGTGGGCTGGCAATTGGTCGGCATTAAAACTCTTCAATTATCTTCAAATTATCTATCTTCATTTTTCTTTAAATTTACAAAATTCTAAAGAAACAAAAGCCAAAAAAAAAAAGTCGGTTTATTAAAAATGTTATATAGATATTATCCGATTGCTTATATAAAGGATATATTTTTATCATTTGTACAGTGGAAGTTCCAGAAATGGAAGGATAGTTTTTTGGAAAGGATTAACGATTCGATGTCTCATTGAGTTGAAATAAAACGATAACTGTTCAAAATGAATATCAAAGACTGAATAATAGATTTTTTCATATTTTTTTGCATTACTTTTGGGATTTTTCTAACAGGCATCTAAAATAGAATTGTTAAAGAGAAAACAAGATATAAAGTTATTTAGTGATGAGAACTGAATGTTGGAAGTTAGAAAAAGTTAAAATAATCAGTTATGGCTTAAATAGCAAGGTAGACTGGACCCTCAGGCCTTTATTGGTAGCTATGTCAGGAGAAGGACTATTACGAATCTGAAAACCTTGAAAAAGGTAACTGGAAACTGCTCTCCTGGCTTTCCCAAAAACTTATGGCAGTTCACATATGATAAAGAAAAGGAACATGTGGAGAGCCATGATTATCTAAATCCTGAAGGGACATGTTTTTTGTTAATTAGTTTTTTGGATTGTAATTTCTGTTTTCATGCTAATGTAAATGGTTGGCGTTAAAAATCTCTAATTATTTTCAGATTATGTATCTTTGTCTTTCATGAACAGAATATAAGTTCTAAAAAAAAAAGTCAAAGAAATGAGTACATTTATTAAACTGTTATTAGCCAGAGTTGGAATCTGATCCTTTTCAAATTATATCTTAAACTTCATTTTTTTTAAAATGGATTTCAGTGCCTTCCGATTTTCCTGTATCAATTTTTTTTCCTAATTTCTATTATTTGCTAGTTTATTTAAAAAAAAATATATGTATCCCAAAACCAACATTATTTACTTATAATTTGTTTACCAACAGCATTTTACCATCCATAAATCTGTGTTTATTTTCCTTCTTTTTTTTGTGGGGGCGATAGGTTTTATTTTCACATTTTCTATCCTGTTGTTTAATCCAACTTGTAGAAAAATTGTTTTATAACCATAACTATTTTTCCATGCTTTTTTTTCCAGTGCTTGAAGATATCTGGAAATATGTTGAAAGCCTGTTGTGCAACTTTCTTTGTTAGCCTTTATTGACTGCCATGGTTAACTTGTGAGCTGCTGTATGTCGATTATTTCTGATAGTGGTGTCTTGCATGTCTCTACCGTGACAGTCTTAGGGAGTTCTCTTACACAATGGCCACTCAGAAGCCTTGTTGATATCTTGTCAAGGCTGTTATTATCTGGGATTGATTCATTACTCAAAACCTTTGTAGCCTAAGGAGAATGATTCATCTTGAAGAATTCTCAAAGTTTTTCACATACCTCAATAATAAAAGCGAAAGTATTTGTGTCTTTTATGCCAAATAAGTAAAGAATTTTCAATTTAATTTATAATCTTTTTGGACGATAAAATTTATGATTTGTTTAAATACAATTTTGATTTCTTTCAAAAACAAACATTTCTGACTTAACCAAATTTGTATCAGACTGTAACTTGTTTTAGTCTTTTAATTCAAAGTGTAATATTTAAGTCCTCAGGTGTGAAAGATCTCTTTAACAGCTTCAGGATTGAATAACAGTTATTTACCAGAATTAAACCAGGTTATTCTATTATTCAGTCATCCTCTATTATTTTTTGTATTTATGTTTAAAAAATTTATCATTTTTATAAATAAGAAATATTGTATGCTCAGATATATTGATGTGTATTCCTTTATGTGTACATATTAGAGTTGTGTGTGTGTATATATATATATATATATATATATATATATATATATATATATATATATATATATATATATATATATATATATATAATCTTTCAATTGTCTTTATCAGTGTCTGTTTCATAATGTTTATATTGCATTTTCGAATTTGTTTGAATTTATTCTATCTTAATGCATGAAAAAAGTATATTAAAATTGTTCAAATTTTCCATTTACTTTTAAAGGTTTATATTTTGTATTGGTCTTTTAAAAAGTGCATTTAAAATGTTTTCTGGAAAGTGAATTGGAAACTTCTGTGAGAAACTTCAAAGATGACTTTATTGAATTTAACATAGGAAAAATAAAAATGATCAGGGGAGGAGCAACATTATTATTATTTTATTTTTT
This sequence comes from Acanthosepion pharaonis, assembly GCA_903632075.3. NCBI lineage: Eukaryota > Metazoa > Mollusca > Cephalopoda > Sepiida > Sepiidae > Acanthosepion > Acanthosepion pharaonis. Next base: position 406,681 of record CAHIKZ030005561.1, read on the forward strand.
TATTACATCCATTATTAACAAGCATTATCAATTTTTGAGTTTCACTTTAATTACTATTTTACATTTTATTACATAAAGCATTGTCAATCATTATTATTAATTTTTGACTAGTATTTACTCTCCTCTTCATTTTTTATTAGATGAAGCATTGTCAGTGATTATTATTAATTTGTCATTAGGATTTACTTTCATCTTCATTTTTTATGAGATGAAGTAGTGTCAACCATTATTATTAATTTCTGACTACTATTTTCATTCATTTAATCCAAACTTTAGTCACAATCTCAATCCTGGATAGAAAATAAAAGGCAAGCTGTCAGTGAGATTTGAACTCTCATCTTTTGTTTCTCATAACAGTTAAAGTCACTGGTGTTTGGTTTGTTTTATGGCATATCAACCTCAATGGATCATTTAATGCCGACAACTTTTTTTTTCCTGATAATATTTTTGTTTTGTCAAAAATCTATTTCTGGTAATATTTTTTCCTCAAAAATGTATAGCTGGTAATATTATTTTCAAAAATGTATTGCTGGTAACAGTTTTTCTTCTCCAAAAAATTATTTCTGGTAATAATTTTTTTACAAAGTATTTCTGGTATTAAAACCTAGTTTTACACTTTCATAATGCTTTTTACCTCAGTTTCGGGGTTAAATTTTTGCCCATAGCTTGGGACCCTAACAGGTGCTACCGCCACAGGTCAGGGTGGACCTGGGAACACCAGCCGTTAAGAGGTGGTTCCACACTCCTCAAAGCCTTCTGATCAGAGGCCTTGCTGTCGGACGTAGTTTATCGTCTTGGACACGGATGTAGTTTATCATCATACCCAGGACAGGCAATTGGTGTTTGCCAGGACATGTGTTCAAATCTCACTCAGAGATTATCATTTATTTGGCATCCGTGCTGTTTTCTTATTGCTGTGTAATTGAGGGATTGAGTTACGATAAAAGGATACAATTTCACCTACAATTACTTACTGCTGGCCTTGGAAGTATCTTCTGGCAAATGAACTGAAAACGAATAGTAGTCAATATAAATGGATAATATTTAAACTGTGATTAGTAGACAACATTTTAGTAGGTAACTGTATGGCAAAATGGGGAAAAGATTCATCAGGAACGTGTTTTGTCTCCAGAAGGGACTTCTTCAGGCTCTGGTTTTATTTATATGGGGTACGGAAAACATATAAAAACACCCTTTATCATTTTAAATTGAAAATGCTAAAGGTATAGTAAGGCACAGTTTTAAATGTTTTATGCCTGGTATATCTTGATGCATGACCGAGCAAATTTTCTTCAGTTTTCTATCATTTTTATTTTTATCACTTTTGTTTTTAAATATGCCTCATTGTAATGGTAGTAGATTTGTAAAGAAAGAAGATATGTTTTGTGATGTTAGACGTAAATTTACCATAGGAGTTTCTAAAATCAGTACTCTTTCCTGTAATTTGGTTGGACTTATGATGAAAAATATTTTACTAATATTCAATGAGTTACCATTTCTATATTCAGTGACATAAATAGAGAAATATGGAAAGTAATAATGTTGGTCTTTGTCATATCGTACTTATGGACTATAATGGGTATGTCCCAATCTGTATAAATACAGTGGAATGTGCTTGTCAAGCTCTCAGCCTCATCTGGGTTTCTCTCTGCCAGGAGTCAATGTCAAAAGGGCAGAGTCTCGTCTGGGAAGATAGCTACCTTACCCTTTTTTTTTATGGTATCTACGGGGAATTTTTGACCAAGCCTACAGGCTCGGATACCCCACAATAACCTCGGCCTTGTGCCACATCTGACCATGTGGGGTGGTTAGTGAATATCTTCACTGATCTTCTACAGTGTGCTTGTTAAACCCTCTGCCTCTGGGCAGAGAGGAACCCAGATAAGGCTATCTCAAAGGACAGAGCCTCATCAGGGGAGGTGGACAGCTACCTGACCATGTATATATGGGATCTATGGGGAATTTTTGGCTGAGCCTATGGGCTCGGGGCTTGGTTCACCCCACATTAAATTCGGCCTTGTGTCACATCTGACTGCCTGGGGAGATTAGTGAATATCTTGACTGTGGGATTCATCTTGATTTGCTTCTAGCTCACCACTAGCAGTTGATTACTTACTTCACACCACTGGTAAATCTTGTATGTTGTTCCTGTTATATATATATAGTTTCATTTCCAACCTTCGTTTTAGTTATTCTTATTCTGTAACCTTTTCTTAGGTTAAAACAGTCTTTAAAGAAAGAGAAATGTGACAAATGTCATTTGTAATGTTTCAAAAAGGATTAGAAGACTAGTTTGGTTTACAGCACATCAACATCAATGGGTCATTTAATGCCAACAACTTTTTTCTTCTTTTTTTTTCCTGGTAATATTTTTGTTTTGTCAAAAATCTATTTCTGGTAATATTTTTTTCCTCAAAAATGTATAGCTGGTAATATTATTTTCAAAAATGTATTAATGGTAATATTTTTTTTTCAAAAACGTATTGCTGGTACTAGTTTTTCTTCTTCAAAAATTTACTTCTGGTAATAATTTTTTTACAAAGTATTTCTGGTATTAAAACCTAGTTTTACACATTCATAATGCTTTTTACCTCAGTTTTGGAGTTAACTATTTGCCCATAGCTGGGACCCTAACAGGTGCTACCACCCCAGGTCAGGGTGGACCTGGGAACACCAGCCATTAAGTGGTGGTTCCACACTCCTCAAAGCCTCCTGATCAGAGGCCTTGCAGTTGGATGTAGCTTATCGTCTTACCCTGGATGCAGATGTAGTTTATCGTCATACCCAGGACAGGATTATAAGAACAGATGATGAAGAACTGAAAAGAAATAAGATAAAGAACTGCCAAATAGAAAATAAAGAAATGAAAAGAAATAGATGTTACAGAAGTGTAAAATGAAGAATTGAAAGAAGTTCAAAATACATAGACTTCTTCATAATTTATTTACGATCTGTGCTGCTTGTTCACTACCATCATGAGGGCCTGGGTAGGCAAAAACAAGTGAGGCAAAGAGATACAATTTCACCTAAAATTGCTTATCATTTATCATGGCCTTGAAAGTTTTCTGAAAAATGAACTGCCATGAAGAGATGGGGAATATTTAAACTATGATTTGCAGACTACATTTTTACTAATATCAGAATCATTGGATGAATTACATACAACATATACTCGATGACCTAAATAGGGAAAGTTAGAATATATAAAAAAATAAATAAATATGTTCAGAAAGTAATTACATATTTCACTGCTATGAATTATTAATCAACCAACGAAGGTTGTATGGCACAAAACTCTGTATCTCTTTTATTCTGATATTGTGTTCCCCATTGCTTTTTGTATGAATTCCGAAAGGGTAATACTGATACAGAGGCATTTGAAAACATTTGTGCAGTGTATGCAGATACAGATAATGGCTTGTGTATATCGGCTGTGGTTTGAAAGGCTTTAAAATGGTGATTGTGACATTTCTGACAACCTTGCTCTGGAAGAAGACACACTTTGAATGAAGAAATTTTGAAAGAGATTTACGTGAATCCATTTTGAATTGGATCCACATAAAAGCACCAGAGATTTGGTGCAAAACAAAAGTAAATATTCAATTGTAATTTACGTTATTTAGACTGTTATCCTCATCTTCATTGCCATATTCATAATGTTTCAGCCGTTGTACGCTCCAGCCTTCTTCAGGTGATTGGAATTTCAGACCAAACCCTTTGTTTTATCCACCGGGGTAGATTGTTCTAGTTCCAAATGCCATGCCACAGTTATTTCCCTTTAACTCAACTTTCCAAGTTTTTTGGTTCAGCCTGATATTGAACTTACAACTCTTTGGGTCTAGTCACTGGATCCAACCAACATCTTTATCCTCTGGGCCATGTGTCCTTGAGGACATCTGTGTATGAATTTCTTTCCAGTATTGATGGGAGTTTCCTTTCTAACCTTTTATTTGAAGTAGTGTGGAATGACAACATCTTGATTATGTTATTATTTTCTCTTCTCAAGCCCAGTAGCTGTTATCACTCTTTCCAGTATTGATGGGGGTTTCCTTCCTAACCTTTTATTTAAAGTAGTGTGGAATGTCAACATCTTGATTATATCATTATTTTCTCTTCTCAAGCCCAGTAGCTGTTATCACTCTTTCCATTATTGATGGCAGTTTCCTTCCTAACCTTTTATTTGAAGTAGTGTGGAATGTCAACATCTTGATTATATCATTATTTTCTCTTCTCAAGCCCAGTAGCTGTTATCACTCTTTCCATTATTGATGGCAGTTTCCTTCCTAACCTTTTATTTGAAGTAGTGTGGAATGTCAACATCTTGATTATATCATTATTTTCTCTTCTCAAGCCCAGTAGCTGTTATTGCTCTTTCCAGTATTGATGGGAGTTTCCTTCCTAACCTTTTATTTGAAGTAGTGTGGAATGTCAACATCTTGATTATATCATTATTTTCTCTTCTCAAGCCCAGTAGCTGTTATCACTCTTTCCATTATTGATGGCGGTTTCCTTCCTAACCTTTTATTTGAAGTAGTGTGGAATGTCAACATTTTGATTATGTCATTATTTTCTCTTCAGGTTACACATGCTATCCATTTTTAGTTGTTGCTGCAAAAATGCATAAAGATGAATGTAAAGAGCAATGCTCAAGTGCAGTATGAGATTGGCAGCAAGGTCTCATGAAATTACAGTTGAATTGGCTAGATGTAACCATAAATTCTATGCCAGGGTTGACCAAACCATGGCTCATGAGCCACATACAGCTCTTTCACATTTTAATATGTGGCTTGTGGAATTATATTGGCTGAGCTCTTTTATTTCATCTTCTTTCATATAAAAGGTAAATAAGAAAAATTTCAAACTTTATAATTTTTTACTGAGTATGAATTGAGATCCCATTGGATTAAAATTTAAGTTTAATGTTAATGTGTACGTAACAAAAACATGTGAAAATTTTGTTTGTTTTGCAGTTCTCAAACATCTGAACTTTATTGTATGTAGTTCTTACATTGAACAAATTTGGCCAGCCCTGTTCTATGATAAGTTTCTTTTCTCATATTTCTCACTTGTGGAGCTCACTTCCATCTCCGTGTTTTCCAGTTAACTTTGATCTTCAAAAATTTAAATGTAATGTCAATCATTATCTAAATTCTTCCTGACTACTCTCTCATTGTCTACATTCTTCCTGACTACTTCTCACTTCTTAATAATGTCTTTGTCATCTAATTCTTGCACACCAGGTAACCCTTGTGTCTTAGTGGCTTTATTGCCTTGCTTGGGGTAAATCCTATCAAAAAAAATTTCTAAGAGAAGGAAAGAGGTCAACATGAAGCTGAGAGATGAAAGAAGAGATGAACGTAAGATAAAGAAGTTATTAAAGGAAAAATTGTAAACAGGTGCAGAACATCAGAAAAAGAGAGGATAACAGGTGGAGCAAAAGGTTGCTTTATTGAATTAAAGATGCTTGCTGGTCAAGAATGACATAGTCACAAATGTCATGGAAGGATTAAGAAAGGGCCTTTGTCCTGCAGTCGACTAGCAGTAGCTAATGACTATTAGTATTACTTTTTGTTACATTATGAGAAAGTGTATTGTTCATTATGTCATAATGTATGGCGTGCGATGTGTAAATTGTCGCCATTTTATGTTTTTAATTTTGCACATGTGTGTTGTTTGTTTTTGATTTTGTCGACTACACAGTATAGTAGGGTCAGTTGGGCACCATCTGTGAGAAAAAGAGCACCATGATGCAATTCACTCTAACAGAAATTTGGAAATGGCATGTTGTACTACTTGGCATTCACACCAGAAGCTCCAATATGAATATTTTAAAGTGTTTGGGTGTCAATCTAAGGACAGTCCATAGGATTCAGAATGAGTTGGATGATATATCCAGTCAACATAATGGTATTTGGAGTGATCACTAGTGATGGCAATGTTAGGCCTCCATTCATCCTCCCACAGGGCCTCAGACCCAACACGGAGGCCTACATCAAGTGCCTTGACAAGGTAGTGCTGCACTGAGTCAAGATGGTGGCTGCTGGAAGACCCTATGTTTGGCAACAGGACTCTGTACCATGCCACACAAGCAGGAGAACCCAGTTATGGCTGTCAGACAATTTTTGCAACCACATCATCCCTTACATCTGGCCACCTAACTCCCCATACTGCAACCCCCTTGATTATTATGTGTGGGGCACATTTGAACGAGAGACCATCAAAACTCCTTGTAACACTAAAGATGAACTAAAGGAAAGGATTATAGCCTATTCGGCAACTGAAATAAGGAGACCGTCCAGAAGAATTGCAGGAGATTCCAAAGTCGTTTGGAGGCTGTGGAACCAACATCTACAAAAACTGACACTACTCAGATGGAAATTTACCATGTTCCCGAAATTTGATGAAAATTTACCATGTTCCAAGAATATGATGGAAATTGGATTTTGCACAATTTTATTAAAATTTCATATTACTCTAAGCTTTATTTTAGTGGATATCCATGTTTGAGTAGATGCCCTGTTTCTTTTAAGCTTGCACATTTAAGAGACTTAATTTGAAAAAAATATGCTCTCTGGTAGGGCTCAAACATGTAACCCTCTTTTGCAGCGGTATCCACTAAAAAAACATTTACAGTAATAAGAAATAATGTCATATTGAAAATAAAGTTTATTAATTCCTTTTATTCACACGTAATTTACACTCTGGTCATGTTTTTAACATGTAGACAAGTTTTTATTGTAGACATAAATTTGTCTTCAGCTTGTCTGAGATGATAATTCTCTTTAGCAATTATGGCAACACTGTTTATTTTAACATGGCAGCATGGGATAGCAATAGGGGCTAAGAACTAAAAAGGAATTTTGAAATCAAGTGCTTTCCTCACATTATGTTCGCTTATATTATTGCCAACGTTTCTCTTCTCAAGTTACAAACTTGAAAATAAGGACATCATTTTATGTTAGGATTTATTTATTTATTTTTTAAGAGGCAAAGCTCAGGAGAAGGCTTTTTTTTTCTTAGCCCATCTTACTTGCAAAATATTATCTTTTCTTTGTTGATATATATATTAATTTCTAATGCTGATAGTGGGAAAAGAATAAGCAGTCATGATGCCAGCGATCTTCCTAAGCTTGTACTAAGCCTTTTCTTCATTGATAGTTTCTCTTTGGAGTTTATGAATGAAATCATTTGCTTGCTTCCTTTCCAACTGTTACTCCTACAACAATTACTACAAACAGGTGAGGTGCAACAATAAAGAATAACTCCACTTGATCTATTCTTGTAATTTGTATTATTTTTCTCTCATAAAGAGAAGTGAATATCATTTCCTTTCATCTCAGCCACTTGTCCATTCTGTTGTCTTTTTTTTTTTTTTACACCCAGTAAATACCTCTCCTTGAAACAGGCTGAACTTGACTTAAAAAAAAAAAGTAAAATCCAGATGTTTAAATGACCTAAATGTAGTCATATAAAAGGTCTGTAACTCTAGAACCAAAGACGGCAGGATTTTAGAAACACACCCAACTCCAGGAATTTGGCAAAAAAAAAAAATTAAAAGGAAAGGAACCGATATGAAACAAATTGCTATCGTAGCATCTACGGCATTTTCCAAACTTGGCAAATAAAAATAAAATTAAATCGTTATAAGCTGAAACTTTTGTTGGACCATTGATTGATTTAGATATACAATAGACCAGTTCCAAAATTCTTGATGGTCTTTGAACCATGGGTCAGTTTAGCTTCATCCACCCCCCCACCATGCCCCAGGGATCATTTTCTGGTGTTTTGAACTTTAAAAGAGAATAGAGTATAAAATAACTAATATTTCTCAAAGAAAAGAAAAAAGAGCAACTGCAGAGAAAAAAAATTGATTATATATATATATATATATATATATATATATATATATATATATTAATTTATTATATAAAATTTATTCAAAAATTATAACAAACATGTAAAAACATCACGACAAAAATAGCCATTTTGTTTCAACATGTCTGGTGTCTTATCAAATGATGGTGTTGAATACTATTTTGAAAATTGGAATTTATTCCATCTATACCAATCCTATACTTGTGTGCGTATATGAGGAATCTAAATGAAATAATAATAAAAAAAAAAGAATATTAATCTACAACCCAGTCAAGATTTTAATTTTTTAATATTTTTTTATTGTTCAAAATATATATATATATATATATAAAAGAGATTATAATAAAAACATTGAAATTTCTACACAAAAGCTTTCATGTTTCAATATGCAATAGCAATGGTAAGTAACAAGTGATTAAATGATTCTTAAGAAAATTTAAAAACGAAGTGTTACCTTTTTTCTGAAAGTTAAAGGGTGGGCATACAGTCAGAATTAAAAATAGACTCATGGGTATGTCTTGATTAACCGATTAAATGCCAGATCTACGTTAAATAGAAAAGTAAGCTTGGCAGGCGGAGGTGGGTGAGTTATTTTTTCATGTCATTATAAACCGGAACATAGACAGGTCATCATTGACAATTGCAGAAGATATGTCAGCAAAAAATGTATTGTCATTGTAGACAAATATGATTTGTCCAATATTTTGAAAGGGCGTTGAAGAGAGGGGTAGGATAATTAGCCATGAAGTTTTTTTTTTTTAAATTCAGGAAGCTTCTTAAAGATAATATTAAAAATGTGGAACATCTATATAAGATATTAATAGTATTGTAATCAAAGTACTGAAGCATGAAAGCTTTTGTGTAGTGATTTCAACATGTTTTTATTATAATCTCTTGTAATAAAAATAATAATAATATATTGCTTTACTTTTTATTAAGCACTTTTTTAAAAGTAAATGTTACAAAACAGTGGAATTTTACTCCATCTGTTCTTTTCTCTCATTTGGAGATATTTCTATATAACATATATATGATAGGATAAGGAAAAAATAGGAAACATTTATAAATCTAACATGTTTTGCTCTCATTTAAGCTTCATCTGAAAATGAAATATGGAGGAGAAAAGAAAATTCTGGTATTTTTATTTGTTTTATTTTTGTATTGCTTGTTTTTCATTGGTTAAATAGACTTCATGTGTATTTGTCTTGTTTGGCAGCATTTTTGTATATAATTCATGTGTGTCTGTATATAATAATTCTAGTAGGTCTATGCAGGAATCTGTTGATTATGTGTGTGTCTAATGGGCATTTTTATTTCTGTCTGGTAATGTCTGTGTTAAAGATTAGAGAGGGAGTGAAAAAATTTAGGTTTTCACTAGTTATGGTTGTAGGTAAATAAACCTTAGATTCTTTAAGTATAGAATTAATAAAAGTTGGTGATAAAATAAAGTGTTTATTGATGGGAAGATATTTATCAAAATTCCTTCTAAGTATTTTCTATGTAAATAATAAATTGTATTCTTTTCATATATACAGACTAACTAGAAGATTATTATTATAAGCACTTCATAAAATTGTTTTTTTTTTTTTACTAATATTTTTATTCATAAGATTTTAGTCGGTCAGTCTCCAAACTTTTTCGTATAAATATGGCATCTAGTGAATATTCTTACATTAGTATGAAATAAATTAAATGACACCAGCTTCTCAGGTTTTGAGACAAAAAATCTCTTAGCTTCTCTAAGTCCTTCTATAGTAGGGGGGAGAGAGAGAGAAAGATAAATTCTATGCATGGTCACCACCATCCAGATCCTCCTCTTAAGTTCTGTGTCTCTTCAGGATATCAAAGTGATGACTCTCCACTGTTTCCATTTTTTAATTTTGTAAAGTTTGTAAACTGTGCATTCCCTTTCTTACTCTTGAGAAATAGAGTGGAATGATTTCTTATTGTCTTTGAATTCAGAGTTGTTCTTTTCATAGGCTGGTTGCCAACTAAGGCTAGAGAGCCCAGTCTACCTTACTATTTTATTTCTAGCCTGAGACCATCCCAAAAGCAATCATAAACAAAAAAAGACAAGAGAAAGATAACATAAGAAAAAAAAATGAAAGAAAATTGGAAATGAGAGATGAAAAAGAAGGAATAATTTTTGATTTCATCTGAGGGGGTGCTGAAAACTTCCCAGGGTTCCCAGGCAGCCCACCCAAGGGTACAAGCTAGAACCATGAAACATGCATGCTATTTCACTTATTCAACTTGTTTGGTACATTGTTTCTCAAGTTGTATGTTTTTTTTTGTTTTTTTTAACACTTGCATTAAAAAAAAAAAAAATATCCAAGTCTGATTTTGAAACCATTGAGTCAAAAGCTTTTTAGTTTTCTCTCAAACTGACAGATGGTATTTCCCAACCTCCCCACAGTGCTAGGCTGCAACACCTTCCAAACTTTTGCTTCAACTTTGACAAGGTGATATTTTTATTGGAAGATAATTTGGAGTTAGATATAAATTTATTATCAACTCCCAGTACAGATCAAACATTTTCTGATACAATATTAGCTTTCATTTTTGTAAATTATATTTGATATTTATATTTTCAAAATTAATGATACACATTCTAGTACTTTTTTTTTTAATATTTAATTTTTCTAAAACTCCTAATTTGATAAATGTTGACTCAGCATAAAAAATCCAGAATGTCTGATTGAATAACAGATTTTTCCTTCATCCAGATTTGCATATGTTCATGCATATCAAGCTAATATTTATTAAGATGTTTATTTTAACTCCTAAATTCAAAATCAATTATCAATGTAAAGCGCATGATTGCCAGCCTTCCAGCTGGGATCAAAATGTAGTATCTGTTCTCTCTTTTTTTTTAAAGTTATGAGAGATACCTAGACCCAGGAATTCCAACCCTCCTCACTGCACTAAAGAGGACTGGTGGATACCAATGCCAGTGTGGCAGAGGTTGTGAGGGCTGAACAATTTTTGTCTCTTGGTCTATGCGTGCATATATTGAGACATTTTCTATGGATTTGCAAGTCTATCTATGCTTAGAATATTGCTGCCACATGTCTGCTGCTTCTGTTACATATTTAGAGATCCTTGATAAAATCCAAAGGAACTGCAATATTATTGGTCTTGACCTGTCATCTCAGCTTTTATAGTTTTATAATAAGTATAATAAGTAAGAATGTATTGTTTTTGGTATAAGAAATATTGCAGTTTGTCTGGGTCAGTGATTGTGGCTAGCTAAGTTGAAGATAAGGCAGTTTGAAGACCAGTCTTCCTCATTCCTCTTTTTGGCTTTGTGCCACATTTTTGTATTTCACAAAATAAATATCACTTTCCTCTATGATACCTAAACTTCATGAATTTGAGTGCAGTACTAGATTGGCAGTAAGGTCTCAGCTTTTTACAGTTGTTACCTTCTGTCTTCTTAATTCTTGTTCTTTTATTGTCCTTAATGGTAGTTTTTCTCATATTCTCTAACACTCAGCAACCCGTTGCTTCCTAGAGGCTTTATTGCCTTTGATCTTCAAAAATTTAAATGCAATGTCAATCATTATCTTCTGTCTTTTTAATTCTTTTCTTTTATTGTCCTCTCTCCTTAATAGTCATTTTTCTCATATTCTCTAGCTCAATAACCTCTTGCATTCTAGTGGCTTTATTGCCTTTGATCTTAAAAACTTTAAAAGCAATGTCAATCATTATCTTCTGTCTTCTTAATTCTTCTTTTATTGTTCTCACTCTTTAATAATGTTTTTCTTATATTTTTTGTTTACTGGCTTTGTTGCCTTGCTTGGGCTGAAATGATGAAAAAAATTTTCTTTAAGTTACAGACCTATAAATTTAGGCAACACAAGAATGTAGTCTGTCAAATGTGCCTACTCTACTTTAAGTATTACTTACAGAGCATAAGTTTTTGTATTTTGATATTTTTTCTTAAAAAAAAAAAACACAACTACATCTGGCAAGGCCTCTGATTGAGAAATTGGATGTTTTTTGGGTAGTAGCACCTGTTAGGGTTCCAGCTACGGGCAAATAGTGAACACCCCCCAAAAAATCAAAAGTACATTAATATATTAAAATTATTAGCAATACATTTAAAAAAAATATTTACTCTTAAAGCATAAAATTATGTACAAAATATCTGTAGTTGAAGGCACAAAATTGCATTCAAAATATTTAGATTTAAGCCTTAAATAACCCATAGAGGTGTTGATATGCCGCTAAACAAAGACAACCAACCAAAGCAATCAAAATATTTAGATTTTGGCATTAAACAACCCATAGAGGTGTTGATATGCCGTTAAACAAGGGCAACCAACCAGACCAATCAAAATATTTACACTTCAGCATTAAATAACCCATAGAGGTTGATATGACACTAAACAAAAACAAGTAACCGCCACCCCAGATAGGAGCATCCGTGTCCCAGGTAAGACGATAAACTACGTCCAACAGCAAGGCCTCTGTTCAGGAGGTTTTTTGGAGTGTGGAGCCACCTCTTGGTTGCTAGTGTTCTCAGGTCTGCCCTGACCTGGGGTGGTTGCACCAGTTAGTTAATCCCCAAACTGGGGTCAAAGCACTGTGAGTGTGTGAAGGCAGGTTTTAATATAAGATATACTTTGTAAAAAAAAATATTATGGGCAATAAATTTTTGAAGGAAAGGATTATTGCCAGCAATATATTTTTGAAAAAAAATATTACCAGCAATGAAAATTTTGTTGGCATTAAATAATCCATTGAAATTGATATGCTGTAAAACAAACCAAACCAAACCAAAACCCCAGATCGGAGAATAACAGACTCTTTCAGAAATTGCAGATGAGACTGTAAGGCCACTGTTTTAAATGCGAGGCACTCATACACATTGGCTGAAATTAAATAAGAAAATACAGAATAGAGTCAAATTTAATGTTAAATACAAGTCTTGTATTATTATTGGTCTGCTTAGTGACTACATTACAATACCATTTTGAGCAACAATGAAATTTCAAAGAAAATTTGTAACAAAAAGTGCATTTATGCTTAACATCAGAAAAAGACAACAGAAATTTCTGGGACACATAATGAGGAAAGAGGGCTTGGATAATTTAACACTCCCAGCACATAGGGAAGGCAGGAGGAGTACAAGGAAACAAATAGTAACCAACCTATGTGGATAGAGCGGGGACGAAGAGAGGTGATAAGAGTCAAAAATTAAAGGAAGTTATGGAGAGCTATGATCACAAGCTTTATGAAGGGACACATCAAAGGAAAAAAAAATCATTCTAAAACTTAAAGGGGAAAAAAACTCAGCATATGTGCGTGCCTATGAATGTGATTTCTAAACTGATGGATTTTTTATTTATTAATTAAATCCGACAGATTTTTATCACTTTAAACGTTACCCATATTTGGGTAGACGCTCCGTTTATTTATTAAACAGTATATTTATTTATTTTCGTCTCCCAGCCTGAAAATTCGAAAAATCATGTTTCTCGAATATTCAGGACGGTAGACGAAAATATACATAGTACTGTTTAATAAATAAACGGAGCCTCTACTCAAATATGGGCATCCGCTAAAAATAATGTTTAACTTAAATAACTTAATTAATTTGTGAATAAGTCCTGAAATTTTCGTGAAAATTCGATAATTATTTGATTTTTGCAAGAATTTCCAAATTAATGTTTTTCACCGCAAAAAAGACGCTAAAATTTCCTAATCCTCAAGGCCCCAGCTGACGCAAGAAAAAGATTTTTAGCCAAAATGTTATGTTCTAAAAAAAATCAAAAAATATAATTTAAAAATCAAAAAAAAATCCTTTGATCTTTCCTCTTAATAATAACATAAAGATTTAGACGATAAAACTTTGTTTTTATTAAGTTTGGGGCATTTTTTCCACACGGTATGCTAATTTTTTAGCTTATCTTTGGATTGGTGGTAACTAAGTAATAAAATTTATAAATGCGTGTGTGTGTTCGCTTGGATTGAATTTCATTGTGACATAGAATAAAATAATCCTTGCTTAAATATACTTACACATGACCTTATGTCACAACGTGGGCGCGCGGATAAATACCTACTTACACACGCACACATATATCGACTCTACATATGAAATGAATCCTCCAAAGAAAACAAGGGAGGTGTTGGGTTTTCAAATTCTGTACCGATCCATTTCTTTCTAAAACTACGCGCAAAAATTAGTACTTTAAGAATCGTGTTAAAAACTTACATATTTTTTTTTTTTAGCAATTGACTGAATTGACGCTATTATACTTTTGTACAAAATGCTATACTGCAATTATTAATTATTTTCTTTTAAAGATTTAAGGGACAGAAACAGTTCTTCGTTTAAAAAAATACCTTAAAAAATCAATAAAATATTAGACTTTTCCAAGTATTTAATTTTTTAAAATTACTTTTATAGTTGAATAAGCTGGTTCATTTAAAATTCGAAAATACTGTCACTTCTGCCCGTCCGTCCGATAAATCGGCCTGACGTAAATGTCAATTCACACCAAAAAAAAAAAAAATCAATCACCAGTTAGACATGCTCCTCTTATTTTCAACAATTTTTTTTTCTGAGAAAAAATTAAGTAATGTTTGTTTACAATTACATTATACTTTAAATTTTCTAATTTTCCCAAAATAACTTTTGAAATAAAAAAGTATAATTAAATTTTACAGGATTTTTAAACGGAGAATTTCACTTTTGCTTTATAAAGTTGTCAAAAATGGCTGACATGATCAATGGCAATTTTGCTGACTCAAAAAAAAAAAAATTTCAACTGAAATTTTGGATGTGCTAGGAAGGATTAAAAAAATGTAAAAAAAATATTAAAAATACTTTGGTCTTTCCTCTAATAACAAACATTTAGACGATAAAAAATTGTTTATCAAGTTTGGAGCTTTTTTCCCATCAGGGTATGCTCTTTTTTAGCGAAAAATTGAAGATAACGTAATATTAGTTGTAATACGAGATTGTTAGATTGTACGTCTGGAAACTTAAAATCAACGTCAAGAAAAATGTGTTTTCGATTTAATTAATACAAAACGTCAAGAACCAATAACATTTTGTGACAATTTTATGCCAAAATTTTGAGTCTTAAAAATGCGTTTTTCGGTGTTTTTTTTAGGAAGTCTGTGGTAAAAGGATTTTTTCGGAGAGTGAGGGAGACGTGAGAGCGTCACCTATCTTATCTAGAATACTGAATAAGGCGCATTTAAAAACAAACAAAACTCTAAACTCCGATTTGAAATTTGAAAGAATCAGACATTTAATTTCATTCCCATAAATAAAAACAATAGAACAGTAAAAAAAAAAAAAAACAAACAAAAAATTCAAATATCAAGTATGACACATAATTAAAAGTAGATATAATTTTTTTTTATATTCTCCTCTCGATAGAAAGAAAAAGAACAATAAACAAACTGTCTATATTTCTGAGATGGGGTATTATATACACTATTTACATAATTCGAACTATTTTCCTCATCTTTGTTGCCATATTTATCACAACGTTTCGGCTGTTGTATGGCCTTCTTCAGGTGGTTGGAATGTTGAACTGAACCCTTTATTTCGCTCACTGGGGTAGACTGTTCTCGTTCCACGTGTCATGTCTAAATGGATGTCAATTATCAGTTATCTCCTGTTAATTAATTCCACTCTCCAAGTTCTCCACCGCCTTGACCAGGTATTGAACTCACACTCTTTGGGTCCTGTCACTGGATCTAACTAAAAAGCCTTTATCCACTCTGCAAACAAACTAGTTTATCGTAAATTATTTTATATTCACTGTTTAATTCTTTTTACTTTTTTTAATAATGTTGGTGCCTAAAAATTTGAATCATGGCATTTGAATAGACCGCCTGTAGTGTAAAAAACTCTCAAGTTTTCAATCAGAAAAATCAGCATAAAAAAATGTTTAAAAATCCACTATTTCACGATGTTTTTAGTCCATACATTGCTTCGATGTTTTTTGGGGGTTTTTTATTTGCATCTTTGTTATCTTCCATGCGATTTGTGGCTGCAGGGGCTGCAAAAGCGTATATGTCTAAAAAAAAAACAAAAAAAAAACCCAAAAAAAACAAACAACTCAATGTTAAAATGACAATCCGATTCTGTTAATTATTGGAAAAGGTTTTTTTCGTTCTTTGCTAGTTATGCTAGCTAAAAAATAGATTTATAAACTAGAAATTGAAATTGAATGCCTAAGATTTTCAAAAAGGAAGCCAACAACCAAACTCATCCAAATTTATTTGATAGCAATTTTAAATATTTTTACAGTTTACTCATTTACGCTTGATGAAAAGGAAAACATTTACATTAGAAACATTTATGATTTAAGTCATTAATGTATTATTTTCTATGTGTATGTATGCATTAGGATTTTTCCCCTCAATTCTCATGGCAATTATGAGCCATAAACTTAATTATGTGAAACGTTTTTTTAATTATTTTATTTTATTTTTTTACTTCAGAGGCGTTTTAGTAATTACTGTTTAAGTTTTTAAAATTAATATTTTTCATAATTTCACACCACTTTCTTCACCTTAAAATTACGGCCAGAAATTCAGTATTTTTCAATCAATGATGCGGCTTAAAAAAAGACGAAAAAGTAATTTATCCTTTACAGCATAATGCTAAATAATGCAAGAATGATTTTCATGGATCAAAGTAAAGTAAAGAATTTCTTTTTTAAAATAAAAAAAAAAATCATCTTGGTGCATCTATTTGAAACTCATAGGAACTTAAAACATTCACCATACTTGCTACGTCTTACTTTTTCACTGCAGCATTCAACCAACCTTCATAACATATGGATTTTAAAAGTTTACTTGTACTGTCAAAAGTGACGGCATATTTTGTCAAAACCCTTACTAGTTTATTTACAGATCGCGACATTCTATCAGAGATGAAATTTAAATTTTTATTATTGCATTATTGCAAAATTTTAACAAATCAGCAGATAGCTAATGTGAACAACTGATCACAAATAGTTATTAATTAATAAATTAGTAATTAATATTATCCATATGTACAAGACAAGAATGTCGTTTTTTGATTAAAGTTAAAAAGATAAACATAAAAATACGTAAAAAAAACGTATACTCAACTGTCGAAAATTCCTTTTTCCACAATATACGCATTTTTGTGATATATTGTTTATTGCTTAAACAATATTGAATAATTTTTTTTAAACATTATTTAAAGTACAATCACTTCTCCCTAAAAAGCTGTCACGATCTGTTTAAAAACATGTGGGTGTTAAAAACTGTTTGTTATTCTTTACTCATTTTCTACGTTTTACCAACACGTTGAAGGTTATAAATTGAGAAAATAAGAATTTTTTATTTTAATGATACAAATCTTACTAATTTTTAACCCATAGCGGGGGGGGGGAATAGGTGGATTTCCCAAGGGCATTTCCACGTAATTGAATATTATAACGAACACAATTGGAATTGGAACTCGGCTCTCCGATTAACAATTCCGAGCCATTAACCATTACACCCCCCGCACATCCAAGCTTACAACCTAATTCCCAAGCAGTCACCCATCTAGGTACTGATGAGGCTCGACGTTGTTTAACTTTGGGGATCGTACGAGAACCAGTTTAACGTAATATGGCCACAGCATGTGGGTGTATAAATATATTTTTCCAATGAAAACATAATTCTTTGGGGGATCAGTTCACTACTTGATAACAATAGGAAATTTTTCCCCACTTTATGTTCAAAAGAATAATTACCCGTTTTCTACTGTCAAAAAAAATAATGACATTTTTAGTCCTTACTATTATTTATTATAAAGTTATCACGTGACTTCAAATATAATTTTCCAGTTATGTAATTCTGAGTGATCAGTTTGTTGCTTAATAACAACAGAAAACTGATCCCCTACTTTATGTACAGTAAAACACGTTATAAGATTCTTAGATTATGACTTGATTACGTATTATGAAAAAAATGACATCATATTTGGAAAAATGACATCTGCAGCTTTTGGAAGTAAAGCCTGATGATCCAGAACCCTGTTAAAGGGGTTATGGGGAAATAGCTTATTACATGGAATCTTAACGTGGTCTGTCTTTTATTCAAACAAAATATATATATATATATATATATATATATATATATATATATATATATATATATATATATATATAATTAAAACGAAAGGTGGTCCATGTGTGCTTCTTACAATATGTAGATTTAATAGGCTGGTTAATATGCTTTTCTGGCACAAATGATAAAAAGGAAATTATGTTGGAGAAACTGCAATGGAATTCAATCTTTGGTTCAATAATAAAAACCCATCAGGGACAGCAACAACAATTTTCCTGTCGCAGTACACTTCAACCAACCATTTCATAGTGTCGATGACATCAGATGCATGCTTTTAGCACACATTCAACAGCTGACAAGAAAGATGCAGATCGGAGTTGAAATTTATTTTCAAAATAAATTAAAAAATTGTTGGATTAAACAGAGATTTGGGTTTACTCAGAGAGTATAATTTTCACTAGGGAACATCTAACCAACAACATCATTCCTTGGAAGAGTATGTCCAACTTCTTTGTTTATTCCTTGTACCATTGAAAAAGAACACAGGCATGTTCAAAAATTCCAACATTAAAATCTATCTTTTTGTGTTCCAATTCAGTCAAAAGGTTAATATGAAATAAATATCAATTTTATTGCCAATATTGCTATCATTTTGTTGGCTTTTTATTCTTCAAATTTTATTACAGCCTATTATATATATATATATATATATATATATATATATATATATATATATATATATATATATTCAACACCATCACTTGATAAGACACCAGAAGTGTTGAAACAAAATGGCTATTTTTGTAGTGATTTTATAACATGTTTATGTTATAATTTTCATATAAATTATATTTGCTCTACTCTGTATTGAGCACTCTTTTAAGAATAGTATTTTTGGTTATTGGAATTTATTCCATATACACCAATCCTATACTTGTTGTGTGTGTATATATATATATATATATATATATATATATATATATAATATATTGGGTTTTCTGCAAATAATTGCTTCTGCATCCAATTTATCTAACAATTCCTTTTCAATGGATAGCATCATGTATGATTCGAAATTCTCCTCAGAAAGCAAATTTCTTAACCTTGTCTTTATGATCTTTAGCTTTGAAAATGTCCTCTCACATTGGACTTGAGTAACTGATAGTGTGCAGATTACTTTATAAAGTTCTTATTTCTTTTTATTACTAAAACAGCTATTTGTGTTTGTTTCTTTATAGCATTTTTATTTGATATAGGGGGCCCACTTGCAAGCTGACACTGTAGCCAGTCCACCATTGATGATAATGCTGAAATACTGAGCTCTCATGAAAATAATTTATTTTTTTATTTCATTAAGTGAGAGAGCATGAAGCCAACAAAGAGATGGTGGAATACAAATATGCAAATCCTAATTTAGCCATTATGACACCTTGTCTGATAAGTGTGTGGAACCTTGTTAAAAATGGTAGAAACAAAATTCAATAGATTTAAATAGTTCAGGTTGTGTATCCATTATCCGAAATTCCAAAACCTCCAAAATCTGAAAATTATCAGGTGCCGACATGACTTGCTACAAATGGAAAATTTCCTTCTCACACTCACAATGACATCATTGACAATATACCCTCTCCGACCAGTTTCTCACACCTGATGTAGTAGTGTTTGGGGTTTGCATTTAGATATCCTTGTAAGTAGTGATCATGTTTTTTTTGTACACATGTGGGGTAATGGATAGGGGCTCAGGAATTGGAGAACTGAGTTCGAATTCCAGTCGAATCTATTACATTCATATATGTGCTAATACCCTTGGGAAAGGTATGAATCCTCTTCTTCTCCCCCCCTCCCAGCTATTGTAAATAGCAGGACAGACCGGGTTCTATAGCCTTGGATGGCAACTAGTCTATTGTAGAAAGAAATGGCAACCTACTACAGGAAAAAAATCTGCCTCGTCAGTCACGTATTGAAAGATACATGATTGCCTAAACATGTATCACGTATGACTCGTAACTGACTGACAGAAAGCATAGAATATTATTTTTACACAAGATCCTAATTTCCCCACTTAAAAATCCATGTGAGCATGACATGACTAGCATCATTATATGTATACACACAAAATTTATTAAATTTTATATAAAACTACTTTCAAGGTATATGCATAAGCTGTGTTATGAAATGTAAAGGGATATTGTGTTTATGCTTGGGTTCCATTCTGAACCTATTCTATTTTATAGATGCTATATACAAATTAAATAGTGGGTATTCGAAAATTCGAAAAAAATCTGTAAAACGAACCACTTCTGGTCCCAAAACTTTTGGATAAAGGATTCGCAATCTGTATCACTAAAATCACAATTCTGTTCAAAATTAGGATCACACAGGCATCACCTCAATTTTGTACAAAAATAGACTCACATGAATTTCAAATTCAAATTCCCGAGGCAGTAAAGCCACTAAGACGCAAGTGTTTACAGGGTGTGGAAGAATTAGAAACAGAAACATTACTAATGAGTGGGATCAAAAAGAGTAATCAGGACAGTAGATAGCGATTGGCATTGCATTTAAATTTTTGAAGTTTAAAAGCTTTGGAAAGCATGGAGCCAGAATGGAGTTCCACAGACGAGAAGTGCGAGAAAAGAAATAGACTGTTAGCATAGATTTTTCTTCCAGATGAGTTGCCAATTACTGGGGGAAGAAGAGATGGCTTCATTATAGAGGATAAGTGAATGTTATGAACTTGGCTCTCTGATTTTGCAATCCCAGGCACTATCCATTACTTTTCCATATCTGTTGTTAAAAAAAATTCTTATATTTCACTTTTGGATTTTTTTTCTTCTGAGTTGTAATTGACCAATGGTCCTATGAGAATTTCTAACGCTGAACAGCAAAATCACTGAAAAAAAAATTCTTTACTTATAAATTAATCTCATTTTGTTTGCTATTTTATTTTAAAATGGTTGGCATCTTTTAGTGTTACAAATTTCATTGTACAAACCGTTTTACTTTTTCATTTTTTTATGGCATGAAAAAATGATCGACGCTTTAGTTTAAAAAAAAATTCAGGATCTTATTAATTCGCCCTAAAATATTAATTCACAGTTCACACCCAAAAAAGTATTTTTTATATTTAATAAAAATAAAATTCATACAAAATTTTTCCAGAGCGCGGCCCTTCCATTGCACTCCTGTTGGGTTGACATTTGCCATCGCTGCAAATGTGGGTGACTTGGGTGCGCTATTTTTAATTTGGGGTCACTGTTCACGCTCACCAATCCAAACGAAAAACATTTTATTTTTTTTAATTGTAAAAAAAAAAAAAAAAAATCCTTGTAAGTACCTCGAATATCATCCACACTTACGAAATGTGTGAATAACTCTCTGATTTTTGGCAATTTTTCATTCTGAGGGGTGGAGTTTTTGCGAGGCAAGCTAAACAAATTTTGATTTATAATTTCAAAGAGTGCCAAACATTTTTAATAAAAAACAAACTTGGATTTAAAATTTATAATTTCTTGGGGTGAATTAATTTGCGATAAGACTACAATATTGGGGTGAATTAACAACAGAAAAGATACAAAATTAAAGTAATTAAAAAAAAAATTATTGCTCGTTTTCTTACAGTGTTTCGTTTCCTCAAATGAAAGTGTGTTATTTGGAATTAAATTTAAAAAAAAAAAAAAAAAGGACTCTGACCGGGGCTGTGTATTATTATCATCTATTGGAATTGTTGATTTATCTGTAATTCAACTGAAGTGCGTCCATTAACTTAGGCAACATTTCAGCTGGAATACTCGCTAATATCAACTTTTACAAAAGATAATAGCTTACAGAAAAACAGAAAACAAAATATTTAGTTTTTACTCTTTGTTTTTCTTTCCCCTCGCCGTGTTATTTTATTTTACTGGGTGGCTGGTGCGTTGTCTTGTCTGTGAGAAGAAGACCCTTTATTTTTAATGTGTGGCAAATTACCTTGTGTCAACATACTATCACCATTTCGACTTTCACATCTCAGATAACTTTCCTTTTCCTAAATAAACACACACACACACACACAAACACTTGTACTGAATACAAATATAAGTGGATGGAGACTGTGACTGTATAAATGTGACTGCTACATTCATTCAGCTTCGACGTGCGAAGGGGGGGGGGAGGCATAAAGTCCCTAAGAGAAATTGGCGCCGGCTTGTTTCCCATTTTTAATATTTCTTACCGTATCTCGCCTTACTGAGTGATAGAAAGAAAGCTCCCCATGATGAAGAGATATGTTTCTGTTTCTTTAGATTGCACAAAAAATGGTTTTAAAAAAAAGGCCCATCAAAAATGAATTCGTATTTCTTTTTGAAGTAGAAAAGATAAAAAGGGTTTATTAATTTACATTGCCATTTTCAACCTCATTTTACTACACGTATTTAACGAAAAAAACAACAAAATTTTAAATATTAAATCTTCCCCCCTCCTCAAAGGATTTCTCGAGTATGAGTTCAATTTATTACACAACTAGAATAATTTTTGAAAATCTCTCGTCTGAATATAACTTAGTCATTGGCAGTAACACATTTATTTAATTTGAAGGAGGAATCGGAGAGCCGAGTTCGTCGAATCCATACATTCACTTACGTGCTAATTTTGGGAAAGGTATGAATCCTCTTCTCCCCCCAGCTATGGACAGACAGGGTTCTATAGCCTTGGATGGCAACTGGTCTACCGCAGAAAGATGGCAACCTACTGAGGGGAAAAAAATTGCCTCGTCAGTCATGTATCGAAAGATACATGATCACCTAAGCGTGTATCACGCATGGCACATAACTGACTGAATTTAAAAAACAAAAATGCAATCTTATCTTTAGTGAGGACCTGCGGGTGGTGTAGTAGTTTTTGGCGAGCCGAGTTCGAATACAAGTCGAGTTTTTGTTACTTTCACGCAAATACTCTTCTTAGGAATGATGGATGGATCCATTTCTTGTCCTTTTAAGCTTTGACTGGGTAGTTTCAAAATAATGTCAGCTGAAGCCCCAGGGTGCCATCCTCCCATCAGGCAGTACCTCTCCTTTGAAAGGGGGCTGGGGTCATTGCTTGAAAAAGAAGTGTGTGTTGAGGGGCCTTCTTGAGCAACTTTTCCATGGTATTGCCGGTAAACCCACTTTTTAAAAGTGACCTGGCATCACATTCGCTTTCAACGTGGGCACACTGATAAATAAAAATAAATAAATACCCATCTCTTCCCTCCAACTATGGGTTAAAATAAAAATAACTAGCAGGGCTGATTGAACTTTTCAGCCTCGATTGGACATGCCAAAATTTTTAATTCATAAACTTAAGTTCTTAAATCAATATTAATAGGAAAAAAAAATTTGGAATTTAAAAATGAAAACTTTTTTTCAGACAGCACATTGTGTGGATATATTTGTTTTGGATTTCGTAAAGAAAGTGGGAGCTAATTTGAATTTACACAATGAATTTATACATAACTGTCCCCTCCCACTATGACATTTAAGAAATTTTTTTTAGATATTCGTTCTCTAGAGATTTGTGCTTCTCCTGATAAGAAAACAATTTGAAAAAGTCATTATTTCTTGTCGTTGCTTATCTCCAATTTTTTTCAATGACAAAAAAATTCTTTTAAAGAACGTAAAAAAAAAAATCAAATCCACACACCCGTGAGCGAGAGATTTGGAAGAGATTTCCACATCTGTTGTAGACTCTCAGATTGTTTTTTTTAGACCTATATATGGGAGAGGCTTTTGACTGAAGGGGAGGGTTTAGCAGCCGGTCCCCTCAGGTCTTACGGAATTGCTTCTTTTTTTAACTCCTCTTACTGAGAATACGAAGAATAAACTTATAATTAGAGCACGTCATAAATCACTTTGTACTTCGTTGAAAGTTAATCGGGTTACGGAGGTTTTATTTTTATTTTTTGTGATCTTTGAAGGGTTTTTTTCTTCCTATTTGTTTTTTTAAATCGTAGCTGCGGAAAATAAAATATATATATTTTTTTTTTTTTTGTGATATTCCAAGCCATTTAGACCGGGTTTAGACGCAATCTAAAACGTTCATGTCATTTGACAGCGACAAAGATCAAAATATGTCACTTGGCTGAACATAAAGGCGCCTATTTAATTCAAGGATCATTAACATACATACAAAACAAAAAAACAACTAGGATTTACTCTTCCAGGGGTTCTTTTTTATATGCTGTTGGGGTAGAAAAACCAAGTTCTGTCTATCCACTTTGCTTCTGTCCAGCTTAGTTTGATATTGTGAAGAATATTTTCGCCAGGATTAAAGAAAAAAATTACCACTACCTGTGAAAATTCCACAGTTTTCACTTTTCATATTCTAATTTACTTATGAATCGGAATTTTAAGTTAATGGTTGAATAGGCTTTGTTTTTATATATATATATAATAAAAAGGCTTAAACACTAAGTGTTTAAGCCTTTTTTTATTATATCCTTACTCTGTCCTGGACATTGAGTTCTACCTGGATTCTATCCTCTTGGAATTTTTATTCTAAAAATATACATGTATGGGTATTTATATATTTTGCATACGTATGTATATTTACCACTAATATTATCTATCTATCTATCTATCTATCTCTCTCTATATATATATATATATAAAGGTGAGATGGTTAAATTGTCGTCTAAGTTACATAAAAATGAAAATAACACTGATATCTCATTTTAACTGATATATTTACCAAAATTACACAAAAATATCTTGAAACACTAAAGAAAAAAGAAAAAATCACCTTTGGCTTCAACCACAGCCTCCAGACGACTTTGGAATCTCTTGCAACTCTTCTGAATGGACTCCTTGTTTAAGTTGGTGAATGCTGCCATAATTCTTGCCTTCAGTTCATCTTTTGGTGTTTCGTTAGTCTCTCACTCAACTGCACCCCATACATAATAATCAAAGGAGTGGCAGTCTGGGGAGTTAGGTGGCCAGATGTAAGGAGTGATGTGGTTGCAGAAATTGTCTGACAGCCATGACTGGGTTCACCTGCTTGTGTGGTATGGTGCAGAGTCCTGTTGCCAGACACAGGGTCTTCCAGTAGCTACCGTCTTCACCCAGAGCAGCAATACCTCCTCAAGACATTTGTTGTAACCCTCTGTGTTGAGACTGAGGCCCTGTGGGAAGATAAATGGAGGTATAACATTGGCATCACTAGTGATAACTCCAAACACCTTCGTAATCACCATTAGACTCATCTAACTCTTCTGAATCCTCTGCACTGTCCTCAGATTGACATCCAAACATTCTGAAATGTTCGTATTGGAGCTTCCTGTGCGAATGTCAAGTAGTACAGCAAGTTTTTTCCAAATTTCTGGTAGAGTGAATTGGGTCATGCTGTTCTTCATCTCACAGAGTAACCAACTGAACCTACTATACCGTCCAATTTACACATTGCATCCTGTATACATACATACATACACATATACACACACACACACACACACACACACACATATATATATATATATAAAATTCTATCACTTCCGTTAGTCCATCCATCTATCACACTCTCTAAAATAGCCATATATTGACTAATCAAAACCAAATTTCTAATAGTATCCATAGCTTAGCACAATAAATTTTAATTAATTTTTTTTGATGGGGGGAATTAAACGTTATATGTTAGATATTTAATATACAAAATACTCCCACTATTTTAAAAACAATTTAATGTTTAAAATAACAAAAACTTATTTAATATAAATGCAATATTATATTTTGCATATATCTTCAGTTTATATATATATATATATATATATATATATATATATATATAATTCTGGTAAAATATTATGCACAGTAGTAACACTGTAAATATAAACACAGTAGGGAGAATTGAGTTTGTAAATCTTGACTAAAAATGTTAGCATTAACTTCAACAATACCAAATACTTTGAGGATTTCAAATTGCAAAAAAAATTCTAGTATATAAAATTCTGTGATTTCTGTTCATCCATTTTCCCAAGAATTTATGGTAATTTACAGATAATAAAGAAAAGGCAGCCATGTGCAACCATGATCTTCTGCTTGTTGAAGGAATGTAGTATTTTAAAAATGAATATTTTTAGGCTGTAGTCCTTGTCTTCATACTAATGGAAATATTTTTATCCGATATTAATAATCCAAAGAACAATATGCAATGTTATTGAACCTGATCTGGCAATGAGAAACAACTCCACTATTTTTTCAAGAAAAACCATACCAGTTCACAGATATTAAAAAGATGGAAGCTGTGGAGAGCCATTATCATCTGTTTTGAAGAGGCACAACCATAAACGAAATATATCATTTATCTCTGCCAAAGTGTAACCAGCTTGAAACTGTGCACAGTGTTGTTATCTAAAAGCTGTTAAATTCATTTGCTCAAACATATCTCTGTATTCTAATGATTTTCCTCTGTGGCACATTTTCTTTTTCTTGACGGCTCAGATGAGGATCTCCTGGGATTTAAACAGCTGATGTTTAGCTTAGGCAGGAAAGTCAAAGCTTTGAAAGCAAAGGCAAATATTTCTCTCATTCTACAATTACTGCTCATCTAAACAATAGTGCTGAGCTTATGCAAAAGAACTTCATGAGTATATATTAAAAGGCTTTTTATTTTAACTGTAGCTATTTCTAAAAATATCTCTGATATGTCCTGGAAAGGGATATATTTGTTCGAAGTAGCAAAGTGGTTTTGGACTATTGTAACCGGGTAGGGCAATCTAGCAGGTAACCATAATGGACTGGTCCTTGTCGTAGTGGTAGGCAATAGGCTTAGGCAATAGGCATAGACAATAGACATAGTCCTGTACCTCCACATCAGTCCCTATTTATGACTGACACCAGCCAATCATATTACTGTGAGGGGGAACCCGGGTGTATGCATATTCATTACATCAATCTCATCTTTTACACTATACTTTGGAAGTACAGTGTGCGATATGTAAATTGTCGTCACTTTATATTTTATGCATACACATTGTTTGTTTTTGGGCACTGTCTGTGAGAAAAAGAGCACCATGACAATTCACTCCACCAGAAATTTGGAAATAGCATGCTGTACTGCTTGGCATTCGTGTCAGAAGCTCCAACACAAACATTTCAGAGTGTTTGGTTGTCAATCAGAGGACAGTGCAGAGGATTTGGAATTAGTTGGATGAGTCTGATGGTGATTACAAAAGTACAGCAACTCAGAAAACTCATCATTCTAATAAGAAAAAAAAACTCCCAAATTTGTTGGTGAGGGCCTCAGACTCAACTTGGAGGCCTGCATCAAATGCCTTGAGGAGGGAGTGCTGCTCTGAGTCAAGGGAGTGGCTTCTGGAAAACCCTATGTCTGGCAACAGGACTCTGCACAATGCCACACAAGCAGGTGAACCCAGTCATGGCTTTAAGACAATTTCTGTTACCACATCACCCCTATCAATAACCTTTGACCTCCAAACATTTATTGATGCCATTGATCCACTCAATCAGATTGAGTAATTGATTGATTTGTTTTGTTTTTTTTACAGCTTATCAACCCTTTGTGAGTGATTTAAAGCTAAAGCATATTTTGGATTTTAAGAAATTTTTTTTTTATTGAGTGAATAAACATTTTTTTTGTTTTTTTTTTGAGGAGAAAGACAATGATTTTTCCAAATATAAGTTCTACTGTTTAACCCATAACTAGGAGGGGAGATAGATTTCTACATTTCCCAAAGGTATGTGAATGTAATGAACATCACTGGAATTTGAACTCTTCTCTTGCTTTGGATGAAATGATAAAAAAATTTTTTTATTTTCCAATTGTTTGAATATTTGAATTTTACATTCAAAACTAAAAACTGACTCCAGCAAAATTTCATAAAGTCTTACATAAGTGGAGAAATTGTACAACCAGTCCGCAAAAATTATCTCACTTAACAAAAGCAGGGTTCCACTTATGTGGAGCATCTTCTTCTCGGCCTGTGAAGGGCTGTTGTGGGACTAAGACTCGTCCCAGATTCGTGTGGAGGAATGAGCCATTTCCCTACCACAATGGCCCAATGTGCATTGGTAGGGGCAGATGTGACATGCTTGTGTGATCACGTCTCTTTTTGATTCATGATTTCTCTAGATTTGCTTGTAAGTGAATGTAATGAAGCAAACTGGATTTCTCATTCCAATCCATTAACCACCTGTGCATTGAGTCCTGGGTATGATGATAAACTACATCCAGCAGCAAGGTCCCTGATTAGGAGATTGGACGTTTTGAGGAGCATGAACCACTTTTTAGCTGTGTGTTGTTCCAAGAACCATCCTGACCCAGGGTGGTAGCACCTGTTATGTTCCCAGCTACAGGAAGTAGTGAATTCCCAAACAAAAACAAAACCCTATGTAAGTGTAAAAATACATTATTTTATACTAAAAATACCAACAATACATTTTTATATAAAAGAAATTACCAACAATATATTTTTTCTGTAGTTGCATTTAAAATATTTAGATTTCAGCATTAAATAACCCATAGAGGTGTTGATATGCTGCTAAACAAAATTAACCAAAAACCTGTGCATTAAAGCTTATAGCACCTAGTATTTCCAATCAGTCACCCATCTAGGTACTGAGCGGGCTAGATGTTGCTTAACTTTGATGATCATACGAGGACCAATGTTTCAACGTGATATGGTCATTACTCCTTTATACCATCCACACATTTAAGCTTACATCATTTAATATTCCCAAACTGTCACCCATCTAGGTATTGACCAAGCATAATGTAGCTTAACTTTGATGATCATATGAGAGCCAGTATTTCAAGAGGATATGGCTGTAAGCCTTTCAAAATATAGGAATCTATCTATATATAAAATTCTGTGACTTCCATTGGTCTGTCCATCTGTCTAAAATTGCCATACATTGACTGATTGAAACCAAATTTTGGTTTGGTTTGGTTTATTTTGTTTTACAGCATATCAACCTCAATGGGTTATTTAATGCTGACAAGATTTTTTTTTTCAAAACTGTATTGGTGGTAATAATTTTTCTTCAAAAATTTATTGCTGGTAATAATATTTTTACAAAGTATTTCTGGAATTAAAACCCATTTTTATACTTTCATAGTGTCTTGACCCTAGTTTGGGGGTTAACTATTTGCCCATAGCTGGGATTCTAACAGGTGCTACCACCCTGGGTCAGGGTGGACCTGAGAACAACAGCAATTAAGAGGTGGTTCCATGCTCCTCAGAACCTTTTGATCACAGGCCTTGCTGTTAGACATAGTTAATTGTCTTACCCAGGACGTGGATGTAGTTTATTGTCTTACCCAAGATGTCCAAATTTTAGGGTAAAGTGCAAACAGGTAAGGCAATACAAATACAGTTGGTCTTACTAGGCTCTGTGGCTTAGTACAATAAATTTTAATTTTTTTAGAAAAATTTTATATGTTTTATTATTTAAAAATAAAATACTGCCACTATTTTAAAAACAATTTAATGATTAAAATAACAAATTTATTAAATTTACTTCTTTAATAAAAATGCAACATTATTTTTTTTCTGCATGTCTTTTCTTTAAGTTTTTATCTATATTTCATTTTGGTAAAATATAATGCCCAGTAGTAGCACTGGAAATATAAACACAGTAGCGAGAATATAGTTAAAACTTCAATAATACTAAACACTGTGAGGATTTCAACACATATCAATGTGTTGCAAAAAATTTCTAGTGTACAAAAATCCAAGAATTAATAATTTAAAAAAAATAAATGAGTCCCATTTGAATAATTAAATGAATACATCATATATTTCCAATAAAAATGCCTAAATATAATTTTTTGTACATTGTCAGAATTATAAAAAAGACTCTTTTGCCATTTTTTTTTTTTTTTTACACACTTGTTGGGAACACATTATAAAAGACCAGTTTTAAAAATAATGAGTGTTAATGGTGAATATTGGTATCATATAATTGAGGTGACTTCAGGCAATTGATGCATCCTTTTAAGCAATTAATTTTTTATTGCAAAGTATAAAATGTTTCAATTATTCAGCTATTCTTTCTGTTCATGCTTAGAACGAAGCTTTTTTTGCTTTTGCACAAAAGCCCGTCTCTGAATATAAACCTACCCAATTACAGCATTATTTTTTCAAGAGAATTATTTTATAATTACCTTCCGATAGCTATTGGAAGAAAAATAGCCAGTGTCTGGCAAGTTATTTTTGTGGTGCGGTTAAAATATATATGGGACTAAAATGAATTTATTTCAATGAAAAATATCTTGATTTATGATATTGCAGATTATTTTTTGTTTCTTTCTCATTCTTCTTTTTGATTTTTGAACTGAAAGTTCATCTTTTATGGTATTGTAATATTTGTGAACTTATACAGTCTTTCTTAGTCATTTGTGCAAATGGCTGTCAACCGAAAAAAGGGAATGCACCATAAACAATAAGAGTTTCATATCTTCACACATAAACGTATTTTGTTGAAATCTGTAACTGTTCATGCCTATCTCAGTATCTTCATATCTATTTCAGTCTGCCTATCTCAATCTGTTCATATCTATCTAATTATCTATTAACTCGTTCGTATCTGTTTCAGCCTGTTTGTATCTATCTCAATCAGTTTTTTCTTTCTCTGTTCATATCCATTCATTACTCTCTCTCTCTCTGTTCTTATCTCTCTCTTTATGTTCTTCTCGCTTTTTTTCTGTTCATATCTATCCACTACTCTCTCTCTCTGTTCTTATCTATCTCTCTCTGTTCATATCCATCCACTACTCTCTTTCTCTGTTTTTGTCTCTCTCTCTTTATGTTCTTGTCTCTCTCTCTTTCTGTTCATATCTATCCACTACTCTCTCTCTCTCTGTTCTTATCTGTTCACTACTCTCTCTCTCAGTTCTTATTTATTTCTCTCTTTCTGTTCATATCCATCCACTACTCTCTCTTTCTGTTCATATCCATCCACTACTCTCTATCTCACTTTCTATTCTTATCTTTAGCTCTCTCTGTTCTTATCCCCCCACCTCTCTCTCTGTATCTGTCCCCACCTGTCACTGAATAACCATCTCAGTCTATTCATATATCACTCTGTCTATCATGCAACTTTGGGGGGGAACTGTTGGAATTTAGAAAGTTAAATCTTTTTCTTGTTCTGAATATTTAACTCCACAGCATGATTTTTTTTATTTTTTATTTCTCTTTCCTTTTTGTTGAATTTCAGTTTTTTACTAGTGAACTGAGGCCAGTATAAACATTCAGCATTTATTCTAGGGTGTCCTCAGTAATAAGTATATGCATGGCAAGTGTTTTGACTGCAATATTTGCAAAGTTAGAGACAAAGAAGAAAAATTGTCATGTGTAAATAATATACAGTAAATAGATTTGTCGTTTCATTATTTTATCATGAAATTGTTCATTGGTTGATAATAATCAGCAGATTTTTAAAACTAACATTTGTTTTTAATCTCTTTGTGACACTGGCAAAAGGAAATGGTTAATTTAGAATATGAACTGGAAAAAAGTATGGAATAACATATAAACGGAAAGAAGGAAGAAAAACACAAGAGGGAAGAAAAGAATAAAGAAAAAGAACAATTTGTAAAAGGAGAAGGTTGTGGACCAGGACGACTAAATACCTGTTGACCAGTGACAGTACTGACCAAGCATGGAATTGACCTTGCAATCAGTTATGACTCTGAGGACCAAGACATCTTCTGCTATAAGTGACAGGTGACAAAGGTCATATTGTCTGGTCATTGCTGACCAGACTAACCTAGGATCAACCAAGTGGTGTTGTGTTATATCTTTTCTTTATTGGTATTTCATCATATTTTTAAACATCAGATACTCTAAGTACATCTTAATTGCTGTTGTTCCCAGGTTCACTCTGACCCAAGGTGGTAGCACCTGATAGGGTCCCAGCTATGGGCAAATAGCAAACCCCCAAACAAAAATAGTAGAAAAGTGTAAAAATAGATTTTTATCGTAAAAATACCAACAATACATTTTTATGCAAAAATTACCAACAATACATTTTTGTAGTGAATTTACCAGCAATAAATTTTATAAAAAAATTGTCAACAATATATTTTATGAGCTACAAACTATATATCAAAAAAAAAATATTAAATGAAAATATAAAATTATGTACAAAATATCTGTAGCTGAAGCCATAAAATTGCGTTCAAAATTAGATTAGTAGTTTTCAGCATTAAATAACCCATAGAGGTGTTGATATGCCACAAAACAAAGACAACCAACCAAACCAATCAAAATATTTAGATTTCAGCATTAAATAACCCATACAGGTGTTGATATGTCGCTAAACAAAGACAACCAACCAAACCAAACAAAATATTTAGATTTCGGCCTGAAATAACCCATAGAGGTGTTGTTATGCCACTAAACAAAGACAACCAACCAAACCAATCAAAATATTTAGATTTTGGCATTAAGTAACCCATAGAGATGTTGATATGCCGCTAAACAAAGACAGCTAACCAAACCAATCAAAATATTTAGATTTTGGCATTAAAAAACCCATAGAGGTGTTGATATACCACTATACAAAGACAACATACCAAACACTCTAAATATCAATGAAAATTATTATTCAAACTAATGATTGTGATACTGTCGACACCCACATAGAAGGGGAAGAGGTGGTTTTATCTTGATCTCAAGTGTTTCTGTTTGACAGACCAGTGTATGTGTCCTTTTGAAGTTTGATCTTCTACGTAGTATCCACTTTGACTGAAGGGAATGGGAAGCAAAGGGATTTTTGGAGATCAAGTGACAACAAAACCGGAAATAAGTAATATCCAGATGCTGGTCTACATTAACAGTCAAGCTTGGGATCAGGGAGAGTTTTGGTCTGTCCTTGGCAGGAGACAGATCTGTCTGCCGTGTAATTCTGAAGCCTCCATTTCATATTGCTAGCCACCATGAGTAGATGGGCAGGTAGTTGATAGAGGAGCGGGGAGAGCTGACATAGAAATTCTCCCAATTATTACCTACCTATCCGCCTGGGTGAGCAGGCAAAGCTCTGAATTAAACACCTGCCTATATGGGAAACAGGGTTAGCTTTATTATTTCCTTGTCATGTTTTTCTTTCATTGTGTTACCTTGTGAGCATGCATTGCACCCTTTCCCAGTTTTCACTGAACACGACAAAATCAAAGACTGAAATGCAATGTGCCGGTCGGTGGAAAACTTGTGTTGGGTTGGATGTTTACACTTTCACTTGTTATTTATAACAAACAAGCAGGAATACTTCCTTTCTCGTGTCCTCTTTAAGACCACAATGCTTTTTTTTTTCCCATCTAAACTAATTATATATAAGAAAACAGGAGATGTCGAAGTCCATATGGTATAATTAATGTGTGCACGTATTATATTAGTATAAAAAATATAACAAATAAATAAATTGTATTTGTGTTGTGCGGCCTCATTCTCAATAGCTGTTATACATGAAGTCATACAAGATCATTTCCGATGTCCAGCTTCCCAAAGAATACTAAAATATAGACAAAGAAATTCTATCACACAGACACCACATTGGTTCTTGATGATGATTGCAAAAGTCAAAAGTACTTGAACAAAAATAACAAAATATGAACTTCAGACAGTTTATTCACAACTTCGAGCATGCCTTATCTGAAAATTGGAAAATATAATAAAAAAATGAAACAGACCAACTTTGCCAGTTCTTTTAAGTTTCTTGTTTTAAAATATTCTTGTAAATATAAATATATATATATATATATATATAATATATATATATATATATATATATATATATATATATATATACTTTGAAAGTTCATAAAACAAATATATAAACACAACAAATTATGCTTCACTTATTTTCGTTGATTGTGTTACTTAGAATGATTACTTGCTACTTATATAAATGTCAAACCAGTCTTAGTGAGACATGGCTATAAAAAATGCTGATTATTTATGGCTGATTTTTTTTTAAATAATGCACTGACTATTGTTTGCATCATGTGTCATTAATTTTAAGTAAAATGATACACTAAAATAAGTAATTGTTTTAAGTTCTCTGAAAATCGGTGCCCAAATAAAATTCCTTCTTGGTGGGAGCTGTGAATTTTTCAGCACACCCTCTGTAAGTAATTCTGTATAAAGAGACAGTGATACAATAAGACAATGTAAATAATACTGAATTCTAACCAATATAACTGTACATTGTTTAACTTTAGGCATTGAAATTTCTTAGCCAATTAGTTACATTGTTTAATACTAATTTGGGGAAGTAAGTGCTGAATCAAGAGAATCGTATTCCATATATATATATATATATATATATATATAGTTTGTTTCATATGGAAATAACAAAGTAAAATGATACACTAAAATAAGTAACCAAGTAATTGTTTTAAGTTCATGGGATATTTGTGACAAATATATATTAAATTATATTTTTAATAGATAGTAAAAAAAAAAAAAATGAATTCAGTAATGGCCAAGACAAAACAAACAGAAAATTGATTAACATATCATTTGAGAAAACTTACCATTAGTTCTCATCATTAGTTAAAACTTGTATACTGTCCAATTACTAAAATTAAAACCTGGGTGTTGTACAATAACTTTCAGTGATTTCAAAATCTTACTTTCAAATTTGTTAAGAGAAGCATTTTAATTGAGT
The DNA here is from genome assembly GCA_903632075.3 of Acanthosepion pharaonis. Taxonomy (NCBI): domain Eukaryota; kingdom Metazoa; phylum Mollusca; class Cephalopoda; order Sepiida; family Sepiidae; genus Acanthosepion; species Acanthosepion pharaonis. The sequence goes on from CAHIKZ030005561.1 coordinate 441,252, forward strand.
TAGGGAAAAAAATTTCATTCTTTTTGTTTGTGATAAACAACCAATATGGCGAGGATGTTTAAGTCTATTAAAAAAAATGGGTCATGGAAGTGAAACATTAATGAAAATGATCTTAAAAATGACTCCCTTGGGTCAGCATTTTTTTTTGATTTTTCTCAAATGGAAAATATTGCTAAAAGTCATTAGAAGTTTTATTTTAACTTTCTTCTTTATGACACACATTTGCGTGTTTTTAATTTGAGTGTAAATATGCAAATCTTAGCATATTTTTTAATTTTCCATTTAAATCCTTTAAACTACTTTTAAATAAGTAAAATAATTTGCTTAAATTATTTTGTATTTATCTGCATGATACCAATAATGTATTTAATCTCACTGATGCTAATACTTTTAATACTATGATTTGAATACTAATTGGATTTAATTGATAGCTATACATTTTTATGGTTTTATCATACACTAAGACTAATGTCCTCATTTTGGTTGTTATAGACATGACATTTCCGACATTGTACTTTTCTTCCTTCTTCAAGTGTCTGTTTTAGTCAGTAAATTTGGAATTTCAGACCGTACCCAACTTTAATAGAGTGCTCACAGTGCAGAAGGATGTCCCATGTCATTTAATCTTTCCAATTCTTCCTTGTGACGTCATTTGTCTCTGTCACTGAGCAAGAGTATTATATGTTTTTGCCCATCCCAACATAAGGATTGAACTCATTTCACTCTTCAAGCAAGAGGAAATCTTGTATCATTTAATTCTTCCAAGTTAATTTGTTGTTGTGATGTCACTTGTCACTTCCATTGAACCAGAGTCTATGTCTTTCTTTTGCCCTACCCAATCCAGGGATTGAACTCATTCCACTCTCCATATTAAAGGAAATCTCTTATTGGTTAATTCTCATTAATTTGTCCATATGATGTCACCCTGTCCTTCCCACTGAACCAGAGTATATAACTTTTTCTTTTATTTTTTTTATTTATTTATTTTTTTTTTGCACTACCCAACAATGGGATTGAACTCCTGAGCATTAGTTAACATGATCTGCTTAATCAAAACCTCAATCACTATATGTTGTGAAAAAAGTGAATAAAATTTAACAAAAAATTAATAATAATGGCTGACAATGCTTCATCTCATAAAAAATGAAGAGGAAAGTAAATACTAGTGAAAAAAGTAATAAAAAAGTAAATATTTGCTAGTTAAAATAAATAGCAAAGGAAAAGAAAATTGCTTAAAGTTATACAAACTTGTGATGGTAAAATTTTTATTCTTTATAAGTTACATGTAAAAAATAATGAAGCAGAAACAAAATTCATTTTTACATTTTCAAATTAGAAATGATTAGAATAAATTGCAATTCTTTATTTTTCTATTATTTACACTATTTACCTGTGAACTATTGTCTTCATCTTTGTTGTTACTATCACCTGATCGTTTTTTTGACTGAATTTCTGGGGTGAGGAGTTGTCATTATTTACACTATTTACAGGTGGACTATTGTCCTCATCTTTGTTGTTATCACAACTTTCCAGCCATTTTGCCTTCCAGTCTTCATCAGATGTATATTAAACTGCATAACCTACAAGGAATTTCGAACTGAACACTTTATTTAATCTACATGGGTAGATTTTTCTCATTCCACTGCCCACATCTAAGAACATTTCATCTCATTCTTATTTTAATGCTGCTCAATTATTGCTCACCCTGTTTAAACTCTATCCAATGATTTTCTTTGAATCATCATTATATATTTAATAAAATTTCTGCAGAATTTGGAAAAGATTGGATTCTTTGAATTTTGATCCAGTGTTCTTAAATCAGATTTCAAATTTATTTAAAATCTGATCAACACAAATTGTTTAATCTGACCAACAGATTTTACACTGCAGTCATCAAGTAATGTTCAAAATTCATATGGCAAGAGAGCAACTTTTCTAAGAGAAGGAAAGTTGAATTCCAAAACCATGGAGAAGACAATAGAAAGTCACTCCACTATCTTACCCCAGAAATCACAGCAGTTCACAGATAATAAAGAAAAATCAATGTTGAGCCATGTTTGCCTAAATCCTCAAGGGACATGATATTAAAAAAAAATATTCAAATTACTTTTTTTTATATTAGATACTTTCTTTCTTGTCTTGAGAAGCTGACACAGGAATATCCATTGTCTTTAGATTACATTCTGTGGAAAGACAGCGATGACTTAGTTCTTTCTTTGAGTCTGTTGTTTTTAATACTAAATATGAGGAATTGATCGACTCGGGTCAAATATCTAATATTATTGAGCAGACAGTATGAAAGATACGGTGAAGGCTCAATATCTAACCTTGTTATTCTTCTAATATCAAATTATGTAACCAGTAAGTGAAAACAGTTATATGAACTATGTCCCTTGAGAATGTGAGTGATCATGGCTCTCCACAACATCTCCTTTTGTATCAAAAAACAAATATTTGATGTTTAGTCATTTGTTATATACCATACCTCTGAACAGTAATGGGTATGTCCCCATCATCATAAATATGTTGGACACTATTGTAAGTGGGGGTAATATGCTGTCTAAGTAGTCAACCACTAGCATTTTGTGTACATATCCTAGGCACAGCTCTGTCTTGGGTATGACGATAAACTACATCCACCTCCTGGGTAAAATGATAAACTATGTCCAACAGCAAGGCCTCTGATCAGGAGGCTTTGAGGAGCATGGAACCACCTCTTAATTGCTGGTGTTCCCAGGTCTAGAGTCCCAGCTATGAGCAAATAGTTAACCCCAAAACTGGGGTCAAAACACTATGAAAGTGTAAAGTTTTAATACCAGAAATACTTTGTAAAAAAGTTATTACCAGCAATGTTTTTGAAGAAAATATTTATTACCAGCAATATATTTTTGAAAAAAAAAAAATACCAGCTATACTTTTTTGAAAAGAAATATTACAGGCGATACATTTTTCAAGAAAAAATATTACCAGAAATAGATTTTTGAAGGAAAAAAAATTACCAGCAGTACATTTGATAAAAAAAAAATGCCATCAATAAAAATTTTGTCGGCATTAAATAACCCATTGAGGTTGATATGCCGTAAAACAAACCAAACCAAACTAAATCTAGGCACATCTGTGTTAACTGCCTCATTACATGTCGGAGGTGGTCACGGACATCTTGTAAGGTGCAAATCTCCACTTAGTAGATATGAAGTTATCTTCCAGGTCAACCTTCTGACATTATGGTGTGACACTGAATACAGAGTCTATTTTAGCATTTCTTAGGATGAGCCCAGCTATCACAGATTACATTCTCTAAGAACAAAGACTCCTTATTGGCATTAAATTCAATTCAGATATGTGGTATTTACTGGTGTAAATCCCATACTAAATTACTATGCTGTCCCTTAAGGTAAACCCCTTACCTATTGTGGTCACCACAGATCAACTCGTCTTTCTTGATATTTGCATTAAACCTCGATCAAAGTCAGAGGAAAACTTTAGTTTTAAATGTTTTGCTTTTCAAGTGGAAAATTTTAGATTTCCAATCATATTGTTGATTTTCCTGAACTAAAAGTTGGAATCCTGTAAGAAAAGCCTTTTGATTTTGTTTAGTAAAATCATTTAGCAAATAACTTTTTTTGTATTTTCCTTTGACCTATGTCAATTCAAGTATTATAGAAAAGTCTCGTCAGCCTCCCTTGAAGATAATGGATCATCTCAAGGAATGAATATGCGACTCCTTGACCTTTTTCTCTTGTCCTCGCATTTCACCAGCAAAGTATTTATCTGATCCATGAGTAATTTGATCTTTGTAAATTGTCTTTTACAGTTTTTATCTTGCCTCTTTGCAATTTCTCTTTCACTCTTCCTTGACTTTTTCTATTACTTTCACTATTTAAAATATTTCTGTATAATTTTCTTTTTTACTATTTTAAATATTTCCATTACTTGAATTTTTTTTTTTACTTTAACTATTTTAAATATCTATATAATACTAAAACGCTAATCTTGTATCTATGTATGTATGTTCCCAAGATACAGCTTGAACAATACGTAATACCCCAACCAAGTTAGGAGCATATTGTACCTTGAACCTCTGCTGAGTGCAGTGCCAAATTTCATTAACATTAGACAAGAGGTTCTTTAGCTTAGGCTGTTTTTCTGCTCTTATGTTATTTTTAATAAGAAATTCAATATTTGTTTTTGATACACATTCTTATATTAATATGTGTATTTAAACAAACACTTGCATATTATATTCCAACTGTGTGAAAAATAATAAACATTCATAATACATTCTAAGAACATTATTAAATAAATTTAAATATATATAACACAACATCTATTTATACAATTCTCTACACTAAAACATTTTTTATAAACTACTTGAAAGATTAAGAGGCCATGTTTGTCACATGATTTGATGGTAAATAAATAGATGCAATGCTGATTTGCTGCCATTACATATTTTGAAATAAATGTGAGGAAGAAACAAGTATATTTAACAAAAAATATACTTATTATTTTGAAAAGGACTAAAGCTATTTTAAACAATTACTCCAAATTTTCAGGAAATGTGTTAATTATGAAATGTAGTGGAACAATAAACCTTTTTTACTATCTTTAAATAAAATGTGTAATTAATAATAAAATTAATAAAAATTATTCCTCATTATTTTGTATCATGAACTGCTTTTAAATAGAACACAATGGGTTTATGGGTGGTCTAGTTTCTGTTTTATTTTTATTTTACTTTCACTATTTTGTTAAATGTTAGATTTGCTCTGATTTTAACTTTGATTTAATAAGAATCACTTACAATTAGTCCACTGCCAGATATAATTTTTTGAAGATTTCAATCGAAAGGCTGGAATATTTTTAATCTCAGAGGATTGGCCGATTTAAGTACAACAAACCAGGTCTGTGGGGTCAGAGTCATGGGAGTTGGAGTCAGAAGCAATTAAGGGGTCACTGGAGTCAGAATCAGTAAAACTATACTGACTTCGACTCCAGTTGAATTTACACTTTATGTAAAAAGTTATAGATTATGGAATTTATATTTTTATTTCTTCTACTGTATATTTACAATTTCCTTTAAAGAAATTCATCTCAACTTCTTTTTTGATGTCATTTTATTTTTTTGTAGTTATTTTGTATTTGTAAAAAACTATGCATGTAAAAAAATCAGTAAATTTGCTTTTTAAGCCCCGCACAAAATAAATAATACTTAATCTACAAACCTTGTAAAGTGCATGATTTTTTTATTTACAATATAAAAAAAATGCTAGGAAGTAAATAATCATTCTCTTTTCAAAGTTTATGCAAACTTTGTGCATTAATTATTATTTGTTTTATTTTTAATTTAAAAGAAAAGTTTTATTTTATTATTCAATTTGTTGTTTTAATTTAAAAAGAAAGATTTACTGTAAAAAAAACAACAGTTGAAAAAAACCAACACTTGTCATTGTGTTCCAACACAACTTAAGTGCGCAGTAATTTAGACAAGTAAGATCAGTTAAGAGCAGTAAAAAGGCTGTTAATTAAGCTTCCACACACAAAATGTTCCACAGTGAATGTAGTTAAACAAGGCCAGTAATGGCCGATGGCTGAATGCAACTGAGTCTGAACCTTTATTGTCATTAACTCCAAAACAGTTGGTTTTATCAAAATTTAATTGTTACTTCGAGTTCAGCATGTAACTTTAAAAAAGAAATTATGACAATTTCGGAAAATTTTAATAGCAAATTTACTAAAAAATCTTATCAAATTCTTATTTTTTGTTATATCTTTTACATATCAGATTATATTTCAACTTCTTTTATAAAGTAGTTTTATTTTTGTTCTGTACTTATTTCTTATTTGCAAAGATATATATATATATATGTAAAAAGTTTTACATTATAGCATTTTTAGTTTTATTGTTATTTCTTCTATAAACTTTCAAAGATTTCATATTTAATTCTGTTAGAAAATATTGAAGAATGAATAGGTACGATATAAAAGCCACAATATCTTTAATCTTTGATATAAACCAGTTTTAAAGATACAGGCCTACTCAAGTTAGAAGCATATGCATAGGATTTATGAGATTTGTAAGCCATAATCAGTTAATTACATAAAGAGGAGTTGGAGTCAAAGGTTTTGTGATCCGACTCCAAAACCCTGCAACAAACTTCTCTCATGGAGAATAGACAATGGAACAAATCCAAAAAGTTGTGTCTGTGTTATAATGTCAGAGTGTTCAATCATAAAATTACCCTTTGTAACTTTCTTATTATGGTTGCTTCCTTATAAGAAAAAGGTTTGACTAAAAACTGTATTTACAACATCCTATGCATGCTTATAGGAGTAGATAGGTTCACACTCCTCATCTATCTTTTGAACATGAGTAGAGGCTTATCCCTTTTTTCTGTTTAGGATTGGGTTTCCTCTTTCTTCTAGGGTCTTCTCTTTCACTTCCAGTAATCCCTGGCATCTTAGTGAGATTATCACCTTGAAATGATTAAAAAAAAAATTGATTCACTTATTCATCTATTTATATGTTTTTTTTTTATTTTTCAGGTAAGTAAATTTTGCTCCAGTTATAATTTGTGAGTATCTACAGAAAATTTTTTTTTTTCTATTTTACTATTTCATTTTTATTCATTTTTTTCTACTTCTCATTTACTGAAGAAATAAATTTGAGTTTTCAGTCATTTGCTAACAAGAAGGGGGAGACAAAAATGCAATGAAATCATTGCTTCCGTTTATGCATTCAGAGATTTTACAAGCATTTAAATAAAATTATGTTTGTGACAGTTATATTGTTTTTATATATGTATATCAGTACCTGTATCGGTGAAGAAACTTGCAATAAACATTGTTGGTGGAAATCAAGAGTTTAATTATATTTCAATTAAAAGGTGCAAATATAATTTATAAATTCATGAATCATTCATACAAAAAACAAATATAGAGGTTAATGATTTAAATGGCGAAAATACATCATCGCAAACACATAAATAAGATACACCAACCCCGAACCTGTATATGAATGATATGATCCCTGTTTATAAATTCCAGTTGCGACCGCACGTTCCAAAACAATAACGCATTTCTCATAGCATTTTTTTGGATTGCATCTCTATTTTCGTTGTCCTCTTATTACTGAGAAGTAAAAACAAGAACAAAATCTACTTCCATACCTGATGATGTCTGTAGGAACAGACGAAAGCTTGTAAAAAATTAAAAAGACCTTATACAACTGGAATTTATAAACAGGGATCATATCATTCATATGCAGGTTCGGGGTTGGTGTATCTTATTTATGTGTTTGCAACGATGTATTCTCGCCATTTAAATCATTAACCTCTATATTTGTTTTTTTTTTTCATGTATATATATATATATATATATATATATATATATATATATATATATATATAGTCATGTGCAAAAGTTTAAGACAACCTAGTAATTTTCATGTAAAATACACAATACAGCAATACAGGGGGCTGTATAATATAAATTTATTATGCAAAATCATTGAAACACATAAAAATACATAGTCCTTCAAAAAGTAAATCCACAAATTTGAGAAAGTCATATTAGTCAGTTTTTTGTGAGGTTCTAGCCAATTTGGAATGTTATGTAATGTCAATCGACATCTCCAGAGGCCTTGATCTATTCCCTATTCTTCTCTTCATCCTTTCCTCTATCACTCCTCTTTGCTCTCGCTCCAACTCTCTGTAACCCCTTGCGTGCTAGTGGCTTCCTGCCTTGCTTGGGGTGAAATGCTTAAAAAAAAAATGTATGTCCACCTTTGTTCTTTATTATGGCCTGTAGACGAGGCATGCTGTGCACTGGACATTTGCAGTACTAAGGAGTTATATCATCTATCCAGACTTGTTTTATAACATTTTCCAGGTCTTTAGTGTTTTTAGGTTGTTTATTTGCTAACATGTCTTACAGTAATGTTCCCAGGTGCACAATCGGATTGAGATTGGAACTGTTACTGGACCAATTGAAGCTTTTGACTTTCTTCTTCTTCAGGAAAGCACTCACTATCTTCTTTGAACGGTGACAGGGAGAACTGCCTTTCATGAATGTATCCCAACCATGAATGGCCATATGAAGTTCAAGCTTGTCCTTTAGTATTTCAATGTACTTGGCATCTTTCATTGTCATTCAAGTGGGTAAGAAGAAGAGTCAAACTATCACTTTATTGAACATAGCTCCCCAAATTATGACACTGGGAGGATGTTTCACCATAGCTTGGGTATAGCAGTCTTCTTGTATCTTCTGCCAACAGGACTATGAACTTGCTATTTTCACTGGACAAATTGGTGGACAGTAGATTCATCCAATAAAAGGACTTCATCTCACTTCGCTCCATCCCAGTTTTTGTGCTGCTATTTCCTTGGGTTTAATGGCTTCAGTTAAGTGAGTTTTTTTCACAGTTTTACAGACTTTCAACTTGAAATCATGAACAAGGCACCTAGTAACAGTCGAACGATGAACATTTGTACTTTTGAGAAGCAGTGCTGAGTGTATTTTCTTGCAGGAACTGGTTGTAGACTTAACAGTTATTTGCCAGATCAAATTATCATCACAAGGGGTCATTTTTCATGTTCTGCAAATATATGGAACAATATATAAAGGGAATCCCCTAAAATCAGAATGTAAGAAAGCTATAGCCAAGGGATGTGGGGTGTGGAAAAATCTGGTGTAGCAAACATTCTCTTGAGTAAAAAGGGTACTTGTTTTTTATGCTGTGTCCCTTCAGGATGGAGGCAATCATGGACCTCCACATCTTCCTGTCCCTTGTAGCTATTAATAAGTGTTATATTCCGTGCTAATAGGAGTATATACTTGAAAAACAAGGTGGATAAAGTAAGTAAAGGTTTACTGTAAAAAAAACAGTACAATAAGAATAAAGGTAACAGTTATGCACAAGGTCGTCGCAAGTCAATCCAGTAGTGAGTGCTACTATTAGAAAGTCGGTAGTTCTCGCATAAGTCTGAGTTGTACTCAACAGATTCCAGCTAGAGTATCTAGCAACTGCCCCATGTAACACAAGGCCAAATTTAATGTGGGGTTCCTGAGCCCGTAGGCTTGGCCAAAGGATCCCCGTAGACCCCACATAAATGGGATTGGGTCAGTTTACCTCCCTGAATGAGACTCTGCATAGCCTCATACAGGTTCCTCTCTGCTTGGAGGCAGAGAGTCCAACCAGCACAGCTGAAAAAGATTTCAGCTAGACAACAGATCCCAGCTAGTCTCTGTAGTCTGTTGACTTACAGATACTTATAGGTAGTCACTACCTATAGTGTAGTCACTCATGGGGGTGACAGGTTATTCCATTACATCAATGTTTTGTCTTTTTGTTATTTCTCCCAAACCCTGTTCTCTCATCCATTTACTTAAGCCCATCAAGTATGTTATGCACTACTTTCCTCTGTTCCAGAATTTGTCCCTGTATCAGATTTTCCAAGCCTTCCATCCTCATTACGTTCCCCAGAAATTTCAAATGCCACTTCCTGATGTTAAGAATAAGTTTCTTTGTTTCCATTCTCGCCAAAACCTTGTTGTTGCTCACATGTTCAGCCCATCATATCCACAGCATTTTTCTGTGGAACCACATTTCTGTTGCTTCAAAACTCTTCATCTTTGAGGAGATTGTCCAGTATTCATTGCCATACAGATATCACGTAATAGTTCAGTACTCTTTTTCTTTGTTTCTAATGAAATTTTTCTGTCTCTTAATACTAGCTTTTATTGGCTTTTGAAGGTACACATTACCTTATTTGAAATGAGGTTTAAACATTTGACAGAAAACACTGCTGGAGCATGAGGCAATTGAAAGAGGCAGCAGATATCAACCAGATGAATAAATAGGATGGATTACAATGCCATGTGCTTTTCTTTGCTTAGCCAGCTGATTCCAAACAGTTATGTTGATTGATTTTGTTTATTAGCATATCAATACCTCTATGGGTTATTTAATGCTGCAATGTAAATATTTTGAATGCAACTTTATGCCTTCAACTACAGATATTTTGTACTTAATTTTAGACTTTCAGCATAAATGTATATTTTTAGATATATATTTGTAGATAAAATGTATTGTTGGTAATTTTTTAAAGGCATTGCTGGTAATTTCAGTACAAAAATCTATTGGTAATTTTATTATAAAAATGTACTGTTGATTTTTGTTTGTGAGGGGAGTCATTATTTGACCATAGCTGGGACCCTAACAGGGAAAGATAACTTGGAAAATTTGACACCCACAAGACATGTTGATGGCAAGAAGAACAAAGTAACTTACCTAATAAGCTTGTGTCAGATAAGGGTATAGGAAGAGAAGTAAAGAAAAAGCAATCCTGGCTAAAAGCTATAAAATTGTGGAGAGCCATGATTGCCAATGTCCTGATGGGACACAGCATATAAAAGAAGAATGAAATGAGGAAAGAGGACTTGGAAAGTTTAACACTCACAAGAGATATTGAAGGCAATAGGAACAGTGTAATCTATCTAATGTTTGTGTTAATGGCTGTCAGGGTGTGGGAAGGATAGTAAAGAAAAAAGCAATCATGGCTAATAACTACAAATGATAGGAAGTTGTGGAGAGCCATGATCTCCCATGTCATGGAGAGATGCAGCACATAAAAGACAAAGTGTGAAATATTTCCAAAGCCTATTCTGGTGATAATATTCGAAAGACCAATTATTGCGTAAATGTTGTCAACTTATTATCATGTAGAAAGTCATTTTACAAGTCATTATCTGTATCTTGATACGAATCGGAGAGTGAGAACGCCAGTTGACTGCTGTTCTCATACGGTCTCACCCCCCTTCTTTTTTTTTTTTTGTTTTCAAGCATGTTACTGGAGAAGTGGGCAGCTAATTTTGCACAATTTAAATACATTTATCCTTTTGACTGTGGTTGGGATGGTGTAAAAGAGGTTAATGATTCAAAGTACAATATTGAGATTTTGTTTCTGCCTGAATTTCTGGATGAGGAGGAGTTAACATTATTTACATTCAGACTAATATCCTCATCTTTGTTGTTATCACAACATTTCGGCCACTGTTCCTGCTGACCTTCTTCAGGTGTTTTTCATTCCAGGTAACCTTTAGACAATTTCAACCTGATTATTCTTGTTCCATTTTTTTGTACTGGTTACCCTGTTTCCACAGAATTTAATAATTATTTTTTTTTTTTAATATATATATATAACACAACAAATCCCAAATTACCTCATATGGTGGTAGACATAGACCTATTTCAACTAATGAGAAGTACATTAGTCTTACTCAACTCTAGTGTACAGACTGTTCATGTCGGAATTAGAAATTTAACTTTGGCAGCAGTCAAAAAATTGATACAAATTTTATCCATTTTGATGTTTCAGTGAAACGAAATGTCCGAGTCAGTGGTAAGGGAAGGTATTTATATGCTCTGTTATAATAAATACATTGAGCTCTTTTTGTGGATCAGTTTTAATATTTTATATTACTAGGATCCACTTGCATTATATACCAACAGATTTATTACCTGTATAATATATATATATATATATATATATATATATATATATGTGTGTGTATATATAATGTATGTATATATATATATATATATATACCTGACCAAATACCTCCCATATAACGCCAAGACATTAGTGGTAATGACGTCTTCATTTAGCTAATGTCTTACCATTATGTGGGAGGTATTTCTACTCCACCCTATATAAACAAATAAGAAAAATAAATTAATTAAACAACAATGACAACATTTACTCACTTTCATTTATTAGGCATTAAATTACATTAAATTACATCACTTGGAATCCCTGTCCTGGGTATGACGATAAACTACATCCGCATCCTGCGTAAGATGATAAGCTAAATCCAACAGCAAGGTCTCTGATCCAGGAGACTTTGAGGAGCGTGGAACCACCTCTTAATTTCTGGTGTTCCCAGGTCCACCCTGACCCGGTGTGGTAGCACCTGCTAGGGTCCCAACTATGGGCAAATAGTTAACCCCTAAACTGGGGTTAAAACTCTATCAAAGTCTAAAAATAGGTTTTTATATCAGAAATAATATTTTGTAAAAAATTATTACCAGAAATACATTATTACTAGCAATACTTTTTTGAAAAATAAAAATTACCAGCAATAAAAAATTATTGGCATTAATTAATCCATTAAGGTTGATATGCCGTAAAACAAACGAACAAACTTGGCATCCTCCATAGTTTACTTAAACTTTCACAGCCTTAAGAATATTTTTGAGCATCTTTTTAAATTTAAAAATTTTGAGAGCTTAACAAAATTTTTTTTTACTTCCTTTTATAAATACTTGTTGCAAAATAAAATCTCTATATTTGCCTTGATAAAGTCCATTAGAGGACAAAATACATTGGTAAAGAATATATTTTCCTTTTATATTTATTCATTGCTTTTAAAAGCAATTTTGTGCTTTTTTTTGTACTTTAGCATACAGAGTTAGATCTTACATACAGGGGTAGATCATTACAAACAGGGATAGTTTTACATAAAGGGGTAGTTGTTACATGCAGCGATAGTTTTTACATACAGAGGGACATTTTTCTTTTTGTCTACATTAGAAATGTTCCGTCTTTTCATTGTTTCTAAAAACCATATTACCAGTCCAGGGATTGAACTCATGATTAGTTTTTCACCAAATATGTAAACCAACACTTTAATCCACTAAACTATTGTCTCATGTCTGACCCAAAGACCAGACATCAAAATCCAAGTTTCTGTTTAATTTTTGGGGATGCAGTTATTATTTACATGATTTACATTTGAACTAAAGGGCTTCGTTTTTTTGTTGTTATTATTATAATAACAGCAAAGATGAGGATATTAGTCCAAGTTTAAATATTGAGATTTTGTCTGTTTTGAACAACTCCAGTTTGGCATATATATATATTTATATATAGGGGGGGGGTCTATGAGTACCTCACTAGAAGGGTCAACTAAATAGAGATGTACAATTCTGCCATCTCTATGTTGTAGACATTTCTCATTTGTGTGTAATAAAATGCATCTGGTAATGTGGCAGAAACAGAATTTTATATTTTCTATGTCAAACTGTAACAGTGAAAATTACTTGTAAACTACTTTGGAAATAAAAGTGATTTTTCACTTTTACAGTACATTTCTTGCCTCATTTGATTGTAATACACGGAAAAATATCCATGAATATGAATGGATTATGCTAAAATAAACAGATATAATTTTTGTAATGTATATATATATATATATATATATATATATATATATATATATATATATGTATATATATATATATATATAATACACTAACCTATTGTTCCATTCCTTACCCAATGATCAGACATCAAAATCCGAAGTTTCTGTTTGATTTTTTGTATGTGGAGTTATCATTATTTACATTTGAACTAATGTGCTTAGTTTTTTTGTTAATATTATTATAATAACAGCAAAGATGATGATATTAGTCCAAGTGTAAACATTAAGATTTTATCTGTTTTGAAGAACTCCATTTTGTCAGAAAATATAAAATTCTGTTTCTACCACATCCCCAGAAGTGTTTTATTATACAGAGATGAGAAATCTTTACTACGTAGAGATGGCAGAATTGCACATTCCTCTTTAGTGGACCCTTCTAGTGAGGTAGAAAAGTGCTACCCATAGACATACCCCACCCCTCATGCAGACAATTTTTTTTTGTATGATAATAATTTTCATAACTTGAAAATAAATTTGAAAATACTCCAAATTAATTGCGAAATCCAGAGAAATTTACCCATGAAATAGAAATAATTGTTTGTACAGAAAGTAAGGACCTACACACATCAAATTATCCTTAAATTAAATGATGGCAGAAGAATTATCATTGAACTTTTAAAAGGTAAGCTTAAATATTAATGCAATACTTAAATGCAGCATTCAGTTTTGAGTTCTTCTGTAGTTTATTGTTGCCTTTTGTATATGGCTTCAGTATGCCTTGCAAAAAGAAATCTCTACCAATAGTAGACCAGACTTCAATCAAGAGACAAGGCTGCAGTGAGGAAAAGGAAGTCCTGTGCAAATGACAACCCAGATCAAATGGCAGCCAGGAGAGCTTCCAATGCTGAGAATATTCCAAAGACTTATGGACTCTCAAACTCCTGAACAAGCTGAAGGTGCAATCAAGAGCTCTCTGCAGGAGCTAGCTTAATTATCACTTGATAGGGCAGCTTTTAACCTAGTCTGTCTATATTTCTGAGATGAGGTATTGAAACAATTTACATTGTTCAGACTGTTGTCCAAATCTTTATTGCCAGATTCACGACTAAATAAGGGGTTCGTTTCAAAATTTCAACTAATATCACTGGAAGAAGGCTGGAGTGTACAATGGCCAAAACATCATGAATATGGCAATAAAGATAAGGACAACAGTATGAAAAATGAAAATAGTGTAAATAGTTACAATAGAAATATAGACAGATCCCGAAGAAGGTCAGAGCATACAATGGCTGAAACATCATGAATATGTCAATAAAAATATGGACAACAGTCTGAACAATGTAAATAGTTACAATACCTCATCTCAGGAATATAGACTGATCCTGAAGAAGGCCAGAGTGTACAATGGCCAAAATGTTGTGAATATGGCAATAAAGATATGGACAACAGTATGAACAATGTAAATAGTTACAATACCTCATCTCAGGAATATAGACTGATCCTGAAGAAGGCCAAAGTGTACAATAGCCAAAATATTGTGAATATGGCAATAAAGATAAGGACAACATTCTGAACAATGTAAATAGTATAAACTGCATAAACTTGTTAATCAAGCATATTTGATCACTAATTTTTTCCGATTTTGTCTGTTTCTAGATTTTAAAGTTTATTCCATAATTGAAGAAGCTAATCTTTTAATCTTTATTAATGGGTTTGCTCTCTCTCTCTCTCTCTTTTCCGTCAGCATATTTTGAACATGTGGACATTTATTTATTTATTGAATTTGATAAAACAGACATTCTTTCCTCTTCTAAATTTGAAAACTGTCTAACATGAAAAAGATTTGCACCTTCAAAACTTAAAAAAACAAGAAAAACTCTATTCATCATTTTTTTCTCATGACTGATTGTCATTTTGAGATTGCAGAAAATTTAAATAAATTTTCTTTCTATGAAAATTATTGAAAGTCACCACAAAGCAATTTTTTAATAGCATTTCAAAAGGATAGTTATTCTCTTGACATGACTATTGTAAAGGATGTCACAAGAAATACATAGGTGAAACATCCAGAAATTTAAATAAAAGATTATCTGAACACAAAAAGTAGTATTTTTTTAAACAACACTCAGTGAATTCAGCATTCATTGTAATGTCTGACCATAATTTTAATCTAAAGAATGCAGTTTTAATTAAAAGAGAGTCATTTCTTATGGAAAAATATGTAGAAAGTGTATTACTTTCTGAGTCTTCTACAATGAATTTACATTCAGATATCATAGAGCAGGTCACCTTTCTTAACAAATAGCTTATAATACTTTTGTGACAAGAGAAAGTGTAAATCATAGAGTGAGGGAAAATAGTTTGCAACTGAAGAATGTTATTTGAAAAAAAAAAAAAAAAAAGGAGGAAAGATTTATAAATTTAAAATTTCTTTATTTGACTTATTTCTATTAAAAAGGTTAATGGCTAAAAACTCCACATTGCTTATAGCTACACAACTCTTTTTTTAGTAATTCCTAATTTAATCCTATCAGCCTTTCTGAGATTTCAATTGTAAAATTCCTGGACTTTTGACCAAATTCTTGAAAATTCTGAATATCTGGTGTTAGTGTAATTGGTATATCTTAAAAATTGTTTCAAATTGGTTTTTAGATGAAGATAAATTGATTCCTCTTTGAAGAGACCAAATTTATCCTCCTTGCTGTTACTAGTTCTGTGAAATAGTGTTAATGATGTGTATTGAAATATAGTGCTACCTAATTGATAAAGGTTGATAAACCATAAAAAACAAATCAATCAATTCTTAAAATTGAGTTACTGCTGAACTGAATTCATGTGTAGCGTGTCTTGGGCAAGTAGACCTGACAGTGCCCAGTCCTCTCTAGATTAAACTGCAGTCAATGTCCTCAAACTTGAAGGCTCACCTTGGTCACAGATACATAGCCATTGATTCCATCAAGGGAATCTTCCACCCCTGCTGTTAACTTCTTTTCTTTGTATTTTTGCCTTGATTTTGTTGTTACTATTGGTAGTTTTACTAAGTCAAAGTTTTAGAATTTTCAATGCAATCAATCTGTTTGGCTTAAAACGTATTTTTTTCTTTAAATGACAACAAGAATCCATTTTGAAAAATTTAATAATCTTCACTTGTTATCTTCTGTCTTTTTAATTCCTGTTCTTTTATTATTCTTGTTTGTTAATAATGTTTTTCTATTGTTAAATCCCTGGACTCTTGGTTGAATTTTTGAAAAATTTGAATAGGTGATGTGAGTGCAATTGGTATATCTTAAGCATTGTTTCAAATTGGATTTATATGAAGATAAATTGGTTTCTCTTTCAAACAACACCAAATTTAGCTTCTTGGTATGACTGGTTATGAGATATGGTTTTGGAAATCTTTTACAAAATTGTAGATTTCTAGCCCCTCTAGTTGATCATGGGATGAGTGTTAATACTGTATATTGAAATAGACTGCTACCCAAATGCGGGTACATTCAGGCCCTCCTGGAATGAACCTTGCAGAGACTTGGGCGGGGGGTTCGGATCTTAAAAGGCTAGATATCACTGATAAAAATAGAGATTGTATTTTGTAGTAGTCACTTACTATCAACATCCTTAGCAGTTTGATGTATTTAGTATGCATTAAAAAAATCAATTTAATTAAAAAACAAACATGCAGTCCAAGAGATTTGGCTAATCCTATCAGACTTTAAGAGATTTCAATTGTTAAATGCCCGGAGTCCTGACCGAATTTTTGAAGATTCTGAATATCTGATGTTCGTGCAAAGTTTTATATGAGAATAAATTGATTGCTCTTTGAATTGTGACCAAATCTAGCTTCCGTGGCATTACAGGTTATGAGGTATTGTCTTGGAAATCTTTTACAAAGTTGTAAATTTCCTCTCCCGCTAGTTGAGCATCTGATAGGTGTTAATGCTGTACATTATTTACATTATTCGGACTATTATCCTTATCTTTGTTGCCATATTTATTACATTTCGGCTGTTGTACACTTCAGCCTTATTCAGATGGTTGGAATATCGAACTGAACCCTTTATTTCATTCAATGGGGTAGACTGTTCTAGTTCCACGTGCCATGTCTAATGGATGTCAGTTATCTCCTGTTAATTCACCTCTCCAAGTTCTCCACTGCCTTAGCTGGGTATTGAACTCACACTCTTTAGGTCCTGTCACTGGATCTAACTAATGCCTTTATCCACTGTGTCATGTGTCCTGAAGAAGGCCGGAGCGTCCAATGGTCAAAATGTTGTAATAAATATGGCAACAAAGATGAGAACAATAGTCCGAATAATGTAAAAAATGTACATAATACCTCATCTCAGAAATATAGACAGATACTTTTAATGCTGTGTATCAAAATACAATGCTACCAATTGAAGCAAATTCAGGCACTTCTGGCCTTTGAGGGTTATATAACACTAATAAAAATATAGATTGTATTGTATCAGTGTCAGTGTGTCTGTAATAGATTGATATATTTAGTATGTATATAAAAAAAAAAGATTCAATTTCCTTTGAAAAAAATTCTATCCAAGGGATTTCTTAAAAACCTTATCAGCTCTTAAGAGATTTCAGTCATTAAATTCCTGGAGTTCTGACCGAATTGTTGAAAAAATTTGAATATGTGACATTAGTGCAATTAAACTGATATAATTATACAAACTACTGCTTTGTGGAACCAACTCCCGAGAGGATGCTTCACCAATAGCTACAATCTTAACCTGTTCAAGTCTAAAGTCAACTGTTATCTTCCCTACATATCCACATAAACTGTATCTCTTACTTTGTAACCCTCTACCTTCTACCTTGAGTAGTTCTTGAGCCTTGTACAGGGCAAAAAAATCAAAAGCTGTTAAAAATCAAGAATAACAAGTTGATCTTATATGAAAGTAAATTAATTTCTCTTTTAACCAATACTAAATTTAGCCTCCTTGTTATTATTGGTTATGAGATATTGTTTTGGGCATCTACAACTTTTACAAAGTTTTCCAATACCAGTGACTCTAGCTGATCATATGATGAGTGTTAAATGTGGTTTATTGAAGTGCAGGTCTCCCCAGTTGCAATTTAGCCTCCATAGTGTTACAGGTTATAAAATATGATTTTGAAAATTTGCAACTATTGTCCTATTAGCCATCTCTTTTTGGGAAAATCCTAGAGGCCCTAATCAAAGCTGAATTGGCTCATCATCTCTCATTACAGAGCCTTTTCTCAGACAAGCAATATAATTTTCATTTTTCCAGTCCAACTGCTGATGTATTAATGATAATTGCAAAAAGAGACTATCATGTTCTTTATAAAAACGGTGAAGCCTGGACTGTAGCATTGGACATCTCAAAGGCCTTTGACAGGATCTAGCATTCAGGTATTCTCCACAAGCTGAAAAGTTACAGTATCTCTCAACACATTTTTGAGCTGATCCAGTCCTTCCTATCTAATCGTGAAATGAAAGTTGTCTTGAATAGCCACTTATCTATATTCATTCGTACTAACATGGATGTCCCACAGGACTCCATCCTTAGTCCTACACTGTTTTTAATCTTCATTAACCTTCCTGATGACATCAGCTCTCAGCTTGGCATCTACACTGATGAAACTACCATTTACTCCTTCTTTGTTAGTAAGGCAGATCAGTCTGACAAGGTCAAAATGGCGGCTAATGTCCAAAATGACCTCAAAACAGTCATTAACTGGGGCAAAAGATGGCTTGTTAATTTTAACACCTTCAAAACTAAACTTCTCTCTAGTAGTCATCTGAGAGACCCCACTCTGCTTTCCATCAGCATGGCTGATGCTATCCTCCAGGAAAGTGACTGGTTGCATCTTCTCAGGCTAATATTTTCAGCTGACATGAAGTGGAAAGACTATATTGAATCCATTGCTAGGTCAGCTGCTAAGAAAGTTGGTTCACTGTGCCAGGTGAGACAATTTTTCTCTCTGGAATCAATCTTGCATATCTACATCTACCATTCGTTCATTCTTAGAATATTGCTGCCATATATGGTCCAGTGTCCCTCCTATTTACCTAAATCTCCTTCATCCAAAGAAGAATCAGCAATATTATTGGTCCTGATTAGATGGCTTGTTTTCTGTTACTTGCTCACTGCCATAAGGTTACTTCTCAGTGTCATTTTTAAAAATACTTTTAAATACTTTCATGGTAATTGTTCAAATGAGCTCTTCACTATGGTATCTAGATTGTATGAATTTAAGTGCAATACTAGACTGGTGGTGAGCTCTCATTAATTTACAGTTGAGCTGGCTAGAGATAGTCATAACTTCTATGTTAACAGTTTCTTTTCTCACACTTCTTGTTTGTAGAACTCTGTCCTGAGCCTAACATTAATCTGCAAAAATTTAAATGCAATGTCAATCACTATCTACTGTCCTCCTGATTACTCTTTTCTCTTCACATTTATTACTAATGTTTCTGTTCATAATTCCTCCACTTTAACCCTTTGCATCTTAGAGGCTATACTGCCTTGCTTGGGGTGATACCAATTTAAAAAAAAAAGTTGTAAGTTTTCAAAAAACTGAATTTCTAGTGCCTTTAGCTGATCGTGTGATGAATATTAACTGTGTATTGTGCAGATGTAGTCAAACACTTCTGGGCTTGCAGTCACATCACGTTGAAACACTGGTTTCTGTATGATCACTGAAGTTAAGCAATGTCGAGCCTGGTCAGTACCTAGATGGATGACTGACTGGGAATACCAGGTGCTGGTGTTGTAATCTATAATGGTTTGCAATTGTTAACTGGAGAAATGAGTTCCAAATCCAGTTGACTTCATTATATTCATTTATATGCATTCCTACCTTAGGAAAGGTAGGAATCCACCATTTCTGCTCCCAGTTATGGGTTAATTAGTAATATTTGTGTCATTAAACCATTATTATCTTCAAAAAAAATTTGTGTACAAAATATTTAGATTTCAGCATTAAATAACCCATAGAGGTGTTGATATGCATCCAAACAAAAGCAACCAACCAACAAACATAAACACATTAGTATCTCCAAAAAAAACGTAAAAAGTTTCTTACAATCCAAAAATATTTTCTGGCTTTAAATAACCTGCAAAGGGTTGATAATCTGTAAAAAACAGATCATCAGATGCTTATTGACTGCAAATATGTGAAAGCATGTGCCTTTGCACTCTTTTGTTTCTTAAAGGGTTAACACTGTGTTTTGATTACAAATTATATATCAGTCCAGTTGAGTCAGGCCAGAATCCTTGTCCCCCAATCATTGGTGTATTATTGGATTCATTATAAGATATACAGTGGAACCTCGGTTTGCAAATTAAATTCGTTCCTGAAGGCTGTTCATAACCTGAAATGTTCATAAACAGAAACTATTTTTCCAATCGGAACCAATGTTGAGAAAAAGTCGTAGTACAATAAAATTGGAAAAGAAAAGCACAACACAACACACAAACGTATAAAACACAGCAGTTGACTCAGAAATTATTCTGTTCAGGTTAATTCAATTTGGCAATGTTGTTTAAGAACTGAGGCATCTTCATCTCAAATTTTCTGTTCGAAAACCAATTTGTTCAACATGTGAGATATTCATGAACCGAAGTTGCTTTGTACTACAATTCTTTTAAGTGTTTGGTTGAAGTATAAAAACTGACAACGACAGCTTCCAGTTTCCAAAGAAGAATTCTATTTTTTTTTCAACCAGATGATCTCTTCAAAGATGAAGAGGAGACTTGATGCAATAGAAATGTGTTTCTACAGAAGGATGCTGAGGATAGCGTGGACTGAACATGTGAGTAATGGCAAAGTTTTAGAGGAAATAGAAACAAAAAAGAAACTAATACTTAACATCAGGAATAGACAGTTGAGGTTTCTAGGGTATAAAATGAGGAAGGAGGGCTTGGAAAATCTGATACTCACAGGACAGATAGAGGGCAAGAAAAACAGAGGAAAACAATGCATAACATACTTAATGAGCTTGAGTAAATGGATGGTGGAACAGAGAAATAACAAAATGAGTTTATTAAGTGCTACAGGAAGTTGTGGAGAGCCATGATCACCTACATCCTGAGGAGACATGGTACTTAAAGATGAAGAAGAATATTTCCATGAAAAATGTCTTCTGAATAGCAAATGCTACCTTTGGCAATACTTTGAAATAATAACTGCAGATTCATTCTGTTTTCTTTGTTTGAATTCTTGCCTTTGTAGAAATTTCCTTTTCTGTAGAACATTATTGGAATCTTGCATTAAGATTTTATATTAAAAATTTTTCTTTTTTTGTTGTACTATTATTTAGCCTCCATTTCTATTTGGTTCTGAGAAGCCTTTTAGTTTTTGGTTAGATCAGCAGATCTCTGAAAGAATTGTTGCATTTGCAGCAGAGATTCATCACCACTGCATGTCACTCTCCCCGAAAACAGAAGCACTTGACTTGAAACACAATAGGCAATAAGGTGAGCTCTTAAACAAGAAGAGGGTCTGGGATTGTAATGGCGTAAGCTGGATATGCCATGGAGTGCGACAGGAAAAAAAAAATGGAGGAAGCTGAATTGAACAGAAAATTCTTTTTATCTTTGCAATAAGCCCACACATGAAATTAAAGCTATCTGTTGTTCTTGGCAGTTCTTGGGTGAAAATAAGGCTTGATTGCTGTGGTCAAGACAAATGTGACAGTGTTCTTCAAAATTGTTCTGTCTATTGTTACATAACAGAAAAGTTCATTGAGTGCACATGTTTATATAGGTTTGTGTCTTTTTTTTTTTCTACCAATGTTGGTGCCACCTTTCTTTTATGAGAACTACCGGGTGTAACGTCAACATTGTCCAAATCATTTAACAGCATGTGATAATTGCCCATCCAACAAAATGTTTAATATCTGAAAAACCACTAAACTAATTGAGTTTCTTTTTTCCAGGTTTTCAAATAAGACATTTAGCCATCTTGACACCATTTGTTATAAGAATCACTGAAATACCCTTTGAGTTAAAATCATTTTGTGTCGGTACCACTGTTTCTTAACTGAGCAATGGTGAGAGGAAAAAGAACACTCCCACCTTCAGTAGTGGTATCAACATTCATATTCTGGCTTCCATCTTCAAAGTCCATTCAAGAACCATCAAGAGAATTTTGAATATTTTAAAAAAATAGGGAACAATAGAGAGAAAAACTGGATCAGAAGGTCACAACTGGAAGACGGATCATCATTTCACCTTAGAGCTAAAGAGATCAATTAGAAAAAATCCAACTCAATCGATAAGACGTTTAGCATGAGAGAGGAATTTCAGCTATGACAGTCCAAAGAGCAGTCGAAAAAAATTTGAAAATGAAATCGTATATGAAACCTGTGGGACACCATGATAGAAAGTTAGAAAGAAGATAATCTTGAATAAGTTGGAAAATGATCCTGGAATAAGATATATATATATATATATATATATTTGAACTTTATTTCAATCCTTTATGAGCTTCCAATCCTTAACTATGATTAATTAATAATGAACGTCATTTTCATTTATGATCGCTTTCATTGCGATTCTTTTGTTAAGCTTGGAGAGTAATTATACATTCTTATTGCTCAAAGTAGAGCCCAATAGTGTTATAACAACCTCAAAGAACTCCAGTAAGATATCTTTAATCATTTTTAAGATAAAACGGTTCAAAGATTAATCTAACAAATGGACAATTTTGCTGTTACACTTGGTAAGTCTTATAAAGATGTCATTTCCAAAAAGTTATTTTAAACATAGTGGATTTTTTTATATGCAGTAGACTTTTTCCCTGTTTCATTTATGTTCAACAGCTCTTCCTAATTTTTTCTTGTCTAGCGCCCCTTTTCATATATTTGCACAGCCTGGTGCTTCCCATGTTAAAATTGCACTGGTAGATGGAGCAGAATTAAGACAACAGCTAATATCATGTGTTTCTGTTTTGTTGCATTATATCAGTGCTAATCATCAAAAGTAATTTGTGGCAGAAGCAACCAAGGTACAGTCACCAGAGCATATGTTACCCCCCCATTGTATGGGTAAAATAGGAGAGAATAGGTATTGGTTAAAAATTAGGAAGAAAAGAAATTTCCTAACTAAAAGACAACTGCACAGGTTGTTGAAAATATATCTTATTTCTGAAATAGCTGACAGTCACAAATCACACAAAAATGGAGGATGTGGTGGTATGTTTTCATTGGCCTGTGAATTGACAAATCAGCATTTAGCAAGCAGGCAAGGTTTCCTGATAAAAAAGGAGTTTCTCTCTCCTGAATTCTTCAGTGAATATTTTCACCTTGGAGAAATGTGAGTCTACAAATGCTGGAATTGGGGAGTTTCTCTCAGTCATTTCACCTTTTCCATCACTGACAAGTAGTCAGCAAAATTCCCCTTGTGGGACAATAAAAATAGCCAATATAGTCTATATCTGTTGTGCTATTTAATACTACGAAAAACTTTCTCCAAGTGAAAAGATGGATGATTTGATTTTCAGTAAGAGACAGAGACAGTGTGATTTGGGGGGTATTGACCTGGAGACAGCTGTTCAGACTTATACAGCTACACAACTGATATGGCCCACTATTGATCAATGACTATTATTACGAAACACCAGTTCAAGTTACATAATCTTATGTGATGTCATGACAATATCAGACATAGAAGCTGATCAACTTTGGTTTGCAGATTATGGGGCTCAACCCACCTATTACAATTGCATCTAATTGTTTAAAATAAATCTGAATATCAAAATATATAAACAAAAACAATAAATGCAAAACTTCAATGAAAGTTTAAAGGGTTAAATCAGCTAATTGTCCTTTTAAAATTATACTATCCTCTCTCCTAAATTCCTTGAAAACTTAATGTCCTTTCAAGAGTTCATTAGCCTTTAATAATGATCATAATAATAATAATATTTTGTAAATATTCAAAAATTGATCAATTTAAACATTCACAAAGTTATTAAAATATGAATCATCAGATGATTATTAAGTCACAATTTTCATCCCTTCACTTAAATTTGTGGGTGGAAGAAATTCTCCTCAGAGGAATCTTCCATCCTTGCTGTTAACTTATTTATTTTCTTTCTATTTTTGCTTTGAATTTGTTGTTACTGTTGGTAGTTTTACTAAAAGTCAAAGTTTTAAAATTTACAATACAATCTGGCTTGAACTAATTTTTTTTTTACTTTTTCCTTTAACAACAAGAATCAATTTTCAAAAAATTCCATCATCTTCAATCTTTATCTTCTGTCTTCTTAATTCCTGTTCTTTTATTATTCTTGTTCTTTAATAATGTTTTTCTTTTTTCTTATATTCTTTAACACTCAGTAACCCACTGCATCTTAACGATTTTATTGCCTTACTTGAAGTGAAATGATAAAAAAAGAATCTTTAACTTGATAGAAAAATTAGGAAATACACAAAATTTTATTTTGTATTTACTAATTTTTCCGTACTAAATTAAGTTTCAAAGTGGAGATATTTATATTTAGCATTTAAAAAAAAAATTCTGTTAAATTTCAAATCTTGCATCGTATGAAAAAAATACAATTTTGCATTTTTAAACCAGTTTCACTTAATCATCATAGATCTAAAAATGGAAACACTTGCTAACCTGCTCGTTTTTGAGGTTGCACATTGTAAGTGCGTATTTCCTTTATACTAAACAAAATGCATACAGCATCCTTAAGTGATGGAATGAGAACTTTCAACCAGGCCTCAATCTGCATCTGACAGACATTTTGGAATCTCACCTTCTGCTATTCCTTATTCACTTCCCTCTTTCTTTCCTTTAGTTTTCCTCCCTCTGGCTTTATCCCTCATATTTTACTTTCTTCATTTCACCTTCTATTATTCTTTATTCATTTCCCCCCTCTTTCTTTCCTTTACATTTTCTTTCCTCCCTCTGGCTTTATCCCTTATATTTCACTTTCTTTATTTCACCTCCTACTATTCCTTATTCATTTTCCTCTTTCTTTTTTTTCCTTTTCTTTTCCTCCCACTGGCTTTCTCCATCATATTTCTCTTTCTTCATTTCCTTACTCCTCTCTTCCTTTCCTTCCACTTCTCCTTTCCTCTGCTGTCAGTTGTCTGAATGACTGAATGATTGATTATGTACAACGAGGATCCTTTCTCTTAACAACTTTGGGGAAAGGGAAAAATTTTCAAAGATGTCTGATTTGTTTGAAGGAGAAATGCAGCAGCCTTAATGTACAATGTTAAATGAACTGAGCTGCATTTTCATTTCAATCGATAACTTCATTTTCAATATGGCTCCCAATGGTTTCAATACAGCCTCAGAAAAAAAAAATTCCTTCTTCCTCTCCTAATTCTACCGAGTATTCAATACACTCTTATTTTCTCCCTTTTACTCTTTCTCACAGAAGATGCTTTTCTCTTTTAAACCATCGTCCTATTTATATGATCTGGAGCATCAGTTTAGGAATAGCAATCAAGTGTCTTCATATTTTCAATATGAAGAAATTTCTTTTCATTCACATCAAAATATCATGATAGACCTTTGTTGCTGTGATCATTTTTAGGCTTTTTCTTGAAAGACTTGAATTTTGATATTTGTTAAAAGTTATAATAACTCAAGAATAAGAATTATAATTCTGAGAAAAATTTCATTGAAATGATTTGACCCAGAGATATTAAAATAACCATTGTGATATTGAAGGTCTTGTTAATGGCCTAAACTCTCATGCTAGCTTATTTCCTGAACAGAAGATGGAAAACCTGAGTCATGCCACTTAGAATTTGTGAAGTTGATGAGCAATACCACTGAAATTATATGAAAAAAACCATTTAGCTTTAGCCAATTTTTTCCAAAGTCAGATAATCATTTGCAAATAGTTGAATTATACTTGTATTTTTTTTTTTTTTTGTAAACTGATAATAATTTTGTCAGATTTTGTGTGAAGTCCAAATTACAAACAAACCAGCTCTTGTTATTTTTAATTCTGCATGTCAGTGACACTTGCCAAAAAGAAGGAGGAACAAAGATGGCGCCACCAAGTAGTGAATGTGATAAAACATTTCAAGATGGCTGCTCTTGATATATAATTGGAAGTAAACAGCCTGAGGGCCTCTTGTTTGTGCTTTTTCAATCAGTGAAAATTTTATTTTTATGCTTCTTCATTTACTATGTGTTTTGTTGGTAGGATTTTTTTTTTTTGGTTGAACCAACTTCATTACAAATTATTTTATTGATTTATTAAAGATGATGCCTGATTTAAAATTGATCCCCATGTCCAACAACTTCAGTGCAAACATGTGGAGTGAGTAGCCATGGTCAAATGCAAAATAGGTAACAGAACTGTTCAGCAAACAGAATTGAAAAAGTTTGCAATAATAAGAAAAAGAAAAGAACAGGGCAAAAAATAACATAAAACAGGAAAACAATATATGTAAGGCAAATTAAATGCAATAAACTAAAGCAACAATAATATGGCAGAAAGTTCCCAAACTAAGGATTGGTGTTGACACACAAGAGTGAATTCAGATAAACGAACATTGTGTTCTGACTTCAAGTTAAGTGTGCTACTAGGGTGGCATCTTGGTCCCACCCTTTTACTATCAAAACAGTTAAAAGGCCTCTTCTCCTCCAACAATTTTTTCTCTTGCACTTCCCAACAGTGGAACTCCCTTCCTCTTACTTGCTTCCCTGATAACTATAATCTTCAAAAATTTAAATGTAATATCAATCAACATCTGATGACTTGATCTTGATCCCTGTTCTTCTCTTCATCCTTTCCTCAAACACCCCCTCTTAACTCTTACATTCACTCTCTGTAATCCCTTGCATGCTCGTGACACTCCCACCTTGCTTAGGGTGAAATGCTTTAAAAAAAAAAGAAGACTGACAGGGACCCAGTCATATAAAGCCAAGAACTAGCCTATTCTATTGACTAGGAAGAAATCCTTTTTCTGTGATTCTGCCTATAAAATGGGGAGGGGGAAGTACTCTATTTACATTCTTCGGACTATTGTCCTCATCTTTGTTACCATATTTATCACAACATTTCGACTGTTATCTGCTCCAGCCTTCTTCAGGTGTTTGGAATTTCAAACTGAACTGTTTATTTTGCTCACTGGGCTAGAAATATGAAATATTGAATTAAACTTTATATATATATATATATATATATATATATATATATATATATATATATATATATATATATATATATATATATTTTATTCCAGGATTATTTTCTAACTTATCCAAGATGATCTTTGATCTCTCTAACTTTCTAACCTGGAGTAACATGGTGCCTCTCAGGTTTCATGTATGATTTCATTTTCAAGTTTTTTTCACTGCTCTTTGGACTGTCATAACTGAAATTCCTAAACGATTTATGAATTGAGTTGGATCTTTTCTAACTGAACTCTTTAGCTCTAAGTTGAAATGATGATCCCTCTTCCTGTTTTGACCTCCTTGTCCAGTTTTTTCTCTCTACTGTTCCCTCTTTTTTAAACATTCACTGTTCTCTTTGAAGATTGAAGCAAGAGTATGAATGTTGGTACCATTACTGAAGGCCTGAATGATCTTTTTACTCTCACCATTGCTCAGTTGAGAAGACATAGTGGTACTGACACAAAATGATTTTAACTTGTTCTCTCTCTAGCTGAATAACTCAAAGGTTTTTACAGTGATTCTTATAACAAATGGTGTCAAGATAGCTAAAGGTCTTATCTGAAAACCTGCAAAAAAGAAATTCAATTAGTTTAGTGTTTTTTTAGATATTAAACATTTTGTACGATGGATAATTATGCTGTAACATGATTTGGACAATTTTGCTGTTACATTTGGTATATAAAATGAATAAATTTAAAAAAAAAAATCTCTTTCTTTTGGTGCAACCTCATTCCCAATAAGCATAGACTATTTTGAACTTCCAGCTTTCCAAAGAACATCAGGTTGTTGACAAAGGAATTTTGCCTACTATCCAGATGACACATTGGTTCTTGACAATGACTGAGATGGTCAAAAATAGTTGAACAAAACAATAACACAATATTCCAACAGTTTATCCACAATTTCGATATGACATGTACTGAGATATTTTTTTGCTATTTGAGCATTTGTTCAGAATTTAGGCAGTGAGATGTCATTAAGGTTAGGGCTCCTAGTTCTAGATTCCCGCTTATCCCATGGGACAATAGACTAGCCAATTAAAGCATTAGTTTGTGAATTTAGTGGTATATAGTAAGTGTGATTACCTGGGCCAGGTAGTGCAGACCTAGGTTTAGTGGAAACAGAGTGAGCAGTGAGAGAGGAGTACTCAATAAGAACAAAACAAGATATCTCTAGACATGGTCAGTGGAATGAGAACAATCTACCCCCCACTATAGATTAAATAAAGAGTTCAGTTTGAAAATTCCCTGGAAGTTACCCAGATTGACAAGCTGAAAGGTGCAATGACTGAAATGTTGTAATAATAGCAAAGATAAGGACAATAGTCCATGTGTAAATAATGTCATGATCACAGATCCCGGGACCCCTTAGGGTCATAGGCGCATCACATATACTGAAGCCACAGTAGCAGTGGTGTTTCTTGGACAAGACAGTCTGATGGAGCCCAACCCTTTCCAGACTGGTTTGAATTCAGTGTTTTTCCTTCTTCTAGACTGAATACCAACCAAGGCTATAGGGCCCAATCTGTCCTGCTATTTATCCATAGCTGGGGGTGGGAGTAATGGATTCATATCATTCCCAAGGGTATCAGTGAATAATTAGATATAATGAACTTGACTGAAATTCTCTGATTCTTCAATCTGAGACATTAGCCATTACTCCAATGTTCATGTAACTCAGGGATGTCCAAACTTTTTCAAAGAGTGCTAGATTTGATGAGGTGAATATGTGTGAGGCAAGGGCCAACCAATCTGCTTGGCATTCTTTGAACCATTAAAATTAAATGCAAATGAACTATCTTATGAAAATTTTATTGCAAATGGCATATTTTCATTTCTTCACATGGATAAGAAATAAATTTAAACCAGTTTTACCAAAATCACTCAGCCTGTCATATCTGAAGCCTATATAAGATGAAGTAAAATATGTCTGAGAAAAAAGAACTTCCAGGAAGCTATAACTCAGGTTAATCTTAAACATTACATATTATTTGTAACTGATGTTTTCTGTCAACTTTTAAGTTAAAAACATATGAGCAGGAACATAACACCAACATTCATCTTATTAAGAAGTCGAAAACATAAAGTGATGCAAGTCCAAATGTCCAAATAGATTTATAACTGATTTCTGACTAACATAAAACAAATTTAATTCACTAATATTTTAGAATTTATTCATATGACCAAAAAAAATTACTTGCCTGTACTAATGTGAAGGGTGATACTGAGATCTGGACTGCTGTACATAGGCCAGGCCTGTTTCAAAGGCAGTGATTTTAGAAATTGTCTGGAAAAGGCTAGATCAGGGTCACATGCATTTCTTAGGTGTGTACTTTACATACTCTGATTGTCAATACAGGCAGGACGTAAGTGATACATTCATTGACAGAGAATGGGGGCCATATAAAATTTGACTGCGGCCTGCAATAGGCCGCCTGAGCCAGACTTTGGACATGCCTGATATAAATAATGATAAAAGATACATTGTGCCCAGCATTTGTCATTGATTTCTCTCTAGCCTTTAACCTGTTTATAACAATGTGGCTGTGATCAGTTGCATCTGTGGCTGAGTTTTTGACAGCGTTTTGCAGATTGTCAATTCTTGACAAACGGAGTCTCTGACTTTGACTTGTGAAGCAAACTTCTTTGTTCCTTGTTATGAATGGATTCTATGAACGTTACCCAGGTGCTGACCCGAGCCAGGGTAATATCAACATTTAGCACTCAATGTTATTCATGAGTATTTTTTCTCTTTCACTGCATTTTTCTGCTTTTTCAAAATCTTCTCAACTACTAAATTTCATTGTCAATTTCTGTTGTCATCGCAATGCAATCAAAAAATTAGAACACAGCCACCTGTAGTGGCAGCACAAAATCTTAAGCCTAAGGACAAAGTCACCTACAAAGTACTTGATGTTAAATAAAAAAAGGTCACCCATTACAAGGCTAAAGAGCCACTCGAGGTAGAGGGTTAAATTTCTAAGAGGCACAGTTTATGGGGATATATGAGGGCAATAATGGTTAACCTTAGGCTTGAACAGGTTAAAAATGTAGTGATTGAGAAAGCATCCTCTTGGGAGCTGGTTCTACAGAACAGGTACACGGTTAAGAGTAAGGGGCACAATTTATGCAGATATGTGAGGAAGATAACAGTTAACCCTAGACTTGAACAGATTAAGATTGTAGTGATCGGGAAAGTATCCTCTTAGGAGTCGGTTCCACAGAGCAGGTAGAGGGTTATACCGTTTATGCTGATATGTGGGGAAGATAACGGTTAACCATAGACATGAACAGGTTAAGATTGTAGTGATCAGGGAATTTTTTCAGTTCTTTTTTTTAATTTTAATTATATTAAATTATAATATATAAATCTTTTAAAGTTCTACATTAATTTCATCCAGTTAGTGTTATTAAATGAAAACTATATTTACTAATCAAAAATTGAAAAGCTTAACACAAATCATTTTGCACCAAGATTTTTAAGATAATTTTTTATTTTTTTTATGTATATAAAATGTTATATAATGTGCACTTCCTTGAAAGTATGGTTGGCCATACATGACATTATCAGAAAATAAGAGCAGTGACTATAGTAAATTTAAAGTCAACATTCCTAAAATTAGATTATGAAGAATAATTTCCAACATTTTTAAGGTTACTGAGTACCTAAAAATTATATAAAAAAGAGGCTCACCCATTATTTTCCTAAATTATGTCTTAACAGATAAAGTCTTCGTAGTACAAAATTTAAATCTATCAACATCTTTCTCAGCACTAATTACATAATTGACGAGCAATGACAAGTATGTAATCACTGCTACTGTTTGTTTTAAAATCCATTTCTCTGTTATTTTAAACTTAAAGTAGATAATATTTTTTAAATCAGGTTAATTATACTTTCAATTAGCTAATACTTCTCTGAAACTATTTGAGGAATAGATTTTATTTTTGGAAGAATTTTAAAACTGAGAATTAACTTTTGCTTACAAATGTCTCAAAATGGCTTTTAATGATTTTACTGAGAGCAACCAAAAAATCAATTCCAATCAATATAATTTCTATTTGAAATAGACCAGAGTATTTTGTGTACAAAATACACAAAAATGACTCAAATATTCTGTGAGCTGGTATTAGTACTGAATTGTTTTTTTTTTTGTTTTTTGTGATATCACTAAAATTCATTGCATTTTTGTACAATTCTTTGACGGGGTTCCACATCCTCTTGGGAATTGGTTTGACAAAGCAGCAATTCATGGGTATAATTCAAAAACTGTCTACATGGTCTTGTGGGTGCTGATTCATTCTCCACCATATACCATTGTAAAAAAAAAAAAAGAATTTGGTACAAGGTCATAAGCATGAAATTAGTTAGGATTGAACTCATGCGACTATTAGGAACTGATTGCTGGAGCATATTCTTGTTAACAATTATTCCAAGATTTACTCTGTTGTTTGTTGAAACAGGAAGTACATTCATGTGTGTATGCAAGAAGAAAAAAATTAAAGCCTTTGTTGAGGCAAATACGATATATGCTGCATTTTACCAAATAACCTGATGCAATTCCTTTTTTTATTAAACAAAGAACAAAGTCTTTTTCCTTTTTTTTTTTTTACGTTGTCTTATAATCAAAATATATATTTTTTAGCAATGAAAAAAAAAAACAAGCAAATACTGGAAATCGTATATAGGTAGTTGTCTTACTTTTTCTATACAAAATGGTTTATAGAAATAAAAAAATTATCTAACATAGATTTAAAAGTAATGAGTTAAAGGGATCTTTACAGTAGAAGGAGTTTCGTTTATGATAATTGTTTTTCTTTTTTTTCTTTTACAATGATGTTCATCCTGTACAAAACCCAAGAGCCACTCAATGTAGAGGGTTACAGATTAAGAGGCATAGTTTATGGGGATATATAGGGAAGATAACTGTTAACCCTTAATTTGGACAGGTTAAGATTGTCGTGATTACGAAAAAAATTCTCTTTGGAATCAGTTCCACAGAGCAGCAGTTGATGAGAAGAAGCTGCTTGGGTGGAACTTACATCTCATCAATGGAATATGAATAAAATGAGGGTGGGTCACAACAATGTGCATGGTGTGGCAGGTCTTAGCCATGAAGTTTACAACTGGTGGTAATCAAGAATGTAGCTCGTCTGAGCACTTTCCATGAAAATAGAGGTAGAGCTTATGATGTTTCAGGTGTGAGAAATTGGATTGTAGGGTGGAAGCTAATTTGTCACCTAGAAAGACGTCAAGATGCTTTTAGACTTTATCAAGACTGGAATGTGAAGACTGGGCTGCTCCTTCTCGTATATGGCAACAGTATCTTCAGCCTCATCTGACTCTTGTAAAGGTAGAGGATAGCAGGAGGAGTTAGGTACTTATTGGAATGGTACAGGGAAGGAACCAACCATTTTATTAGCCTCTTTAGGGATTGATCTGGGTTTCTATGTTCTGTAAAATTTCTTACCAAAATGATCCCAAATCTTGGAAGTAATATTGTCTGGTAAAAATTTTAATAAACCTTTATCATTGATCATTTTTCCTGTTGTGATGTGATAGGGAACTTCAAGAAATATTGTCCGAGGTATATATCACCCCTTAATGAGCATAAATTAAAAGTATAAAATAAAGTATTGATTGTAAAAATTAAACTAAAAACCCAATATTATACGTTGTAAAAATTCAAATAAAAAGCTGATATTATTGGGTTAAAAAATTTTTAATATTATAAAAATAAATATAAAAACCCAATATTATGTTTCTGAAAAAATTCTGATATTTATTATGAATATTAAAATAAAAGCCAACATAAAAGGTTTCTAAAGACATTTTGATATTATGAATATTAAAATAAAACCCTATATAAAAGGTTTCTAAAAACATTTTGATATTATGAAAATTAAAATATAACCCATTTTTAAAAAAGTTTACTAAAAATATTCTCGTATTATAAAAATCAGAATCAAAGCTGATACTGTAGGTGTTGTAAAAAAGTAACCAGGTTCATGACAAAATTTGGTCTTCATTATAAGATTTCTAAATATATTTGGTGTTAAAGGTTTCTATCTAAAACTCATAAATGATCAACATCTCATTTTTGGGATGTTGGACATTAATAGATGAAATATTTTACCAGTTTCTAACTCTTATAGGATTCAAAAAGAATGTCTCAAGATTCTTTTATTATCCCCTTGCTTATAATGTTGGAATCTCTGCTTGGAATTGCTTTCCGCTTTGTTACCATGTTCCTTAGCCACAAGAATTCTGGAATAAAAGATGCTTTAGTTGTTTTTTTTATTCTGATCTTTTCATCCCTGAAAATTAACTTTCCGCCAGACAGCCAAGCCTTTACAGAATTCACGTCCTGCTGTTGAGTCAATAAACATTTCAGTTATGCATGGAATGTCTCCTCAAATCATTTGATGAAGCTTGACTTAAAATTGAATTTTCCTTTAATTGAAAATTATTTTCCTTTCTGATTTAACACAATAAGAAATGCAGTTTTCTTAAATTTCCCATCAAATACTATATTTTTTGTTTAATAAATTTTTGTTATATAAGCATTTTTTAAAGTAATTGCATTTTACCATAGATGATATAAAAGCAAGTGTAAGTTAAATTTATTTAAATATATATTTTTTTAATCAAATTCACCCCATGAAAGGCAGTAAAGCCACTAAGACACAAGGGGTTACTGAGTGTGAAAGAATTAGAAAACCGAAACATTATTAAAGAGCGAGAACAATAGAATAGTGATCAGGAGGACAGTAGATAATGATTGACATTGCATTTAAATTTTTAAAGGTCAAACTTGACTGGAAAGTACGGAGCTGGAAGAGATTTCCACAAGTGAGAAGTGTGAGAAAAGAAACTGTTAGCATAGAACTTATGGTTACATCTAGTAATTTCAAATGTAAATTGATGAGACCTTGTTGTTAATCTAGTAATGCACTTAGTCTTGGTATCATCGCGAAGAACTTGTCCGAACAACTACCATGAAAGTATTTACAGTAAAAGGTACAGTCAAGTTACATTATGGCTGTGGGAAAGTGACTGAAACTGAGATGCCAGGTCAGGATTAATAATATTGCTGATTCTTTTATTAAAAATATAATCCTCTTCATTTTCAGCAGACTGCAGCCCAACAAAAACTCAAATTTTTGATTCCATGTTTAAAGAAATTTTTGGTTTTCCTACTGAATAATTTTGAAAGACTTTTCAAATTATTCTTTGTTTCAGTTTGGTTCCAATCACTCGGAATGAATGCTAAAAAATCTCCCCCTCTCCCACCTGTGGGATGAGGTTGAAATAATAGAGAGAATCATATGAAAGAAGATATGTTAGGCCACAAAGATCTCCTAAGCCGACCAAGCATAGAAATGAATACAATATGGGAAGTAGTAATAAAGAGTGCTAGAGAAAAGCAATGAATGATAACAAAAATTGCAATATAAGCTCTAGTAAAAAAATGCAATAATGACAGAAAAAATTGCAATATGAGCACTGGTAAAAAATATTTTGCTGAGACATTAGATTTTGTTCACAAGGACACATGGATAAAAACATTGGTTAGATCCAGGGACTAGACCCAAGAGTTGTGAGTTCAATACCAGGCCACAGCAGTGAACCAAAAACTTGGAAAGTTGAGTTAAATGGAAATAACTGAGACATCTGGGTTGAAAATAAAGGGTTCAGTTTGAAATTCTAATCATCTGAAGAAGGCCAGAACGTTATGAATATGCCAATGAAGATGAAGACTACAGACCGAATAATGTAAATAATGCAAGTAATCATAATACCTCATCTCAGAGATCCAATCACCTGAAAATGCCAGAGCGTACAATGGATGAAACGTGAATATGGCAATGAAGATGAAGATAATAGTCCAAATAATGTAAATAATGCAAGTAATCATAATACCTCATCTCAGAGATCCAATCATCTGAAAATGCCAGAGTGTACGAGTGAAATGTTGTAAATATGGCAATGAAGATGAGGATAACAGTCTGAATAATGTAAATAATGCAAGTAATCATAATACCTCATCTCAGAGATATAAATCTAGATACAAATCTAGTATTGCACATCTAGGTACCATTGAGGAAAGCTTATCAGAACAATTACCATGAAAGTATTTACAGAAAAGGTACATGGTAGCTACATTACAGTGGTGGAAAGGTCTAGACTAATAACATTACAGATTCTTCTTCCTATTTTATCAAGGATCTATAAATACATAGCAGAAACATCAAACCATATATGACAGCAATATTCTATGCATAGCTGAATGGTAGATTTATTATTTATGTCAAGAAAAATTACCTAACATGGCACAGTGAACCAACTTTCCAAGCAGTAAACCTAGCAATTAAGTCAATATTGAGTTTTATCGTTGCTTTGCTTTGCCTTATACACCATTTCTTCAAATGTTCTGCCACTCATGAAATACAGATGTGGGTCCCATACACACCAATGGAGGATGAAAGGATTTGAGTGAGTGAGCAGCAGTGCTACTGTTGTGGATTCCGAGATGAAATTCGGTCTCCAATGAATGACAAACGCAGGAATGAAATATAACAAATAAATGTATTTACACAATAATACAATTGGTAATACTGTTAGTAAATCCAGAAACGCGGTTAGTAGCAATAATAATAATATATATATATATATACAGTCTGGTAAATCCAGTCTCGAAGTAGGACTTCCTTAGAGTCTACGTGTTCGCAACTGTGACTTCTACAAGCGGTTACCTCACACTATTACTCAATCTCAGTCTCTGTCTACTCTGACTGACTCTGGGTATTTAACGGCAGCAGTTCAAGCACACACTGGTAGAGTCCACTTGTATGAAAAAGGGGTGGACCCCATAACAGCTACCTTTTTAGAATTCCTACAATAAGCAATGATGAATATGTTGCGGTTTTTTTTTTTGCATGAGTTTAAACTCTGAAATGCATTAGAAATGGTATCTTGTCAAATAGATGATGACGTGTTAATTCTAGATGGTTTCCTGCCATTCAAGTAATAATTCATAGTAGTAAAATACATACTTTTCAAACAGTCCTGGGTATGATGATAAACTTCATCTGGCAGCAAGGCCTCTGATCAGGAGATTTAGAGAAGTGTGGAACCACCTTTTAATTGCTGTTGTTCCCAGGTCCACCCTGATCTGAGGTAGAAGCACCTGTTTGGCTCCAAGCTATAGACAAATAGTGAACTCCCAAATAAAAACCTGTCCTGGGTATGATGATAAACTACGTCCAGCAGCAAGGCCTCTGATCAGGAGGTTTTGAGGAGCATGGAACCACCTCTTAATTGCTGGTGTTCCCAGGTTCACCCTGACCTGGGGTGGTAGCACCTGTTGGGGTCTCAGCTATGGGCAAATAGTTAATCCCAAAACTGAGGTAAAAAGCCTTATGAAAGTGTAAAAATAGGTTTTAATACCAGAAATACTTTGTAAAAAATTATTATGAGCAATGAATTTTTGAAAAAAAAAAACTATTACCAGCAATACATTTTTGAAGGAAAAAATTATTATCAGAAATAGATTTTTGACAAAACAAAATATTACCAGCAATAGGAATTTTGTCGGCATTGGGTAGCCCATTGAGGTTGATATACCATAAAACAAACCAAACCAAACCCAAACAAAGACAAAACAATATGAATGTATAAAAATACATTTTCATAATAAAATTACCAACAATACTTCCGCCCTGTTAACTGAGGCTTCAGAATACACTGACTGCATCTCTGCAGAAGGGTAAGATCCCCCTCCCCCAATGAGGCATCCTGGGTATGGCGATAAACTACATTCAACAGCAAGGTCTCTGATTAGGATGTTTTGAGGAGTGTGGAACCTCTTGATTGCTGGTGTTCCCAGGTGCACCCTGACCCGGCGTGGTAGCTCCTGTTAGGGTCTCAATTATGGGCAAATAGTTAACCCCCCAAACTGGAGTCAAAATACTATGAAAGTATAAAAATAGGTTGTAATACCAGCAATGAAAAAATTATTACCAGCTATACATTTTTGGGAAAAAAAATATTACCAACAATAAAAATCTTGTCAGTATTAAATAACCCAATAAGGTTGATATGCCGTAAAACAAACCAAACCAACAATACTTATTTATAATAAAATTACCAACAATACATTTTATCTGTAATTGAAGGCATACAAATGTGTTCGAAATATATTTAGTTGAATCTATAAAATTGCTTAAAAAATTTAGATTTCAGCATTAAATAACCCATAGAAGTGTTGATATGTCGCTAAACAAAATAAAAAAACAAACCTACTTTCCAAATGTCTTAATATTTTCTCATTTTTATCTCTACGTGACTTTGAAACAAATATTGTTCATGATGACCAATATATTTTAATTAAAATGGAAGTTTTGTTTTTGGAGAAATTGAAATAAATTTTAAAGAAGTGAAGATAAATTATTTTTCTGGTAATTTTAAGTCTTTTTTATTTTTCAAATAAGGAATGAGCTTAAAATTACTGATGCATTCAGGTCAACCAAAAAGGCAGACAAGTGACATTAGGTTTAAAGTAATGAGTTTCTGTCACCGAATTGTGTGACAGGATCCATGTCTTAGTATCTAAAACATTAGTTAAGCATATTTAGTTACATGATAGCTGTGAGTTCAATCCCTGGGTTGGGAAGGACAAAAAAAATCACATATTCTTGTTCAGTGGAAGTTGCAAATGATAACCCAAGGACTATTGATGATGATGATATTGTTGATGATGCCAATGATAGTTATTGTGATGATAATGTTGGTCCTGATGTCGTTAATGATGATGATGATACTGATGAAAATATAGGTGACTTTGATGATGATACCATTAATGATAATTATGACAATGAGAATACTGTTGATGATGATTGTTGATTATGGTAGTGGTGGTGGGTGTAGTATTAGAAAAACCCTACACAGATAAATTTAAAAAAATTTTCTGTTGATGATAGGGTTAAAATAAAAATTAATCCAAATTTTTCTTGATGATGACAGCAACAGCATTTTTGCACATTGACATAGTAAGCTCTTTTTTTTTTCCTGATACATTCATTCTCCTCTTTGATAGTTTGCATGACCTTTACCAAGTTATTGATTATTGGCCTCACATTATCCTGCCGTACACACCCTCCTTCCACACCTTAACAGGCCAAGGTTTTCCAACACAAACAAGTCTGTGCCCGTAAGTTCACATGTATGTCCATTGAAAGCATGTGTCACAAGATGGCACACATACACACAACAGTGGTGTGTGTAATCTGTCCAGTCATTGTCAGTCCATTGAATATGTAACTGTTGTTGGTATAACATGGCAGTTTTTTAACGAATGACCAATCAGAGATGTGCTCTACCTTGCACCAGCTGCATTTGCTTTTAATTATTCTGATGTTAATGCAATGCATTTTCTAAGGCAGGAATGTGCTGCTAATGTTTGAATTGAAGCAACGCTATAACTTTCATCTTTGTAGAGATAAAAACACCTGGCGATATAAGGTCATACTTAACATTCATACCCATATTTTGCATTTGTTTGTATGGGGTGCAATGGATAAATTGTCATCTAAATTATGCAAAAATTAAAATAACATGGATATCTATTAACAGGTATATTTACCAAAATGACACAAAAATATCTTGAAATACTAAACAGTAAATTTATTCAATAAAATTGCCATTGGCTTTAACTATGGCCTCCAGACGACTTCAGAATCTCCTGCAACTCTTCTGGTGGACAGTCACCATATTTATGTTGGTGAATGCTGCCATATATATATATATATATATATATATATATATATATATATATATATATATAAGTGTGTGTTTGTGTGTACAGGGTGCAATGGATAAAGTGTTGCTTAAATGATGCAAAAATGAAAATAACACGAACATCTCATTTTAACAGATATATTTACCAAAATTACACAAAAATATCTTGGAATACTAAACAGTAAATTTATTCAATAAAATCACCATTTAACTCTTCTGGACAGTCACAATGTTTTTAAGTTGGTGAATGCTGCCAAAATATATATATATATATATATATATATATATATATTATAAATTAATTGATTTAAAATATGGTTTTTTTTTAAGCTACACAGTTCCAACCATGTTTCAAAAAAGAAGCTAAAAACCCCGAATTTAATTTTGCAATTAAATTAAAAGCATTAGTTCCATTTCATCTTCGTTTAATCTTTTTATTTATATACATATATATATATATATATATATATATATATATATATATATATATATATA
Organism: Acanthosepion pharaonis; assembly: GCA_903632075.3. NCBI lineage: Eukaryota > Metazoa > Mollusca > Cephalopoda > Sepiida > Sepiidae > Acanthosepion > Acanthosepion pharaonis. The sequence continues at coordinate 480,881 of CAHIKZ030005561.1, forward strand.
TGAAGATGGAACAAAGCTTGGTACTTTAATTCAATTTAATTCAAGTTTCGGCTCTTGTTTCAAAACATGAGAACTCTTATGTCGCGATGGAATCATATTTTTAAATAAATAATTATATATATATATATATATATATATATAAGGCCTTCAGAAATGACTATTAACCTCCACTGCCTGAAGAAACCTTACTGGTAGAAACCATGGTAGCATGAGTGGTTAATATTCCTTGGCTTTGATATATATATATATATATATATATCGATAAAAAGACAGGAGGAAAAACTATTCTTAGCCCATGCATTTCACCTTCTGAAGGACTTTAATAATCAAGCCAAATGTAGGCTTTATTTTGTTGCATATGATGTTTATATATGATCAGTGCCAGTTTTCTCATTGTTGTTACAGTATCAACATGGCCACTCCACTAACAGTGTGCACTAAGGAGGAACAAAGAGTAGTGATCCTATTTCTCTGGTCAGAAGCTGTGGCAGGAGCTGAAATTCATTGGAGGCTCTAAACACAATATGGTGACGGTATACTACTGTGTAGAGGTGTGTTTGAGTGGATTGAGAAATATTAATGTCCATATAGTACAGGTTTCCCCAACCTGGACAATATTGTCCCCCAGTAGGCAATGTGAAGAGCTGGGTGAGCGGCTGGAAATTTTGTTGGATGTTGAGTATTAAAAAGGTATTTCAACATATGATACCTGAAAAAAAATATTCAAAGGAAATATGCAAATAACCTGTATTAAAAAAAAACAGGAGGCTCAATGGAAATAAATAGGTCACATTCCAAGATAAGATATAAATATCCACACACCCTGCAAACAACAAATATTTTAGTATTTAAGGCTTATTAACATTCAAATATTTCTTCAGACAAGTTTTTCAGATATAAATCAGATAAGGGAAAACTAAGAAGAACAAAAAGATATTTGCTGAAATTTTTTATTAGTTGTTCGTCGTGTATATTCTTTTTAATTCTATAATTATGAACAAAAATCATTTAATTTTTTTGTCAACACTTGCAAAACTAATTCCAGCCATAAAACTAAACATAAACATAAAACTAAATTATATATCTATAGTTTTCAATAGTCAAGTTTGCTTTGGTTTGTTCTTTAATATGGCAGTAGTAGTAGTAATAGCATCCACTGCATATGTCAGTGTTATTTATTACCTCCCTTTGGTATTTTCTTTTACTACATCAAAGTCATTTTATGAACCAATAACAAACTTTTACCAAACAATTTTGGTCTGCTTTTGAATATTTACTATACAGGTGGGTGGTGGAAAATTTTTCCATGTGAAAATCTGTAATGATGCAAACATCTTAGGAACTGCTAACCAATGCCTTTATCCACTGTCCAGTTACAGGACCTCAAGAGTGTGAGTTCAATACCCGGTTAAGGCAGTGGTGAACTTGGCGAGGGGAATTAACAGGAGATAACTGATAACTGACATCCATTAAACATGGTACATGGAACTACCCCAGTAAATGAAATAAAGGTTCAGTTCAACATTCCAACCACCTGAAGAAGTCTGGAGCGTACAATGGCTGAAACATTGTAATAAATATGGTGACAAACATGAGGACAATAGTCTGAATAATGTAAATAGTGAAAGAAAGCATTTTTTTAATAATAATAATAAAAATATAATAATAATGTTTTCTAGATGTGTTATTCAAATTCTGTTGTGTGTGTGTGTCTGTGTGTGTAAAATACTGTTAGGGTGGAGGTGTAGCTATGTACCTTGTCATTGTTTTAGTTCCACAAAAGAAGAAACGATGTTATAATGACTCAATCTTCACACCTAACCTCCAGCCCCAACCAAAAGCGCCCCATCACGCCCCCACCTCATCAAGTAAGGATCTGTTTATTTATATTTCAGTCAATAAGCATTTATTTAGGGGATAGGTAAATATCGATTGTTTATATTTGAGTCTATAATTGTTATATTAGTAGGTGGCCCCTTTTGAAATCTGGTGTCGTACACCTTTGCAGTAGGTGCAGTTGGCACATTCTAGGGAGGCTCTTTGTTCAAAGGGCGATTACCGAATTTGACTTTTACATTTTGGATTTTGTTGGCAATATATCTGTTCATGATTTTTATTTAGTTCTTTTAAGGAAAAAAAAAAATTTTTTTTTTAAATAATAATGATAATAAAGACTTATAATAATATTGTTGTCTAGCTGCATTATTCAGATTCTGTTATGTGTGTGTGTAGCTATGTGCCTTGTTTTAGTTCTACAAAAGAAACATTATAATGACTCAGTCTTCACACCTTACCTCTACCTCTTAACACTACCACCACTGCCATGTAAGGATCTATTTTCTTTTCTTCCCCTTTATCACTTGTCATCATTACAACTTCTGTCTTGTTCTGTCCCTTAACCAGATTTATTTTGTTGCTGACTGCCTCCATTACTGCTACTACTGCTGCTTGTAGCTTCAATTTGTGCAAAAGACTCCATTTTGCAATCATATTCTCATAGTGAGATATTCAATCCCACCCCCTCTGCTGATAGAAAGGAAAAAAATATTGCCAAACATAATATTGATATCAACAACATTTCCTTTGTGATTAAAAGCCGAACAACTGTAGTCACGATGAATATTCACTCACTTGACCTGAGATTTACTCTCAGTTCATTAAAATATTCCTTTTTTAAATTTTTGCACTGTATTTGATTTAAATAACTGCTTCAATGTACTTGATTTAAATAACTGCTTCAATGTACTTGATTTAAATAACTGCTTCAATGTACTTGATTTAAATAACTGCTTCAATGTACTTGATTTAAATAACTGCTTCAATGTACTTGATTTAAATAACTGCTTCAATGTACTTGATTTAAATTACCACTTCAAAATATTTGATTTAAATAACTGCTTCAATATACTTGATTTAAACAACTAGTTCAATGTACTTCATTTAAATAACAGCTTCAATGTACTTGATTTAAATAACCACTTAAATGTACTTGATAAAAAATAACTGCTTCAATGTACTTGATTTAAATTTTATAGGTTAGATTATTTGCTTTGAGAGCTCTTCCTTACTTTTTTGGAATGACTACTCAGCAAAATTTTTATACAATGGATGAAAAAAATTGCATACAAATTTTTAAGCTCCTTTGTTCAAGATCTTATCCAAATTCATAATCTGCGTAGTTTTCCTTCGATTATTAATCTGCAAGCGATCCGTAATCTTGGATAAGTGACTTAAGATTTCTAGATGCTTTTTTCAAGGAAAAGTCATGCGGTCATTCAAAATTCTATTCATTATTATTTTATGCACTAACTACAAATGATTTTGTTTGTTTGTTTTTAATCATTTCATCCCAAGCAAGGTAATAAAGCCACTAAGATAGAAGGGGGGGTACTGAGGCTCAAAGAATCATGATTAAAGAAAAAGTAAAAAAAAGTACAGAAACTACGAAGGCAGATGATAATGATTGACACTGCATTTACATTTTTGAAGATCAAAGTTGAATGGAAAGCTAGAAGCTGGAAGAGATTTCCACAAGTGAGAAGTGTGAGACAAGAAACTGTTAACATAGAACTTATGGTTACATCTAGCCATTTCAAGAGTATAATGATGAGAATGTGCTGCCAATCTAGTACTATGCTTAAAATAAAAAAATCTAGGAATCATAGAGGAAATCTCATCAGAATAATTACCATGAAAATATTTACAGAAAAGGCGCAAGGAAGTTATGTTATGGTCGTTGGAAAGCCAAGATACCAGGTCAGGATCATTTTTTTTTTTCAAGATTTATATATCCTGCTTTGTTTCAGTACTAATTTATTAAGAATGGAGGATAGACTGAAATAGCCTAGTTGTATATTAATCATCTTCGGGGATTTGTAGATCATGGCAATTTTAATATATCTCCGCTTGAGTGGGTTACTTTTTTTTTTGTTAAGCATTTCACCCCAAGCAAGGCGGGAAGCCACTAGCACGCAAGGGGTTACAGAGAGTTGGAGCGAGAGCAAATAGGAGTGATAGAGGAAAGGATGAAGAGAAGGATAGGGGATAAATCAAGGCATTTGGAGATGTTGATTGACATTACATTTGAATAGTTGGAGATTATAGCTATCAGGGAAACAGGAAAAGGAGAGGGAGTTCCACAGGCGAGAGGTGCGAGACATGAAGCTACTGGAGTAGAAGAGATGGTTACATTTAACAGTTTCAACAGTGAAAGGGTGTGAGTGAGATGCCAGCTTAGTACAATGCTTAAATTCATGAAGTTTGGGAACCAGTGAAAGCAGCTCCTTGGAGCAGTTACCATGAAAGTATTTGTAAAAAAGACAGAGGGAGGTGACAGCATGTCTGTGAGAGAGTGACTGCAGATGAGATGCCAGATCAGGACCAATTATGTTGCTTATCCGTCTCTGGATTTTATCAAGAACCTTGAGACAAATATAAGGGGCACCAGACCATATATGGCAGCAATACTCCATGCAAGGGCGAATGGTTGATTTGTAGATTTGAAGGATCAACTCTGGTGATAAAAATTTTTTATTAAAGTGGCATTTGCTGGATCAAAATTATAAGTATGAAGCTTTCAGTTTCTATTATGCGTGTTTTTAATTCTGAGTTTTATTTGTTTTTTTCTTTAAATCTTTGTGTGCTTACGGCCATATAATGTTGAAATTCCAGTTCCCATACAATCACCAAAGTTAAGCAACATCAAGTTTGGTCAGTATCTCAATGAGTGACCACTTAGGAATACCAGGTGCTGTAAGCTTGGATGTGTGGTCAGTGTAATGGATAATGGCTCAGAATTGGTAATCAGACAGCAGAGTTCCAATTCCAGTTGGGTTCGTTATATTCACTTACGTGCAAATAGTCTTAGGAAAGGTATGAATCTCCCTTTTCTCCCATCAGCTATGGATTAATTAGTAAAATTTGTATCACTAATACCATTATCTCCCAAAAAAAGAAAAATTCTTACATTCTAAAAATATTTTCTGGCTTTAAAAACCTGCAAAGGATTAATAAGCTGTAGGAAATGAATCAATCAATGTATTTATGGGGACATTGCTTATATTTTATCTGCTTCTGATGTAAAATGAACTCTGTTTTCCATTGATTCAATTTTTAATTGTTTCTGAAGTGTTTGTGATGATTCTGGGAAGAGGACAGTAAGTGTGATAAAGACACATTGGGATGGCCAAAGATGCCTTCCAAAAGCTAAGCAGAGTATTAAGAGACAGAAAACCTTTGTTAGAAACAGAGTACTGAAGTGTTACTTGATATCTGTCCTCCTATATGGCAGTGAATGCTGGACAATCTCCTCAATGATGAAGAAGAGACTTGAAGCAAGAGAAACAAAGAAAAGAGTACTGAACTGTTACGTGATATCTGTCCTCCTATATGGCAGTGAATGCTGGACAATCTCCTCAAAGATGAAGAAGAGACTTGAAGTGACGGAAATGTGGATCTACAGAAAGATGATGAGGATACCATGGACTGAATATGTGAGTAACCAATAGATTTTAGAGAAAATGAAAACAAAGAGGACATTTATATTTAACATCAGGAAGAGGCAGTTGAAATTTGTGGGGCACATAATGAAGAAGGTGGGCTTGGAAAATTTGATACTCACAGGACAGATTGAAAGAGGAACATAGGAAAACAGCGGCTTGATAGACTTGAGTAAATAAATGATAGAACAGGGTTTTGGGAGAAAGAGCAAAAAGACAAATTTTATTAAGAGCTACAAAGGACAGGAAGATATGGAGGGCCTTGATCACTTACATCACGAAGGGACATGGCACATAAAGAAGTTATAGAATTAGTAGGTGTTGAGCCTAGTTTTTGTACTGTTTGTACTTTTTTTTATTTTTATGGATTTTATATGCTTTTTCTTTTGGCATTGTATGAAATAACTAACAGAGTGGAAACAGTATTTTCTTCTATGGGGGAAAAAAGATTCTCAAGTTCATTGACATAGCTCTTTTGTAGAATTGATGGGAGTTTCCTTCCTAGCCTTTTATTTGAAGTAGTGTAGAATGTCAACATCTTGATTATGTCATTATTTTCTCTTCTCAATCCCAGTAGATGTTATCACTCTTTCCATTATTAATGGAGGTTTCCTTCCTAACCTTTTATTTGAAGTAGTGTGGAATGTCAACATTTTGATTATGTCATTATTTTCTCTTCTCAAGCCCAGTAGCTGTTATCACTCTTTCCAGTATTAATGGGAGTTTCCTTCCTAACCTTTTATTTGAAGTAGTGTGGAATGTCAACATCTTGATTATGTCATAATTTTCTCTTTGAGTTATATGTTCTATCCATTTTAGTTGTTGCTGCAGTTGAAAGCCCTCAAATGATGTGTCTTTTAATAAAGTTCTTTTTTTGTGATTCTGTAGTGCCAGTCCAAGCAATCTGAATGATAGTCCTCTCTAAGACCTACAGGGTTCATTTGCATGAAGCTGTTTTTAATCATTGATCTAAGAAAAACAGTTGAGGATTTAAAAAATACTTTCAGCGTATTCTTCTTCATCAGGTGAGGTAAATATTCATGGCTGCAAATACTTCTTTGCTTCTTCTATGTGCTTCTTCAGGGCCTGTGCTATATATGACTCTCCACAACTTCCTATGTCTCATGGCCCTTAGCAGCATTTCTCCCTTTGCCAAGACTCCCACCCTCCCTATTCCACCATCCTTTCACAGAAGATTGTTAAATATGTGGCCTGCTGCCTTCGCGTATCTCCCATACCCTCGATATGTGAAAGCTAAAATTTCCAAGCCCTACTTCTGCCTTATGGTGATTTTCTAAGCATAGATTAGATGTGGCACAAGGCTGAAAGTGTGGGGCCACCAGTGGGGTCAAACTCACTATTCAGCCATAACTGATTTAGTGAGACGAACTTATTAACTATTACACCATGTTGAAGTGCCAAAATGATTTTCTAAGTGTAGCTTAAGTGGGGCACAAGGCCGAAAGTGTAGGGCACACAGTGAGGATTGAACTCACTATTCAATCATTATTGGTTTGATGAGACAAGCCTATCAACCATTATACCATGTTGAAATGCCCCTCCCTTCCTCATTATGTGTCCATAAAATTTCAGCTGTTTCTTATGACTTAAATAAATATTATCTGGCTTTAAATAACCTTGGCTTAAGGCTTTATCGAATTGAAACACCGGTTCCTATACAATCACTGAAGTTAAGCAACATCGAGCCAGGTCAGTACCCAGATGGATGACCACTGTAAGCTTGGATGTGTGGATGGTGTAATGGATAATGTCTTGGAAATACACTTGGGAAAGTTATGATCCCACCTCTTCTTCCCCCAGCTATGGGTTAATTAGTAAGACTTTTATCATTGAAACATTATAATCTCAAAAAAAAATTTTACAATCTAGAAATATTTTCTGGCTTTAAATAACCTGCAAAGGATTAATAAGCTGGAGAAAACGAATTGATCAATCAAAATGATATATTCCAGGCTTTTATAACCAAACAAAAATAAACCATATGTTTCTTTTCTGTCAAATTTAACATCTAACAGCTGTTCACTTGAGTCAATATTGAAAAAATATAAATTTTCTTTGGGTTTGTTATATTCACTTACATGCAAATACCCTTGAGAAAGGAATGAATTCACTATTCTCCCACAGCTATGGGTTAATTAGTAAGATTTGTCTCAATAAATTATTATTATCCCCCAAAATTTCCTACAATCTCCCATCTAAATTTTCTGGATTTAAATAACCTGCAATGGGTTTATAAGCCAAAATAATAAAAAAATAAACCAAGTTTCTTTTCTCTGTCAACTTTAGCCTCTAATTCTTGTTCACCTGAGTCAATATTAAAAAAGATTTTCAGGCTTTAAATAACCTGCTAAGGGTTGATAAGCCATAGAACATGAAACAATCAATCAAAATGATATATTCCCAGCCAAATATAATATGATATAACCAAACAAACACAAATAAACCATATGTTTCTTTTCTCTGTCAAATTTAGCATTTAATAGTCTGAGTCAGTATTAAAAACAAATTTTCTGGCTTTAAATAACCTGTAAAGGGTTGATAAGCTGTAAAAAATGAATGAATCAATCAAAAGAAATTAAATAACCTGATAGTAGTTGAAAGGCTGTTAAGTAGAAGTAAAATGAAACCAAACCAAAAGGAAAAAGTGAATGAAGATGATATTAGATGAAAACTTTAAATGCTTGAAATATAACACTCAGGTGAAATAAGTTTCATATAAAAAAAAATCATGGAAACTTTCAGGGCTTAAAAGCTATTTTTTCTCCCTTGAAGAAAAGAGTAAATTCTTAAAACCAATGATGGGAAGGGATTGGGAGAAGCTTTTCAGGGAGCAGCGTTTCTTTTAGTCTGAAGATACAAGTACACAAATGCTGTGGTAAGTAAGTTGTGCTTGAAAATGGAAATGACCAGGTAATTCTCTTCCCTGAAACATATTCAGTTTCATTTGAGGCAAAAAAAAAAGGTGTGTGTGTGTGGGGAGGGGAATCTTCTGCAAAATACATTGCCATTCTTTCGAACACTATTACTTCGTCATATATCCCTCCTTCTTGGCAGCAGTATCATCTTACCAAAAGCCCCACAATCACACACACACCTACATGGGGTGGGTTACTGGAGCCCATCTGGTAAAGATATTTATTTTGGGTGTGCGTCTAGGAGTGAGTGTCTAGACCTTTAGCGATTCTATTGCACCCCAACAGCATTTAGTAGTGAACTTACGAGGCCTATGCAATGCAATTGTATATCCATGTCTATGCATACAAAACCCATTTGCCTCAGACAATTTGCGAACAAAGAAGATGGAAGTTATACCGTGGAATGAAAATCTAAGTGAACAAACAAAAGATGACACATGTAAATATTGGATTGGTTGTATCTCATATTATGCTTGGACTAACTATAGCAAAACAGTTGATGAGAAAAATTTATATAGAACATATCCAAGGGCTCTTTTAAGTTAGATTAGGAGTTGCCATAGAAAAAAAATGCATGCACACACACACACACACATATATATATATGTAGCTATTATGTTTAAGCATAAATAATTTCCGTTTCTATCAGATTTATTTCTCCTAAAATAAAGTACAATTACATTTTATTCAGTTGTATATTCACCATTATTTCCAATGACATGTTGCCACACTGGTTATTGCAAGATCACTGAAGTTAAGCAACATCACACTTGGTCAGTACTTAGATGAGTGTCCACTCAGTAATATCAGGGTATAAAGGTTATATATCCACCATTATTTGCAGTGACTTGTTGCCACTTGTCAGGCATCTATTTATTACCTTTGAGTAAAATTCCACAGGTCTTGATGGGAAAAAGTTTTCAATGAACTCTTCAATGTGGTTTTGATTGTAGAAAATTTTCCCCACCAAACCAGAGTAATAAACTGTATTTGCAAGCAATCCATCCATCTCTGCCATTTGAAATAGTTCCAATAACTCTTGAAGTATATTTTAAAATGTGCATACTTTGTTGTATACTTTGTTGTGTCACAAATAATTTCCATTTTTGCTTATCAACTTTATTTGTCAAAAAATAAAGTGCAATTACATTTTATTCCATTAAAAGTCACCATGTTGGGCTAGCTTCTGTGGAGGGCTTTTGATTAAACCTTCATCACAACAGGTAGAAAGGAGTAGAGGCAATAGGCATGAATAAACCACAGAAGAACTCAAAATTGATTGCTGCATTTAAGTATCACATTAACATCTAAGCTTACCTTTTAGAAGTTCAACAATAATTCTTCTGCTGCCACTTAATTTAAAGCTAATTTGATGTACGTAGGTCCTTACTTTCCGTACAATTATTTTTATTTCATGGGTGACTTTTCCTGGATTTTGCAATTAATTTTGACTATTCCCAAATTTATTTCCAAGTTATAAAAATTGTTATTGTATAAAAAAATCTTGTCACAAAAATCATGTAAAAAAATCACCTAAAACAATTGCATTAATGAAAACTTGGGAATCCAAGATTTCAGGATTGCAGGTCCAAATCTGGCCCAGAATGTTTTTAATTTGCTCACAGAGTTGACCTGAACTCAAAATGGTAACGACATGTTGGGCTATGGCCTCTACGAGTAAAGTTGAAAAAGTGTGACACACTGACATTCACATTTATTATATAGATGATGGATGGATGGCTACTTGTATCCAAGGATGGCTCTCTACTAGGGTGTCTAGCTAATCCCCATTACTGCATTTATGCTGAGCGAACCTTAGTTACAGTTTCTGGCAGAGAGTGCATTATCTAGCATGACCAACAGTCTGAACAAGGCCAGCACACTAAAGACCTCAGTCACGATGACTTGTGACTTTGTACTAGCACAACCACTGATGGCTCCCAAGGGTTCCATCTATCCAATTTCACTCACAAGGCTTGGGTCAACCTGTGGTATGGTTTTCAGGCACTTTCCAAAGGTGCTGCATGCCAGAGTTGCCTTCTCCAGACTGCTAACATCAAGAAGTTTCCTTCCTGACAAATCGACGATGGTGAGATTCAAACCGAGGTCTCATGGTCAGAAAGTGAATGTTCTAATCACTCGGTCATGTGTTGGTATTCAATTATATAATCGCCATTATTTGCAATAACTTGTTGCCACTTGTCAGGCATCTGTTTGATACCCTTTGAGGTGAGTGAAACTCCACAAGTCTTTTTTGATGATCTCAAAGTTTTCCACAGAGATCAAAAAAAGCTAATAATTGGTTGGTACAAGGTGTTATTTGTGTGTTATTCATATTGTAAGTGATCTTGCATTGTCATGGAGAAGAATAAAATTTTTCTTACTGACTAGTGTCGGGTGCTTTTCGATCAAACTTTTATGGACATGTTGCAGCTGCTAGATGAATGAATGTGCATTTGTTGTTTAATTGTATTTTAAAAAGTCTAAATGAATTATACCTCAACAATTCTATCACACAAACAACATTTCCTTTTTTCTATAGAGCAGCTCAGGGCCAGTTGTGGAGATTTATCCTACCTTTTGTGGTGAACCTTGTCATATGAAACTGGTTTTCATCATCTGTTATGATATACTTAAGGAACAATTAGGACAATGTTACTTATGACTCAACCTTATATATATATATATATATAGAGAGAGAGAGAGAGAGAGTGCGATGGATAAATTGTCATCTCAAGTACACAAAATGGAAATAACGCTGACATCTCATTTTAACAGATATATTTACCAAAATTACACAAAAAGATGTTGAAATACTAAAGAGTAAATTTATTCAATAAAACTGCCATTGGCTTCAACCACAGCCTACAGACGACTTTGGAATCTCCTGCATCTCTTCTGGGCTGTCTCCTTGTTTAACTTTGTGAATGCTGCCATAATCCTTGCTTTCATCTTTGGTGTTACAAGGAATTTTGTTGGTTTCTCACTCAACTGTGCCCCATACATAATAATCAAGGGAGATGCAGTCTGGGGAGTCCAGAGGTAAGGGATGATGTGATTGCAGAAATTGTCTGACAGCCATGACTGGGTTCACCTGCTCGTGTGACATGGTGCAGAGTCCTGTTGCTAGAAATACGGTTCTCCAGCAGCAACACTCTTGACACAGGGCAGCACTATGTCCTCAAGGTATGATGTAGGCCTCCATGTTTAGTCTGAGGCCCTGTGGGAAGATGAATGGAGCCATAATGTTGCCATCCCTAGTAATCACTCCAAACACCATGGTAACTCTTTTCGCTGCACTGTCCTAAGATTGACACCCAAACACACTGAAATGTTTGTATTGGAGCTTCTGGCATGAATGCCAAGCAGTACAGCATGCTGGTTCCAAATTTCTGGCAGACTGAATTGCATCAGGGTGCTCTTTTTCTTACAGATGGTGCCCAACTGACCCTACTATGCTGTGCAGTTGACAAGATTAAAAACAATATGCATGCATAAAATTAAAAATATAAAATGGTGACAATTTACCCATTGTACCCTGTTCATCCTTGGTAAGATGTTAAACTACATCTGCGTCCTGGGTAAGACATTAAACTACGTCCAGCAGCAAGGCCTCTGATCAGGAGGTTTTGAGGAGCATGGAGCCACCTCTTAGTTGCTGGTGTTCCCAGGTCCACCCTGATCTGCAGTGGTATCACCTGTTAGCGTCCCAGCTATGGGCAAATAGTTAACTATTACCAGCAATACAATTTTGAAGGAAACTATTACCAGAAACATATTTTTGAAAAAAAAAATATTACCAGCAATAAAAATTTTTGTCAGCATTAAATAATACATTGAGGTTGGTATGCCGTAAAACAAAATAAACAAAACCAATCTAAACCAAAGAATACATTATCTGTCTATATTTTTGAGATGAGGTATTATGTACATTATTTACATTCTTCAGACTGTTGTTCTCATCTTTGTCATCATATTTATTACAATGTTTCGGCCATTGTATGCTCCAGCCTTCTTCAGGTGGATTGGAATGTCGAACTGAAACCTTTATTTCGCTCACTGGGGTAGACTGTTCTAGTTCCATGTGCCATGTTTAATGGATGTCAGTTATCAGTTATCTCCTGTTAATTTCCCTCTGAATGTTCTCCTTGAGGACACATGGCACATTGGATAAAGGCGTTAGTCAGATCCAGTGACAGGACCCAAAGAGTGTGAGTTCAATACCCGGTTAAGGCAGTGGAGAACTAGAACAGTGGAACTAGAACAGTCTACCCCAGTGAGCAAAATAAAGGTTTCAGTTTGACATTCCAACCACCTGAAGAAGGCCAGAGCATACAACGGCTGAAACGTTGTAATAAATATGGCGACAAAGATGAGAACAATAGTCCAGAGAATGTAAATAATGTGCAAAGAATACATATTCTATTCATATGAATCTATCATAAAAATGTTGTCTGAATTAAATAATCATTTGAGGTTTGTATGCTGTAAAACAAAATAAACCAAACCAATCTAAACCAAAGAATACATATTCTATTCATATGAATCTATCATAAAAATGTTGTCTGAATTAAATAATCAGTTGAGGTTGATATGCCGTTAAATAAAATAAACCAAACCAATCTAAACCAAAGAATACATATTCTATTCATACAAATCTATCCTAAAAATGCTGTCGGCATTAAATAACCCACTGAGGTTGATATGCCATAAAACAAAATAAACCAAACCAATCTAAACCAAAGAATACATATTCTATTCATATGAATCTATCATAAAAATGTTGTCTGAATTAAATAATCATTTGAGGTTGATATGCCGTTAAATAAAATAAACCAAACCAATCTAAACCAAAGAATACATATTCTATTCATACAAATCTATCCTAAAAATGCTGTCGGCATTAAATAACCCACTGAGGTTGATATGCCATAAAACAAAATAAACTAAACCAAACCATTGCATCCTGTAGTCAGTTGATGAATAAACTTGTTATGTTGTAAACCTCTTGTTCTATTCTCCTTTACTTCTTGTCGTCATAATATGTTGACTTAACATTGCAACCCAAAAAACTATTGGCACAACTCAATAGAGTATAGCAAAATTCAGTATTTTTTTTTTTGCAGTTACATCGTTTAAAATATGTATTTCCGTATATTCATAGCTGAAAAAATAAACAATAGAAGTCTAGACAAAAGTCGGAAGTGACATTTTGTTCATAAAATGTCATGTATCTTTGTTACTATATTTAACTTTGGTATATTTTTCATTCAAAATATTGAAATTCACTTTTATATGTTATTGTAATTATAAAAAAATATTGAGAAGTCTTTAATGTTTTAGTCAAAATAGAGCAATCTATGTTGATAGAGTACAGGTCTGGTTTAAAATGTCAGTAGTTCCTTGAGGCAAGTCAAAGTTAAATATATTTATTGCACATGAGTACAAATAGGGCACAAGGTCAGTAATGGGGAAAGGGAAAGGCTGGTCTTCATCTGTCATACTAAAACTTAGCTAGCCACAACCACTGATCTAGTCATGCTACAATAACCCTTGCACCAAATCACCACATTCTTACTTACCATTCTTACTACAACCATAATACCTCAGAGACTCTATGGTCTCCTAATTATTCCCCATATGTACAATTTTGTCTGTGGGGGGTGGGGAATACAAAAATAACTTTTAAAAATTTATAAACCCCCAACAAATATTTACAATGATAAACAAAATTTATTCACAAAATCTAAACAAAACGGTATCAGCAATAACCTCCCCACCCAGCCACTAAATGTGGCCGAGACATCACTTAACGAAATTAATGCAGAACTTGAATAATGAAAAAAATTCACTCAGATGAACTAACACTCACAGAGACACACCCTCACTCAAACACAACAAAAAATACAAAAAGTCACACCCGAAAAGCAAAAGGCATCCTGCATCTACCAGACAATTGACATCTCTGGTCACCTAATGGGGGAAGGGATGGGGGAATTAAAGAAAGTGGGGGCAAAAAATAAAAGGGGCCAATGAGCATACATAGTCTAGGTAAGTTAACTTGACTGAAGAAAAAACTAAAGAAAATACAAACCTAACCTATTTCAGGTTCAATTCAGCAATCCCAAAATCCTTAATGCCTATAAGTCAAAGTGCCAAGAGCGACATCACAGCAGTTTAAATAGCATCTAATGACCCAATCCAACTTGGGCTGGAGGGAGATACAAGTCTATGCTGCTGCCACTGCTGATAGGAACAGTTCATTAAGTTGGGGAATAAGGGATAACTGCTATACCAGTTACAATAAACAATAGTTAACATACGTTTTAGAGTTAAGAGCGATTATATAGCAACTTGTCAGATCATATACTTTCACTTTTCAGTTGATTAGGCTGCAAGTGCTTGGACATGTCATATATGCTATCATTTATTACAAATTAGAATTATTTTAATCATGCTTCAAATATTTATATCTTTATTTTATTTTTACTAATGTTCACCCAATACAAGGCTCAAGAGTTACTCAAGCTAGAGGGTTTCTGAATGAGATGTGTGATATGAATTATAAGACGAAGTAAGAAAACAAATATCTAAACGTAATTTTTGAAAACTTAACAAAATACGTCATAATTCCTGATGATATCGGTAAACTATTTCTAGAACAATTTCCAGTAAGAATGGCATTTAATTATTTGATGTATTGTAAAGATCAAAACTGAAATTGCATTTTTTTTTTAACCATATTATGTCATTTCTATTCCTATTACACTGTTCACACACAGGAGTTTAAGTTTATCTTCTGTTTCAGTATCTGTCTATATTTCTGAGATGAGATATTATGTACATTATTTACATTATTCAGACTATTGTCCTCATCTTTGTCGCCATACTTATTACAACGTTTCCGCCTTCTTCATGTGGTTGGAATGTTGAACTTAACACTTTATTTCGCCCACTGGGGTAGACTGTTCTAGTTCCATGTTTTATGGATGTCAGTTATCAGTTATCTCCTGCTAATTTCCTTCTGAAAGTTCTCCACTGCCTTAACCGGGTATTGAACTCACACTCTTTGGGTCCTGTCACAGGATCTAACCAACGCCTTTATCCACTGTGCCATGTATCCTTGAGGATGTATTCATCTGTGTATGAATCTCTGGGTATTATAAACTTAATGTCTTCAGCAACCATTTTTACCAGTGCTCATATTGCAATTTTTTTGCTGTTATCATATTATGTTTTTTACCAGAGCGCATATTGCAAAACGGCCTAAATGTTGTAATAAATATGGTGACAAAAATGAGGACAATAGTTTGTATAATGTAAATAATATCCCTTGTTTCCTGTTTAGGATTGGGTTTCCAGTTCCTTCTAATGTCTTCTTCTTCTTCTCTTTCACTCCTAGTAATCTCCAGTGTCTTATTTTTAGTGATTTCCCCATTTATCTATTTATATATGTTATTTTTTTTTTTTTTCAGGTAAGTAAAATTTGTTCCGGTTACAATTTGTGAGTATCTACAGAGAAAATTGTTTTTTTCTACTTTTATTATTTCATTTCTTCTACTTCTCATTTGTTGAAGAAATAAATTTGAGTTTTCCATCATTTGCTAGCAAGAAAAGACAAAAAGTTTGTTTATTTTATGAATTACTTTTATTCAGAGATTCTACAAGCTTTTAAATAGAATTATTTTTGTAATAGTTATATTGTTTTAAATATGTTGATCCACCTGTATAGGTGAAGAAACATACAATAAACATTAGTGATGGAAATCAAGAGTTTAGTTTTTCCATATATATATATATATATATATATAAATAGTAATATCAAATCTGTAAGTGGAAAAGATAATCCAAATAAGTCTTTTTAATATAAAATATTAAAAAGATGGATCCACAAAGAGAGCTCAGTGTATAGTATACAGAGCAATATGATATATATCAAGGAAAAACACAGTTATAAATTATAATTTATTTCAACGGGTAAATTTTTAACAACCATCTAATCAGACCAAAATTACTAATTTGTAATTTTCATCTGATGGGAGGGGTGTTAAAAACTTACCTGATGAAATAAATTATAATTTATAACCATGTTTTCGATGATGTGTTAAGTTTTTCCTTGACACACACACATATATATATATATATATATATATATATATATATATATATATATAGAGAGAGAGAGAGTGTGTATCAAAAATACTTTTTCAAACTTTGGGGGTGGGTTCCTCACACTAAAACAAGGACAAAATTCCACATAATCATATGTCCACTAATCCTTTGTTTTTGAGTTATTAAGTTTAAAGTTTACGATAAACGCTGTTAAATGTACAATCTGAGATGCAATCCCAAAATACTTATTAACATAGTTTGTGGTGCCATAGATCCTGTCTCAGCAACACTACAATAAACAGCAGGGAAGGTTGGATGACTCGGCTGCCTTTGGTCCGGAAATGCAATCTGATATAGCTGTGTAGCCTTGTGTCCATTATCATTCATGTGGCTGTATGTAAAAATCATATCTGCCTGCTCATACTAAGAATATTTTGCCATGGTTAAACAGAACACGTCTCAGTTAACTCACTACTGCACATGTTAAATGGTGAAAATAGACTAGCCACAAATATACATGAATGACAAATGTAACCTAGTCTACATGGCAACACAGCACCATCTACTGTAAACTTTCTTTGATCTTAATAACTCAAAAATGAAGGATTAGGTTTATATTGACTTTTGTACTTGTTTAGTGGGGAACCTGCCCCCAACATTTGTAAAAGTATTTTTTGATACACAGTGTATATATATATATATATATATATATATATATATATATATATATATATATATATATATATAATATTGTATGGATATGAGTTTAAACTCATATCCATACAACTTAATATGTTAGCTCTATCACTGATATTGACCACTTTCCACTAATTACTGCACATATAAAATAAAATGCATTGCTTGAAAATCCGACCAAACTTCAAATTTTAAGTTTAATTTAAGATTTAAGTTTGTTTCAAAACATAGTAACTTCTGTGTCATGATGGATACATATTTATTTTTAAATAATTATAAAATATATATATATATATATATATATATGGTAAGACTATTTTAAAAATCTAAGCATCACTACTTTAAAGTTAGTATGTATTTGCTTTTTAGCATTTTAAGCTTCAAGCTCTTGGATAGAAGAAATTTATTGCAGTTATACTGTTTAAAATACATATATAAATATATTCATAAGTAAACTGAGATCAAATACAAATAAAATGTGAATGGGAATTCGACAGAATGACAGGATAATGAACAAATAGGAAACGTTTATCAGTCTAATATATTTCTCTTTTAGTAAAACTTCATCAGAGAATAATTTATGGCGAAAACAGGTTAGGTTGATAAATTTTTCCTGTTTGTACTTATAATTCTATTGGATTCTGATACATATTTTAACTATATTTGGCCATAATTCATACATACTGTCTCTCTTTCTCTCTATCTCTCTCACTTCCTTTCTCTCTCTCTCTCTCTCTCTATCTATCTATCTATATAGGAAAATAATATGTATATTTTTTTATATATCAAGAATAATTTTAGAAGAAAGAAGTATTACAAAATGAAAAAAAGTTTTGTTTGTGTTTCATCCTTTAGGACTACATTTTTTTCATAAAATGCTATGCTTCTCCATTTTATATACACACACACACACACACACACACACACACACACACATATATATATATTATTTAAAAAATATAACATCACTACATGGCTATTTTTGTAGTGATATTATAACATACTTATGATTTTCAAATAAATATTTGCTCTACTTTGTATTGAGCACTTTTTTTTAAAATAGTGTTTTTGGTTACTGGAATTTTATTCCATCTATACCAACCGTGTATTTGGATATATATACACACACACACACATATATATATATATATATATATATATATATATATATACACAAACACACAAATCAGATGAAGCCATATAGGCAGAATGCATTATCGGATAATATTTTCAAAATGTACTTTCATGATCGTTTTTCCAAATGTCAGAAACTTATAATTCTGTTGGGATTACATACCCAAATTTATTATATATATATATATATATATATGTTAAGAAATGGACAAAGTTTGACAATTTATTAAAGACATTTTTATGTTTAACATTCTTTTTATAGATACAAGTATTAAGTAAATGCTCTGTTTATAATAAACAGTATTAAATAACATTTACTGGCCTGAATGTCCAGAAATTTTCATAGAAAATATTCGTCCTTTGACAGGATTCGACCTGCATCCTATCTGGAAGTTCATTTAGCAGTAATACCTAACCTTGCCAATACAAAAGGATGGTTGATTTGGCAAGGTTGAAGTTTATAAGCGGTAAATTCGGCCAACCGAATCCCAGCGAGAGGATGCAGGTTCAATCCTGTCAAAGGACGAATATTTTCTATGAAAATTTCTCGACATTCAGGCCAGTAAATGTTATTTAATACTGTTTATTATAAACAGAGCATTTACTTAAATACTTGTATCTATAAGAAGAATGTTAAACATAAAAATGTCTTTAATATATATATATATGTGTGTGCGCGCACAGACAAAATAGCAGATGTTGATAAGATAGTGAGAGTTACAAAGCACTGGTCAGGGATCTCAACCAGGCTTGTTCCTACCCATACAACCACCAAAGTTAAGCCACATTGAGTTTGGTCAGTACCTAGATGGGTAACCACCTCAGAATAACAGGTGCTGTATTTTTGGATGTATGAATGGTGTCTTAGAGAGGACCATCCTTCTTCAAACCATAATCACATGTAAAGAACTGTACCAAATAATAGAAACCATATCACTTGAGAACTACCAACTGCAGCAACAACTAAAATGGATAGCATATGTAACTTGAAGAAAAAATAATGACATAATCTAGACGTTGACATTCCAAACTACTTCAAATAAAAGATTAGGACGAAACCTTCCTTATCAATGCTGGAAAGACCGATAACAGCTACTGGACTTGAGAAACCTGCTTTCTTGAATAATTGTCTTAAGAGAAAGATTTTATAAATTTCAACCGAAAGCAGTACTGGCTGCTCAGTCAATAAATGCCAAATGTTTCCTTTTTTGGGAAATGGCTATTATTACCATTACTGTTAATATGTCCCTCCAAAATATGTTCTGGTTTTAGAAAGGTTGATATGCTGTAAAGAAACAAATCAATCAGTTAAGATGGTTTATAAAATCTTAATGTGGAATCATAGGCTGATGCAATACTTTCTGCTAAGAAATCCTGTAGATTTCTGTAGATTTTCTTTGTCCTATGAATGTACGCTTACATCAGCATAAGCACACATACGTCATTTATTATTGCACAAAAAATGGTGGACTTTGCACATATCACTCTGTCTGCTGTTTTCATTCCCTCTCATATTTGGTTACAGATTTTTTTTTTATTTCATTGGTTAAAAAAAAGGAGTGAGAGAAATTTTGTTTTCTAAAAGGTTGTCTAAAAATTTAAAGTAGCAAATTAAATATTAGTAAATTTCCTTCTACATTTGCAGTTTGTTTTCTGGATCTCAGGTCATTTTAATTAAACACTAGCTTCCCTCTCAGAGATGGATACAATGTGTTAATCATAAAGAAAAGACAGGTATGGGTAGTGTAATAGATATTGGTACGGAAAATGAAATGAAAATCCAAGGCTACTCATTTAAATTCTCTTTTGCATTTATCTCTTTGGGAAAGGCATGAATCCACATCTCACCCCTATGGGTTAAAAAGCAGAGTAGACTGGGCCCTCTAGCTTTGGCTGGCAACCAGTGTAAGAGAAAGAAAACTCTGAATTCCAAACCATAGAGAAAGCAACAAGAAACCATTGTGCAATCTTTGTCAGGAAGTCATGGCAATTCACAGATAACAGAGAAAAATGAAACTGTAGAAAGCCATAATTGTTTATACTCTAAAGAGACATGGCACTGAAAGAAAAAGTTTTATTTATTATATAAATTAGAATGAAAAACAACTACCATAATCCTTTGTGTATAGACAGATAGGGAGTACAAAATAGTTAAAAAAGAATAGAAATTTCAGGGTAAAAAAAAAGCTTATTTTCATGTATAAAATGCAGCTGATTTTAAGACAAAGGAAATGACCAAAACTTGTGAAAAACAAGAAAAAAAACAAAAAAAGCAGGACATTTTGTTTATGTATCATTTTGTATTTTGTTTGTTTGTGTGCATACACAGAAGCAAACAACTGTCTCTGTGTTTGTATGTATGTATGGTCGATCCAAAAATGAGCTTCCCACCCAATATTAACAATAAGTAGCCTACCTAGAGTAATGGCACTTTAGTCCCTTCAAAATACTCCTCTTTTGGATCTGGCATACATATCCTAGAATCCATTCCACTTTTCAAATCCATCTGCAAATTCCTCTTTTGGGATTGCCATCAGTTGCCATATTGCCTTTTCATTTAATCTTGTCGATGGTGCCATCACCCTGCAGGGTCGTAAGAAGAGAGATAGCAGCTCTCACCAGACCCCACCTTGGCCTCATCTCTATTACTCATTCATATATACTAAAAAAAAATGAGGAAACCCTGTGATAATTGGAAAAAAACACACAGTAAAGCAGATACTGTCAGGAGCGGTTGACTTCAAATTAGTCTGTGAAAAATATTCCAGAACAACCAAACTAAAAGAGCTTTTCGACAATGTCAGACCAAATAGCACTTCAAAATTTTGAAAAATGTTGAAGATTTTTAAAAAGCAATTTAGTTTTGAAATCTTTATCGACATCATTTTAATAAATTCCTATCTGCATAGAAAACTTGAAAAACCATAATCTTTTGTGTACAAATTACTTGGGAGTATAAGAAGTAGTTAAAAAAGCATAGAAGAAATTCCAATTGGAGAAGCTTATTTTCAAGTATAAAACGCAACTGATTTTAAGGCAAAGGAAATGAACAAATCTTGTGAAAGGGGAAGAAAAAACAAGAAAAAAGGTGACATTTTGTATACTTTTGCAATTTGTAAGTATTACAAAAACACCAAAATCAGTAATTGGTTGTTTGCAAAACTTGCTAAAAATGTTTATTGTGAAAATAGTCATTAATTGCCTTGTTTTTGAGGATTTTTTTTTTTAAATTATTCATCATTTTGTATTTTTTTCATTATAAATTAAATAATATTGTACCTTTGAATAATTTTCAAACTCATGTAGGTGTCTAGACTTAACGAAATTCAGAAAAATGTATGGACCAGTATTTTATCAAACATTATGAGAGATTTATCTCCCTTTGTTACAATCTGCAATTAGATAGAAATTTTCTCTCTGGCCAATTATTAAATTCAATTTAATCCGATTTTGTCTGTTTTGAATCCTGGAAAAAAATGAGATTGAGTTCTAAATTCAAATATAAGACACAGCAGAATTTTGGACATGATTTTTGATTTAAAAAAAAACTGTGCCTTATGCACACAGGATTATGATAGTTAGATTTCAATGAATGTTCATATCTTTGTTATAATCACAACATTTAGGTCATTTTATTCTCTGGCCTTTTTTAGGTGTCTGTCAACCTGAGTAATCATTCAAACTGGACATTTTATTCAATATACAGGAGTAGGTTGTTCTTATCCTGCCCTCCATGTCTTGAAATGTCTCTTTTTGTTTTTTTTTTATTGTCCCGTGGGACAATAGCCTAGTGAATCAAAGCATTGGTTTGCACATTTGGTGATATAGTATATAGCAATTGTGAGTTCAATCCCTGGAATGTGTAGTACAGATTTAAACTCGGTGGAGATAACGATTGACATTGCATTTAAATTTTTGAAGATCTGGAAAGCAAGAACGGGGGAAGAGAGTTCCACAAGTGAGAAGTGCAAGTGAAGAAACTGTTAACATAGAATTTGCAGCTATATCTAGATATTTCAACATTAAGATGTTGAGATCTAGCTATCAATCTAGTATTGAACTTAAATTCATAAAGTCTAGGTATCATAGAGGAAAGTAATTTTTATTTTGAAAAATATAAAATATGGCAGAAGACCAAAAGGAAGGCTGGTCTTAGTGAGCCACAATTACTGACCCAAACATACCACAGTATTCTTTTTACTAAAACAAAACATTCTCACTTACCATTCTTCCTACAGTCACCATAATACCTCAAAGTCTCTATGAAGTTCTAACTAGATCCCATATATACCACAGATGAAACAATTATCATGAAAGTATTTATAGAAAGGCAGGGGAAAGTGACTAAAATGGAGATGCTACGTAGGACCAATAATCTTCTTTAAATTGTATCAAGAATCTTTAAATGTATAACAGAAGCATGATACCAAATGTGGCAGCAATACTCAATGAATGGATGCTAGTCTATGAATAAATGTGCAAGATAGATTCTGGTGAAGAACATTATTCTTCATTCAGTGTTCCTTGTTTTGGTCTTCAACCTTTCCTAGCAGCAGACCTAGCAATTGATTCAATATTATCTTTTAACTTCATGTCAGCAAAAAAATGTTAGTCCAAGAAGGTGCAATGAAGCAGTCTCTTGGAGGTTAGCATCAGCCATGCTGATGAAAGGCAGGAAAGTAAAAAGAGTGAAGAACTTTATTCTTCATTCAGTGTTCCTTGTTTTGGCCTTCAAATCCGTTTTCTTAACCAATGTAACTAAACTATTTTGGATTTTACTTCAGTATGACTTAACTTTTTTCATAAAAAGACTCGAAATTTTAGTAATATAAGGCAACATTTATTTACACTAATAATAATAATAATAATAATAGTAACAATTTAGAATGTGTAATTGATATTCTCTTACAAGAAAATAATCATTCCAAAATAAGCTTTGAAAAATGGTGTAAACAAGTTTAGGTAAGGCTGGTAAACCACTCCTGTGAACATCAAAAAAGATCCAAAGAAATTCTGTGAGAATTAATCTTTTTAAAGGGAGGAGAAATTGAATGCTAATGTAAAGTTCTTTCTTTAATCAACTACTGAACAATAGCAGTAACAACCGAAAGAGGATATATATATATATATATATATATATATATATATATATATATATAGATATAGGGTACTAATGTTAATAGAAAATGATTAACATGAGTGCTACAAAATAAAGAAGTTTTTATTCCCTTTTCTTTTTATAATGCAAGAACTTGTGGAAAAATCTGAAAACAAAAATTGAATCGTTCATGTTTTTTTTTTTTTTAATCTCTGCAAGTTGTAGGGAATTATCAACAGCCAGGTGGCGTTAAAAGCATTATCGCCAAGTTGAGAGACATAATTTGATGCTGTTCATTCAGCAGTCAAAGGAGTGGACTGCTGTGAAACACAGTTGTATTCATCATGCTAAGCAAGTGAACTGTTCTAAGGTAGTTTGAAAATATTCTCATTTTTATATTGTTCTGATGGGCTCACGCACATATGTGTTCGCTCCACACATTTCTTATGAAGTGACCACATATTTTTTCGTACACCCAATTGGTAAAAAAATGTGGTCAAGTGATTTATTTTTTTAGAAAATGTGCATAATAAATGTGTATATTAATAAGATCATTATTAATCCAATTTTTCTCAAACCTTCCTTGATGGAGAAACTGCATCATTTTATATATATATATATATATATATATATATATATATATATATATATATATATATATATACTAGCAGCATGGCTTGGCGTTGCCCGTGCTTGATTCAAAAATCGTCCGACTCATACAGCAATTGCTATCACTTGACTTAAAATATTTTTGCCCTTCCTTGCCTTTAAAGGAGTGACCTTTGTCATGCTGATGTTGCTACATGCCTTACTTCTTGCCTATCTCACAGTGAAAATTTTTTCTAAGCTCTATACTAAACATTAAATCTATTACAAAAAAAGAACTAAACAAAATGAACACAAAACAATCAGCTTTAAAAATGACTCGTAACTGGAAAAACCGAATGAAAAAAGAATGTTAACAACAAATACATTTTCACACCCAACCCAGTTCTGCAGAATCAGAATTAACGTTGAGTTTAACCAAGCAAATGAGCCAACTGGAGTAAAGTGCCATGCAGATTTAAATTTTTCCCACTTGTGACAAATGCAGCTATCGATTTTTTTTGCATGCTAGCATGCTAGTTAACATTTGTGTCAGTCAGCTGTTGGCTCTCACGCTGTCCAATAGAATCTTCCAGCCTATTTGTGGCAGCCAGCTGTAGGCTCTCACTCTGGCCAGTGAGAGTCAATGGCTGCAAACTACATGAAAACTGCCTTGAAGCATGAAAAAATCAATTATTTCCACTATCGATGGAAGTTGGGAAATGCAAAGTTGGTCTTGGCCTTCCCACTAACTTGGAGCATGTGCATGTAAATTTTCGTGCAAATCCATCGAAAATTGCGGCCATGCATTTGTTACACACACACACACACACACATCCTGCCTTTTATATATATATATATATATATATATATATATATGATAGTTGTATATTTAGGCACCACTCCTTCGTTTATGCATGACTATGACTTAAGGAGCTGTGTTCCTGATCAAACCGGACTCATAAATAATTACATCGGTTACACAACTACATGCTTATCCAGATGCCTTACGTTACACCTATCTGATCACAGCTGCATTAGAACCCATTTAAATACACACATAAACTTACCAGACTCCATTAGAAACATAATAGTAGAAAACACAAATATAACTTCACCCACTTGTAAAAAAAGATTAAAAATAATGGAAGCTTTAATAATAAAAAAGAAAAAGCCAACTCTTAACAATATTAACTACGAACAAGGCCACAATTTGCTAACTTTATAAAACATGTGGACAGTTTTTACACATGCTTTGTCCAGAAAAGAAAGCTCTTGTTTGAACACAAGAAAAAAGCTTAACCGTAGTCCCTTGTCTTTAATGAAATATATATACATATTATTGACCACCATATATAGACAAAATTTGTTTTTATTATTGAAAAAAAAAATGAAAAAATGAAAAACAAGCTACCTAACTGGTAGCTACCTAACCTTGCTCCACAGAGCTAAATTGGGGTTAATAAATATATGATTATAAATAAAAATATGGACAATATGTAGAGGAAAAAATTCTTAAATTGAAATTAATTGGAGGCACTGTAGAAAATCCTTCTGTTGACATAATAAAGGTTTCAAAAAGTAAATATGTTTATAGCCTCCAATATTTTCAAGTAGTAACTTGAGTGGGACTTACTGAGGACATAAAATGAATTCACACTAAAATTAGTGGCACAATTATGGTTATTTATTAGGTGATCCACAATGGAAGACCTGGATGTGTTGGTCAGAATGTCTGATGAATGTCATTATTTTAGTTTTAAGCCTTTCAAGTCTACAAATTCATTTAATATGCTGCCTATATATATATATATATATATATATATTTACAAGCTTTCGTCTGTTCTTACAGACATCCTCAGGTATGGAATAGATTTTGTTCTTGTTTTTACTCTCAGTAATAAGAGGACAATGAAAATAGATGTATTGTAATCCGAAAAATGCTATGAGAAATGTGTTATTGTTTTGGAGTGTGCAGTCGCAATGCTGAGTTTGAATTTAAATTTTAAAGTTGTGTGTTCTTGTAACTTATGCAACTGAAATTTATAAAACAAGCATCTTTTCATACATAAACAGGTTCGGGGTTTTTGTATATTATTTGAATTGTTCGCGATGATGGATTTCTCACCAATTAAATCATTAACCTTTGTATGAATAATTCATGAATTTTTAAATTAATTGCACCTTTATTGAAATTAATATATATATATGTGTGTGTCATTTGCAGACAGTACTGTTTTACTGTATAACAGCTCTTCAGTGCGACTAGACATTCAAATGCCTCAAGCCAGGATTGAAACCAAACAGATTTGGTGTCAGTCAGAGTTTCTACCACTGAGCTATCTTCATTCAACAGAATGAAACAGCTAAATCTAGAGTATTGTTTTTACAAATGTAAACAAAAGCCAATCAACTTAAGGGCTCTATTTATTTTATTGAAGAGCTTAATTTATTTCTCAAATTTAAACTCTTACATTATATCTCCTTCCATTATTTATTCCA
The DNA here is from genome assembly GCA_903632075.3 of Acanthosepion pharaonis. Taxonomy (NCBI): domain Eukaryota; kingdom Metazoa; phylum Mollusca; class Cephalopoda; order Sepiida; family Sepiidae; genus Acanthosepion; species Acanthosepion pharaonis. The sequence continues at coordinate 507,442 of CAHIKZ030005561.1, forward strand.
CTGTTATAGTGTATGTACTTGCATCGCCATGTATACAATATGATACATATAGATAATGTAGTGTGTAGTTAAAATACACCATTATAAAGTGTTCTACTGAAATCAGGAGCAAAGACTACAATAAAACTGTTTTTACAAACAAGAAAGTCTTGTCTTTGAAACAGTTATAGTAAAAAAGTGCTCAATGCACAGTTTACAAAAATCAAAACTACAGAGCTACTGACTATTAATATTTAATGTAATAATTTAATATTAAATAGCTCTAGATTTTTGATTTTTTGAACTGTGTATTGAACACTTTTTTAATATAACCATTTCCCAGACTGACGGATCTTCAGGTTACCCTGAAGATCCATTTAGGTGGAACCTAGGTAGGTTGTTCCTGGCTCTTTAGGATTTATTTCATATATATATATATATATATATATATATATATATATATATATATATATACATATATAGGTAGCTGGCCACTCGTATTTGTGGATACCAGTCTATTAGAGCGGCTAGCCAATCACTACGGCAGACTCTCGTTCAGGCACATTTGTGTTTGTTCAACACCCACAGAGCCAACCTATGATTTATACTGAAACTACACTGAGCAGACCTTACTTACAATAACTGGGAGAAAGCGAGTTATCTAGCGTGATCAACAATCTGAACAAGGCCAGCACACTTAAATCCTTGGTCAAAATGACTTCTGACTTTGTGCTAGCACAGCTATCAACAGACCTCCAAGGATTCTGTCTACCCAATTTCACTAACATGTCTTGGGTCAACCTGTGTTATGGTTTTCAGGCACTTTCTAAAGGTTTCGTACATTGGGATCACCCTCTTCCAGACAAGTAACATCAGGAATTCGACTTCTTGACAAATCAACCGTGGTGAGATTCGAACTCGGGTCTCATGGTCAGAAAGCAAGCATTCTAACCATTCGGCTGCACACATACGCACAGAACAAACAAAAATGAAAACAAATGGAGTATCATCAAAAAGTACTTGGGGGGAAAAATATATAAAATAATTGGAACTGACTGATTTTGCCATTAATATTCTGTAATGGTAAATTACTGGCCACAATTCAGATATTACGCATTTAAAACCAAATGCAAATATTTATTGAATAACTTTGATATTTATCATTTCATACAACTGCATATGTTGTTTTCATTTTCACACTAATGCCTTTGGGAAAGGTATGAATATGTCTTTCTCCAGCTCCACAGCAGATATGGGTTAAATAGTATGATGAGCTGGACTCTCTAGCCTTGGTAACCAATCTAAGAGAAGGAAAATTCTAAATTCCAAACTGTGGAGAAGGTAACAGGAAGATATACATGTCCCAAGAAATCATAGCAATTCGCAGATGAAGAAAAAGAAATCTGTGGAGAGCCGTGATCGTCTACATCCAGATGACACATTGCATTTATAATATTCTTATATGATTTTCAGGTTTTTTTTTTCATACAAATGGAAATGGTTTTATAAAATATTAATAAGCATTTTTATGAGTCAAATAGCAATGTAGACTGGGCTACCTAGCCTTAGGTGGTAACCAATCTAAGAGAAGGAAAACTCTAAATTCAAAACTGTGGAGGAAGCAACAGGAAACCACTTGATTATCTTTGCCATGAAGCCATGGCAGTTCACAGATAATAAAGAAATATCTGTGGGGAGCCATGATCACCTACATCCTTAAACAGTAGGTTAAATTGCTCTCTCTAGCCATTGGGAAGCAATGAATCTAAGAGAAAGAAAACTGAACTTCAAACCATGGAGAAGCAATATAAAACCACTCTACTATCTTTGCCAAAAATGCATGATAATTCCTAAATATTAAAGAAAAGGAATCTGTGGAGAGCCATGATTGCCTACATCTTGAAGAGACATAACATTTAAAAATGTTTTTTGGCTGTAGTCCTTGTCTTCTTACTAAATGAAATGTTTTTATTAAACATTAATAAGCATTTTTGAGAGTGAAATGTCAGGCTAGGTTTCAGGAAAGTCAATGACGAGCACTTGTTACTTGGTCAATTTTCCTGTGAATCATTTCAAATGCTGTATTTGCTGGCCTATTGGACACGGGATTTTTTCAAAATATTACCCTGCATCCAATACAGCAGTATCATGTATGAGAGGGACATGAAGACCATGAAAAAAGTGGGATTCACTAGGAATCAGTGCACATATAGCTTTGAAACTATGACTCTTGGAAGTGAAGAAACATGATATCAATAAAAAATATCCCTGAAAAATTCACTCAAGAAAAAGAAATTAAGAAATTTATAAAATTGCAAAATATTTTGCTGCTTGTTTTGTAGAAATACCAGATTTTATAGAAATATTTGCTTTGACTGGTTGATTGCTGCTTGATTTGTGGGTGTTTTTTGTTGATATACTTGTACTATAATTTGTTTTTCTGCATGAATGGTATGGGACTTCATTTGCCAACAAGTACCATATTTCTGTTGTTTTTTTTTTTTGCCTATTACCATATGTACCAGTGTCTACTGATACTAGTAGATTTTTTTGTAACTATTATGAATTTACTGAATGCGCAGATGTTGCTCCCCAAAAAACAACTAAAACAATTTTCAATAGATGCATCATGAAATGGACTAAAATGCTTCTTTTCCAAAAAACGTCCTAGTAATTAAACCATACCTCACTTCTATTTAAAAAAAAAAAAAAATACCTGTCGTATAATTTGTGCTAAAACTGTAAGTGTTTCTTCATGATTAATGAGAATGTCGCATAAAGGTAAGGTTATAATTTTTATTTTTTGGGGTTTTACTGTGTGCATTTTTTTCCCTAAATATTCCATGCCAAAATCTGGGTGCGTCCAATATATGGGTGTATCCAATATGGCCGGCAAATACGGTAATCTCTGAGTAACAAGTTACTTTCTGAGCAGAAGGAAAAGGACTAATTGAGTTTAGTTGACACTTTGAGAGGCAAATTAATGTTGATTCTGGATTAACAAGTGGATCTGTATTAATTAATGACTTTTAATTTTAATAATGATTTCACTAATCCTACGGCAGTTTTTCATTTCAAGTAGCTTTTAAGCATTGACCCTTGCATTTTAAAGGCTGTATGAACCTTGTTGGCAATTACATGCATCACTGTTTGCTATGGCTGACAGCATAATTTATATGGGGGTGGGAAGAAGCAACATTTCATTAAATTAGAAAAATTAATTCGGATTAAGGTTTTGGGTGGTTTTGTTTGATTTTGGAATCTAATAAAAAATAAATTTGCAAAAGGAATTCATTTTGAATATTTTGTTGCTTAATATCCAGACCTGGTGATTAGGGTCAGAGGAATTACTCTGAATTTTGTTTTAATATTCTCATCTTCTCTTCTTAATTCATTAGAGAAATGCCATGTATAATCATGGAAAATATTTAATGACTAGCTTATCCGTGCTGTCAAAAATGACAGTGAATTTTGTTAAATCCTGACTATTATTAGTTTTTTCGGATATGAGGCTGTAAAATATTTTTCTACTTTTATTAATATGTAGTAATAGTGAGGGATCAGTTTGTTACTTAAAATGTATAGAAAACTGACCCCCCATTTTATGACCAGCTGAATCTCATGTTAATAGTATTATAAAAATCGAAATAAAAATCTGTTATTAATTATGTGCCATACGTGATACACGCTTAGGCGATCTTTCAATATATGACTGACAAGACAGATTTTTCCCTGCAGTAGGTTGCCATTTCTTTCTGTGGTAGACCAGTTGCCATCCAAGGCTATAGAACCCAATCTGTCCTGCTATTTACTTATACTTGGGTGGAGAAGAAGAGGATTCATACCTTTCCCCAGGGTATTAGCATGTAAGTGAATGTAATGGATTCGAATGGAATTCGAACTTGGCTCTCAGATTTCTCAATCTGAACTGCTATCCATTACTCCACCATGCCTCCTATTAATTATAAGTTTCTAAAAAAAAAGGTATTATATATTTGTAGCTATAATCAATTAATGCCCCCCATAAAATCTGATATTATAAAAATTGAAATAAATATTTATTATTAATTATAAGTTTTTAAAAGACACAATCCAATATTATAGATTTCTAATGGCCACCATAAAATTTGATATTATAAAAAATTGAAATAAATATCTATTATTAATTATAAGTTAAAAAAAATAATCACGCATTAATTACAGTTTTTGTAAAAATCCAATATTAATTATAGATTTCTACCTATAACCACAATTCCCTAATTAGAAAAATTTAAATATCTGAGAGGTGTTTTAACAGAAGATGGAAAGTGTGACACTGAAATCCGAAGGTACATTAGGATATTGAAAGATGCCTTCCAAAAGCTCAACAGGGTATTAAGAGACAGAAAAATTTTATTAGAAACAAAGGAAAGACTGAATTGTTACATAATATCAGTTGTTTTATATGTCAGCAACTATTAGACAATCTCCTCACAAATGAAGAGGAGACAAGAAGCAACAGAAACATGATTCTACAGATGGACACTGAGAATAGTATGGGCCAAACATGAGAGCAATGATGAAGTTTTAGAGAAAATGGAAACCAAAAGGACATTTAAACATAACATCAGGTTGAAATTTCTAGGGTATATAATTAGGAAAGAGGGCTTGGAAAATTTGATACTTGCAAGACAGATTAAAGGTGGGGCAGGGGGAAAACAACGCATAACCAACCTAGTAAGCTTGAGTAAATAAATAGCTTGACAGAAGATGGTAAGTACAACACCAAGATCCATAGACATATTGGGATGGCCAAGGACGCATTCCAAAAGCTGGGCAGAGTATTGCGAGACAGGAGGATTTCTTTGGTAACAAAGAAAAGAATACTGAACTGTGACGTGACATCTGTCCTTCTTTACAGTGGCAAATGCTGGATGATTTCCTCAAGGATGAAGAAGAGACTCGAGGCGATGGAGATGTGTTTCTACAGAAGGATGCTGAGGATTTTATGGACTTGAGCAACGATGAGGTCTTGGAGAGGATGCAGACAAGGAGGAGGCTTATACTTAATATCAGGAAGAAGCAGCTGAAGTTTTTGGGACACATAATGAGGATGGAAGGCCTGGAGAATCTGATACTCATGGGTTGAATAGAGAAAAAGAGAGACAAGAGAAAGCAGCGCATGATATTCCTGGTGGGCTTGAGTAGGTGGATGGCAGAACATGGTCTGGGAGAGATAGCAGAGGGAAAGAACTTGTTGAGAGCAGCAAGGGATAGAGGGAGGTGGAGAGTCATGATCACCTACATCCTGAAAGGACATGGCATATAAAAGGAAAAAGAAGAGCAAGGTTTAGGAGAGATAACAAAAAGACAAAATTCATTATGAGCTACAGAGAATGGGAAATTGTGGAGAGCCAAAGAAAAAGATATGGCACAGAAAAGATTGTCATTAATGAGTTATGGCAAGCTTTTCCAATTTAGTGGATACTGATAGACTCGATGTTTTTATGTTGTTTTTGTCTTACCCTTGAAATCTTGTGTCCATTATTGAACATATGTTTTTCTTTTACAGTCCAATAGTAATTCATTCATTATAGATTGATCATTGTCTTGTATATATTGAGCATTTTTTAGCCACTTCCCATCTGACACACATGGAGTCATGCTTGCTAAAACTATTGTGTTAAACCAATAAAGCATAATAATTATTTCACAGTTTATATGGCATCTAATTTGTGGTACATATGTTCTGTTTGAGTTTTCCCTATGAATGACACAGTTTGTTTTTCATCCTGATTACTGAATCAATGGCTATTCAGCAAATAAAGTCAAGATGAAACCTAATTGAAGCCAAGAGAACTCAGACGTCTAAGGACAAATACTGGAAGGGGTTTGTTTTTTCTACTATATTAAGTTTAGCGTTTCAATCAGTTTGACAACAGAAAGGTAGCCGACCTCATTATATTCTAAGTTAATTTACTCTACGTTTCCATATGTTGTTTGATGCTTAAACGTTTTTGCCACAAGATTAAGCAATAAATTTAAACTGCTTGGCATTCTTCTTCTGCCATATCCCTTCAGGTTGTGGGTGATCATAGCTCTCCACAACTTCCTGTCCCTTGTAGCTCTATGTAATAGAATAATAGAAGTAATGATAATGTGATAGATATTATTCTGCTTTCACAATTGAATACATGGTAGATGATACTCAGACTTGTGCATAGGCATGTTTGTGTGGACATAATTACTAGAGGCTGTGATATGCAGGTTTTTATGTTGTAGTCCAGTTGAAGTTATATTTTGGTCTACAATTTGATTTCTTTAAGAAATTGTAGGCTATAATATGTGTTATGGTCCAGGTTAGGACCAAGGAAGAACAACACGAACACAAGAGTAGAAATAACGAAGGTATATTACCCAAAATGATAATACAAGATGTGGAAGGTGTTAGTATGACTGTCAGTCTGGTTTGGAGTGAACTACTATTGGCTCGACTCGATTTGACCCTCTCTCTTGAGAGGCGTAGTATACATAGTGTTAGGAAGAGTTCATTCTGTAGTTATAGGTAAGGACCCATGACAATATGGATTAATGTCATGAAAGAGTTCTTTTATGTTGGTTGATTTTGTTTAGTGTCATATCAGCACCTCTGTGGGTTATTTAATGCAAAAATCTAAATATTTTCAACACAACTTTATGCCTTCAACTACAGATAAAACGTATTCTGGTCATTTTGCTTTAAAAATGTTTTGTTGGTAATTTTTTTTCTATAAAATATATTTTTATATTTTCATAGTGTTTTGTTTTTGTTTGGGGGTTCACTATTTGCCCATAGCTGGGACCCTAACAGGTGCTACCACCCCAGATCAAATTGGAGCTGGGGACAATAACAAGTATGAGGTGGTTCCCTGCTCCTTAAAATCTCCAATCTACCAATTAGTGGCCTTGCTGCCGAATGAAGCTTATTGTGATACCCAGAAATAACCAATTATATAATCCTTAGACTAGGTCAAAACAGGAATAGTAATAATTGAGTCACTCACTCATAAACTCTATTTCTGAGTATGGGACCACAATTGTCAACATGCTCAAGCAGTGACTAGTAATAATTGAACAGTACTAAATAAGAACAATGTGATATCCCTAGACAGCAGAACAAGAACAGTCTACTCCTGTAAATTAAATAAAGGGTTCAGTTTGCAGATCCCTGAAGGGTACCTGGATCAAAAGATATGCAATACTATGGATTTGGTTTTATCTCAGTCCTACGTGTTTCTGTTTTATAACTAGTGAATGGTGTTTTGAAATTTTCTAAGTAGCATCCACTTTGCCCAAAGGAGATTAGAGAAGTGGATGGTATTTTTGAAGACCAAGCAACCACAAAACCGTTCATACGGTGTATCCATTTGGTTGTCTATATTAACAGTCATGTTTGAGATAAAGGTGTCAGGTCTGGTCTGCTTCTTAGCAGGAAATAGACTCATCTATCGCATAGTTCCATTGCTACCCATTTGTATTGCCAGCCACATGTCAGGATGTGTAGATAGGTGAGGAGTTGATCCATGGGATCAACATAGAAGTTGTCCAAAGTGTCACCCCTAGCTACCGACCCTAGCGAGCAGGTAAACCCCTGAATAAGAAAAAAAAACTACATATAATATGGGAAATTACTACAATGTTTCGGCCGTTGTACACTCTGGCCTTCTTCAGGTGGTTGGAATGTCAAACTGAACCCTTTATTTTGCTCACTGGGGTAGACTGTTCTAGTTCCACGTGCCATGTTTAATGGATGTCAATTATCAGTTATCTCCTGTTAATTCCCCTCTCCAAGTTCTCGACTGCCTTAACCTGGTATTGAACTCACACTCTTTGGGTCCTGTCACTGGATCTAACTAACACCTTTATCCACTGTTCCATGTGTCCTTGTGGGTTCAGTTCAACATTCCAACCACCTGAAGAAGGCTGCAGTATACAACAGCCAAAACGTTGTAATAAATATGGCGACAAAAATGAGGACAATAGTCCGAATAATGTAAATAGTGTACATTATACCTTATCCCAGAAATATAGTCAGATAATATGGGAAATGATTCACATTCTTATTTCTTGATATGGTGTTTGTCTTTCATATTGTGAGCATGCAGCAGGTCCTTTCCTAGCTTTTGGTGAAATTTCCAGCAACCGGCCAATGATTACATAGGGTAATCATTGGCTGGTTGCTGGAAATTTCAACTATCTCTTTCTGATGTTAAATTGAAGTGTCCTTTTTGTTTCCATTTTTTTCTAAGGATTTGTTGTTGCTCACATGTTCAGTCAATGGTATTCTCAGCATGCTTCTGTAGAACCAGGTGTGATGAGATTGTCCAGCATTCATTGCCATATAGGAGGACTGATATTATATAACAGTTCAGTACTCTATTCTTTCTTTCTTTCTAACAAAATTTTTATGTTTCTTAATTCTTTGCTTAGCTTTTGGAATGAGCCTTCAGATTTTGGTGTTGCACTTTCTGTCCTCTGCTAAAACAGACTGAAGTTGAGATGCCAGGTCAGGACCAATAAAATTGCAGATTCTTTTTTTGGATTTTAATAAGAATCTTTTAATACATAGCAAAAGCACTAGCCCAGATGTGGCAGCAATATTTGATGCATCGACACATGGTAGCCTTATGAATGTACAAGACAGATTCTGGCGAGTGAAATTGTCTAGTACGACAAAGGGAAGTAACTTTCCTGGCAGCAAACCTAACAATTAATTTTTCCACTTCATGTTAGCAGAAAACATTAGCTTGAGAAGGTGCAATAAGTCCCTCCTGGAGGTTAGCCATGCTGATGAAAGGCAGAAAAAAGTTTCTCTCAAGCAATTAAAAGAGAGCAGTTTTGCTTTGGAGGTGTCAAAATTAACAAGCCATTTCTTGCCCCAGTTAACAACAGATTGCAGGTCATTTCTAAAACCAGCTGCCAATTTGACTGTATTGAACTGATCAAACTTAGTAAATCAGGCGTAAACTGGCACTGAAATATTTTTGACAGTACATCTGGCCTTCCTTCTGTAGTCAGGCTTATGAGCATAGCACGATGAAACACTGGTTCTTTTATGATCACTGAAGTTAAGCAACATCAAATTGGGTCAGTGCCTAGATGGGTGATCGCTTCAGAATACCAGTTGCTGTAAGCTTGGATGTTCAGGTAGTGTAATAGATATTGGCTAAGAATTGGAAATTGTAGAGTTCCAGTTCCGGTCAGGTTCATTATATTCACTTAAGCACAAATGTCTTTGGGAAAGGTATGAATCCATCTCTTCTCCCTCCATCTATGGGCTAATTAGTAAGACTTGTATCAGTAAATCGTTATTATCTACAAAAAATTTCTTATAATCTAGAAATATTTTCTGGCCTGTAACAGGTTGATTAACCATCAAAATGAATCAATCAATCCTTATATGGGAAAAATAATGTGGAAAAATTTCCACCATGTTGCTAAGATACGAAGCTATAATTGGATTTTTTAAGAGGAAACGGTGAGAATTTTACAAATATCTGTACCATTCTGTTTACTGAATGTCAAATTCCTAAAACTAGAAGGGAAATTATTGGGAGGAGAAAAAATGTTGTTTATCTACAAAATGGCAGGGATTTTTATTTGCTTTCCTGCTCCCAGTTATCCATATTGAAAAGGTCTGAAAGACTTTGTGTGTCTTTCATCTTCAAATAACAAACGCCGTCCGTCTTTATATAGACAACTGACTGAAGCAAATGTGAAAGTAATAATTAAAAAAAAAAAAACATTGCTGTTGGTTCAACTTGTGATACCATGATCAGAATCTGATGTAGCACTTTGGTCTTTGATCTTTTACTTACTTTGGTGGGGATCAAAGGTCATGTCCAAATCTGAGCTATTAGGAGGGATAAAAGAGAAAAAAATGGATAAGAGATTATCCCTTCAGAAGTAATGCTCGATATTCTTAGGTCTGCGGCAAGAGCATTAGAAAAGCGGATTTATTGGCAAACATCGACTCTTTACCTTGAATAGAAATGAACCATGTGATTCTGTCAGACTCGCTTCTTGTTTACAACTCTTCTCTTTTCTATTTCTTTACATTGACTAAAGCTATTTGGACTATTTTCTTTGACTGCTTCTATGATAAACACTCGTGCATATATATAAAAAGCTTTCAAATTAGTAAACTGAAATCTCTCTCTCTTTCACTCTCTCTCTGTATATGCATATATATATATATATATATATATATATGTATTTATATATATATAAAAGTTTTATACTACAGTTCAAAGTTTAGATGAACTTGATAGAAGAGTGAAAAAAAAAAAGATGAAAAAGAGGCTCTTAGAGTGATTGACAAAAAGAATAGAATCAATATCAAACTTATACTTTGAGAAACTTTTGCAACGAATGCCAAAAATCTTTACTGCAGTAATCAAGGCTAAAGGGAGATTTTGATGAGAACAAAATTTAATCATAAAATGCTTTTTTCTTTTTATCATAATAAAATTTCTCAGAAAAAAAAATCATGTCTCATTTTTTTTTTTTAACCATTTATAATAATCTTCTCGTTAAAGTACAAAATAACTATTTTTAGACCAATTTAAAAATTTACCAGGGGTTCCCTCAAACTTTTGAAATATAGCGTGTGTGTGTAACAGTTCTACATATGATTTGGCACACTTCTCCATCAATTTTTAAAAAATTATCAGAAATTGCTTGTTTCAATTCAGCAATGGTTTTGACTAGAGCCTGTAAACAAGATTGTTCAGTACACACCACAAGAAAAAATCTGGTGTTAGGTTTGGCAATTGTGATGTCCACTCATGTTGTCCTATCCACCTCAGGTCAAAAAAAAAAAAAAAATATTTTTGTTGCATCTCATATAGAGCACATTGCAGAAGTTACCTGGGATTGGACTATAAATTGCCAAGAGGAGTCATGGTGTGTAGTCAGAAGGATGGAAAAAATTGTAGCTTATGGAAAGTACACCCAAAGCTATAGGACCCAGTCTGTCCTGTTATTAATGCATAGCTAGAAGAGATGGATTCATACCTTTCCCAAGAGTATTAGCAGTAAGTGTAAGTAATGAACTTGACCGGAATTTGAACTCTAGTCACTGATTTCTCACTCTGACATGCTATTCATTACTCTACCATGCCTCCATATATATATATATATATATATATATATATATATATATATATATATAATTATTTATTTTAGGATATTAAAACAAAAACATCTTAGAAATTGCTACACAATTACAATTATGTTTCAACACTACAAATTTTAACATGTTTTTGTTTTAATATCATAAAATAAATAATATTTAGCTCTACTCTGTATTGAACCCACTTTTAAATTAAATGTTATGGACAGTGGAATTATATCTGTGTGTGTCTCCAGGTAAAATGAGGATCTGTCCTCATTATTAGTGGTAAATATACACATACATATGCAATCGTATATCTAAAATATATAAATATATATACATACATACATACACATACATATATATTTGTATAAAAAAAAAATTCCAAGAGGATAGAATCCAGGTAGAACTCAATGTCCAGGACAGAGTAGGAATATAATAAAAAGGCTTAAACACTAATATTCCATGGTCATAATTTATTCCATTGGAATCGTAAATACGATCCAATTCATCAGACCTACAAATTGGATCGTATTTATGATTCCAATGGAATAAATTATGACCATGGAATATTAGTGTTTAAGCTTTTTTATTATATATATATATATATATATATATTTAAGTTTTGTGTAAATATTCTCAGGCGGAGTGTATCTGTAGAAGAGACAAAACAAATAAAAAGAATACTTAGACAACAAGTTATATTCACTCCAGTGGACGAAACACGTCGGCTAAGTATAGTCTTTCCTCTTGTCTCTTTTTATTCATAGTAAGTTTTATTAACTTCATCAGCCCAGAACTGAGAGGGAGTGATTTTTAATTTGTTTTAAAATTAGTTCTCCTTTTTATTCAATATATCATAATTACTGTCATGGTGATTAAATCCTCTAATATGTTGATTCTAACCACTGAGTTATACCTTCAAATATTTCACAGATGTTTTTCTTGCTTTTATTTCGCGAATTATGGATGGAGATTATTTTTATCTTATATTCTACTTATTTATATGATTTCTCATCGTCTCTCTCAGATTTTATTCTCTTCTTTCTTTCATTTTGTTTCTTTGATTTTTTTTCCATTTCTTTTTATCTTTCTTATCCATTTTCTTATTTTCCTTGTCTTTTTCTTTCCTCTTTGCTGTTTTTCTTTCTTTACCATTTTTTGCTTTTTCATTCCATTTTTTTTACTCTTTTTCATCTTTCTTTTTTCTAACCTTTTCTTTCTTTTTTAATTCTTTGCTCTTGTTTGTTTCTTTTTTTTTTTATATTTCATCTCTATTTTATTTTTCTTTGTTTTTTTGCTTTGTTGTTCCTTTCCATTCTTTCTACTTGCTTTCTTTTCTTGTCTTTTTTCTTTGTTTTCTTTCCATTTTCTTAACGGTTTTTCTTCCCTTTTCTATTTTCTTTGTTTTCTTTTTCTTCACATGCTTTTGTTTTTTCTTTTCTTTTTCATTTCCATTTTCTTTCATGTTTTGTTTGTTCCTTTCTATTTTTTCTTCCTTCCTTTCCATTCTATTTTCTATCCTTTCTTTCTTTCTATCTTTCTTTATCCTTTTTCTTTTCTTTCCCTTTTTTTTTATCTTTTTCCCTTATCTTTCTTTCTTTCTTTCTTTCATTGATATTTTTCTTATCTTTCTTTCTTCCCTCAGCAATTTTTTTTCTTCTGATTGCACAAACCTCACAGGAAATTCATTATTGAAATTTATTTTCTCTCTCGGAAATTTGCTTAAGCTTGCATTTTAGGGAATTCTTTGCTTTATTTGAAGAAATTAAATCAACATATTCATATATTGCCCACCACCTCTTCCTTTTTTTGATGTTTCTTCTTCTTTTTCTTCTTCTTTGCTTTTCTTCTTTCATTTCTGTAATGAAATTTTCCTTGTATCAATTTATTTGCCAAATGTGCTTAGTCTAAATTTTCTTTCTGGGCACAATTGGTGAGTTTACTCACTATGTGTCCATATTGTACAATTAAAAGATAACAGTGCAAGTGCACTCATTTTTGTTACTCATTGTACAATTACCATGGCTGCATTTTACAACCTCTACAAAATACAACGTAGAATGATGTTGGTAGGAATAGTATTATAAAATATTTGGCAAATATTACTTGAAAAATCACTTTTTGAAATTCACATTGTTCTTCTGAGTAGCAAGGTTGAAAATACCTGTCATTAAAGAATTTTAACTTTTTGATAGCTGAAATTAATGTGTGGGACTTCATCAGAGATGAATAGAGCTTGGGTTGATAAATCAGAGAACTGAGTTCTAATTCTTGTCAGGTTTGTTGTATTTACAAATAACCTTAGGAAAGGTAGGAATCCATCTCCTCCTCCAGCTATGGGTTAAATAGTTGGACTTGTATCTGAAAAAATCATTGTTATTCTCAAAAAAAATTCTGAATGCAATATTCACTCACAAAAAAAATGTATTATGTTTTGGATTTAAATAACCCACAAAGGGTTGGTAAACCAAAAAAAAATAAAAATCAGTCAGTAATTCATCAGAAGTTTTGTTAACTAATGGTTTGTGACAGCAAGTTGTCAGTTGTGATTAATAAGGCTTTTGGAATATTATTTTATTACCAATTAGTAATTTATATATATATATATATATATATATATATATATATATATATATATATATAAATGAGAGAAAGAACAGCTGGAGTAAAAATTGACTGTTTGTAGCATTTACTTTTAAAAAATTGCTCAATACAAGAGCAATATATTATTATTATATTTTTATTATAAGAGTTTATAATAAAAACATTTTCAAATTGCTACAGAAAAGCTTTCATGTTTCAATACTATGATTGTACTTCTTCAGGCGATGGTAAGTACAATCATAGTATTGAAACATGAAAGCTTTGGTGTAGTGATTTCAAAATATTTTTATGATAATCTCTTATAATATATATATATATATATATATATATATATATTTTAAAGAAAAACAGACCACTTTAATGTTCCATTATAATAATTTATTTCACCAGAGCCCTTTTAAGGGATGCTGGATCATCAGATAACACTTCCAAAAAATGAAACGAAAGATGAAATGAAAATTCACACATTTTTTTTTTTTTTTTTTTTTTTTTGGACTATCCATCCATACAGATTACCAAGTTTTTCATAACTTTATATATATATATATATATATTAAGAAATGGACAAGGTCCAACAATTTATTTATTAAAGACATTTTTTATGTTTACCGTTGTTATTTATAGATACAAGTATTTAAGCAAATGCTCTGTTTATGATAAACAGTATTAAATAACATTTACCGGCCTGAATGTCCGAGAAATTTTCATAGACAATATTAATTTCTTTGACAGGATTGAACCTGCATCTACTGAACCGTCATTTACGCTGGCGTGCCTTACCTCTGGGCCACAAAGAAGTTTATAAGCAGTAAATTCGACCTTGTCTACTGAAAAGGTTCTGGCCCAGAGGTAAGGGCACCAGCGTAAATGACGGTTCCATTATAGGATGCAGGTTGAATCCTGTCAAAGAACTAATATTTTCTATGAAAATTTCGGACATTCAGGCCGGTAAATGTTATTTAATACTGTTTATCATAAACAGAGCATTTGCTTAAATACTTGTATCTATAAATAACAACGTTAAACATAAAAAAATGTCTTTAATATATATATATATATATGATTGGCTCCCTGTACTGCTCCAGTAAGTACCTGACTCCTCATGTTATCCTCTATCTTTCTAAGAGCCTGATCAAGCCGAAAATGGAGTACTGTTGCCATATTTGGGTGGAAACTGCCCAGACCTCACTTTCCAGTCTTGATAGATACTGAAACAATATAAATATCAACTTAGAACTAAAAGAGTTGAGTTATCTTTGCTAAATTTCTGTATTTTTCACTTTTTTCAATTCCTTCGTCTGCTCATCTATTTATTATCAACATGATTCATTCGCAGTTTCTTTTCTCAAAATAAATACCTTTAATATACATTTAATTGACAGGAAACTCTAAAGACCTACCAACTTGATATATATCTTTTTACATAGACTTTACATCTGCTTGCACAATAATGGCCAATTTGCCACTAGAAATTGATAAATTGAAGCCTAATGTATCCTATCATATCATCAAAGGCTATCATTCTATTTCATTGAAGTTTTTTCACTGAACTGTAATTATATGAATTGTGTCTAAATTATGTAGCCATATTAATTTGTATCCATTCAATCTTGTTGGGTTCAGTAAATTAATTTTTTCATCCAGTTATCGTATTCTTTTAATTGACTTGTTACTGTAGGTAACAGGATAAAAATTTAATCCTATTTTGATTAATTGCAATGCCTACTAGGCACACACACATGAATATACATTATCATCCAAATCCCACTCAAACAAACTGGAATTATGATGCTTTTACACACACAAATTATACACTGCTTGACAAGACATGAGGTGTGCTTAACCAATGATAAACAAATAACACAAAAATTAAAAATCCTAGAATATTTTCTCTTTTTTTTCTCATTTTCTGATAAAGCTCTAATAAAATTGAAACATGTTAGATTTATAAACGTTTTGTATTTGTTCCTAATTTTATCATCTACATTTGATCTGTATTTGATCCCAATTTACTAATTGCAATCTAAATAAATTGTTAAATATATAGTGTATTAAAAAGTTTGCTACTGTTTATTTGAAAATGACAATGATTGAGGAGGATAGTGGAGTGCTTGGAAAAAGAAAAAAAATTATCTTCGTTTTCCTTACTCTCCAAAGCCCACATTAAGCATTAATATACTCAAACCTTAACATGATAGAAGGAAGGACTCGTTTAAATCAAAGAAATTATATCTATCTTATGTATTTATAAGTTTACTATTCATGTATGCATTGAATATTGTGACCATATCTGGTCTGGTGCTCCTGCTATGTATTTAGAGATTCTTGATAAAATCCAAAGAAGAATCTGTAATGTTATCCATCCTGACCTGGCATCTCGGCTTCTGTCACTTTACTACCACCATAATGTAGATTCCCTGTGCCTTTTCTATGAATATTTTCATGGTAATTGTTCTGATCAGCTTTCTGCTTTGGTATGTTGACTTTATGTATTTAATTGCAGTACTAGATTGGTAGCTAGGTCTCATCATTTTACAATAGAAATTGCTAGCTGTAACCATAAATTTTATGCTGACAAACAAGTCTTTGCTTTCCAGTCAACTTTGATCTTCAAAAATTTAAATGCAATGTCAATCATTATCTTTTGTTTTCTTAATTCCTGTTCTTTTATTATTCTCTCTCCTTTTCTTTTTCTCATATTCTTTCACATTCAGTAACCCACTGTGTCTTAGTGGCTTTATTGCCTTGCTTTGGACAAAATTTTTTTTTTAAATTCTAAAAATGAGTCATGACTGAAAACACTTTGATCCGAGATGGAAGTTGGTTGGAGTAAAGAAATGAATTAGACACTTGTTTGGAGAAAGGACCAAAGATTTATTTTCATTTACAAGATATGAAAATGTCTCTTTAAGTTATATAGTGTAGTGTTTAAATGTATGGTGTATGAGGTGTGAAATGAGAATATGAAAAAGGAGAATGCTTAATCCGGCTGACTGCTTGTTGGCTATCAGTTTGGGCTTGTTGCGTTGATAGTAGACTCTGTTCACTTTCTAGGAGGTCATTTTCATAACCTAATGATAGGATGAGCAGTCAGCCATGCTCTGGGTAGCCTCTATGGTTAGTGTGGGTGTGTCAAATCTCTCTATCTCTGCTCTGTCTGGCTTTTGTTTTGCTTATATAAGGGGAAATGCATGGACATAGTTGTAGACATCTGTGTCAAACAAGAGTCGTGTCAATAATGGCCAGCACTCTAGTACATTTGTGTTTGTTTTAAAATTTGTTTGGAGTAGAGTGCAGCGTGTGTGTGACTTAAAAAAAGAAAAATTGATGTGGAGTTAGAAATATGTTTTCTAATAATTGTATAAATTTGGTTTTAATTTGTTATCTTTTACTTTGCGTAAATTCTGTTTTTCTACTACAAGTTTATTTCTGACACTGGTACATGCAAATATATCATACCAAAATGCAATACAAATGTATGCCGTATATTTCTGCGTATAAGGCGACCATTAAATCTTAAAACTAACCCCCTAAAATAGGGGGGTCATCTAATACAAGTTACACAAAGCTAACCTTAAATCCTGTGGTGCCTCAGCACTGGTAAGTTAGCTAGTATGCTTGTGCCATGGATTGCCTTCGGCTAACAATTGCTGTGGTATGGTAACTACCAATGTGAATTTTTCTAGTCAGTATGTGCCATACGTGATACATGCTTAGGCAATCATGTATCTTTTGATACATGACTGATGAGGCAGATTTTTTCCCGCAGTAGGTTGCCATTTCTTTCTGTGGTAGATCAGTTGCCATCCAAGGCTATAGAACTGGGTCTGTCCTGCTATTTACCCATATCTGGGGAGAGAAGAAGACGATTCATACCTTTCCCAAGGGTATTAGCATGTAAGTGAATGTAATGGATTCGACTGGGAAGTCAGTCAAGTTACGTGCCATGCATGATACATGCTTAGGCGATCATGTATCTTTCAATGCATGACTGATGAAGCAGATTTTTTTTCCCACAGTAGGTTGCCATATCTTTCTGGGTTAGACCAGTTGCCATCCAAGACTATAGAACCTGGTCTGTCCTGCTATTTACCCATAGCTGGGGGGAGAAGAAGAGAATTCATACCTCCTCACATTAAAATGCAATTTTCAAGAGATAATTACACAACAATTTTCAACATTATCACTGATCAACATGCACAAATGATGCAAACAAATCTTTTGTACTTTTGTGCTGTCTGTGTTCACGCCAATCATTATTTCTGACAGTAGTGTTCAATAACAACATTTAGGATAATACACAATCTATATTTCTAATTAAGTCATTATCATTCAAATAAAAACATTTAAAAATATTATATATATATATATATATATATATATATATATATATATATATATATATAAAATTCAGAATGTCTTTAAATGTTAGGATTGGTGCAACCCAGTTTACAGATCCTGCATCTATACAACTCACTTGACTGCTAGATGATTACATTGAATGAATATATATATATATATATATATATATATATATATATATATATATATGAGTATGTGACCTTGGGTTTCATGCTTTTATGATCATGAGATTATTGTCTGATGATTGCAAAAGCATGGAACCCAGGGTCACAAACTCATAACCAATGCAACTGAATATGTTAGTGCTATCACTGAAATTAATCCCTTTCCAACAAGTTCTGTGCATATAAAATAATAATAATATATATATATATATATATATATATATATATATATATATATATATATATATATATTTCTAAATAGTAAACTTGACATTTAAAAGAATTTAGTATGTACCCAATTTTAATAAGTTAAAGCCTGATTTAAATTGAATTCAAATAAAGAAATTGAAAAAAAATGCAGCATAAAAATCCACTTTTTTTATTAGCACGAGCATTTTTTTTTATTTATTTTGAATAAATTGAAAAATTTAATTAACTCTTGTGATTGAACGACTTGAGAATTTTGTTTGAAAACACTCTTCAGGGTCAGATGTTTGATATAATGTACCCATATCTCTTGAAATGGTTGATTGAATATTAGTGCTCAAGTTATGTATTTACTGCTTTTTGGCAGAAGTCATGCTGACATGAAAAGTAAATGTAAAATTCTTGTAATTTTCTTTTTTTTTTTTTCATTTTATCATTACTCTTACTAAATGCCATGTCATGTCTCTTCTGTACATAGACAATCATGTCTCTCCACATATTCCTTTTCTTTATTAACTGAGAATTGCCATACTTTTTTGCTTCATAGAATTACTTGTTTATAATTTTGAAGACTTTCTTTCTATCATTAGATATAAAAAAAAAGACAAATAGATACTGTAATATTATGCAGATATCTTTCTTTTTCTTTTCATTCTTTGATAAATACAAAGGATAACCCTAGAAATTGAATTCAAAATATATAATTTAGATCACACCTTTAAATAAATGATCAAGAGTCACCTCCCTTTAACAGTCATGTAATGTTTTTTGATCAACTCTTGCTTTTAACTTAATTTAAGTTGATTCGACTAAATTTAAAAGTATCTGGTTCTTCCTTTTTTTCTTCTTCTTCTTCCTCATTTTTCTTCCTCTTTTTCTTCTTCTTCCTCTTTTTCTTTTCATGTTGTTGAAGAAAATTGATTTTATGTGATACTAAGAATTCAGTATTATTATTGTATTTTTTCTTTCTTTCTTATGATTAATGAGCTGACATACTTTCTACATTAATAAATAGGGTGTCTGTGTTGTTAATTTTTTTTTATTTGTCTTTTGGTTTTTGTTGAATTAACTGGTAGCGATAGAGAAGGAGAACTACTGGTGAAAGAATAATAAACAAATTTAAAATTATTTTCTTAAAAGATGATCTAGATTTTTTTTTCTTAACAGTATTTTTAGAAATTTTGTTGTTAGTTGCAGACAATATAGAATTCATGATTAGCTTCTTTTTTTGTTTTGTTTTTACAATAATGTTCACCCTGTACAAGGCCCCTGAGCCACTCAAGGTAGCGGGTGACAGAGTAATAGGCACATCTTATGTGGGGAAGATAGTGGTTAACCCTAGACTTGAACAAGTTAAGATTATAGGAATCAGTGGAGCATCCTCTGGGGAGTTCTGCAAAGCAGTGGTTCATGGGAACAAACTCTTCAAGTGGAACTTACATCTCATCAGTGGAAAACAAAGAGAATGTAGGTGGTTCATTACAATGTGCATTGTATGGTGGATCTTAACCATGATGGTCAGAACTGCTGGAATTTAGTTCCATAGAAATATCAATAGAGCAGCAAGAGTCTTGTGAATTTTTCTCTGTGTGAAAGGAGTTGTAGAGTGGAAAATAATTCATCACCCACATGGGTGTGGAGATGCTTTTGGACTCTGTTGAGAAAAATGAAGACTTGGCAGCTCCACTATACAATTCACTATTAATTATTTACCATTTTACAAATAAAAAAACTATGTTATAAATTTGGGCAAATGATCCCAATAGAGTTATATATTAATGACAACTGGAAAAAACATTCATGAAAGTGTAATGTTTCAAAAAAATATCTGATAATGCATTTCGCCCATTTTGAGCTACATCAGATTGAGGATCATTTTCATTTTTTTTAGTTATGAGCAATGCCAGCTTGGGAAAAATATATGATCTCATTATTTTAAATAAACACACAAATATATACACACACAATTCAATTTTTAATCATCAGTCTGATGAAGTCCAAAGTGAGAGAAATGCATTATTGGATATTTTTTCGAAACATTACACTTTCATGAAAGATTTTCCAGTTGTCATTAATGTATAAATAACAATGAAAGCAAATTTTTTATTCATAATTTTAAAAAAGTATCGATGAACAAGAAAATTTAAATAAACCTGTGATTTTTCTGGGCATTATACATTTTCTTCTCAAATATTTAAATTTTCTTTAATGGTAAATACTAAATATTACATTATAGTTGGTTCACATATTTTTATAAATGAGAAAATTTTTATAAATTTAGGGATCAAAAAATTATTTTCATATTTATTTCTTTTTAAATAGGTAAATGATACATATTGCATCGTAGTTTACATATTTTTATAAATTTCAACTGAAAATAGTCAATAAATGCCAAATGTTTCCTAATAAGGAAACAGCTAATATTAAAATTACCATAGAATATTCTTTTAATTTGAAAAAAAATTTCAGGAAAATTATTTTTCTTTTTTCCTTGATACTGTACTTCTTTATATAATTACTATATGTTATATATTTTTTAATTAAAACATTTTTTCAGTATACCTTGTATAATTTATTCCTATTCTTGCCTTTCCCAAGGGCATTAGTGCACAGATTATCTCACTCAGAGTTTGGCCACTGGCACTGATACTGGTATTTTATTTTCAATATATAAATATTTACATAGATGCCTAAAATTTAGGTGCTTCTCATTTATGTGAGGTTCTTTTTGTAATTTGGATGGTATTCTAGATTTTGGATTAAGATTGACCAGTGGTGACCTTTACTAACCATGGAAATCAACGCCACTTATTCCATACCAATAGAGAGACTAATTTTCAGCACCCCATATGGATTTTAGTACTACAGCTCCTTTCATGCTCATCTGGGATATGTTGTTACAGGAAATACCAAAAGATGCCTTCCAGAAACTAAGCAAAGCTTGTATGATCACTAAAGTTAAGCAACATTGAGCTTGATCAGTGCCCAGAGGGGTGACCAATGTGTAAATGCTAGGTACTGTAAGCTTGGATGTTTGGGTAATTGATAATGGCTCAGAATTGGAAATTGGAGAGCAGGATTCCAATTTTAGTCAGTTTCTCTATATTCTGTTATGTGCAAATACCCTTGGAAAGGTATGAATCCAACTTTCTCTCCCCCCCAGCAATGGGTTGATTAGTAGAACTTGTATCAGTAAAAATCATTATCTCAAAAAAAAAATCTTACAATCTAAAAATAGTTTCTGGCTTTAAATAACCTGCAAAAAGTTGATAAGCTATAAAAAAAAAAACAAATTAATCACAATTTTAAGAAACAGAAATATTATATTGGAATCAAAGAAAAGACTGCTGAACTGCTATATAATATCTCCTTCTATATGATAGTGAATTCTGGACAATTTTTTCACAGATGAAGAAGAGACAAAGAAACAGATTTGGTTCTACAGAAGGATGCTGAGAATGCTATGGATGGAACATGTGATCAATAAAGATGTTTTAAGGAAATTGAGAACAAAAAGGACATTTTTGCTTAGGGTCAGACATCCATAGTTGAAGGTTTTGGGACACATAAAGAGGAAAGTGGGTGTAGAGTGAGTTGTCATCATTAAATATAACACAGAATAAATACAGAGCTACCCAACAAACAGATTTGACAAAGCATTCAATAAGCAATAACAAGAAAAAGAAAAGAATGGGCCAAAAAATAACAAAGTAAGCAAACAATTTACGAAAGGCAAAGCAACAGTAATTTCGCAAAAGTTCACAAACTAAGAATTGGGGTTGACATACAAGAGCAAATTTGGATGAGTGAATGCAGTTTTCTGACTTCAAGGCAAAACAGACAGGGACTGAGTCAGATGACACCAAGAACCAACCTATTTTATTGGCTAGGAAGAAATCCCAGCATGCATTTGTGTGCTTCTGCCAATAAATTGGGGGAGGGGAAGTATTTTGTGGTCATTCCAAGTAGTACTGGAACCAACAGGGAGCTTGGAGAATCTGTTACTTAAGGCAAAAGGGTCAGAGGGAGATGGCAAGTAAGGTATGACAATCTCCTCACAGATGAAGAGACTTGAAACAACAGAAATTTGGTTCTACAGAAAGATGTTGAGGATACTAAGAGCTTAACATGTGCACAATGATGACATTTTGGATTGAATGGAAATAAAAAGGAAACTTATACTTCACATCAGATAGAGGCAGTTGAAATTTTTGGGGCACATAATGAGAAAAGAGGACTTGAAAAATCTGATATTCACAGGACAGATTGAGGGAAAACAGGACAGAGGAAAGCAGCATGTAACATACTTGATGGTAGAACAGGATTTAGGAGAAATAGCAAAAGGACAAAACTTATTAAGAGCTACAATGGGCAGGAAGATGTGGAGGGTCATGATCGTTTACATCTTAAGGGGACACGGCACATAAAAAAAGATGATGAATGTATGTAGGTATGTAACTGTGTTGGAAATAGCATTTAGATTTTATATATGCTTCTCAAGAGCATGTTTTCTGTCTTGCTGTTTCATTTATCTTTTTATACAGGCAAACTGCACTTGATTTCTGCTGGTTTTTGAACTCTGTGCATTTATCATTCAGTCATTTCCCCTTTTGCTTGTCTGTTCTTGTTTCAGACATCATTTGCTTAACCACATCTAGCCAACCCTATATCCTATCTGCTCTCAATCTTTTTCCATGTCAAAAATTTCACCTGACATCCACTTCACTTCTTTTTTTTTTTTCCTTGTCTTTCCTTCCTCAGAACAACATTTTCGTCTGTTGTCACTTAAGGTGTTCTACTTTCAGTTCCTGACTTATTCCAAAGGTTTGTATTTGTTCTTAACTGTGACACCATGTTTGTTTGCAAATGGAGTCACAGTTTAAGCATTACTTTGGGTTCTTTTAATTTTATACTTACCTTGAATAGATTTTCTCTTTTACCCTAAATAGCATATCAGACAGAATTCTGAAATAATGGCTGATTTCTGGACTTACTAACCGTTTGTTTCCCTTCAAATTAATTTTTTTTTTTAATTAGTATACCCCATGCAAGATAGTAAAGCGACTAAGACACGGGGTTACTGGGTGTGGAAAAATTAGAAATAGAAACATTAATAATGAGTGGGAAGAGGAAAGAGTAATCAGGAGGACAGTAGATAGCAATTAACTTTGCATTTAAATTTTTGCAGATTAAAGTTGGCTGGAAATCATGGAGCCAGAAGGGAGTTCCACAAGCAGGAAGTGTGAGAAAAGAAACTGTTAGCATAGAATTTATGGCTACATCTAACCAGTTCAACTGTAAATTGATGAGATCTTGATGACAGTCTAGTAGTGCACTTAAATTAAAAAGGGCCAGGTACCATGGCAAAATGCTCATCTGAATAATTCCCATGAAAACATTTATAGAAAAGGCACAGAGTCAACTTTATGGTGGTGGGAAAGTGACTGAAGCCGAGATGCCAGGGCAGGACCAATAATGTTGTTGATTCTTTGGATTTTATCAAGGAGCTTAAATTTGATATAAAGAATAACTCTTGAACAGTAATTTTGATGACAATTTATCCATTGCACCTTTTACATATATATATATATATATATATATATATATATATATCCCAAACGAAAATTAGTTATTTGGCAAAAAATAGTTATATGAATATAAAGTTCTCAATGAAATTGCAAATAAGGAAAACAAAACAATTTATGACAATTTTGTTGAAAAACTTTTCTGCAAAGGTTAGTTTTTCAACAAAATTTTATGTCATATATATATATATATATATATATATATATATATATGATGCATATTGGTGTCTTGAGGCAGCAAAATCGAAATTCTATCTATGTAAAGACAAGGAAGGTGGTGAAACTGTGATAGCAGAAATGTTAGTTTTTCTATAAAATTTTATATCAATTTATATATATATATATATATATATATATATATATATATATATATATTACACAACAAAATCCCAAATTACCTTATATGAGGAGGGAGTATAGATCTATTTCAACCAATGAGAAGTACACCTTATCTGTGATTCTTGATAACCTTATCTGTGATTCTTACAAATATATATATATATATTATATGAAAAGATTATTTAACATTTAAATATCAATTTTTATCCTGACATCAATGTTTCTTGTTAAAATTTTCAGTCTTCAGGGGTTGTGGTTTTAAATGCAATTTCCAATTTTTCAGTGAAAAAGTTGAAAAAGATTGAAAATGTCATTTAAAACCACAACCTCTGAAGATTGGAAATTTTAACAAGAAACTTTAATGTCAGGATAAAAATTGATATTTAAATGTTAAATAATCTTTTCATATATCATTAACACTCTATTTTTAATATTATTTTAATATTTTTAATATTGAGTACTATATATATAAATATGTGCTGTTTCTTAAATCTTATATAAATGCACCAGAAATTGTTATTCAATTTTACTTTTTTAATATAAATCTGTTACGGTTCATTCTGAGGTATAAGACAGAGGCCTATTTTTTAAGTGTATGCAATTTACCGTTCAACATATTGAAAAGAAGCACATTGGGTAAAAGGCTTTCATTTGTTACATTTCTTTGTTAACGTCTGTGTTGATAACAATTTAGAAACAGAATAATCGTTTTTATGATTTAACAATAAATTCTTTTTTGTCTTAATTCAAATTGTTTTTACGTGCTAAATTTTTTTCACCTCCATTTTTCTCCAATAATTTGTAATGATTTTATAATAGGATTTTTTGTTTTTTGTTTTCCGTGTTTCTTTGTTATTTAAGAGACTGAACATGTTTTTGTATTTCTTTTCTTCATCTTGTTGTTTAATACTCCCCTTACATGAACGGTGGCCAGTGTGGAGGGGATTGGTTGTACTGTGTGGCCAGTTGTTGTCCAACCATAACAAAAAGAGTTTTCTCTTAACATATGGCTGTTTGCACTTAAATTCTTAGGTCACCCTCAAGATGTCAACTACCTTCAGTCATTTCAACACCTCTTCTCAAGCATTCACAGAATTTTCTTAAAAAGACAAAATATTTCTGAATACAAATAAATAAAATATATTTCTGATTATAAATAAAAATTTTCAGTTTTTTGTTTATGAACAAGTATAATTACATTTTATTCAATCATCTATTTACCATTATTTGCAATGACTTCTTGCCATTTATCAGGCAGCTCTTTGATAAGTTTTCAGGAAAATTCTGCATGTGAAAAAGTTTTCAACAAACTCTTGAGTTTGGTTTACATTAGAGAAAGTTTTCTCCCTGTCAAAACTTTTTGCAGTCATCAAAAAAAAGATAAACGTTTGTTGCAAACTTGGATGAATATGGTTAGAACAGACCAAATGAGTTTTAAAATCCTTTCTTATGTTATTCATAATGTCTGTGGCTTTACATTGCCTTGGAGGGAAACATTTTTTCTATTGTTAAGTACAGAATGCTATTTTGACCACTGCTTTATGAAATATAAAAAATTAGAGAAAAGATATGCAAAAAAAACAAAAAAACATTGCATTTTTATTAAATAAATTTGTTATTTTAATCATTAAATTGTTTTTAAAATAGTGGGAGTATTTTTTATGTTAAATAGTAAAACTTTTTTTCCCCCAAAATTAATTAAAATTTATTGTAATAAGAAAGCTACACCCATTAGCAAAACCAATTGTACTTTGTACCTCCTTACCTGTTTGCTGGATATATAAATGTGCATTTAATGATTGTGCTTTAAGACATCTAAATGAATAATTTCCCAATAGTTACACCACAAGCACAACATGACCTTTCTCCTACAGAGCTCAGTTTTTAGGGTCAGTTGTAGAGAATTTCTCAAAATTCACTTGCTCAAAGCCTTTTATCTTCATTGATCATATGAAGCAGTTGTATACAGCTGACAATTTAGATATTTCTGAGTGGGTCTGGTACCATGCATGATATCCATATCAAAGTCTTGATCTGACGTGGCTGTTTAAGAACATGACTTGAGTTTTCATGTTGATGTTTTTTGGCTTTGTAGCAGTTTACAACATAGAGTGAAATCACCTCGAGTGCAGCCTATTCTATGTTCGATTTCCATTTCTCCAATACTTAATTTGCTATGGCTGACCCCTACAAACTTACAGACACATCACGTTGAAACACCAGTTCTCATATGATCACCAAAATTAAGCAACACTGAACCTGGTCAGTACCTAGATGGGTAACCATTTCAGAATACCATTTGCTGTTATCTTGGATGCACAGGTGGTGCAATGGATAACGGCTCAGAATTGGAAATTTAAAAAGTGTGGATGGTTCTGCACAAAACTTTCAACACTATAATCAAATCTCATGTGCAGGTGTTCGGCTATTAGTTCATAGGAACAGATCTGCTTGACCCTTATACATCGAATTCGATGGGAGAGTCAAGTATATTTATGTGTTAGGGGTACATTTCTGAGTGATTAGTCCTATTTGGGACTCATCAGCAGTGTGCATCCACTACCGAGAATCGAACCCGGACCATTTTTGATACAACAAAAGCAACATACCGACTGTACCAACATAATTTGTAAGTACCGGCGTTACTGTTGTGGATTCTTCTAGACATGATGAATTACTATATTGATTATTCTAATTCCGCAAAATTCTACCACTTGTATATCCTTGCTTGACCCAGTTAATGCTCTGCAATGAAGCAGCTAAGAGGAAATGTAAGACGTGGCTCTTGGCGCACAATCCAGTGGGTTATGAATACTTGGATGAGTATCACTATGGAATTTGTGAGTTGACACCGTGAACTGACCAATAGGCAAATCTATTTACTTCTATTGAGATAAAAAAAAATTGGTTTAATTTGATTTACTTTAGTGGAAATTTTTTCCCATGCTTATTATGTATGTGACATTTCTTATTTTTCTACTTTTGCTTATGTTGGTAATTTTTAAGAAACATTGTCTCTCTTTCATTGCCACTGTTGTATTCCATTATTGTTTTATTGGAAGTGTTATCTCTGTTGAATAGTTTTTCATCATCAATTTGCACATATGATTTTGAATTCATGGACAATCAACCTAATGAGCCATATATAACAAAACATTCGGAATTCTGACAAATAGTAGAATCAAACCTGAAATGGAACAAGAAACATGTGGGTTCATTAAATACACTGTAACAAGGATGCGATATTTATTCTCAGAATCATATCAGAGTGAGTAATACAAATGCAGAAGGATGTCTACCCGTGTTTAATAGATTATTCAAAAAATGTTTGATAAAGTACGTTATAAAGAATTTTTGGAATTGCTACATAACCTTTTACATATTTGGGAAGGATAATTCTAAAAGGGATCTAAGACAAGGAAGATTTATTCAATCAGTGAAGCGATTCAAAGAGAATTATAAGTCCTAGCAGGATTTGTTATTGGCATCTACAATTTTAACAATATAAGGTATGCATATGACACTGTGTTGATAGCAGACACGGGAAGTAAACTACAAGAATCCCTACAGAATGTAGAGGAGAATAAAGGACTAAACATTAACTTTGTGGTAAATCTTGTGGATTATTGATAACTTCCTGGGTTACTCTTGGTAACTGGCTCCTCCAAGAACTAAGGATCGTCTCAAGCACCTCCACCATCTCTGTAGGTTTTTTTTTTTATATATTGGCACCAAGTTTTACTCATTGAGCAAGAGGGTGATATTCAACCAATGTCTTGAATGCCACATTTATGGGCAAGACAAAATTTTTTAATGAGATTGTGCTATCTGCATGGTCTCTCATTGCACATAATACTTCTGGCATGGTTTTTGTAATTGAATTGTTCCACTATGTGGCATGATTGGCCCCACTCCCAGACCCTGTACTCTGAGGAAGGGTTGGTTTTCTGTCAAGGTTTGCTTTCCTTTAGATGGTCACTTATTCCCACACTAATGAGTTCAGTCTACCCTGGGAATTAAAAAGTTTTCTTCTCCTAGACTGAAGTCTGCAAAGTATGAGCCAACAGAAGGGATACTGTGGTACATATTGCAGATATTTTTATTTTTGTTGTGTTAATGCCTAAGTTTAACCACTTGGTTCAGCTGTTTATCAGATGGTTTTGGGAATTTATAACTTTTACAAAATAGATATCCAGCACCTGTAGTTATTAATGTCATGTATTAAAATACAATGTTACCTAATTGCAGGCACATTCAGGCACTTTCAGCCTTAAAGAGTTAAAATGTCTGGTAACTTGGATAGAACCTTTGACGATATTGCTTTGTCTCTAAAACTAATCCCGGCAATGCGATATCAACATTTGATTGTAACTTAAATATATAGAAAAAGCAAAACAAAAAAAAAATCAGTGTTGACACAAATTCTTTGATTGCTGCAAAATAAAAAGCTAACATCTTTCTTTCTATTTAAAAATAAAAGTAATCTATTTATGGTTTATACAGGAAAACACATTTGAATGATTTCCCATGTTGTGTTAGAACACCAAGTCTCTAAAAGTTGTGGCCACAAGCTTTTCAATTCCATCTCACATACACATGCAGGTGTGTGTGTGTCAGCAGCATCGTGAAAGAGAATGCAGCCTGTGTCCAAGTTTAGCATTTCTCACAATGTCCTGTCATCTGTTCCGATCTTTCACACTTGCCTGTTGACCTTGCTTACGTTCTCAAGCACTGGAATATGTCTTGAGGCAGATTGAAGATGCCTTACAAATTTCCACGTGACCTAAGGTATCGTGTGACTATGAGTGTGAACTAGATAAAAATCTATGTGATGTTCAGTTACACATATTAGCTATGGCGCAAACAATGTACTTATGCATATCAGACGTGGTGTTTAATTGTTTTTTTTTAGCAAACAGAAGTTTACCGACAAACTGTCCAACTTTGTGATATTTTCATCATTATATTATCTGCATCCTGCCATTTTGAGAAGTGCTGTTATTTGAACTTAAATATACAGATATCAAATACATGTGACAACATGTGTAGAAGTGCTTGTATCTGTGTTACCATACATCTTAAATAGCTTGTAACAATATGTTTCTATGCAATTTAAATGGTTTGTATATTACTGTATAGTTTAAATGATTTGAAGCAATATGCTACTATAAATTTTAAAAGTTTTTTTAACCATCTTAATAGATATTTTAAACTGTAACAATGTTGCTATACAATTTAAATGGTTTGTAACTATATGTTAATATACATTTTAAATGGGTTTTAAATATATGTTGCTATACACTTTAAATGATTTGTAATAATGTTACTAGACATTTTAAAATGTAATTATCTGTTACTATACATTTTAAAAGATTTGTAATGACATGTTACTATACATTTTAAACTTTAACTATATGTTACTATACATTTTAAATGGTTTGTAATGATATAATAAATTTTTTTTTTTTTTTTTTTTTTTTTTTTTTTTAGACGTATTTTAAAATGTTCCCTCCTGTGGTGAAAGATTTGGGATTTAGTGTTAGTTACTCAAGTATATATCATAATCATAGATTATATTTTTTTAATTATAAATATTCACTATTTTCTTTAACTAGAATTTTTTCTTAAAGTATTTAGTATTGTTGAAATTTTTGCTAACATATTTTTTGTTGATATTTACAAACTATGTTTTGTTCAATTCCACAAACCAATTGATGAAATATAAAAAATTAGAGAAAAGATATGCAAAAAAAACCCAAAAGAAAACAACATTGCATTTTTATTAAATAAGTATTTGTTATTTTAATCATTAAATTGTTTTTAAAATAGTGGGAGTATTTTTTATGTTAAATAGTAAAACTTTTAAATTTTCCCCCAAATACTTATTAAAATTTATTGTAATTAGCAAAACCAATTGTACTTTGTGCACTTTCCCAAAATTTGGTTTCAAATTGTCATTGTATGGCTATTTTAGAGGGTGGGATTTTATATATAGATAGATCAATAGATAATTATACATTTGGGCCACAATCACTCTTTAATACGTGTTTTATTGAACAAGACTGACAAGGCACTTTTGTTGATTTTTTTTTTTATTATATTTCTGACAGCACTGTTCTTAGTTTAATTAAAAGCAATGAGAGACAAAATTACCTATATAAATGATGGTCATCATTGTTAGCTTGGTTTTGGTTTGTTTTGTTTTATGGCATATCAACACCTCAATGGGTTATTTAATGCTGACAAGATTTTTATTGCTGGTAATATTTTTTTCCAAAATGTATTGCTGGTAATATTTTATTTTTTAAAAATGTATTGCTGGTAAAAAATTTTCTAAAAAATGTATTGCTGGTATTAAAACATATTTTTATACTTTCATAGTGTTTTTACCCTTTTTGGGGGTTTAACTATTTAACCATCACTGGGACCCTGACAGGTGTTACCACCCTGGGTAAGGGTGGACCTGGGAACATCAGCAATTTAGAGGTGGTTTCACACTCCACAAAACCTTCTGATCAAAGGTCTTGCTTTTGGATGTAGTTTATCGTATTAGCCAGTGTGGGTCATTGCTAGTAGAGGGGAAAGGAAATAAAATAATTTTCAGCAAGGCAATATTTTTGTGTCTTTTTATATAAATGAGTAAAAAAGAAGATAAAATACACTAGGATGCTTGTAGAAGAAAGAAGACATTAAAAGTTAGGAATTGTGTGATGTATGCATGTAAAAGTTCAGTCAGAGGAAAGCTATGCCCAAGGTCCTGGAGGTTTTTACTTCTAACACATGTTAGAAGGAAAAAGTGAGAAAAGAGAAAGAAGACAGCAAGTGTCCTGTTTTTTATAGTTCATTATTTACATTATTCAGACTATTGTCCTCATCTTTGTTGCCATATTTATTACGTTTCAGCTGTTGTACACTCCGGCCTTCTTCAGGTGGTTGGAATGTCGAACTTAACCCCTTTATTTTGCTCACTGGGGTAGACTGTTCTAGTTCCACATGCTATGTTTAATGGATGTCAGTTATCTCCTGTTAATTTCCCTCTGAAAGTTCTCCACTGCCTTAACCGGGTATTGAACTCACACTCTTTGGGTCCTGTCACTGGATCTAACCACACCTTTATCCACTGTGCCACGTGTCCTTTTTTTATAGTTGTTTAACAATGCCACCTCACAACATTTTGGTGAGCCTGACAAAGCTATGTAAAGGTAACCTACATGTTTTTCTTGTATGCATATAAGCATCTTCTATTCTAGATTGAATGAATATAAACATTGTCCAAAAGTTTGTTGCATCCGAGCACTTTCAGCTAAGATATCAGCTATTTTCAAGGATTTTTGTTATCTTCTTCTATGTACTGTGTTGCTTCAGGACATTGACAATCATAGCTCTCCATGATTTCCTATCTGTTGCAGCTCTTGATAACTTTTATCCTCTCTCAAACCCTGCTTTGCCATCCATTCACTCAAGTTCACCAGTTAGTGCCATATCCCACCTGTGGGAGAGAGGTTGGATTGTGCAAAATAATACTTTTCCAACAAGGACTCAGAGATGCTTTTGAATTCTATCAAGACTGTGGTGTTATCTGGGTCCAAATATGTCAACAGTCCTCCATTTTCAACCTGATCTGGCTCTTTTAATATTGGGCTAGAAAAGTGAGTTCAATGAAAGAGAACATTTCTTGGTAAAGCAAGGCAGCTGCAGTTTCTCTAGAGTATGCCTTCAGTCAAGGGTTGACAATGACATATAGCTGTTCTGTGTTTGCTAAGAATAGCACTGGTGATAAAAATAGATAGGAAAGTAAGCAGGAACACCAGAAAGGCTGAGAAATATTTCATGATAAATTGTCAATATGGCTAACAGGATAATAAAGGTGTACAAAAAGTGTTTTGAGAAAAAAACGGTAAAAACATTTGAAATGTTTCTTAATAGCCTGTATTCTGAAAATACATCTTTTTAATTATCATTTCATTCTACTGAATTTGTTGACAGCAACATATCCTATGATAAATTGAAAATATCTCGGTGAATTAAAAAATGAAAAATTAGCCACTAGCATTGTTCTGGTGTCAGAGTTTAAACAGATCCTGCCTTTTTTCCATGTATCTAAACTATAACTATTAACTATAATTTTGGAAAGTGAAAATATTGGAATATTCTAAAAGTCGTATGAAATCAAGAAAACACAAACTTTAAGGAAAATGGTCATAATTTATGGAAAAAAATGAGACATCATTTTAACCAATATTCTTGTAGCATTAGTTTAAACCATTTTTCTATGTATCGAACTGTGATTTAAAAAAAAAAAAAACAATTACTCAGTCTGCTGCTGGAAAAGTTGGCTCACTGTAGTGTGCCAGACAATTTTTCTCACTAGAATCTATCTTACATATTTATAAGTCTACCATTCATCCTTGCTTTGAATATTGTTGCCATATATAGTCTGTTTCTCCTGCTATATATCTAGAGATTCTTCATAAAATCCAAAGAAGAATCTGCAATGGTGTTGGTCTAGACATGGCATCTCGTCTTCATTCACTTTCCCATTGCCATAATGTAGCTTCCCTGTGCCTTTTTCTATAATTATTTTCATGGTAATTGTTTGGATGAATTTTACTCTATGGTAGCTAATCTTTATGAATTTAAGTGCAGTACTTGATTGTCAATTAGGTCTCATCATTTTGCAGTTGCAATGACTGTCACCATAAGTTCTATGCTAACATTTTCTTTCTTTGCACTTCTAACTTGCAGAATTCTCTTCTGACTTCTTCCTTGAAAGTCAAGTTTGGATTTAAATTTTTAAAGATCAATGTCAGTCATTATTTTCTGTGTTCTTGATTCCTGTTCTTTTATTGTTTTTGCTCTTTCATAATGTTTTTTCTTTTTCTTATATTCTTTCACACTCAGTAACCTTGTGTCTTAGTGGCTTTATTACCTTGCTTGAGGTTTAAAAAAAAAGAAAAATTTAATGGGAATATATTAGAAAATTTCCAAGTTTCCATTTCAAATAAAAAAAAATACAAACTTTAATAAACAAAACAGATGTAATTTTTGCGGGTGGGGAGATGGCATCAGTTTAAACTGGCACACAACTGAAATTGGAACTCAGCTTCCTGATTTCCAATTTCATACTGTTATCTATTTCACCCTTCACACATCCTAGCTTACAGCACCTGGTGTCCTGGGTATGATGATAAACTACATCTGGCAGCAAGGCCTCTAATCAGGAAGTTTTGAGGAGTGTGGAACCACCTCTTAATTACTGTTGTTCCCAGGTACACCCTGACCTGGGGTGGCACCACCTGTCAGGATCCCAGCTATGGGCAAATAGTTAGCCCCCAAACTGGGATCAAAACACCATGAAAGTATAAAAATAGATTTTTATAGTAAAAAAATCAAGCAATACATTTTGGAAAAAAAATATTACTAGCAACATATTTGGCCCTCAGCAAAAACCCACTTTACAAAAATACGTCAATGAAACCTGATCTACAAACTGATTTTTACAAGGAGCCAGTCAGTTATGTGCCATGCGTGATACACACTTAGGCGATCATGTATCTTTTGTTACATGACTAATGAGGCAGATTTTTTCTCGCAGTAGGTTGCTATTTCTTTTTGTGGTAGACCACTTGCCATTCAAGGCTATGGAACCTGGTCTGTCCTGCTATTTACCCATAGTTGGGGGGAGAAGAAGAGGATTCATACCTTTCCCAAAGGTATTAGCATGTAAATGAATGTAATGGATTTGACTTGAATTCAAACAACTCTCCAAATCCTCAATCCGAGCTGCTATCCATTACTCCACCATACATATTCTATTTATACAAACCTATCCTAAAAATCTTGTTGGCATTAAATAACCCATTGAGATGTTGATATGTCATAAAACAAAATAAACCAAACCAATTACAGCAAGTAATTCAAGTGGTCACCTATCTAGGTACTCACCAAGATCGACATTGCTTAACTTTAGTGATCGTACAGGAAATGGTTTTTCAATGTGATTTGGCTGTAAGCCTCTTCCTTGGTACCTAGACTGCATGAATTTAAGTGTACTACTAGGTTGATGACTAGCTTTCATTGTTATACTATTGTACTAGTTAAATGTAATCATAAGTTCTATTCTAAGGTTTTCTTTTCTCGCACTTCTCATTTGTGGAATTCTCTTCTGGTTTCTTGCTTCCTATGTTCTTCAAAAATCTAAATGCAACGCCAATGACTCTCTTCTGTTTTCCTGAATCCTGTTCTTTTATTTTCCTTCCTCCTCACTAAAGTCTTCTCATTCTCTTTCAGTAACTTCAGGCGTCTTTGTGGCATTATTACCTTGCTTGGGGTGAAACAATTTTAAAAAATAATAATCAGTTTTTCCAAACCAAGTCTTTTCATTGCTAGGTCAGAGACAAAGAAAGTTGGTTCACTGTGTCGTGTGAGACAATTTTTTTCTCTTGACTCTATCTTACATATATATCTATAAGTCTACCATTCATCCATGTTTAGAATATTGCTGTTACATATGGTTCATTGCCCCTGCTATTTACCTTGAGCTTCTTGATAAGATCTAAAGAATAATCAGCAATATTATCAGTTAACCGGCAGTCACTTTCCCACCATGGTAAGGTTGTCTCTCTGTGTCTTTTCTATACATACTATCATAGTAATTGTTCATATGAGCTCTTCTCTGTCGTAACTAGACACTTTGAATTTAAGCACAGTATTTAAGCACTGGTATCGAGATCTTATCAATTTACAGTTGAACAGGCTAGATGTAACTGTAAATTCTATGCTAACAGTTTTTTTCTAGCACTTCTTGCTTGAGGGAACTCCCTTCTGGCTCCATGCTTTCCAGCCAATTTTAATCTGTAAAAATTTAAATGCAATGTCAATTGCTATCTACTGTCCTCCTGATTACTCTTTCCTCTTCCTGCTCATTATTAATGTTTCTGTTCCTAATTCTGCCACAATCAGTAACCCCTTGGGTTTTTGGGGAGTTTCTGCCTTGCATGGGGTGAAACCAATTAAAAAAAAAAAAGAAATAAAAGAGTTATTTCCCTTTTATATTTTTTAAAAAATTTTTCCTGCAAAAGTTTAATATATTCTTCTCTGAAACTGTTTTTGTTGTCTTGATCTTAATTTGCCAACATTTCGCTTGCAGAAAAAGGTTTAGATTTCATTTTGAATTACTTTTCATTACATTGTACGTCTGTGTGTGTCTGTGTGACTGTAATTTTGGTTGGTTCCGATGCAGTGTGCTTTCTCTTTTACCAGCTGTTCGTAATTGTATACTTGGCTGTTGTTGGTGCCTCAAATTTTACAGATTGGTTCTGCTTGACTGGGAGTTGATTTTCTTCACTTTTTGCCTACCATTAACCAAACTACTTCATAGTCAGCACTTACGTCTAATGTTTGTCTCTGTGTTGGTCTGGTAGTTAATTTTATGTCATTTGCCATGAGAGTCTCAAATTTGTATACAATTTTTTTAATTTTCTTTCTCTATTAAAAATTTATACACTATAAATAAATGAAAAAAAAAGAAATAAAATTCTTCTCTATTTTGAATAGAATTATACAACAGATTATTTACATTTGGACTAATATCCTTATCTTTGTTGTTATTATCACATTTTGGACATCCTGCTTTCTGGTCTTCTTCAGGTGTTTATTGATCTGGAAACTCTTCTGGAAATTTCAAACTCTGTACCATTTATTTAATCTATCAGGTAGATCCATTGGAACCATAAATACGATCCAATATATATATTCAAATATAGGATTAGTGTAGAATTTTTTGAATAAGTACTAAACTTTTTTTTAAAATAATTCTTTTCATTATTCTTCGATTATGTTATTTTAAATACTTTGAATATTCATTAAGAAGAAATGATGGTCTGCTTATCACACATTTGACCAAACGTTGAAGAAATCATAAAAAAACACCCAGTACAGGTTTCACACTAAATAAGCTGCACAAATAGTCAAATAGAAATGTTGAAATAAAGTAAGTTCATCTTTGTGCATAATTTTTTAAATCTTATAATATTTCATAATATTTAAATGTATACCCTTTAAAAATGTTGCTAAGCGTGCCATGATATTTTCATTTTGCTCCTTGGCATGCCATTGCATAAAAAGGTTGAGAAACATTGGTCTGTATCATCTTTTTGTGGTGTGTTGTATGGTGGATTTTTAATTTATAAAGGAACTATGATAGGAATTTTAAATCAGAATGAAAATACTTGTTGAGATGCCTGGTAAGTTAGAAGAATTTCTCTCTTAAAATGTTTCTGTTTCTAAATGACAGCTCCTGGTGGACAGTTGTTGGATATTGACTGAATTATTCCTGTTTTAATCTCTTTGCCTCTTTCACTTTTAACAGCTGCTTTTACTTTCTCAAATGTCTGTGGATTCATATACCCTTACCCACTCCATTCCACTTGTAGTCACCTCGTCTATATTTCTGCTATCGAATCCTGATTGAAAGCAAACCAACTCTGAACACATGAAACAGGATTCAAAGTTCATGTTTTCCTGAAATATAATATTAAATATATATTTAAGGCTGTTTGGCTGCGATAATGTAAGCCAATATAGTAACTGGTTATTTTTTTCTGGTAATAAAATATATTTTGCTTATTGACCTACTTTTCAAGCTAACTGTATCACGTTTTAAATTTTTAAAGTGATTGAAAAGCACAGAATGAATACTATACTTTGATTTCTAGCATTTTGGAATCAAAGTGTAGTATCTGTTCAGCCCGTTTCAGTCACTTTTTTTCCAAAGAAAAAATGCTCCAAAAACTTCTTCCTTTTTACCTGTTACTTTTTCAACATTATTTCTGTTAATTATTTAATTGAATGATTTATTGAAATAAATGTTAGTTTGCTGTGTTGGTAGGGCTTAGGGCTAGTTGCATCTCCTGTAGAGGAGTAATTCCACCTCCCTGATAGAGAAATGGGCCACCTTCTAGGTGGATACTCACAGACTACAGTATAAGCTGAAACTATGCCAACTTTTTAAAATCTCGTGTCAAATTCGAAGTGTGCCTACCTTTGTGGCTCTATTGTAAACCCAATCCATGTTTATTTTTTTTTATTTTGGTTTAAACTGGATGGATGTCAACCTTTTGGATTTTAGTGTAAAACTAGACCTATGTTTACCTTTTTGATTTTAGTGTAAAACTAGACCTATGTTTACCTTTTTGATTATAGTGTAAAACTAGACTTGACCGTAAAAGTATTTTGTGACTGAGCGATCTAAAAACACAACAGGCTTAACAGTGGTTTTTGCTGCAAGAGGGACAGAGGTTCACATCCAGTTAGAACTTCTAGTCGAAGGTAACTTTTCCTTAAAAGACTCTTAAATGAACAAGCCAGTAGACATGGATTTACACAGGTTAAAAAACAGGGATGTCTACTCAGAAATGTGTATCTATGAAGTAACAATGTTTAAAATAACAAGAAATAATGCCGGATTATAAATAAAATTCATTAATGTAATCTGGACATATGTCTACCTTTGTGGCTCTAATGTAAAACAGGACCTATGTCTACTGTTTTAACTCTAGTATAAAACTGTACCTTTGTCTACCTTTGTGGCTCAAATGTAAAACTAGACATATGTCTAACTTTTTGGCTCTATAGTATAACTGGACTAATGTCTACCTTTTTGGCTCTATAATAAATTTGACTTTTGTTTACATTTGTGGCTCAAATGTAAAACTGAACCCATGTCTACCATTTTGACTCTATTATAAAACTGAATCTTTGTCTACATTTGTGGCTCTAATGTAAAACAGGACATATTTTTACCATTTTGGCTCTATTCTAAAACTGGATTTATGTCTATCATTTTGGCTCAATTGTAAGACTGTCCCTTTTTTACCTTTATGGCTCTATTATAAAATTGCACTTATGTCTATCTTTTTGGCTCTATTGTAAAACTGCACCTTTGTCTTCCTTTGTGGATCTATTGTAAAACTGGGCCTTACCTTTGTGGATCTATTGTAAAACTGGACCTATGTTTACTTTTCCTTTAATTCATCGAATTTTTCTCTTAGATTTATATTTAAAATTAAGTAACCCAACAAGTGTTGTTAAATTAACCTAGAAGTTTCAGTGCAGAATGAGTTCAATGGTCTTTACAGTAAGCAGAGGTGTTCCTAATTAAAACAAATCTTGAAGACAACCTGCAGGTTGTGAATGAAAGTGTAACATGTGTTGGGAAACTTTGCTACATTGCAGATTTGTGATGGTAAATGTTTTTAGTGTGTAGCTTGGGTCTATTTTCTGCCAAATGACTGGTTGCCAAAGAACAGTTCTGTGATTGTGAATGAATTACGGCTGAATGGAGCAAGTGTAGTAAACACATTCTTCTTCTTTTTCATTTTTTTTGCAAGCTGCTTTTTTAAGGTTATTCTGAGATGGCTTAGAAAAAATCGTAAGCAATCAGTTCGCAAAGTGAATCAAGCAGATGTTTCTCTTTTCAATAATGATGCTTGCAAATTGTGTCTTGCATCTGAATTTGTGTTGAAAAGTGATTCTAGAGTGATACTGTCGACTGATTCAATTAGTGCACAAAATGACTTTCTTTCTTGTTGCTTTGGCAGATGATCACAGAAAACTAAATTTTAAACTTTTGTATTGCATTGTTGTTTTATTGGAAGTGTAAAGAAGTTTTATCCTTGTTCAATGGATGACTTTCCTCATCTGCAGCATTTTATACCACTTTGTGGTAAATCTCTTGGATTCTTGGCAACTGTCAGAAATTACACTTGATGACTGACCCTCATGATAAATATCTAAGGGTTATCTAAGCACACCTACTGTCACTGTAAGTTTTTTTTATATAATGTCCTCTTAGCCACATCGTATTGCACTTATTCAAACAGTGAGAGCCAACTTCAGCTTAAATCACTAGTGAGATCTGCTGCTAGGAAAGTTTGTTCACTGTGCCATGCTACACCAGCACTTCTTAAACTATGGGTTGCGAACCCATTTACGGTGGTGAATTGAAATGCGGGGGTTGTGAAAATTAATTTCAAACACTTGAATTTCAGTTTATATGTAATTTAAAAAA
Organism: Acanthosepion pharaonis; assembly: GCA_903632075.3. Taxonomy (NCBI): domain Eukaryota; kingdom Metazoa; phylum Mollusca; class Cephalopoda; order Sepiida; family Sepiidae; genus Acanthosepion; species Acanthosepion pharaonis. Next base: position 546,889 of record CAHIKZ030005561.1, read on the forward strand.
TGCACAATATTTAACGTCATGTGCGCACAAGCACTGCAGTAATAAAATGCATGTGCAACACCATTGTGACTAGTGCAGTGACAATGTATGTATTTTCAGTGTAGTTGGTTAATATCTGGGGTCATGAAAAATCCTGTGATGAAAAATGAGGTCATGAATGAAAAGAGTTTAAGAAGTGCTGTGCTAGACAATTTTTCTTGCCAGAATTTATCTTACATATTTAGAAGTCTACAATTCATCCATGCATTGAATATTGTTGCACTATCTAGTCTGCTGCATCTTCTATGTATTTAGAGATTCTTGATAAAATCCAAAGAAGAATCGGCAATGTTACTGGTCCTCATCTGGCATCTTGGCTTCAGTCACATTCCCATTGCTTTAATGTAGCTTTTTCTGTGCCTTTTCTATGAATATTTTTGTGGTAATTGTTCTGATTAGCTTTCCTCATTGGTACCTGGACTTTACGAATTGATGTGCGACTTTCGTAACAGGGTCACATTATTTTACAGTTGAAATTTCTAGATGTAACTGTGATGTAAGTTCTAACAGTTTCTTCCCTCGAATTTCTCTCTTGTCATATTCACTTTCGTCTTCTTGCTTTCCAGTCATCTTTGATTTCCAAAAATTTAAATGTGATGTCACTCATTATCATCCGTTGTCTTTTATTTTTCTCTCTTTGTTGTAGCATACCTACAGACAGTAATGGGAATGTTTCCATTCACATAAATGCAGTAGTAAATACTGTATGTTGGTCTGCAGTTGGAGATTCATTGTGGAATTCACTTGACTCACTTCTAGCAGTTGACTACTTCTCCTATGTGCTGCTGGTGAATCTTATACGTGTTGTTCTTGTCCAAAGTATTATCATTCATTAATAACCTTTGTGTGATTATTCTATTCAGTAACCTCTCCTATTCCCACTAATAATGTTTTTTAATGTTTTTCTTTTTCTCATATTCTTTCACATTCAGTAATACATCTTAGTGGCTTTATTGCCTTGCTTGGGGTAAAATAATTTAAAAAAAATGCACTGCCAGAAATTCTTGGATTTGAAATTTAAATTTAAAAAATGATATGATAAACAATGTTATAGATATAGCTTCTGTGATACTTTTATTAAAGGTGGTTATGTTATACACGTGTTAAAATTGGCAAGTAAACAGCATTTTATATATATATATATATATATATATATATATATAGAGAGAGAGAGAGAGAACACAGAAATAAACTATGTTCAGTTTCATGCCTCAAATAATATTCATACCATTAAATGTTGATTCATGTATCCATATTGTCTCTATCTACAAACACTATCTCTAATATATCAAATTTTATACTATATATATATATATATATATATATATATGCATATAGACACATACAGAGTTTGTCTGAAGTTATTATGCAAATCACCTAGACCTCAATAACTCAAATTTGTTTGGAACAATTTTTGTCAAACTTGAAATGATTAATTTAGATGTCAAAACAAAGCTTGAGCTAACTTTTTAGGTAGCTTCACCAAGTTTTATTAAAGTTATTGGATTTATTATAAAAACTGCAGTATGAACCACTTATGCATATTAAAATAATATTATCTCCATTATATCAAATTTTAAACTAATATATATATATTTGGTTGGATAGATGTGAGTTTGTGACCCTGGGTTTCACGCGCATATAATATATAAATAATTATACATATATATATTTATTTATATTTATATACACTTTTCACACACACATATATATATATATATATATATATATATATATATATATCATAGGTCTTTTCCTTTTGATAATATTTTAAGATAATTTTCAAAAAAGAAGAAACAAAGACATTGTAAATGTCCCCCGCCTGCAACATGCCCGACATCTCATTATGAAATTTGATGACACAATATAAACAGTTGAATTTTCAAAAAATACCCTATTTCTTTAATTTTGCCTTGATTTCTATTACACGCTCTGCTAAAATAATTTGGTTATCAACACACTTTTTTCACTTTTTTGTATTTTACATTGACAAATGTTTGTTTTTTATTAAGTTTCAACAATTGGTTGGTTGAAATTCATTTTCTATACACATTCAGTAGGTCATTGTGTCTTTCATAAGTACTAAACAAACCCCTAAAGAAATGATTCTTTTTCTTTCACTACTATATATATATATATATTTTGTGTGCATAACATTTTTCACAGAATATACAGATTATAGGCAAAAGTGTGAGAAGGGACACTTTTCTGACAGAATACACAATGCACTATGGTGCTCTGCAGAAGTGATGGAAGGGACACTGATTTCTGGCAGAATGCAATTTGGTGCTAGGCAGAAGTTCTAGAAGGGACACTTTGATTTCTGGCAGAATGCACAATGTACTCTGGTGCTAGGGAGAAGTGCTGGAAGAGACACTTTGATTTCTAGCAGAATGCACAATGCACTCTGCACCTATTACAGATGAGAGATGGAGATTAATTGAAATATTGGGATCAGAACAAAATCATAGATGATAGTCAATTGAATTAGAATTGGGATAGCAAAAGATGCCTTCCAAAAGGTAAACGAAGTATTAAGAAACAGGATAATTTCAGTGGAAACAAAGAAAAGAGTACTGAACTGTCATGTAATATTGTTACTCTTATATGACATGAATACTGGACCATCTCATCATAGATGGAAAAGAGACTTGAGGCAATAGATATGTGGTGCTACAGAAGCATGCTGAGAATATAATGAACTGAACACAATAGCAACAACAAAGTTTTAAAGAAAATGGAAACAAAATAGACATATGAAGCATAAAAATATACAGTTGAAATTTCTAGGGTACATAATGAGGAAAGAAGGTTTGGAAAATTTGATACTCACAGGGCTGATTGAAGGCAAGAGGGACAGAGGAAAGTAGTATTGAGTTTGTTTAAATGGTTGGTGGAATAGAGATTAGGAGATATAGTAAAAAGGAAAATTTTACTAAGGGCAACAAAGGACAGGAAGTTGTGGAGAGTCATGATCAACCACATCCTGGTGGGATATGGCACATAAAAGATGATGATTAATCAATATTGAGTAAACAGGAAGTGAATTGTTATATTTTAATACTTTTGATTGATATTATGCAATAGAACAAAATGGACATATTCAAATATACGTGGGGTCACTCACATCATAGCAGCAGAAATCGTCTCGTGTTCACAGAAATAAAAACATACTCAGAAATAATACTAAAATCATGTTAAATTGTAAATTAAAATCTTACTATTTATTCTTGTGTACTGGTGTGTGTATATTTTTTGGTTATAAGTGTTTTAAGTTTGCATGTGATAAAAGGAAGAAGTCACTTCGTATTATAAAAAGGAATGTCCTGAGGGGAGGAGATGGACGTCTTGACCTTCCAGTGGTCAGTGGCAAAGTGAGTAAGTTCAACATCTTTTGGTGGGAAGTCCATTTACCAGCAGGAAAAGTTTCTGCTGCATGCAAGGAGAAACTTTTTATTTTTTAATTTATTTTAAACGAAGTTTTTTCTTTTATTTGTTTTATTTTATTTATGATATTCATTATTATTATTTTATATCTTGTTTTTATTTATTATTATTAATAATAATAATAATAATAATAATAAAGTCCCTACATATCACAAATTCTCTTCTTTTTCTTTTTATTTATTTACATATTAATTATTGATCAAATGTTCCTTAGGATTTTTCTTCTTAAACTAAGGGAAATGTTTTAGACTATTATTTTTATATTTGACAAGGATACAAATGTACTGCTTGCTTGTGAGCAAACAATATAAACAACTTCTGTTTAGATCAAATCTTTTCAAAGCATTTTGCGTTCATGACATTTAAAATAATTTTTTTATGACTCATTTCTTAATTTTTTTTAGCCAAATTAAATGTATAATTCAAAATGTATACAAAAATAAATAATTCAATGAAAAACTTTTATAATAATTAAAAAATGAGTAACTAATTGTCATAACACCAGATTCAAAAGCTTCTGGCCTAAACAAATAAGACCACAATGTATGAAAAAATTAAGTTTTGCTTAATATTCTGCTGTTATAAAAATTTAAGCTATTTATAAAAAAAATCGTTATTTAAATATTTTAAAACTGAAATACTAGCCACTTTAATTGGACACCCCCAAAACATATCTAGCGAAAAGAAAAAAAAAATGCTTGGTGAAACAATTTTACTGACTGGTGGTTAGCACAGCTTTCCAAAGTTTTGCATTGGCAACTCATTTTTTAAAAATAAAATTCTTTTATGACTCATTACTTAGATTTCGTTAACATAGCCAAATATATAATTCAAAAAGTATATAAAATTTTCTATATTTTTTTTTATATGTATATTGTTTTAGTCATTGTACACATTTATTTTAAAGTTTTTTGTCCTCCATTTTTGCTTTGATGAGAGAGGTCAGATAAACTGGTTTAACTGATTTTAATTGTTATATTTCGGTATGACCGATTTATGGTAATATATATATTTTGGTTATCCCTCTTTAAATATGTCCATTTTTATTACTTTAAGAAAATTTAAACTATTTATCAAAAATTGTTATTTAAATAATTTAAAACAAAAATACTTATTTTTTTATCATTTCATCCCAAGCAATAAAGCCACTCAGATGCAAGGGGGTTACTTACTAAGTTTTAGAGAATATGAGAAAGAAAAAAGAAATATTATTAAGGAAAGAGAACAATAAAAGAACAGAAATTAAGAAGATAGAAGATAACGATTGATATTGCACTTAAATTTTGAAAGATCAAAGGCAATAAAGCCACTAGGACACTAGGGGTTCCTGGGTGTTAGAGAATTTGAGGTAAACTATTATTAAGGAGAAAGAACAAGAATTAAGAAGACAGAAGATAGCGATTGGCATTGCATTCAAATTTTTGAAGATCAAATTTTGACTGGAAAGCAAAAAGGCAGAAGAGCTCCACAAGCAAGAAGTGCAAGAGAAGAAACTGTTAGCATAGAGTTTATGGTTCCATTTCAACTGTAAGATGATGAGACCTTGTCACCAATCGAGTACTGTGCTTAAATTCATAAAGTCTAGGTACCATAGAGGAAAATTCATCAGAACAATTACCATGAAAGTATTTACAGAAAAGGAACAGGGAAGCTATATTATAACAGTGGGAAAGTGACTGAAGCTGTGATGCCAGATCAGGACCAATAACATTGCAGGTTCTAAATATATAGCAGGAATACCAGACCAAATGTGGCAGCAATATTCAAAGCTAGGATGAATGGTAGACTTATAAATATATAAGATTCTGATGAGAAAATTTTTCTATCACGACACAGTTAACCCTCTTTCCTAGCTGCAATTGATTCACTATAATCTTCCCACTTCAGCATCAACAGAAAACGTTAGTCTGAGAAGGTGCAATGAGTCATGGAGTCTAGCATCAGCCATGATAATGGAAGGTAAAAAGGGTCCTCTCAGATGATTAAAAGAAAGTAGTTCTGTTTTAGAGGCATTAAAATTAACAAACCATTCCTTGCCCCAGTTAACAACAGATTGTATGTCATTTCTGAGATCAGCTGTCAGTTTGATCTTATTGAACTGATCAGATTAAGACAAGAGTAAATTGTGTCATTAACATACATATGGGTCATTCCAGCCAGATTCAACAAGGGTTAATCTTGAAGGTCCTCAGATTTCATCTAAATTTTCACCATTTTTAAACATTCATCAGAGCAATTGATTCTAAAAGTTTCAGCATGTTACCTCATTTCAAACAGATTTTATGCCACTCTAAAGATTATGAAGGTATTAAACATTTTGAAAACATTGAATTTTTTTGTTTTTTAGAGATCCTTCACGTAAAGCATTTATCATTGCTTGCCTTTGGCACTATTTTTCCTCCATCAACCTCATTATGACTCTGAAATTCAAGCAATTAATCACACTCACTTGTTGCAAAAATCCCAACTGAAATTTTTTAAAATGTGCAAAAAATTTTTTTTACACTTAAAATCCTGGATTTCAATTTGCTGCCATTATATGAAAACACATACAAACCACCTCATCTTCTCTAATCATGCAGTGTATATCAAAAACTTCACAAAAAAAATCCCTAATAAAATAGATACCTTCATGATGTATTTTTGAGCAACAGGAAGGCAAAAATGGTGAAAAATGAAAAAAAAATTCAATGTTTTCAAAATTTCAAATATCTTCATAATCCTTAAAGTAGCATAAAATCTGTTTGAAATGAGGTATCATACTGAAATTTTCAGGATCAATCCCTCTCATGGATGTTAACAAATGGTGAAAATTTGGATGAAATTGAAAACCTTCTGGGAAAACCCTTGTTGAATCTGGCTGGAATGACCTATGCCCAGTTGAGAACTGATATCATCAGGAAGGTTGTTGATTAGTTATGTTATTTGGACACCTCCAAATCACATCAAATAAAAAAAATTAATTGATGAAACAATTTTGTCATGACAGGTGATTAATGTTCATTGTTCAGGCTGTTCCAAAATTTTTGTATTTTCTGACATACTTTTTATAAAGAATTTTCTTTTCAAAATATTACTGCAGATTCTGTTACTCAAGCCAAACATGTAATTCAAAATGTATATAAAAACAAAGAATTCAATGGAAAATTTAGAGAATATATAAAGAAATAATGGTAAGCTAGTTACACCAAAGTGTCACAAGTAACCAGTTTGGAAATCTCTGATCTTGATAGTTGTACATAAGCTTAATCTGTGACAGATACAGGTTGTGTTTATAAAAATAAAAAAAAAATATGTCTTATCATAAATGGTTATGAAATGTCTGGACTGCACTAAATTCTTAACCTTAATATTCAAAACTTGAGATTTTTATACTCCTCCAAATGAATTCAAATTTCTATACATCAAAGAATAAGTAAATCACTTGTAAATCTGTTTTGTGATATGGAATTTTATTTAAAGATTCAAATATTTTTTTCATTCTGTACACCATTTTTATTTGTCCTATTTGCACTACAGATTCATAATTGATTTAATCTGTTTATCTATCAAGCTATTTGTTTATCTATCTAGCTGTTTATCTATTTAGCTATTTGTTTATCTGTTTATCTATCTAGCTATTTGTTTATCTTTCTATTTGTTTATCTATTTATCTATCTAGCTATTTGTTTATATTTCTATTTGTTTATCTATTTATCTATCTAGCTATTTGTTTATCTTTCTATTTGTTTATATATTTATCTATCTAGCTATTTGTTTATCTATCTTTCTATTTGTTTATCTGTTTATCTCTCTCTCTATCTATCTATCTAGATAGATAGATAGATAGATAGATAGCTATTTGTTTACTATTTACATTATTTGGACTATTGTCCTCATCTTTGTTGCAATATTTATTATAACGTTTTGGCTGTTGTACACTCAGGCATTCTTCAGTTGGTTGGAATGTCGAACTGAACCTTTTATTTCGTCCACTGGAGTAGACTGTCCTATTTCCATGTGCCATGTTTAATGGATGTCAGTTATCGCCTGTTAATTCCCCTTTTCAAGTTCTCCACTGCCTTAACCAGCTGGAGCATATAATAATAGCAGAGGCGTTGTAATAAATATGGCGACAAAGATGAGGACAATAGTCCAAATAATGTAAATAGTGTACATAATACCTCATCTCAGAAATATAGACAGCTATTTGTTTATCTATCAGGCACAGTGGATTAACGAATAGTGGCTGGGATTGAGGAATTGGAGAGCCAAGTTCGAATTCCAGTCAAATCTATTATATTCACTTACATACTAATACTCTTGGGAAAGGTAAGAATCCTCTTCTCTTCCTTCCAGCTATGGGTAAATAGGACAGACCAGGTTCTATAGCCTTGGATGGCAAATGGTCTACCACAGAAAGAAATGGCAACCTACTGCGGGAAAAAAATCTGCCTTGTCAGTCATGTATCGAAAGATACATGATTGCCTTAGCATGTATCACGCATGGCACATAACTGACTGATCTATCTATCTATCTATCTATCTATCTATATATATATATATATATATATATATATATAGCTAGCTATTTGTTTATCTATATGTTCGTCTGTCAATATGTGCCTATCAGTCTATCATATATATGGCTGTGTGGCCAGAATGCTCACTTTCCAGCTAGCAGACCCAAAGGGAAGTGATTGGGGGGGTGCTTGTGCAATTTCGAATCTTGACTCATATACGTGTGGTCCCTCTCTGTAAACTTGACCTTGTGTTACATTTTGTATATAGATAGGTGTACACGTAAACACAAAACTGCATTTATCTGATGTCACAGTTTTATATAATACTGACATACACACAGGGGTAGACAACCAAGTTTTTATCTCTCTCTCTATCTATATATATATATATATATATATATATATATATATATAAAATACTTCAAACAATGTTAAAGTGAACACTTATATTTAAAATAATATAAATAAAAAATATAAATATAATAATAATGTTTGAAGTAATAAAAATGTTAGATTAAAAATAAATCCATTAATTCTTTATATATATATATATATATATATATATATATATATAATTTTCAGGATTTGAGCAAATGCCTACACACAAACTTTGAACTTTATGTATTAGATACATTGATTATGATCTTTAACCTTTTGCTACATCTGAGTTATCTCCCTTGACATGAAGATATGTTTTTACTATGACAATGGCAGACTGTTCAAAGATGATTATGATAGGAGATGTAAAGACCAACTCCATGAAAGATCAGAGTATAATAACAAAAACTGAAGAAAAATTTAAAGATTCACATATAAAAACCTAATAATAATATGCCATAATGTTTGATAACATAGTTAAACTAATATTAATATTGGATTATAGTTGACATAAAGTGGGGGACCAGATTTCTATTGTTATTAAGTAACAAACTGATCCCCCCGTTAGAATTTCTATATATTAATATAATAATTGGAATAAATATAATAAAAAATAATATAAATAATGTCAAAGTTCACATGTAAGGAATTAATATAATATGCCATCATTTTTTGATGACATAAATAAACTAATATTAATATAATATTCTACTGGGCGTAAAGTGGGGGATCAGTTGTTTTATTGTTGTTAAGTAATAAACTGATCCCCAACCCAGAATTACTACATATTAATATAATAAGTGTAAAAACTATATTTCAGATTCATGTATGAAAACCTACAGACTTAACAGTTTGACATCATGGGAAAACTAGTATTAATAAGTGATTCTACTGGACATAAAGTGGGGATCAGTTTTCTATTGTTGATAAATAATAAACTAATACCCCCTTCCGAATTGCAACATATTAATGTAATAATTGGAAAATATATTTAGACTCGTGCGAAAAAACCTTTAAATAATAGTATTAACAAAATATGTTGTCATTTTTTATGACATAGCTAAACTAGGATTAATATAAGATTCAAATTGATGGCGACTGGTTTTCTATCTTTTATTAAATAATGAACTGAACCTGATAAGTGCAGTGTTTATTATAATTGGAAAAATTACAGTCAAAAACTCATATGTTGATAGACATCCATTATTCTCGCAAGATAAAGGTAGCACCCTGTTTTGTCAAAATTCAGTCTTTTGAGCGGCCATGTGCTGCCCAGACTACATAGCCTCCTTTTTGCCTGTACTGACAAGATTTAAAAGAATACAGGGCATTATATTTGGGGCCAGATTGGCTGCAAGAGTTGCCAATGTTGACAGCCAATGGCCTCCAGGGGTCAACTGTGGTTTTTCTGTCTGGATTTACTTCCATAGCCTTTTCCAGGTTTGGATATGACTGTAAGGCAGCCGGGGTTTAAAATCAGGGTTTTCTTTCCCTTAGATGCACTGCCTTCCTGGGTTGTTGATCTCCATCTACTCAGATGTATAAACCTGATTATAGTAGTGACTTAACAAAATATGCTTTCATTTCTGATGGCATGGATTAACTTTTAGTAATATTGTATGAGGCATAAAGTGAGGAGTTTATTTTCTACTGTTGTTATTGATGTAGTGGAATAACCTGTCACACCCATGAGTGACTACACTATAGGTAGTAACTACCTATAAGTATCTGTAAGTCAATTGGACTACAGATTCCAACCGAAATCTTTTCAGCTGGCAGGTCAAACTCTCTGCCTCTGAGCAGAGAAGAACCCGGACGAAGCTATGCCAAAGTGCAGAGCCTTGTTCAGGGAGGTTAACCAACCTGATCTCGTTTATGCAAGTTCTACGGGCATTTTTTGGCCGAGTCTATGGGTTTGGAGAACCCATGTTAAACCCAGCCTTGTGCCACATGCAACCCTCGTGGGGGAGTGGCTGAATATTCCAGCTGAAATCTTTTCAGCTGTTCAGTTGAACTCTCTGCTTTTGAGCAGAGAGGAACCCAGATGAGGCTCTGTGGAAGGGCAGAGTCACATTCAGGGAGGTAGACCGACCCTGAACCCAATTATAAGGGTTCAAAGGGAATATTTTTAGCCAAGCCTACAGGCTCCGAGAACCCACAATAAACTCGGCCTTGTGCCAGATACAACCTGTGTGTGAGGGGGGGGGCTGTTAAATATACTAGCTGAAATCTTTTCAGCTGGCTGGTTAAACTCTCTGCCTCTGAGCAGAGAGGAACCCAGACGAGACTCTGCCCTTCAGCATAGCCTCATCTGGGGTGGTAGACAGCTACCCGACCCTGTTTTTTACAGGGTCTACGGGGAATTTTTGCCTAAGCCTACGGGCTTGGATACCCCACATTAAATTCGGCCTTGTGCCACATGCAACCACATGGGGCAGTAGCTAAATACTCTAGCTGAAATCTTTTCTGCTATACGGTTGAACTCTCTGCCCGATGGCAGAGAGGAACCCAAACATGGCTATGCTGAAGAGCAGAGTCTCGTGTTGGAAAACAGCTACCTGACCCCATTTTATACGGGTTCTACGGGAATCTTTGGCTGAGTCTACGGTCTCGGATGCTCCACATTAAACCCGGCCTTGTGCCGCATCTGATCACATGGGGAGATTAGTAAATATACTACCTGGAATCTGTTGAGTACGACTTGGACTTACACAAGAACTACCAAATTTCCAATAGTAGAACTCACTACTGGATTGCGACAACCTTGTGCATACTGTTACCTTTATTCTTATTGTACTGGTTTTGTACAATAAACCTTTACTTATTGTTGAAGCTTAAATAAGCATGGAATAATACAACACAAAATGTACGTTAACAAAATGTATTGAAACAAAGAATAGGTACACAATATTTACAGTTAGTTTGGTATATTCTTGGGAAGACTGTTCCTGCATAATGGGTTGACTAAATCGCAGTCGGGCAGAGTCTCTGGATTCAATTTCTTAATCTCTACTATCTTCCCCGTCTTCCGGTACCAACCCATATTTATATGGTCGGTAGTCCGCTTATGTAAATTAGGTGTATCATACACAACACTTATTTTATCCACCATGTTTTTCAAGTATATATTAGCATGGAATATAACAATTATGTAATAAGCTGATTCCTTAATAATTACTATACATTAATATAATTGGAAAAATTACATTTTAAGATGTGTGTGAACCTGATTAAATTAAGATACCCTGTCATTTTTGATGGCAAGGGTTAACTTGTATTATATTCTACTGGGCATAAAGTGAGGGGTTTGTTTTATAATGTTAAGTAATAAACTGATCCCTCAATAATTACTATACATTAGTATAATTGGCGAAAATTACATTTAAAGATGATTAAATTAAGGGCTTAAAATCAGCTGTCATTTTTATGGTGTAGTTTTGAAACAGTTTCTTTTTGAGTAAAAACTGAAATTGACTCTTTGCAGTGAAATGCATCAGTAACTAGTGCAGGCAAAAGTACTGGGTTGTTAGATCGGTAATACTAAATAAGGAAAGAAACAATTTGTTATTTCGGTTCTCCCTCCTTCATAACAATGCTTCTTATCAGCTTTAGTTTTCTACTTCAGGAGGAAGTCCCTACCTATTGCTTGAGTAAAAGAAAATACTTTGCATTTTACTTTTTTGAAAACATTTATTTGTGCTCTATTCATTTCACTGAAACTGTTTAATCTTTTTTTTTTTTATATCATTAAGTAAATTTATATCTGAATATCAAATATGGATAGATATATTATGACATAAATTTATGTATAAACCTTTTTGAAAGTTATCAATATTCAAATGCAAAGAGGTTCATCAATAGGTCTGTAGCCTAATGATGATAAAAAAAAGCATCTATTTCACACAACACATATTTATATTTAAATATAATCTCTAATTCTCTCAATGCACTTAATTCAGTTTTGAAAACTAATGACATTCATTAATATATCTAATGAACCATTGAAGAAAAAAAGTATTTATTTTACGCAAGAAATATTTTTCAACATAATCTCCTTCAATATCAATGCATTTAATTCACTGGTCAATATTAAACACATATATAGCTTAATCAATAAATTTGAAGCCTGATGTTGAGAAAAAAGCATCTATTTCGTACAACATATGTATATAATGTATATGCAAACATGGATAAAAATGCTTATTAGATGCACACATACACATGTACTCATCATTATAATCCCACATAGAAAACTAGAATTATGATATACATACACATTAATTAAACACACAAATGCGGCTTGACAAAACAAATGCATGTTCAACCAATAATAAACACAAAAATGAAAAAAAAACAATTTTCTTTTTCTCCTCCATATTTGATTCTCTGATGTAGCTTTAATAAAAACGAAATGTTAGAATTATAAATGTTTTTTTGTTCTTTATCCTATTATTCTGTCGGATTCCAATACATATATATATATATATATATATATATATATATATATATATATATATATATATATATATATATATCCCTATATACAACCACAATATGCTGACCATGTTTAGAAAAAAAACAAAAAAACATTCCTATTACTTTAGATACTTACATAAATTTTTTTATTTAAATCCATACATTCAGTTAAAAATAAAAATTATTCTTGATGAATAACAGAAAGTGCTTGTATATGCAAAACATTTAAATGATTTTTACACACTATCCAGAAAAAAAAAACACTTATGGAAACATAAGAAAATTTAAATAAAAAGCTTAATCACAGTACCTTGTCAGTCATTTTTAATGAAACTTGTATGTTATATATATAAGTGAACATTGAAGTTAACATTGAGAGGTGACAGGCTGTTTCATGCTAGATGCAGTTGTCAGGCCTGACGATTGCATCTAGCATAAAACAGCCTGTTGCCTCTGAGTGTTGACTTCAATGTTCACGTTTATATTTACATACGCTCTATCTATGATATTGAGCACTTTTATCCCATAAATATAGCACACCTTGAAACTATATTTCTTCATATATATATAAATGAAATGAGAATGAATCAAATATAAATTCAAACATTCACAACACTAATTTAAAAATGGGGCTCAATACAATAGTAGAGCGATATTCTTTATTATAGGACATGACATTCGAACATATGTAAGATCGCCATAAATGCATTCAAGTTTTGATGCATATCATCACATCTCATCAAGTGGTAGTAAATAACCCTCATTTTCTACTGCCTGATGAAATGATATGATACGCATTGAAAAATGAATGCATTTATGTAGCAGTTTTACATATGTTTGAATGTAATATCCTATAATAAAGAATATCTATATATATATATATATATATATATATATATATATATATCTTCAAATATTGGGATAACAGATTTACTGAAATTGAGTTTCCTGAAACGAGTTAATGTATATTAGCAGTTAAAATGAACAATTGATTTACCCATGCTAAAAAAATGAATGAAGGAAAATAATGACGAGGAAACACATGGGTAATTTTTTAACAAAACAAGATAAGTAATTTATTCACAAATTTACATGTGTGAAGTAACGTCAGTAGATCATTTCAGAAAAATAATAAAAATTCTTAAAATCCATAGTTTAAATGTACTTTCATGAAGAGGAAATGTTCATACAACAGATTAAATGATCTAATAAAAAATAATATTCAAAACTATTTAAGATAAAGGTAAGAGAGTTTGTTGCTCACCAAAGGGTTACAGAAAGTCCTCAGGTTACGTCAGACCCAATGTACGACATTTTATGGTTACGATGCCATCTCCCATAATATAATACGTCATCACATAGTGCTATATAAGGAAGACTGTGTTGTTTCTTTACTGACTGTACGTCATATTGGATTGTGCTGCATTCGCTATCTATTGTGTGTGTTTATTGAGGAACTTTTTGCCCTTTATTATGGCTCCCATGCATAAGGCAGACTTGTGGGTGCTTATATAAATGACTTCTAACCTATGTTGTAAATCAGGTTAAATTGTGCTATAGGAACAGATCTCTGACTAAGTTGAGGACCCCTTGTATATGGTTTGCATAGGTTCAGAAGAAGATGAAAAACGATAATTTGAAATACTTAGTTTTTTCAATTGTTGCAAGAAAATTCTTTGAGTGACACGCGCTGGTTAGAGGCTGATAATTTTACACTGACAAGTACTTCAAGCTCTAAAACAAAACCTTTCACATGACTTTAATATTCTCTTTAATTTAATTTTTTCTCCTCATTTTATATCCAAAAGAATTTCATGTATGCTTGCTACTTTCTTTCTTGGCTCACTGGTTAAATTCTGTGAAGGCAAGATTTTCATTGGTCAAAAAAAAATTTCACAGACTCACAAATTTCTTTCCTTCTTTTTCCTCAGACCTCAGAATTTGAAGAGAGTTATTATTATTTACCATTCACTACAAATCTTGTTTCTATTGGAAATAGCTGCTGTGAATTCGAAGAATTATGTTTAAGAGTTAACAGTCTGGGTTGTTTTTGGTAAAATCTTCCTGAAGTTAGTGATCTAAAACTCCAGAGTTTGAATGATTTTTAGATTGACAGGTCTGTTTTTTTTATACCTTGAAAACAGATAAATATGAAACTTTGCAACAGGTCGTAGCCAGTCAAATAAAAAAAAATCTACAATACATCAAGTGAATTTCTTTACCCAAAGATGGAAGCAAAGTGCCTATGGGTCAAAAGATTAATTGAAAATTTAAACAGAAACTACATGCCAACTTATCTTTTAACTCAATATTCTTATTCTCCTGTAGGCGATAAAATTTACGAAATGCATCAATTTTCCTTCAAACATGTCCATTTCTAGGAATTTTCAAACTGCTTTTTTTTTCGCGTATGAAAACCTGTATCCACAAAAAACAAAATCAAAAATCAACTCACACACATGATTTTCCGAATTTATAAAAAATAAACTGCTTTAAAAAGAATGTAGTTTAAAAATTAAATAGAAATCTCTGTAGCTAAAAAATTAAATCCATTATTTTTTAAACTTTTTTTTATTTTATTTTACTTCGTTATTTTATCTCAGATCTTCCCTTGAAAACATTTTTAAAGTTAAACAATTTGGCAGAAAGTGTGCACCCATGTACACACCTTCACTAATTCGCTGAAAAAGCAGCATAGCATAAAAGAAAAAAGTCCCTCCACCAAAAAAAATCAAAGTTTTATCGTCAAAAAACGTTTGTTATCATCAGGAAAGATCAAATATTTTTTTAATTAAAATATGTTAGTGTTAGTTAATAATTAACATTTAAAACAGTAACACTAACAGTGAAATAAAGTATGACTTTGGTAACTAACCAAATAATATCAAAATAAACTAATAATTATTGTGGTATCATTTTTAATTTAATTAATAAATTTTGTTTAAAATTTTAGACCATAGTCTCAGTGCTTGCTTCGGGGTTGGATTTTTGCTTATTTTATTTTTCTTGATATAAGAAAGCATTTTTAAATATTCATTAAAAAAAAAAAAGCTATTTCAATAAGAAATAAAATACCTCATTAGCATTCAATTAAAATAAAAACATATATAATTGATTTTTATTTAAAAAAAAAAAAAAAAGAGCCGGTTACGTCTCTATGTCAAATGATGATAATAATCTTTTTTTCTTTTTTGGAGTCATTTTAAGTCCTTTGCCGGATCCAAAAAATTATTATTTTATTTGAGAATTATCTTATGCGGAGAAGAAAAGAATAGAGAAAAGTTTTTTTGTCGGGCAGTGAAACAAAGGTTTAATTGAGGCTGAAAAGAGGAAGAAAACAAACAAAAAAAAACCCAGCCTCCCCCCCTTTTAAAAAAACAAACAACAAAAAAAATCTCTTAAGAAGAGTAAGAAAATCATAAAACAAAAATAAAAGTCGAAACTGAAAGAAAACATTGTCTCCTTAACTGTAAAGTAGAGAACAGGAAAAAGGAGAGAGAGCGAGCGAAAGGAAGGAAGAAAGAAAGAAAAGGCATAAAAGAGAGAGGAAGAAAGAAAGAAAAGCCTGCCTGCTTCTAGCTCTATTTCCTCTCTGTTGCATTTGCCCTCCTTTATGGTAAACAGTGGACTCGACCGAGCAGACCAGTCCAATAAATCCTATCACCCCTACTCGCACTGGCACTACCGCCAACTTAGCATACGGGGGAAAAAGAGAGAAAGAATCAAAGAAAAAAAAAGAAAAGAAAAGGAAAACCTTACGGATTTATTACTTATCGCTTGGTTTGTTTACTCCGTTTTAAAATTAAGTCGGGACCACAGCAGGTATGTAGACTTTGCAAGGAAAGATGTTTATATAGGTAAAAAGATCTCTAACCATGTGAATGAACGACTTTTAAAAAAAGTAATATTAACGATGCTATTTGTTTCGTAGTAATAGTAGTAGTAGTAACAATAATCGTTTTAAATAGTAGTAGTAGTAGGTGCGGGCATGACAACCTAAATTACCTCTCAGCTCCTAACTTTGCCTTTTCTTTTTGCCATGTAAAAATAAATAAATAGAGTACCTACTTATTCCCTGCAAATATACGTTGCCCTCCTCTTTTAAATATGTAATAATACCTGTACAGATTTCCAAAATGACATATTTGGACTTTGAAACAATCCTTCTTTGTAGTTTCGTAAAAAGAAAAATAACTTCAAGGGGGAAGGGTTCTTTCAGATCGTTCACTTGACATTGACACACAACTTTTCCTACATTTAATTTATTATCTTTTAAAGTTTTTTTTTTTTTTTTTTTTTATATATAAGTGGATTTTAAAGGTTTCTTATTCTTAATTTGCTTAGATCTTTGGTACATTTTATATATATATATATATATATATAAAATGTGCTCCTGGTCTGTATTTCAGTTTTTCTTGCTCGGCTTCCTTTTCCTCTTGACTCCCCCCCTTTTTTTTCTTAATTTTTTTTTTTTTTTAAGTTCTTTACTTCACTATTCAATTGTTCATTGTTTTATTTCTTCACGCATTTATTTTCTTAATTTATATATTTCTTTCCTATAATTACACACAATGTACTTTCTGTTACTTTTTTTTTCTTTTAAATATTTAACATTCCAGGCAATTCTTTTATAATGGAAATCTGATGCTTATCTTGTGATACTCAAAGTCAAAGGTAAACAGAAAAAAAATGTACACAAGACAGGTACACTTTTTTTTTTTTTTTTTTAAATTACTTACTTTTTTTAAAAAAAAATAATCTTAAGTTTTTAGTTGTTATTGTCATTTATAAACTTTAAACCCATCCTTGCTTTTAAAAATCGTTTGCACTTAAGAGATTTCTTCTTAAATTGGCATCTACAAACTTAATTTTCGATGTTGTTGTTTTAAATTTAAATTAAAAAAAAGTTTTAAGAATTAAATTATTTGATCATTGAATTGTTTACAATTGAAATTTCTTTTTCTATTTTTTTTTTTTTTAATTTCAAACCATGGCATGTTTGCAAACATCATAAAAGTAAAACTTGATAACTCCTAAAAGGATGTAAATTTTGTTAATTTGACATTAGAAAGGGCACCATGGTTGTTTAGTTTCCAAGTTCAGATGCTGTTTTTAGTTTGTTGGTAGAAAAAGCCACCCACAAATGACAATGTCTCGTTTTTAAAGTTGTTTTTTTTTTATTTATTCAGTTTCCAACAAAATATTTAGAAAAATATATTCCCTTTGTAATTTTTAGATCCCTGATCGGTTGCATGAGTTTTTCTTTTTTAAAACTTTGAATATTGATTGATTTGATACTCTCCATTTTTCTTTTCTTTATCATTATTGAAGATTTTGTAGTTTAATAATAAAAAAAAAATCTTTAAAAAGTCAGTTACTACTTAGAAATTTATTAACATATAACAATTAATTTAATTATTACTTAGCTTGAACCTAAAACTTAAAAACTAGAGATTGATCAATATAAGAGATCCCCCCCCCCATTTAAAATCAATTTTTCTCTGCTTCCTACACAAGGGAAAATAAAGTTAAAGACTTAGTTTTAATTCTGATTGTTTCCTATTTATCATTATTTAAAACAAAATTAAATTATTTTTTAATAGTTTATTTACTTTTAAATGTTTGGGGTAGAAAAATAAACAAATTGTATAAAATTTCTCCAGTTTTTATTTAGTGTTGTTATCTTTGAAACTCAAAGATCTAATTTCAAACAATATTTAAAAAAAAAAAAAATTAAATAATTGACTTGTACACGTGGCCTCTTGTTTAATTTATTAAGTTTCATTCATATATGGAATAATAATTTTAAATTGTGTCTCTGACTCATCCTGGCTTCTATGGTTGACACAAACTGGAGGTGGGAAGGAAACAATTTATTTCTGCTGCTTTTCTTGTTCCTTCTTTCTTGATTCATTTTGATTTTAATGTTTCCTTTCCTTTGGAGAAATTATAAAAATCGCGAAGATTGAGTTCATTTTAAAAAAATAAGTCCTTTATTTTTTTATGTTGATATGGAAACGAAAACTCCTCAGCCATGTGGCTTGTTTCTCTGCAAGAATTCTTAAAAGTAAAACCTTTTTTTTCTTTTTAAGTCTTGAAAACGAAAACATTTTTCTTCTGTTTTGGGGTAAAATTGTAACATTTTTTTAATATCAGATAATTTAATGGATTTAATTTTTCTTTAGTGCCCAAAATTTTTTCTGTTTTATAATCAAGAAAATTTAAAACCCAAAAATTACTGATCCAGCAAATTTTTTTATGCATTTTTTTTTTTTTCTTAAATCAAAATTTGAATTCATTGCTGCTTTTTTTTTTTTTTTTTTTTTATATCAGAAATTTTTTTTGGTCTTAAATGTTTTGATGTCGTAAACAGTTTCTGAGATTGAAGAAAGAAAATTAATTTCTTCAGTCATGAAATTTAGCTTATTTCTCTCTATATTTTGGTCTACCTGCAAAAAAAAGCAGAATTTGTGGGAGAAAGGAGGAAAAATATTTAAAAAAAAAAAATTTCTTGCAAAATTTAAGGAATTTTTTTTTTTTAATTTCCGTAACTCTATCAGTATCCAATTTAATGTTTTATCAGCTTTTATTTTCGAGAAAAAAACGATTTGGTTTTGGAAATTGTATTCTTCACTTTCGTGGGTTTTTTTTTGTTTTTTTAAAGAAAAAAAAAACGTTGATGCAGTTAAATTTTTTTTAATTTCCGTTTTTTTTTTTTTTCTTTCACCATTTTTAAAAAATTTTTTTTTTAACTGAAAAGAAAAGATAATTGAAATTTTAATTCAAAATGATCTGGATGGAGTGAAAAATTTACAATATTTGGTAAATAACTAAAATTGGGGAACTAATAAATTTCTATTAGGAAAGAAAGCTGAATAAATCTTTCTTTCACTTTTTTTTCCCCATAGTTAAAGGAACGATTATTCAATGAGTAAAAATAACGAGTTTCTGATGTAAATAAATTATTTACATCAGAAGAAACACCTTTTTCTTTTTTTTTTTTTTTTTTACTCAATACAATGCCCATAAGTTCATCAATAAAGGAAGGAAAATAGTTGAGGAATGTGGAGGAAACCTCTCCACATGAATTTCATTTTCTTCTCTTCGTTTACTTGTTTATTCTGTCATTCAATTTTCTTCTCACTTCTTCATTCTCTATATTCACTATTCAGTGAGTTTTGCTAAAAAAAAAAATGATTTATTTTTTGCTAAAAATGTCATCTGAACTTCATTTCACTTTCCTGATAGATTTCATAAAGATGGGACTTTTTAATCTAAAAATCAAAGTTCTCGTCTGTACGTAAGCAATTTTTAATTTACCTTGATAAAGAAAAGAAATTGTCTAATTAAAAAACGTTAAACTGAAAATAGATTTTTAAATGGTAGGTTACATTTTTGTCTTTAGTTTAATTTGTACGATAATTTGTTGAGTCCCTTCATTTTTGTTAAAAAAAAAAAAAAACTTAAACTGATATGAAACTATTTTTTTTTTTTTTTCAGTGGCGATTGTAAACTTAACACTTTTTCCCACTTAATGAATTTCTATCTCTGCTCTGTAATTAGTAAAATAAAAGAGGGGAAAATAAGTCGTTGAACAATTAGAATTATCACTTTGAAGTTAGGATTTTTCTTATCATTCCACGAATAACTCCTAAATTCTTTGTAGGTAAAATAAAACAAACTTTATCCACCTGGCTTCACTAACTTATACAATTACCAAATTCTCTAATTTCTGTTATGGTTAATGGGGAACAGACAAAAATAGTTTTCTTACTGAATTAATAATTTCATTAATGTCTATAGTCTCAGCCAAAGTTGAAAATCAATTAAATGTTTTTTTCTCTCATTTAAAAAAAAAAAACAAAAAACGTAAAAAACAAACAAAATGGTTGAATTTTTGTCAAGTTATACAAAAAATGACCAGTTTTAAAAACTCCTTCACATTTTTTTTTTGTTTGAAATATGATAGTAAAATTTCTCTCCAAATAATTAAATTCAAAAGTTTTATTTATTTTTTGATTAGTAAATTTCTGCTTGTTATTTTATCTCTGTTTAATTTCGAGACTTTTTTTTTTTTTTTTTTAAATAAAGTCCGATTCTTTTCAAAAAGAGGAAATGCTAGTTTGAATAATTAATTACTATATTGTAAGTAAATTGCAAATTACTCGTTCTCAGTTTTTATTGAGTTAATTTAGATGCCCTTTTAATGAGGTTGGAAATTCATCAGTAAAAAAAATATTAGAAACTTTAATTTCTAGCAAAGCAAATGCGAACAAAAAGGTATTTGAATTTTCATCTTGAAAATGACACTCAGCATTTGCCAGCTTCGTAACTAGGATTTCAATTGAAGCGATAAGACTTTTCTCTTTGTTGCTTCGAGTCTTTTTACCTAAAAATGATTTTAAAATTGATTTTTATTTTTTAAGAAATTCTTGATAATTTTTTTCACTTTGGCTTTGACAAGTCATGGGATCAACTAGGTACCTTGCCTTCCCATATAAAATAGAGTATTGGGTGAAATTCAAGGGAGATAAATCATTGGTAAAATGAGCCCAGTCCTGAAATAAATGATTCGGCTTGATTTATTTTTATCCTTAAAATACAATAGATTAAATTTATATATTATTCTAAATATTTATATAAATTAGTCAGGTTGAGTTCTAGGAAGTTGATTTCCTGCCAACTTGTATATAGTTTATGACCGTTCATAATCGACGACAAGAACAAAAGCTTTTGTATTTCAAGAATGTTCTTGACTCATGATTGCAAAATCTTAAGTTTTGTGTTCACCTACATTCTTTAAGTCATTCTGCATGTGACATACAAAATGTTAATTTGCAAATCGCAAATCAATTTCTTTCGCTTCTCTCAAGTTAACAAAAATGTTTAATATTTTAAGCATTATTCTATAATTACTTTGGAATAATATAGTAAATCTACATTTCAAATGTTTAATTGATTGCGTGATTCTTTCATGATCTTGTCATTCAGTTAAAATTTCAGCAAAACTTTGCAAATTCTGGAAAATATAAGTTTTTTTGTCAATTTTTTTATTACACACACATAGCAGGGTTTAAGGCTCTGCTGAATGCTATATTTTATGGGATTCTGGATTGGTTACAAAACTGTCCAAATATGGCCTGTCTTCTTACTACCACAGTAGGGGATATGAGGCACTTGGTCTCTTTTCACCTCCAGGATGTAGACAGACAACGAGGACTTGTCTGTTCTTCTTTTGGACGCTCATGCTAGACCTTCTCAAGAACATAACTTTCATAGTTTGCCAAAATTTATAGCTGTATCAAAATTTTTATATGGCGCAGAGACTTGTTAGCTTGAAAATTTGATAATGGGTTCTTTTTTATTATCTTTGTTCATTAACCTGGAAAAGATTTGATTTGGATGACTAATATGATGCCTAATCAAAGGCATGCTAAAGTTTTTAACATCATCTAGAATCTGATCAAACAAATGTTTTTATGTAATTGATGTGTTTGTTTGTTTTTTTGTTTTTTTAAGATCTTCTTGGTTGGGTTGAAAACAATTCAAGAGAACCTCATGTATGTATGTAGAGTAATTAGCCAACGTTAAATGTAATTGGCAGAAATGCCTAACAAACAGAATTGACAAAGTTTGCAATAAACAATAACACGAAAAGAAAAAGGATCAAAAAAGGGTTAGACAAGTGATTGACACGTTATGGCTTGAAAACAATGACGAACAGAACCAAATCAGATTAGACTGAGAAGTGGCCAATTTTATTGGTTAGGAAGAAATCCCAGCATGCATCTGTGTGTTCTGTCTATTAATTTTTTTTTTCCTCCTCTCATGATAGAGGTGGAGAATAATGTGTTAGCCTTCCTGTACATGTTGGTTGAGAAAACCCCCACTTTTTTTTTTTCTCATCAGTGTAGATAGGAAACCCACTTTTACTAGTTTATACTCAGTCGGGATTCCTTTGCTCCTACTTAATTGAGACCAAGAACGTCTGTAAAATATTCACAGAAGTGAGAAATCATTCAAACATGGTTTATTGAAATCAAGCAATAAGGTTTAATTTATTTTTATCTTTTTTGTATTGTAACTAATAACATGAACATTGCTGATAAAATGACTATTGATTGTTGATAAACATTGTACAGCCTTTTCATAGATTTGAGCCAGGTGTGCGACAGCTTATGTGAACTGGAAAATTGTAATAAAAATGATTAAGCAACAAATTTGTTGGTCAATTTCAGTAAAGTGTGTGTTTGTGTTTCCCTCCCTGTCTGACTGTCTCTCTTTTTCTCTCTCTCTCGCTCACATAGAGCGGGGGTTGCAAAAGTAGGTATATAGTATATAAAAATGTGTACACAAAACATATTTTATTGATTTTACAAGCACATAAAAATATCATCTTAGGGTGCTGCAAAAGTGAGTATACACTAAGATTTAAGGTCTGCTATATTGATTGATAAAAGTGCTAGAGTATGTGTAGATATAAATATAAGAGCGGACACTGAGGTCAACACAGACGGGTGAGTGTTTCATAATTGAACACAATCTTCGGGCAACTTACATCCAAGCATGAAACAAACTGTTGTCACTTGGTGTTGATATCAGTGTCCACACACGCTATCCCATTCACCCTATAAGTATAGCACTCCTTAACACATACATACATATATATATATATATATAATGAATATGTTACTGAGTGGTTGGACTGTTAGCATTCTGAGTATGAGACTTGTGTTCCATTTGCACCGTGGTTGATTTGTCAAGGGAGTGATAGGATTGACAATTGCAGCATTTGGTACCATGAATAGAAAAGAATATTTCAGGTCAACACATATTTTGAGAGTGAAAAGCCCTTGGTGATTGTGTTACCACAAAGTCACAAGTCATCATGATTGTGGATTTGAGCATACCTTAATCAACTACTTGATCTTTCTCTCCCAGAAACGGAAAACTACAGCCTACTCAACATAGTTGCAGTATATACCTCAGGTGGGTTCTGTGTGTACTGAAATGAAAATGTATTGGCATCGGCATCAGTAGTGCAAATCTATTTTGGAATTGTGATATTGCACTCAATTGGAAAGTCAGTTTGACATGATAAATAAGAACACAAAATGTTTTTTTCCGAATCGTTACCGTTTTAAAGATTGCTTAGGTTAAAAATTGCAGTGTTGGAATTTTATTCCGGTGACCAGTGAAAGCCTTATAAAATTTAGAATTTACTGAAGCTTTACAAATTGTATATAGACAAGATACATGGCACAAGCACATTATTACTAAATCATTGTGCCATCAAATAAGACCTTTTATTTACTTCAAAGAGAAATTTTACTGAACAATTTAGCTAGATTATGATGTTATGTTATACAGTGCAGTAGTTTTAGTGTGATTTTCAAGAAACAATGCAAATTTAAAACATTTTGTCTTATAATTTGTGCCCAGCAGTATGATGGTGTTATATACACTTATCTATTTTCTGTTTTTATTAATTACTAGCTTAATAGCCAATAATTTTTTCTGCTGCCACTTGATTTAAAAACATTTTGATATATGTAGGTCCTTACTTTGCATACGAACAATTATTTTTATTTCATAGGTTAGTTTTGCTGAATTTTACAATTAATTTTGATTATTTCCAAGTTATAAAAATTATTGTACAAAAAAAATTGGTTGCAAAACAATCACTAAAAAAAATTTGCTGAAAAGAATTGCATTAATGAAAACTTGGGAATCCAAAATTTGAGGATTGCAGGTCTGGATTCGGCTTGTAATGTTTTTAATTTGCTCATGGTCTGCCTGATTCCAAAATGGTTTGATGTTGGGCTACACAGCCTCTAAGAGTAAAGTTAAAAAAGTGTAACACACTGACATTCACATTTATTATATAATCTATTAAATGATCTAACAAATCTTATTCATTGAGTAGCTTTTTTGTAACCTTTTACAATTTTTTTACACATTGTTTACTTATCGAATACAGTAAAAAAAAAAAAATTGTGTATTTTGCTTGTAGTGATTCGTAATAAGAATTTTGATTTGAATATATTTTCCATTCAATCTAATACAAAATATATCAATTTTATTTGGATTTATTCTTGAATGAGTAAAATTTTGAAGTTTGTTTGGAAGCAAAAACCTGCAGAAATTAGATGCTCAAAAATTGGTAAAAGCTATAAATGGAATAGTGGTCAGCTCCAAGAAATCCAAAGTAATGGTGAATAGCACAAACAGTAACACCTGTGTTAACATTACCATGAATGGGAATTCACTGGAGGTAGTCCAGTTTTAAATACTTAAGAGCTAAAGTAAACTTGTCTAAAGATGGTACCTGCAACTCAGAAATCCGCACATGCATTGCTGCAGCGATAGCGAAATTGGCAAGAATATGGACAAGCAAAATTAGCTTTTAAACAAAGTACAGACTGCAAATTGCTGGTACTTTCCATTTTCTTATATGGATGTGAAATGTGGACACTGTTGGCAGAAACATAGAGGATTCAAGTCTTTGAGAAAAAGAAAACTCCTTGGCATCTACTATTGGGAACAAAACGAATGAGTTTGTGTGGAAAAGGGTTGAAAGTTTTGTGGGCCCACCAGGAACCGCTTCTCGCAACTGTCAAACTGAGAAAAATGGCGTGGTTTGGACATGTTATAAGACACGACAGCCTGTGCAAGACCAGCGTGCAAAGCAGCTTGACAGTGGATGTAGGAGAGAACACCAATGTAAAATCTGGTTGGACAATGTTAAACAATGGATATGTATGACTATACCAGAATTGCTGATGGTTGCTGTTGATAGACTGTTGTGGAGGGTATTTAGTGTGGCTTTGCATTCGGACCCCCCTTCTACAATTACAAATGTCAAGTGGATGATGATGAATCTAATTTTTGATGTCAGTACTTATCACATCGAGTGTAATGTTTTTTTTTTTTTTTTTTTTTGTTAAGTGAAAAATTAACCCACTCTACTGCAACAGGGATTAGCTAGCTGCCTGAGCAAATGAGTATACTCTGAAAAAAAAATTGGATATTATTTTATTTAAATATATACATATATATTTCCTACTATATGTGATAATGATAAACAATTTTTGGTTATAAAAATTTATAAGTACTGGTAATGAGTTTGTGTTTTACTGATTATTTTTCTGGTTGTATAAAAGATGATGGACATGCCAGGAAATTTAGTGTTCATGATTAACTTGGAGGTTCTAATAGCTATTTCTTGGAATCAAAACATTTAACATTGAGTTCTGGTATTAATAAAAACTGTTCTATCTACACCGATAACTTGGTTCTAATTGACCCATATTGATGTGAGAAAATCATTTTCTTAACTTTTCTCTGAAGTGGTTTTTTTCAGTGCACACATTGTTTATGAATGAGATACAAGTTTGGTTTAAAGTGGGTTCAATGGCAATACCGTGAAAGAATTTCTCAAGCCCCAAGCAGCACTTCTCATTTTGGGGATTCCTCTGGCACCAGGTAATGACCCCTCCTCTCCCTCCTAATGGAGAAGTACTGCCTGAAAGGATGACCCCAGGGCTTGAGCTTAATATTATTTTGGAACTACCCCAACCAAAGCCAGGTAACATTTCTCTTAATGTTATGGTCCTCCTCTTGGGTTTATCAATAAATCTGGATAAGACATTTTTGTTTTTTAGCTTATCAAAAAATATTTTGTGTCTGTGTTCTGTAACTCACTAGGGTCATGGAGGCACTGCATGTATTGCAGCCATAGTTGCAGTGGTGTGTCTGGATCAAGATAACCTAATTTATCCCATTTGCTCTTCAGACTGGCTTTGAATTGAGTTTTCCTTTTCCTAGACTGGTTGCCACTTCTAGGCAAGAGTCCATTCAGACTTACTACTTAATCTATTGCGTGTGTATGTAAAGGGGAGAGAAATGGGTTCATACCTTCCCTAAGGGCATTTGTGTCAATGTGACAAATTTGGCTGGAATTTGAAGTCAGCTTAACAATTGAATTTGTTGTGTTCTTGATATCTGAAGAAATCTGTTTTCTCTCTCTCTCTCTCTCTCAATCTTTCATTAAATATGACAGACAAGGGACATTTTAATTCTTTATTTAGTTTTTTTTTTTTTTTTCTCCAGTGTTCTTAGATTTTTTCTGTTTGGTGTGAGTGAGTGATTACAAAAATTGTCCATATCATCGAAGTGACCGATAGTGTTTGGAACATTGGCCAATATGGACAATTTTTGTACTCATATTTTTCCATTTGCTGGAAAAGATAAATAAAAAAAAAAAATTAATAAAATTATCGTTGTCCATCATATCTAATGAAAGATGTTTAAAAGAAGTTACTGCCCAAATATACACTAAACACGCTCACAAATTTTTTTTTTTTTTTTTATATATATATATCTCAAGAAAAACCTTAAAAGTTCATGTCAGTTATTTCATGAGTATTTTTATATTCTCTTCATACTGAAAGTGGAAACAATCCATTCAGTCATATATATTGGGATAAAAAAAAAAGGAAAGAGTTGGTGGGGGGAGAAAAGAAAATTTAATAATAAAAAAGAAAGAAAGAAAATATGAATTTTTAAGGTTTTTCTTGATTTATTATTATATTGCATTGTAACTTATATTGAGTTTTCTTTGGATTAATGTTGGAATTATCCCTACCAAATACATATTGGTGTGTACATATATGTGTGTGTGTGTGTGTGTGTGTGTTTAAAAATTTTAGATAGAGCATATCTGTAAAAGGACTATGAATAAAGACATTTACCTTGATAAAGTCCCTCTGAGGATGAAATGCATTGGCTAATATAAGTTTTCCTTTTGTCTGTATTCATGCACATAATATAACGATTTTTACACCTCCACAAAGGCTGAAGAATGAATCTGAAATGCTATCAAACAATGGTGCACTTAAGATGGAGTGTATTCCTTAGGTGCCACTTAGCAGTTTCTCTTAACATCATTCAAGTCATTCTTGGATAGTGAAATGCATGATCCATGTTTGGTTTATTGTAAACATAAGAATGGTCAATTTTATTAAGCCACTTATGCAATTTATTAGGTCTAAATGCAATATTGGAATCTCCATAACAACATATTTTATATAGTACTACTGTTCACTGTCAGTGAGACCATTATTTTCTTATAAAAAAAAAAATCTATGAAATTTAATCTAAAAGACGGGTGTTACCATATCAAAATTTTGGTCAGAGGCACAAGTTCATTGCTTGCCATAGTTTCTGTAATCATGCTTGTTAACAAAATGAAGAACACGAGAGGAATTTAATTCTCTGGACAATCTTTGGAATATTAATTCTCATATCATCTTTCAAGATTAGGTCTTTAAAAAATTTTAATGTTTTTTTTTTTTTTTTTTTTTCCTTGATTGTTTTCTTAGTATCAAGAATGCTGTGGTACTTTTCTCTTTTCTAAATACTCATTAAAAACAATTCTTTTTTCACAATATTTTTTAGGAGAGAGCGATGACTGATTGACATGTAATGAAATACTTAGATTTTGTACCAGAATTTAATTCTGATTAAATTGCCTTTTACTAATTTTGGAGTTGTCCTGTGCAACAATGTTGCAATGAATAAGGAGAGAATTTTTTTTCTTTTTAAACAATAACCATAATAAAACAATTGCTTGAAGTATAGAGAAATGAGCTCTTTTTTTACTTTCTTTTATTCATCCCCACCAGAAACTAATGTAACTCTCTGTCTTCCATACTTTAAAAAAATTATCATTTTAATGTATAGAGGTGGGGAGTTGCATTTTCTTCTGTAAAAGACCCATACAATGGTGTGTTGTTGGTGGTGGTGGTGTGTTTTTTTTTTTTTAACCATTTCATCCCAAGCAAGGCAAGGTGAAAATGCCCCTAAGTTGCACATGGTTACTGGGAGTGAAAGAGAGTGAGAAGAAAGGGACAGAAGATGGCGATTGATGATGTATTTAAACTTTTGAAGAACACAGGTGGCAAAGAAGCAAGAAATCAGAAAAGTGTTCAAGAGATGAGAAATGCAAGAAAAGAAACTACTAAAATAGAACTTGTAGTTACATCTATCTATTACAACAGTAAAATGAGTAGACTTAGTAGCCAGTTCTAGTAGTGCGCTTAATTTCGCACAGTAGAGGTACCAAAGAGTACAGCACATTATAAGAACTGCCATGAAAATATTTATAGAAAAGTGAGAGGGAAACTGTGTCATGGTGGTGGGAAATTGACTTAAGTCAAGATGCCAGGTCAAGGCCAATAACATTGCAGACTCTTCTGGATTTTGTCAAAAATCTCTAGATATATAACCAGAGCACCAGACGAGATATGGCAGCAATATTCAGTGCACAGATGAATGGTAGATTTAAAAATGAAAAATGAATTCAGGCAAGAAAAACTATCTGGCAAGGCATAGTGAAACCATATTATAAATGTTATTTATGTTGTAAACTAGTTATTAAACACCCAATATTTGCTCAAGATGGCATATCTGATTTGATCTAAACCAGTGTCCCCCCCCAACCCTTTCTTTTCTTTCTTTCTTTTTTTTTTTTTTTTTTTTTTTTTGCCATACCCCAACTAAACATTTCTAAAATTCTCATCCCACACCCTGTGACACACAGTTCTTATTATTCAAAAAGTGAACTCCTATTCACATGGAGGAAGCCTAAAAGGTCATTAACTTAACTTTCCATAAGAACTTGAGACTTCATATATGTAATAGTATTACCATTTAATTTTAGAATTTTACAATATTTATAAAAAATATTGTGTTTAATATATATATATATATATATATATATATATATATATATATATATATATACACACACACAAATATTTTTATGTATACATACTGTATATACATTGTATGTATTAACTCGCATGCACACTCATACTCATACAGACTCACTCAGAAAAATTTTACTTTTAATTCTTTCTCACATTGCCAAAAGGGGATGTGTGTCCCATTTGGGATACACAGATCTAAACAAATTTACCTTTTCTAAATTTGGGAATGTAGTAAAGTATTTGATAGTCTTTCAATAATGGTAATGCCATTCACTAAGTTCTTCAACTAAGTGACTTGTTGCTATTTGAGATCTGACTCTCCTTATGGTAATTGCTGTTGAGAATAATAAGAGTTGACCATTTGCTGATATTTTATCTCTGGATATTTTGGGTAAAGTTCTACTACTTCAGGACAAATCATGATGGAAGATCAACAAATGGCCAGTACAAAGTTGTGATACAGAATGGTCAGCGATTGGCTGGAGTGCTTTGTAGGCATGGTATTCTGACAGTGATGGATTGCCTTTGTTTGGGTTTTGGGCATAAGTCTAAAAAGGTGCAAATTCAACAGAGGACTGCAAGAATTTTGAAGCGTTAATATGCTTCTGACACCCAGGTTAAAGACTGGCTAAGACCACCCTTGCACGTTGATGCAACATGCATTTCCATAATGTTATTCCTCTTGCTGTCTCTTACAATCTAAAGTACCACCATTCTCTCCTAATATAAATGAATAAGCAAAATAAATTGTCCTTTTTTGTTAATACCATTTTATGTAGTAGTGTGAGGACCCAGAAATGACACAGAACGCAACAGTTGCTCATCTTAACAACCTTATATTGAAATGTGACGGTCTCTTGATGATGAGATGCTAGACTATTTGAATAAACTGGTAGCACAGATTTAATGGATCAAAGTTCAGATTGAATTTTGGAAAGCTGCAGTTTTGAATGTGAACCTGTTGCTATTTGTTTTGAAATTCATGACTTCTGGCCATATCATGTTGAAACTACTTTTTCCTATATGATCACTGAAGTTAAGCTACATTGAACCTGGTCAGTACCTAGATAGGTGACCACTTGGGGGAACCAGGTACTTTAAGTTTGGATGTGCAGGTGATATAATATGCTTACACCCATATTTTGGTGAAAAACCGGTTCCTCTATGCAAGTTAAGTAATGTGAAGTCTGGTCAGTACCTAGATAGGTGACTACTTGGGGGAACCAGGTGTGGTAAGCTTGGATGTGTAGGTGGTGTAATAATGTATAATGGCTCAGAATTGTTAACTGGTGGGCCAAGTTCCAATTCCAGTTGGGTTCGTTATATTCACATGCACAAATACTGTTGGGGAAAGGTATGAATCTACCTCTTCTCCCCCCAGCTATGGGTTAATTAGTAGGACTTGTATTAATAAATTGTTATCTCCAAAAAAAAAAAAATTCCTAGAATATAAAAATATTTTCTGGCTTTAAATAACCTGCAAAGGGTTAAGCCATAGAAAATGAATGAAACAATCTATCATAAATTCATATAATCTAATTAAGGCAGAAAAAAAGTAATTTGCTTGCAGATTGAATTAATTAGTGAAATGTTAAATGTTATGCCGATAGGATGGGTGGGGGGGCATGATTTCAAGCAGAAAAAAAATTGCCGGTAAAAGAATTTGATTGGTTGTGCATTACATGTTTGGAATTATTTAGAATGATCTTCATAGTTGATCCCTCCCCCACCAAATTGTCACATTTCCTTTTTGGTTTAATGAAAAATAAATGAGTGTTTTAAAGAGCTCTTGAACGAATAAGCTGACACCATTTGATTATGTCACTATTAAAATAAAATATGTATTAAAATTGATATTGGTGAGTTTCTTATTTATATGCACACAATTATTCCTATTTTTGTTGTTGTTATCACACTATTTTGGTCATTGTGTCCTCTGGCCTCCATTGAGTATCTATTGATCTGGGTTACATTCAGGAAATTTCAAACTGAATCCTTTATTTAACCTATGAGTGTAGATTGTTCTTTTTCTGCTGACTGTTCAGGGATATCTTATCTGTTTTTTATTTGTATCATATTTATGCTATCTATCCTGACCTGGTATCTTGGCTTCTGTCACTTTCCTACCACTCGAACGTAGCTTCCCTGTGCCTTTTCTATAACTATTTTCATGTTAATTGTTCTGATGAGTTTTCCTTTTTGATACGTCAACTTTACTAATTAAACACAGTACTAGATTGGCAGATAGGTCTCATCACTTTACAGTTGAAATTGCTGATGTAATTGTAAGTTCTTCATTAACAGTTTCTTCTCTTGCTTTTGGAACTATCTTCCTGCTTCTTGCTTTCCAGTCAATTTTGATCTTCAAAAATTTTAATGCAATGTCAGTTATTATATTCTGTCTTCTTAATTCCTGTTCTTTTATTGTTATCTCTCTTTAATAGTATTTTTCTTTTTCTCATGTCCTCTCTCATTCAACATCCCCTTGCATCTTGGTGGCCTTATTGCCTTTCTTGGAGGGAAATGATTAAAAAAACAAAATTAGTTATTACTTACTATGTTTCGACCAACTCCAAGTATGCACTGCTCAGCCAAGGATTGAAACTCGTAATTAATATGTCACCAAATTCCCAACTTAATGCGTTAATCTAGTTCTTATTTAGTGTGCCTCCATTATTACTTGTCTTGTTTCCAGAGAGTCTATGTGACACTGCCTGGCTTAAGGCTTGGTGAGTTTCTGTTTTTAAAGCCTCAGAACAATTACTAATATGAATTAGAATTACTAATATCTGGGGTTTTAACTAAAGGCTCTTTGGTTGGCTATAATTTTCCAGAGACCTCCTGGTGTAGAAGAGGTTGTTGCTTGTCTTGAATACTTGAAGGAAAGAGAGTAGAAGTGTTATATTTAGCTAACTTCAGTTTTTCCTCGAGAATTCTTGACAATAGCTTGTATAACTGGTATGTTCGGCATTTTAGGAGACACTTTTAAAGAATCTTCTGATGAGGTTTTTGATCATTTAAATTATAAAAATTGTGGTTTGCGATGCAGATGCAGTGAAGTTGCTTGTCTTTGATTTTGTAATAATTGGAGGTGCAAGTAGACAAAAAAAATTAAGCAGTGCAGAATCGGCAAGCAAGTTCTGAGATGGTTTGCATTTACTTAGCTATGGATAAAGGCAGTATAGCCTCTAGCTTTGGTTGGAAGCCAGTCTAGAACATCAGTGTTGAATAGTAAACATTAGAGAAGGTAATAAGACAAACAGCAGAACAGTCATAATAAATTTCAAATATTAAAGAAAAAGCTTGCTAAAAAGAGCCATGGTCTGAAGGGGCGTGGCACTTCAGTCGACTAGTTCATATAATTTTGTTTAAATCCAAATCCTTCTCACTCTTGTTGGAGAAACCCCCTCCTTGGTTGATCTCCCTCACTTCCTGGGCCGTATGGGATCAGATTGTCGCTCCTTCTTGCCTTTATCTGCCCTCCTTTGTTCTTTAGCATGACTGTTCTATTGCCCTTATAGTCCACCTGTTGTCTTTGGGATGAAAGACCTGGTCAGCAGCCCATCTATGTTTGGCCTTTTTTTGATGGTCTTGATTATTTCCTTTATTTCTGCTGTCGGATCAAGATATTGCTCTTTCTGTCACACAAGGTGATGCCAAGCATGATTCACATTGAATGATTTTACATAGAGCTTCTGCACGAGTCTCTGTCGTGGTGCTGCTGCTGAGTGCCCATGTCACATTTCCATAGGTCATCACTGGGAGAACATATTTATTAAACAATTATTTTATTTTTTTAAATGGGCAGTGCTCAAAATATTCCCCCCAAAATTGTAGTTCTGACAAAAATATTCCCCCAAAAATTGTAGTTTTTTATAAAAATATTGCTTTCACTGCTGCATTGTTGCCTGCCTTTGCTGGCCTAATTGAGGAAAAATAGGAAGTCATCATTTACTAGAAATATATAACTATAAAGAAGATGCTGATGGCAATTTCTCATGAGTGCAGCTTTTTTGGTCCCAATCGGATTTTCTGCAGGGGACTTGAAAAAAATGACATTCAAGCAACCAACAAATAAATTAACAAATGGCATTTTTTTCCTTTTTTCAGTTATGCTATTCCAATATTTGAATGATAGCAACATAGATGAATCCTTTTTGTTATTAACACTTTTGTTGCTGCATTGTTATAGCATTGTTGCCTGGCTTTGCTGGCCCACTTTGGGGAAAAATAGGAAATTGCCATTTACTGGAAATAATTGACACCTTTTCACACACTAAATATATTTTGGCTGATGCATTCTACAGCCTGCCTCGAGTATACAGTCCCTGCAGAAAAAAATATTCTGTAATTGTGAGATGAGTTATAAACATTTTAAGAGTTGTTCAAACTTTTGATCCCACTCATTTGTTGCTTTTGCTATTGCCACAATATTTTGGTTGTGCCATTCTACAGCCTTCTTCAAGTGTACAATGAAAAACAAGTGTCTTTGTTAACATCTCTGGCCCAATACTTTTAACACTTTCACTACTGCATTGTTATAGCATTGTGGCCTAGCTGTGCTGGCCCATTTTTGGAAAAATAGAAAATTGCCATTTACTAGAAATAACACCATTGATGGTGCTTTCTCATGGACACCACCGTTTTGGCTTCAGTTGCTTACATTGCAGCACAAACTAAATGACCCCCTCTAACATGCAATCTAATAAAAACACATCACAGAACAACTACAATATGTCTATACTAGTTTCGAAATCACACTAAGCACTAGTTAGTTTCTAAAAGTTCAGGACCAATATTTCATTTGGTCTTGAAAATGTGTGTATAAGTTGACAGCAGGCAGTGTATGTTTTGTAATGTTGCATACATCTGTCCACAGTGGCGGAAGTTTTAATGATCAGCACCGGTCCTGATAGCAAAGTTCATCTTTTTAGTTTTGTTGTCTTTTTCTGGTTGAACTGATAAAAACACGTTATCTGCTTCCAGGGTAAGTGCAGTCTTCCCTATGCTGAAGAATTTTAACAAACACGAGAATGTGAAAGTGCCATGGGCATAATTTTGATTGGATGAGTTGGGATGCATTCTGCACAACCCCCTCCTCATCAAAAATGTAAAAAAAAAAAAAAAAAAACTCGCCGAACTCCTCCCAGGGAAAAATACCTGAAATGCCACAATATGCCTTTCAGCTCATTGCTTTTGTCTTGTTAAATTACCTTTACTCTTTCATTTTACATGCATGCCCAGGTGTGTGTATCATCATTATTATTATTATTGCTGCGGTTGTTGCTCTGTATTTTAAGTGCATTCTCTTTCAACTGAGGGAGGTGTAAGCGGCAACAGTATATTTTTCAAGCAATTTTCATCTGGCAAGTGAGGCATGCAGAAGAGCGGTAAGATGGAGTAGTCAGTAGAAGTTGAGTGGGGAAAGAAGTTAGAAAGGGTTAAGATTGCTGGCTTTCATATAGACAAAATATTAGGAATCCAGGCAAACCTTAAGGTTTGGTAAGCAAACAAGATTAAGTCAGTTGTTGTCTTTTTCTTTCTTTCACTCCCACTCCTTTTTCTTAAGTAAATATTTAAAAAATTTTTCTTTTACTTGGTAGTATTTCAAATTCAAATTTTTCTTTTTGTTTTTTTTTTTTTTTTTTTTTTTCCATCCCATAACTTTCATTCCGTTATTCTAATATTTCCCTGATGATCCTCTTGTTTAACATCTCATTCATCATTTTATTACTTTTCTGAAGTTGTTGAGATTCTTATAAATTAGTATATTTGCTTTTATTTTGGACTGAAGTTAATCTAGTTGGGTAAATATTTAAGATGGTTTGTTCTCAAATAGGACATTGTATGGAAGAAGGATATATTTTTTTAGTAAACCAGGGCAGTTTTTAATTATGTTTGTGTCTATAAATATTTTAAATTTCTCTGAAAGAGATTCGTTTTTTTCTTGTGAACCAACTTTCTTTTACATAAGAAATTTCTGCATAACTGAAAGCCAGCGATAAACAATGATGGTAATAATGGAGTCTTGTTTCTTATGACTAAATTTTAATTTATAACCCATTAATTGCACAAACTGTAGATATAATGACGGTTTATCTTCCACAGGTGTGCAATTTCAATAAACAGAATGGCATCGTTTAAACTTCATGCTCACCATAAAGCTGTCAAAAGGATGGTTATTCCCTTGATACTGCTATCAGTGTATACACTTTTTTAATTTCCTTGGTAATATTTTATTTTTTTATTTTTATTTTTTATTTTATATATTTATTTTTTTTTCAATCAATTCATCCCAAACAAGACTATATTGCCACTAGGATGCAAGGGGCTACTGGGAGTGAAAAAGAATGAAAAATACTTCAGAAGGAACTGGAAATCCAATCCTAAGCAGGAAACAAGGGATAAACCTCTACTTTTATTCAAAAAACTGAGGAGTGTGAACCGGGCGATAGGCAGACATCTACTCTTATTGAAAAAAAAAGAAAAGAAAAGAAAATGGTAAATGAAAGTTAAAGTGGAGGTGTTAGAAGTATAGAGGGGAAGTAGAGTTTACAATGAACTGGAAACCCAATCCTAGACTGAAAACAAGGGATAAACCTCTACTCCTGTTCAAAAGATCAAGGAGGTGTTGTTTTAAAAAAAAATAATGATTAGAATTTTCATTTTAATAAAACCCAAACATGAAAGTAGATTTGTATATTTTCTTTATTCTTGAGAACAAAGATATTAAACATTATTTCTTTATTAGATTGCTTATTACAAGAATTTTTTTACATAAATTTTTTATGTCTACAAGATTATAAAAATATGGGAAGCAACTATGAAATATTAGTTAACATTTTATAAAGAAATAAATATGAAAAGAATTTTTTAATTTTTTTTTTTATTTGTAAATTTATAAAAATGTCTATGAAGAATTAAATTATTTTGTGGCATTTCTTTCATTTGCTCCTGCCATTATAAATTCACTGAAATAGATTCTTCTGAACGAAACATTCTTTTAATTTTAGATTTTTGGTGAGGCTCAATATTTTGAGTGTGTATCTCCCTATTCATGAGGTTTTCTTTATTTATAATTACAAAATGTGTGTTTTTTTCTGCAAATATTGCATTGTATTTGGTTTAAATATCTTGATAATTTTGTAAATTTTATAAATTTTTGAATAAAAAGATTTTTTTTTTTAAAATTATATCTTTTATAAAATAGATAAACATTGCTGAAGGACTTTTTTTTTTATTTATTTAAAGTGTATACAATAATAGTGGTGTCAAGGGAATGTTTTTTTTTTTTTTTTTTTTTTTTTTTTGCAGGCACAAAGGTTAAACTTTGTCAGTAGAACATTGGTTTTCTTTTGTTACTTTCATGTTTTAATAACTAATATTTACAATTATCAAAGATCAAGTTACCAATATAGTTGGTTTGATAATTTTGCCTTCTGTTCTAGTACAGTATTTGGAATAACTGGATTTATTTAATTTCCTTTCTTTTTTTTTCTCTTTCTTTTTACTCTTAAATATAGTTAATGTGGCTGAAATAAATATGGCTCTTCACAGCTTCTTTTTTAATATCTGCAAGCTGTATGGCGTTGACTACTCTTGGGGAAATATAGTATAATGGATTCCTGTTGGCTTTTTCACAGCTTTTAATTCAGAGTTGTCATTCACTTAGACAAGTCATCCCCCTTTCAAGGATAAGGAAATGCTTACATCCACATCATGTTGAAACACTGCTTCCCATACAATGACCTAAGTTGAGCAATGTCAAGCCTGATCAGTACCTAGATGGGTGACCATGGGGGAGTACCAAGTGCTGTAAGCTTGTATGTACAGGTGATATAATGGATTGGAATTGTTAATCAGAGAGTCAAGGTTCAATTCTTGTTGGGTTTGTTATATTTACTTATGTGCTAATACTCTTGGGGAAAGATATGAATCCACTTCTTCTTCCCTCCAGCTATGGGTTAATTAGTAATACTTGTATCACTAAACCATTATTATCTCAAAAAAAAAAAAATTTCTTACAATCTGTAAATATTTTCTAACTTTAAATAATCTGCAAAGGGTTGATAAACCATAGAAAATGAATGAATGACTCGATCAATGATAGGAAGATAAGGGAAGAAGAGATGGATTCATGCCTTTCATCAGGACATTTCTGTAAAGTGATCATTAATTATTTCTGTTGGAAATTGAACTCTACCAATTCCATACATGATGATAATCTGAAACTAATAAAAAAAAAAAATAGTTTTGTTCTTTTTGTATTTTGGTAAAGAATTTAGAAAAAAAAAAAAAATTAGAAAAATAATAGTTCTGTTTGTAATTAAAATTTGTATCCTGATAAGTGATGAAAAGGAAAGTTATTATTCTTGCAGAAAAAAATGTTAGTAAAAACCATAGTTTCCCCAATTTATATATATTGACTGCAAAGATTGTACAATAAAAAAATTCAAGTTACTATGTATACTCATATAACATGCAACCTCCAAATTTTTACTTATAGAAAATGATTTATCATGTATCTTGTGTATCATGCAAGTTCCTTTTTGGAGAGACCAAATTACAATAGACTAACCTCTTTTTCTCTATCTCTTTATCCCATCTAGTTAAAAAAAAAAAGTAAAAGTACTGTTAGTAACGCTATATTCATTGCGTAAACGTGTACAGCCATAAACAACTAAATGAGAAACAAAAACATCTCAGAAACGTAAACAATGGAAAAGATGCATATTTACTGTGTTTTTATTTTATAATACAATACTAATATATGAATATTGCATGCATTATTACTGGATACAGTTAAGTAAAACCTCAGTTTTATCAAAATTATGTTTATTTTAAATACAGCTGACTACAGAAATGGATATCTCGTTTGGTCAACACTGTAGCCAGCACCAGCAGTACACCAGCTAATTTTATATCTTATGTATGATGCGATCTCTTTCAAAATTAGATTTTCAAAAGTTGCATGACATGTGTATATGCAGTAATTATTATCTATCCAAAACGGGGATATTTATGCGTCAATAATGTTGTTAATGAACAAAACATGTAAGCAGCAAAATTTTAAAGGAAATAAAAAAACAGAATAATTATTTATTTCCATAGTAGTTAATTTATTTGTATAGCCAAGTAGTTAAAGTGTTTCAGATCTAATGACAGTTTCCCTTAGTGGAATGCAGGTTCAAATCCTACCAGGGAGTGCATATTTTTCTAATAAGACTTCTCGAATATTCAGACTGGTAGATGGAAATATATATATATATATACTTTTTCTGTTCTCCTCTCTCTTGCTCTCTCTATCGCTCGCGCTCTGTCATTTTGAAAAAGTTAACTTTGATTATAGTGCAAGAAGAGGATTTTTTTTTTTTTCTAAGTGCATTTGAAACCTGAAATTTTGTGAACTCATTGTCTGATTACTCACCAGGTTTTAAACTGTTCTGAGAACATTAACAAAATATCATTTCAATTGGCACTGATGCAACTGTGAGGCTTTGATAAAAAGCTATTAAGGCTTGTTGAAACAATAAAATATTGATCCCATCTTGTGCAAGCAAAGAATGGTAAATTGAATATGTGTCTCCATTGTGTGATTACCAAATGGATGAGTCAGCCTACAGGGGGGTGAAACTCAGTTTGGCTTTAGAGTGACACACACATGCTCTCTTTTTATAATGTTCACAATTTCTGAACTCTTTTTCTATGCCACATTTTTAACCTCAAAAAATAATGTCTTTTCTTTTCTTTGTTAGTTCTTGGAGTTTTGAGGGTTTTTTTTTTTGTTTTTGTTTTTATCTGGCCCATCTCCTCTCTTGAACTTGCAGCCATGATATAAACTTAAATTTAATTTTTTTTTCTCTCTCTTCTTTTTTTTTCTCTCTCTTCTTTTTTTTTCTCTCTCTTCTTTTTTTTTCTCTCTCTTCTTTTTTTTTCTCTCTCTTCTTTTTTTTCTCTTTTTTTTTTCTCTTTTCCTTTTTTTCATATGTGTGTGTGTATATATATATATATATATATATATATATATATATATATATAATGTCTTAAGTCTATGATTTACTTAGGATGTTATTCCTTAAGCTTTTGATCTTTGTTTGGATGTGCAGCTGTTGTATTGGATGGCACCTCAGAATGAGAAATCTGAGAGCTGTTTTTTCATTTTTATGTTTATTACATTCACCTGTGCACAAATACCCTTAGGAAAGATATGGATCCATCTCTTCTCCCTCATCTATGGGTTAAATAGAACTCGTA
Organism: Acanthosepion pharaonis; assembly: GCA_903632075.3. Classification (NCBI taxonomy): domain Eukaryota; kingdom Metazoa; phylum Mollusca; class Cephalopoda; order Sepiida; family Sepiidae; genus Acanthosepion; species Acanthosepion pharaonis. Next base: position 586,757 of record CAHIKZ030005561.1, read on the forward strand.
TCTGGAAAAATCATAATCTAAAAAAAAATTAATTCAAAAAATGTATTATTCTTATACTCTAAAAATGTTTCTGCTTTAAATAACCCAAAAAATCTTGGTTTAAAGAATTCATTTGAAAAAAAAATTGGTTATTCATTTGTAGTATTTTAACATTGATTAAAAATCAGTCATCTTCTCAGGTTCATCAATAATTCTCTAACCTGACACAGTTGTTACCTGAATTTTAATCTAAAATTTTCAGTGTATAATGTTATATCTTTGCAATTAATAGTGAAGCATTGTATTTGCAATCCTCTTGATACTCGATCAGTATTTACATGGCAAATGTTCAGATGAATTCCATTTGTTAGGCCATCAGCTAAGACTACACAATTCCTATTTCCTTTGTATTCCCAAAGTTCCTCCGACAGCTTCTTCCTAAGAAACACTCCTTTGTGGAATAAATTCCCAAGTGGATGTTTCCCAGATTAACCTTCAAGTCTAGCATTTACTGTTTTCTTTCCAACATAACCTGTACTTATGTCCTCCTGTTTATGTCCATAAAACAGCTTCATTCAGTAATGCTCTACTTTGAGTAGCTCTTGGGCCTTGTATTGGGTGAACATCCAGTAAAATGTTCTCTCTCCTACATATCTTCGTAATTTACACTTACTTCTCCATTCCTCCTCTTACGTCCATACAACAATTTCATTCAGTAAACCTCTGCCTTGAGGGGCTCTTGGATCTTGTATTGAGTGAGCAATTAGTGTACTAAAAATTATAAGGAGATTATGCTGAAAAATAAGCAACTAATTTAATAAATGCATTGGTTTCCTTTGGTATTTTAATATCAATTTTGTGGAAAAGAAAAAGAGAACCTAAGTCAAAAAGCATGAGAAATGTTTTGATCTCTGAAGTCTTTTTTTTTTTTTTTTTTTTTTTTTTTCTTTGATAAGTATAAATAGCTAATTTATTTTTGCTACTAATCTTGACCTTTGCCTTGTTCATAAGCTGCTGTATTTGAAGTCTTGATCTCTTTTGCACTTAAACTTACCATTAGCAAAACTTTTAACCTGGAAAAAGAAAGCAAATTTGATTTCTTCTCCTTTTGAGCTTACTCTATCCAAAGTTGTCTTCAGATAAAGGTCTAAGGGGTGTAATACTTTTGTACCCAATTATTCTAAATTCTTTTGCTTAATTTGCTTGTGAAGATGTTCATTATATACAAAAATGTACCAAGGGGGTTTTGCATCATTATATGATAAAGGTTGGTCGGTTGTGTAATCGAGTCGAGTGATACATTGTTACCAATTGTAACATTAGGTGTGTACCACCTCCTCCCACACACAGATGAATAGCAGTGATTTCTCATGGACAAGCACAAAGAAAAAAAAAATATTTTTGTTTAATTGGCTGAGTTATGCATTGAGTTTCATGCTTGGTTTGAAATAAGCTTGATTTAGTGAATATGCACTGTTTTCTATTTCAAATTTGTGAATGACTTTTTTTTTTTTTTTTTTTTTTTTTTTTTTTTTTTTTTTTTTTTTTTTTAAAGAAATTCTTAAAATGAATGGAAGTTCATGCAATGTGGGAAAAATTTTTATAGCAAATAGATGATTTTAAAAAATTTCAAAAATTTTTTTTTATGGTGAATCCTCTAGGGTCAGATGGCTTATGCCACATGAGATTGAAAAACCGATTCCTGTAGGACACTGATGTTAAGCAACATCTAGCCTGGTCAGTACCTAGATGGGTGACTGCTTGGGGGAAAATAGTAGGTTCATTCTATTCACTTATACACAAATACACACCTCTTCTCTCTCCAGCTATAGGTTAATTAGTAAGAATTGAATCACTAAAACTATTATTATTATTTAAAAAAAAATTCTCACATTAAAAATATTTTCTGGCTTTAAATAACCTGCAAAAGGTTGATAATCTGTAGAAAATGAATGACTGAATCTGTCAATCTCTAGAATTGGTAGGAAACTTGTTACAACTTATATTTACGGACAGACAAATACTCCTCAGAGTAACTGAAAGCAAAGTAAAAAAATTTTCAAGAAAGAATATAGTCTTTAAATTTGTAAGGAATCTCAAAAAATATATTATCAAGGAAATAGTTTGCTAACTAAATTGAAAATAGTTTATTTACCTATGGGATGATGGCCTGTTGGATTTAAGCTTTGGTGATATAGTGGTTGTGAGTTCAGTCCCTCAGTTGTCTAGTGTATACTGAGGTGTACTTTAAATAAGAACTAGAAAAAATATATATTCTGTGGTAGTAGAATGAGAACAGTCTACCCTAGATGAAATAAAGGGTTCAGCTCAAAATTGCCTGTAGGTTACTGAGATCAGTATACACCTGCAAAGTGGGACACGGGTTCAATTCTTGCCAGAGAGGGCATTTTTCTTTAATTAGATTTCTTGAATGTTCAGGCTGGTAGATGAAATATAATACTGTTTAAAATAAACTGAGCGAATATGGGTATCAATTAAAAATAGCCTTTTAAAGTTTTGTAAAATTATTATATGAAGGGATTGAATTTTTATTTATTAATCCTATTGATTTTTATTACTTAAACATTATTTTTAGTAGGTACTCGTATTTAAAAATGTGCTTTCTGGTAGGATTCAAACTTGTGTTCCCCAAGGGGAAACCATCAGTAAATTTGATATGCTTTGATCTTTCAGCTACAGAGTGCATCGATGGTCAAGCAAAGATGAATCATGCCTTCCCTTAGGGAATGTAAGTTTGAATCCAGCAGAACACATATTTTTCTCTAAAAAGACTTCATAAATATTTATGCCAGAATACAAAAATAAATAAATGTAGTTTAATAAATAAATGGAGCGTTTACTCAAATACAAGTTTTCACTAAAAATATCTGGAGAGCACATATTTTTCTTTAATAAGATTTCTCAAACATTCAGGCTGTTAGGCAAAAATAAATAAATATACTGTTTAATAAATAAATGGAGCATCTACTCGAACACATGTATCCACTAAAAATAACATTTCAGTAGTTATATATATATATATATTTTATTTAATTTTTAAATTTTTTTTGCATTTGAACTTGTTGGGAACTGCTAGAGCAGATGCTTGGATATGAGGCCAACTTAATGTTGATATGGTGTGAAACAAAGCTGCATCTGTTGGTGTACTATCTTTTGAGCTATTTGGATTTAAAGTGTTTTCTCAATAGTTGCACTGTTTTCTGTCAGGTTTGATGAAATAGGATGACACAGATAATACCCGATGGAAAAGATTTGGTCGGGCAACTCTGAGAAGTGTTAGATGCATAATGTCTATGATTGGCTTAATAAGATTACAAACTTACACAGAGAAATGATTAATATTTAAGCATTACAAAAATAATAAACAAAAATTTAGAATATGCCATAAAAAAATCTAGAGTATTCTAAAGAGAATTGGGGAGGGGGAAATTCCCCACTCTCCATACACTATGAAATGCTGTTGCTAATTTGTTTTTTGTAGTCATAGTGAAGGAAAGTTGTTTTTTTTATCAATTCACCTCAAGAAAGGCGATGATGCTATGAAGATGCAAAGGGCTACTGGGAATGAATGAAAGAGAATGAGAAGGAACCAGAAACCCAATAAACAAAGGATAAACCTTTACTCCTGTTTTAAAAACCAGAGAGGAGTGTGAACAGGACGATAGGTAAAGCTATCTATTCCTATTGAATAGAGGAAAAAAGAAAAAATAGTAAACAAAATTTCAGAGTTCAGGTGGAGAGGTTAGGAGTATAGAGTTGAAATAGACTTTAGAAGGTACTGGAAATCCAATCCTGAACTGGAAACCATAGATAAACTTGTATTCCTGTTCAAAGGGCTGGGGAGGAGTGTGAACCGGGCGGTAGGTGCACTGAGGTCATATTATACATTCCTGAAAGATGTGTAGTCTTCTAATCTTGCATAGCATTTTTTTGTGGTCTAGCGTCTTCAGGTGGTGGGGGAGGGTTTAGAATGAAAGTAGCCATGAAGATAATATAAAACCGGTTATCTCATTGTGTGATATTATTGCAAGGGGGTTCTTGGAGAAAGGAAGAATAAAGAATAATAGATTTCCAAATACGTGATGCTAGTTTAGAATTGATTTTTTTTTTTTTTTTTTTTTTTTTTTTTCCTTTCTTAATTTTCTGCTTTTAAATTGTATAATTTTAGACCAAATCTATTTGTTAATAATTAACGAAATCAAGTCATTAAACAAACTATGGATTTGCACATGAAATAATGGAATTGTGCATACAGTGAATATAGAATTAATGGATTTATTTTGAGCCGAACAGTTTTATTATTTCAAACTATGGTGGATACATCATATTGGAAATAGCTGACCCATTTTGATTTATAAAACAGAGTGTATTACTTTTATCTATGTTCTTTGGAGATTGCTTTGTTTTGGACATGAAAAAAAAAATGAGTGAAGGGAATGTGTTTTCCTTAAAAAGGGAAAATAGAAACTTGCTTCTTGCAATGTTCACCGTGACCAAGCAGGTAAATCACACTGGATCAAATGGTGGTTTCCCTGTAATGCACATATAGGAAAAATAAAACTGGGATATTTATTTCACTGTAATAATAATTGAAGTAATACAGCAAATGTAAAATTGGTGTTTACACATACAGTAAATATAAGTCCATATTTGAATACTTGTTAGAAATTCTTTTGGCTATTAAAAAAAATTTACCCCTTGTGTATTGAGTGATAAAACTGATTCATTTATGCACAAAAAAACAATTTAGGTTGTCCTTGTTTTAACTTCTACACTATCATTATTGTGAATTGGTTATCTAGATTTTTTTTTTTAAAACTTAATTGTATTTTCAAAACAAAAATATGAACCAAATTTTAAAGATGACTAATTTAGAAATCTTTTTCTGCGTATTGAATTTTGTTTAGTTGCAATTTAATCCAGGTGATTTTAAAATAGAGTTTGGTAACTGTGATGGTGTGTCTTTTACTAATTGACTTCTTGACCTATCTCTTGTCTTCTAACAGTTATTATACCAAAAACCATTGATGTATTCTTACTTAATACTACTTCTGCCCCATGTGTACACATATACACTAAATGTAATCACAATTAAGGGATATGACATTTGGTTTTACTTGAGTTAATATATGCGGACATTATCAGATATTTTAATCAGTTTTTAATATTTTTATGACAACATAGACTTGAACATTTAGACAACTTTTTTTTATATATAAGTAAATTGTACATACTTAAACTGCAATATTATATTGGTCTGTGCACTTTTTATCATGCATACAATGATATATAACTGAAAATAAATCGTGTGGATAATTGAAGATATTAAAAAAAAAAAAACAACAAAATTACCAAACTTGATCTTTACTATATCTGTCTATATTTCTGAAATGAGGTATTGTAATTATTTACATTGTTCAGACTGTTGTCCACATCTTTATTGCCATATTCACAATGTTTCGGCCATTGTAAGTTCCAGCCTTCTTCAGGATCTGTCTATATTTCTGAAATGAGGGATTGTAATTATTTACATTGTTGTTCTCATCTTTATTGCCATGATCCTTACTATTTACAAAAAAAATAGCTTTTTAAAAATAAATCCTAGCAGTAAAATGGGACTTTTAATGTACGTTTAATTTTTTTATGAATTAATGTTTATTATTATTTTGGTAAACTGCTCTAGAATACAAAACTTAATTATGGTAATTTTCTATGCATAGCTCAAATGTGGCACAAGACTGTAAGTAAGTTGTACCTAGTGAGGATTGAACTCACTACTCAGTTGTAATTGGTTTAGGGAGACAAGCTTCCTAACAATTACAACACGTTGAAGTACCCATATAAAGGTTATTTATATGTGCGTGTATTTTTATTAAAAAAAATAAAATCAAATTACATGCACAGAAACATTTTTTTAAAATTTATATTAGTTTTATAGTATACTATATTTATGGGTAAAAGTGCTCAATATCTGGGATAAAGCATCGGTAAATATAAAAGTGGACATTGAGTTTAGCACTGATGGCCTAAAGATTATGTTCAAACATGAAACTATCGCTTCTTTTTCTCAGTCTCCACTTTTATATTTGCATACACTCTCTCTGATATTGGGCACTTTAAACCCATAAATACAGCATATCTTAAAACTACTTTAATATTTAGCTTCTGATAAAGAGTAGAGCACTTTCGATATTTAATAATGAGAAATAATACATTTATTTTTTACATTTGTTTTTTCTTTTCTCTCTCTTTTTATTTTTTTTTTTTTTTTTATGAAGCCTCATTAGATTATATGATGCAATTAAATAAAATTAAAGTAACCATTGTTAGGCTCCTAATTCATAATTGAACTAATTAAATGAGGAGTTTGTTCCTTCAGCTTAATGATGTGTTTGTATTTTGATGTAAAGGCTGTGCCAAAAAGTCCTTGGTCTGATCCGAAAAGTCCTTGATCTGATCCAAAAAGCTCCCTCAAAATTCTGATTTTTTTGGTCATATTTTGGGAGGTGAGTTGGACCAAGAATTTTTCAGCACCCACTTCATATCTGCAGATATATCTTTGAAATAATTAGATTATGTTGGATATAGTCTTTTTGTGACTCTTTTAAAACCCAATCTTGTAGAGTTTACCTATAAATCCTAACAAGTAATTTATGATATATGGGCACAATTCTTTTGCATTAGTTAAAGATGTGACTTGTGATCATAATTGTTTTGTTACTTTAAATATTGAGCACATTTAAAATGAACAAAATGATAAAATTGGTTTTACCTTTTAAGGAACTATGATAGCTTTATTAATTGTGTGTGTGAGAGAGAGAGAAAAAAGGATTAAGGGTTTTTACATTGGTATCTTATACTGGTTCCCTCTCCATTTCTGGAGAAGCTGCTGCTGCTGCTGCTGAGTCATTCTTGAATTCATTCTCCTCCTCCCAGCTCCCATTTTTTTCTCCTGACATCCCCCTCCCTCACAATCCTCAGACTCACCACATTCCCTGTATCCCTTCCCTAGAAGTGAATTGAATCACTCCAGCAGCTGCTATGTGCCTGTACTTCTTGCTAAAAAGACACCCTCCTCTTATTTTTTTGACTGAGCCAAATTAAGCGAGCATCAGATTCTTTTTTTTTTTTTTTTATATTTTTCTATCTCGAAAGCATAGAGGTTCTGTCAGTGTTAATGGGGTCTGAATCCCTGATTTTTGCACCTTGTTCATTTATCACAATATCACTATTCTTTCTAGTACTGTTCTTTTATAGACTCCTTTTAATTTATTACTCTTGGGATTGTTTTCTTGAAAGAAGCTGATGTGGGTGAAGCGAAAAGTGAATTTAGGTTTTTAAGTGCAGAGTCTTGGAATCTGACTACTTTCGTTTGTCTGTCCTTTTTTTTTAAATTTTATTTAAAATTTAAAATTTGTTTTTTATTTAATAAATTTGCAAGACTCACTAAATACTCAAACAGTACTATTCTGCAACCCATCTCGGATTTCTTGGTTTTATTGTTAAATATAACCATTCTTGCTCTTCATGCTGCCCAGTTTTTTGACCTTTGCTTTAACTACTAAGCCCTGTCTTCAAGAGTATCTTGCTTCTTGAAATGACCATGATTTATGTCTGATACATTTCTTGAACAAATGATCCAATTATTTGTTATGCATTGTATGGGAATAGATGCTTAACTATTGTAACCTGAAGCTGTTCTTGTCGTTTCTACTAGTAATACCCTTTTTGTTGTAGTTCAGAGTCGAGGGGGGGGCTGCAAGGTTGAAAGGGGATGTGCAAGAAACAAAAAATAAAGAAGGGAGCTACATGTATTATGAAAGGCTCCTGCCTGCTACCATTTGCTATGTTCTTGAATTGTTCCTTTCTCTTTGTACAGGGGCCTTGCTTCTCTTTTCTTTTTCGTTCTTTTTCTGAAGTTGATGCATTTTTCAGCATAACCTCTTCACTTGACATACCTCTCCTTGTTTAGGGAACTGCTTTTAAAAGCCTTCAGATCATGACTGGCATTGGATTTAAAAGTAAGCTTATTGTTTTTATTCTTCATTCTCAGTGGCTCGTGTCTGTGAAATGTTAGGCCAGTCGTGGGCTGATGTACAAAACTTTTTTTGTACAATTTACGTTTTAAGTTTTTTTTTTTTTTCCTTGTCTGTTTATCTTTTAATTTCCTATAAATCTCCTGTTGACTTCATTTGTTAGCAGTATTTGTATTCATTCTAATATTTTTCAAGCAAATTTCTAAATTGTTTTATAATGGTTACATGTTGATTTTTAGATGGTCTTGACATTATTTTTATGAGAATTACTCCCCTCTTCTCTTAGCTGCATACATACATAGTTTTTGTCATACATTTTCCCCCAATATATATATATATATATATATATATGTGTGTGCGTGTGCACACACACACAAAATACCAAAATGTAACTAGTAGGGATTATTCCAAAGTGGACTTTTCAGTCCATATGAGAACTCAATATATGATACAGAACAAATTATAAGGATCATTAGGGGGAAAAAAAAACCTTAAAAATCCCTAGTCAGTAATAAATTTATTTTGATGAATATGCTTATATTCATCAAAATAAATTTATTACTGACTATGAATTTTTATTGGTTTTTCCTAATTATTCTTATATATGGCACATACTATCAGTAATTATTCAGGGCAGGTAGCTTAACCTTTTTAAGTAGTAAATCTATAAAAAAAGTAAAATACCTTGCATTTTATGCATAATAATCAAAGTAACCTTTTTGTTGGATTAGGTGCATATGTAGCAGCTGATCTCTTTTATTGAGGGTAAGCACTGCCTACCTTGGCATCACATCCCTGATATATATATATATATATATATATATATATGGTTGGCAAATGGTTTGCTTATTAAGTAGAAAATGTACTCTGTAAATGGAACAAGATTTTTGGCCAATCATATATATAATATATATATATATATATATATATATATATATGTGTGCATGCATGCATGCAATGAGGATCAACTGAAAGTTCATAGGCTGACCAAGATATAAATTTAAGTAGACATACCAGTTAATACACTGAACGACATACAATTGTACCAGAATACAACAACTGGTTGACCAATTGCATGTCTCCTAGTCTACCAGTTGCTATGTATCTTGGTCAGCCTATGAAATTTCCAACCAACCCTTGAGAGATATATATATATATATATATATATATATATATATATATATATATATATATATATATATAAATATAATTAATTTATTATTATTTCAAACATTAGATTTAAGTGAATACATGTGTGATTAGATGCTCCTTCCCATCATTTTTTTTATGTATATTATTTTTTATTGGAACTGTGAATTATTATATCTACTTGGGCTGTATATTTGAAAATCTTATGCACGGTTTTGATCCTAATGTACATGAAAAGTGTAAAAGTGCATTACAAAATTATAGGCAAGCCTTGTCAGTTGAATTTAACAAAACTTTGGTGTGTGTGTGTGTGTGTGTGTATGTGTGTGTATATATATATATATATATATATAAAGAGAGAAGAAAGTAAAGGAAAAGTAACTAAATGAAATTGGCAAGGCTATATACCCAAACACATTATTAAAAAAAAAAAAAAAAAAAAAAGATGTTTAAGTTTGAAATTTCAGCATCCCGCCTCTTTGATATGCAAGTGTAGTTACATTAATGTAAACATTACTTTAGTCCGGTGAAGTCCTAAAGAGGACTAAACTCATCACATGAAAAATCTTTTCTATGTTGTCATTAATTTCCCTATTATATATATATATATATATATATATATATATATACACACTTAATTTATGCTGATATTTCAAGAATTAAAACCGCACAAATACTATGCGGTAAACATGTTGGCTCCAGAAATTGATTCTACAAAAAAATGAACACATGTCTACTTAAGCAATGATAACAAGACAACTTAGAATTTAAAAATTGAAACAATTCCACATTATTTCATTTCTAAAAGTCTCTGATGAAGTTAACTACAGACCGAAACCTTTTAAATTCATAAAGATTTTCCTACGTCTTTATTTAATTATATATAAATCTTTTGTCTTTTATTGCTTATTTTTTATTAACTTTGTAACTGAACTCAACACATTTTACTTATTTATTTTTTAACACTTATTGGATTCTTTTAACTGCTAATGTCATTGTCCTCTGAAATGATGGAACAGTTAATTCATTGTTTTAGAAATTTCCGTCATTTGCCTTTGAGACCTGGAACTGCATTGACGGAAATTCTTGTTCAGTTAAAACTTCTTTTTCCATTTTCTTGAATATCATTTCATTCATATTTTTTTTTTTTTTTTTCTAACTAGCTGCTAAATACCAATGACGATCATAGTGCCAGTTTCTTTTCTTCAGGTCCCCTCCCATTCATGTTGCCAGAGAGAATGACTGGAATGGTTACAAGTGAAGAGGGAGTAGAAACAGATGGAATTTGTGGATTAAAAATGGTGGTGGTGGGATTTTTTTTTTTTAAATTCAAGGTTCTAATTGCAAACAAGTCTATAATGCTCAAATTACTTAAATATTTTTTGCAACAAATTACTCAACACTTATTTTGATTAACTGCATTACTTAGAATGATTACTTCACTACTTATATAAATATAAAAGTCTTAGTTGGCAATTTTATTTTTAAAATGCAACAAATAATGCAGCATTTATTTCTATGTTACTTAGAATGATTACTTTGCTACTTATTTCATAATTTATCAAAAGCAGTAAAGTGATTAATGCGTTACTTAAATGAGTTTTTCAGACCTTATAAAAGTGGGTTGAGAGTATTAAATCAAATGTCAAAAATTTGAAATGATGCAAGTTTATTATTTATTATGAATTCAAATTTAAGATCATTATAAACAAATGCAAATTATTTATAAGAATTATACTAATTTTGTTGACTATTAGCGCTGACATTATTTTTCCTCGGCCTACCTTGCTTCTTCTGTCAAAAAAATATCCTGAAATGCTTCTATCAAAATTTTTTCTTTAAAATACCATAATTTTTTTCAGCTCTTGTGCACATTTTTAAAAATTTTTTTTTTTATTAGTGAATGTTCATTTGAGGATGAGATAACATTGACTAATTCAGTTGAGAAAAATTTGCTGCCATTTTTGTCTGCAATGGAACCAAGTGAAATGGTTTTACGAATTCTCTTCAATTGGTAAAACATTAGAAAAATGTAAAAAGTTTTTGCTGGCAATAATATAAGCTGCAGATGGCTATAAAAAGCCTCTGTTGATTATTTATAGCTAATTTGTTCAAATAATGCACCAACTATTTGTGTCATGTAGCAATAATTTTAAGTAAAATGATGCACTAAAATAAGTAAGCAAGTAATCGTTTTAAGTTCTGAAAATCGGTGCCCAAATAAAATTCCTTCTTGGTGGGAGCTGTGAATTTTTCAGCATCCCCTCTATAAGTAAATCTGTATAAAGAGACACTGATACATTAAGATATTGTAATTAATACTGAATTCTAACCAATATTTCTGTACATTGTTTAACTTTAGGCATTGAAATTTCTTAGCCAATTAGTTACATCGTTTAATACTAATTTGGGGAAGTAAGTGCTGAATCGAGAGAATCATATTTCTGAGATATATATTGTTTGCGTGATATGGCAATAATTGTTTTAAGTTCTGAGTAACAACAACCTGACTGCAGTATGATTGATTGAATTTATGTATATATTTTCTGTTTTTACATTTTATTTCATGGATACACTTACTTGAGTAAGTGCTCTGTTTTTTAATTAAACAGTACTAATTACATTTACCAGCCTGTTAGATAAATTTTGTAGAAAATGTATGTCCTTCAACAGGAATTGAACCTGTATCATTTATGGAAATGTCATTAAGCCTGATGTGTTATGACCATTTAGAAAGAGGATTTCCAGTTTAGCAATGCTTGAATTACAGGCTTAATGACAGTTCTGTATAGGATACAGGTTCGATCCCTGTTGGAAGCTGCATATTTTCTACAAAATTTCTCAAACATTCAGGTTGGTAAATGTAATCAATACTGTTTAATTAAAAATACAGTATTTACTGAAATAAGTGTATCCATAAAAAAAACCTGTAAAAACAGAATATATTCAAATATTTGTTGGATTTAATCCATTTCATATATATATTTATGAGGTTTGAATTTTAATTAAAAAAAAATTTAAATTTTAATACCTGTCTAAGAATAATTATTTACTGTTTGTAGCTTAATTTTGGCACAAGACTGACCTGAGTATGGGGGCACCCAGTGAAGATCTAACTCATTATAAATTATTTAAAGTGACATCCCTTTAATACAAGGGTGGTCATAGCTCTTCACAGCTTTCTTTTCTTTAATATCTATATGAATTGACATGACTTCTTGGGAAAGATTGTTTCTTGTTGCTTTCTCTATCGTCTGAATTAAGAGGTCTTTGAGACTAACTGCGACCCAAGGCTAGAGAGCCCAGTCTACCTTGTTCTTTACCCCATAGTTGGGGAGTAAATGGATTAATGACTTTATCAAGTGCATAATTGCAAAAGTGAATGTCTCAGACTGGGTTGGAATTTGAACATGGCTTGCTGATCTCATTCTTTGCACTGTTGCTCCAGCCATATATCCAGTTAGATTGTGAAATGAAAAATTCAGTAGCAAAAAGAAGAAACAAGAAAATTTTGTTAGAAACTAAGAAAAGAGTACTGAACAGTTAGGTAATATTAATCCTCCTGTATGTTAGTGAATGCTGGACAATCTGCTCATTGATGAAGAAAAGACTTGAGGCAACCGAAATGTGGTCCTACAGAAGAATTTTGGGAATACCATGAACTGAACATATGAGCAACAACAAATTTCTAGAGAAAATAGAAACAAAAAGGACACACACATATATATATATATATATATATATATATATATACTTAACATCAGAAAGAGATAGTAGACATTTCTATGGCATATGAAGAAAGGGGGCTTGGAGAATTTGATACTCACAGGATAGGTTATGCACTGCTTTTCTTCAATCTATCTTGTGAGCTTTTGTAAGTGGTTTAGGAGAGATAGTGAAAAGATAAAATTTACTAAGAGCTACAAAGGACAGGAAACTGTGGAGTCATGATTGCCAATGTCCTGAAGGGACATGACACAGTTTTTTTTTTTTCTTTTTTTTTAAAATAATTCCAAGGTACTCCTTATAACAGTTTCACAATACATGCTTTTGCCATTTGGCTTTTTAAATTTATTCAGTTCACTGAGAATTTATAATTGGTGTGTGCTTTTTCTCAGAGATATATATATATATATATATATATATATATATATATATATATATATATATATATATATAAACTTTGTTTACTTCAAGAAAGATTGAGTTTGTGTGTTTATTTTTTTTTTGCTGACTAGCTTCTTGTTGAAACTGGTTTAATTATTTCTTTATGGTCTCTAGAAGAAGATGGAAATCATTTTGCTTTGCTCCTGACTTTCTCCTCTCCCACTTGACCGTTTATTTAGAATAAACATTTCAGTACAATGAACCTACAGTTACTTTGGTATTAGTTTTTAATCATTGTTTCAGGTTCATTTTATAGGACTTTTTTTTTTTTTTTTTTTTTTTTTAAATTTCTTTTTTTGGGTACTTAATTTTGTACCATATTCTTGGTTGAATATTTCAGATTCTTCCGTTTGAGTTATTCCAGGCTTACTTTGACCTTTTTGCGAACATTGTTGGTTCATCTGAAGATAAACCCAACAAGTACAAGTACATTTGGGTGTGTGATGTTAAATGTCTCTTATGACATTGCATTTCATTAGGAAATGCACAGTAATTAGCTGTTATACCTGAACTTTTTTCTTTTGCTTTCTTTGCTTTCCCTCCTCTCTTTGCTTTCTTTCCATTTGCCCTCTCTTCTTTCATTCTTCCCATATTCTTTCTTTCTTCCTCTTTCCCCAGCAATTCTCCTCCCTCTCTCCTCCCTCTCTCCTCCTCCCTCTCTCCTCCCTCTCCTCCCCTCCCCTCCCCCCTCCCCCCCCCCCCTCCCTCCCCTCCTCTCTCTCCCTCCTCCCTTCTCTCTCCTCTCCTCCTTCTCTCTCCTCTCCTCCCTCTCTCTCCTCTCCTCCCTTCTCTCCTCTCCTCCCTTCTCTCCTCTCCTCCCTTCTCTCTCCTCTCCTCCCTTCTCTCTCCTCTCCTCCCTTCTCTCTCCTCTCCTCCCTTCTCTCTCCCCTCTTGTTTTTATATGGTTTCTTTCTGTAGTTTTTTTTTATATGGTTTCTTAGGAAAATTTTTTTTTTTTTTTTTTTTTTTTCTCTACTAAAAATTTTTATGAAGTCTTTTTGCTTTTCTTGAGTGTGTGTAGAGATGGAAGTGACAAGCTTCATTGTTTCTTTTCTGGTCATGCTTAAATAAAAACTTTCATCAGAAGGCTTTTATTTTTGAACATAAGATATGAACAAGTATTAAATCTAGAAGAATAATTTAACTAATAATTACAGAAAGAATTTTTTTTTTTTTTTTTTTTTTTTACCTCATCAGTCAACAAACAAGTCCAGAAATTAGGTTTGGAAATAGATAAAATGAAGAATAATTTTTTTATTTGATAAAACGTCTGGTTCAGCCATGTAGAAAATGATTCTGAAATTCCATTGCATTCATTTGACAAAATTGATTATTTATGCTTGAGAACCATTCAGTCATTTCCCTTTTTTTTTTTTTTTTTTTTTTTTTTTTCATGTCTTTTAAATTTTTTATTTTTAAAAATAATAATCATAATGCCTTATCATTAAGGAATGAATGTACAGAAATATTGAATATTCGTATTGTTTAATTAATATTATGGCCTTAAGCTCCATATGAGTTTTGTGTGCATTCATTCATTCATTCTGAAAAATTTTGATGAGAAATCATTTGTCATGAGTTTTATGACAATGCTAGTCATTGGAGCATTATGGATAGCAAGGTCAGTTATTTCTGGTTCATTATGGTATTTTGATGGCTATTGGATAGGCGGGAATGGTTTAAATTCTCTCTCACACATATATATATATATATATATATATATATATATATATATATATATAACACTCCTATTGTTTTTCACATATGAAGTCCTAATAGCATGTTCCACCTTTGTTGTGTTTGTGCCTGCAATGACTTTTGAGGCTAGCTTGAAACCCATGTAACATTCCAAATGCAGGACAAGGAACAGCACCCCTTGTGAAGGCTACAGGAATGTTAAAGCACTATTTAGTAATGCAGATGTGTTCAATACATAACCTCTCAAAAGTTCTTAAACCTTTTATGCATGCACTCCTCCAACCTTTACAAATTTGCTTGGTATTTGAACCCTGCTCATCAATTCTACTTAGTGCAACACTTATTGTGCATTATCTGCACTTTAACAATCTTAACCTCTTCAGGTTATGAGCCAATTGTTATCTATCCTTCTTATCCTCACTTCCTCTCGCCTACTCTTTCATTCATATCATACAACTCATTCATCTTTACCATTTTAATAGTAACCTTCTGCTTTGAGTGGCTCTTGAGCAGTGTATTGAGTGAACTTTAAAAAAATCAAGACATTATATTTCTTCAAATTTGCAGAAAACTTGAATATGATATTCAATGTGATATACTGGTTTTTATATATTTATTAATTTTCTTTTTTTCTAGTTTTGGCAAACGTCCCCCAGGATGTACCCGGAGGACCAGCGAGTGCCTTACTTTGGAGCCATCTGAAATGATCGTGGTAAGTGATGAATACCCTCCCACCCCCAACCACCCAAACTTAAAGAAAAATGGAAAAAAAATCAATTTCCAAACAAAATTAGTAAAGCTATTTCATTTATGCTCTTTATTATAATATTTATAAGGACAAAGTGGCTGAATTTGTTTTTGCCTATGATTTTCTTTTCTTCACCATTGTTTGTCACACTGGAGTAAGATCATTTATCTTCATAACACATTAAAAAAAACTAAAGCAAATGTTTGTATGTTAAGCAATGATGAGATTGATACATTGGAAAAAACTAAGTCTTCTATCAGTAAAATCTTTCATTCATCTTTCGGCCCATCCTCCCCAATAGAATCTGAAATGTTCTCATCATGGGAAAATTTATTTAATTTTTTTTTTTCTTTCTGTCAAAAGTTTGTTATAGGAGCCAGTGTGTGTGTATTTATTTATTTTATTTTTTTAATCAATTCATCCCAAGCAAGTCGATAATGCCACTATAACACAAGGGTTACTGTAAGAGAATGAGAAAACCTTTAACAAACAGAAGTAAAAACCCAGTCCTAAGCAGGAAACAAAGGATAAACCTTTATCCCTGTTCAAAAGTCTGGGGTGGCATGTGAACCGAATAATAGGCAAACGTATCTACTTGTATTTATTCATATATATATATATATATATATATATATATATATATATATATATATATATATGAGAGAGATCACGATATGATAAGGAGAAGTAGGAAACATAAGTCTAACATGTTTGGCTTTTATTACAGCTTCATTAGAGAATTAAATATGGAGGGGAAAAGGAAAATTATGCTATTTCCAATTTGTTCCTTATTCTATCACTCTGTTGGATTCCAAACCATATTTGATCCCAATTTTTCTCCAAATGAGAGAAAGAACAAATGGAGTGAAAATCCACAGTTCATAGCACATACTTTTAAAACAGTGCTCAATACAAAGTAGAGCAAAATATATTTTAAGAGTTTATAATAAAAACATTTTAAATTGCTACACAAATGCTTTCATGTTTCAATACTATGATTGTACTTCCTCTGGTGATAAAATGATTTTTATCAAAACTTAAAAACAAATTGTTACCTCTTTGCTGAAAAATTGAGTGGGGTAGGGGGCATAAAGTCAGAATTCTGATTCCAATTGATTAACCAATTAAATATCAGATGTATGCTAAATAGAAAAAAATAACTTCAGAGGGTGGTGGTGGGTGAGTTACTTTTACATGTCATGATAAACAACACATAGACACAGCAACATTAACAATTGTGGAAAATATAACAGCAAGAAATGTATACGTTTGTTGCTACCGTATTCTCCACAATCGTCAATGATGCTGTTTATCGTGACATGAAAAAAAATTACTCCCCCCCACACACACACCTGCATCCTCTGAGCTGATTTTTCTGTTTAGTATAGATCTGATACTTAATTGGTTAATCGAAACGTAGCCACAAGTATATTTTTAATTCTGACCTTATGCCCCCAACTCTCCACTTTCGGAAAAGAGGTAACAATTTGTTTTTGTTTCCCTAAAAAAAATCCTTTTATCACCAGTTACCAACCATTGCCTGAGTAAGTACAATCATAGTATTGAAACATGAAAGTTTTTGTGTAGCAATTTAAATTGTTTTTCTTATAATCTCATATATATATATATATATATATATATATATATATATATTATAAATGATGGAGCCTTGATAAAAAAAACACTTGATGTACTTGAATTACTGTGAGTGTCTGAGTTGGGCGTCAGGAAGAGCGTTCGACCTTGCCTCAAATCATTTTGACAAATCCTTTCTCGGGCAGGACCCACCTTGCTTTGTGCAATATTAATCTCTGTTTTGCCTCAACAAAAAAGACATTCCTATGTATGTATTTTACTTTTTAATACACTTTTTTTTTTTTTTTTTTAACCACATAATTGTTACATTTTTCTGTATAATTTGAAATCTTTTATTTTATAGATTACAAATAAAATCTTTTAATATTTGAAAATATTAAGAATATATCTATCTATATAATACTAAAATGCTAATCTTGCATGTATGTATGTGTGTTCCCAAGATACAGCTTAAATGATGCATAATACCCCAACTAAGTTAGGAGCATATTGTACCTTGAACCACTGCCGAGTGCAGTGCCAAGTTTCATTAAAATTAGAGAAGTTGTTCTTTAGCTTGGGCCCCTTTTCTTTTTTTAACAGCATTTTTAATAGGAAATTCAGTATTTGTTTTCGATACATATTCTTATATCAAGCTATGTATATAAACAAACACTAACATATTATATTCCAACTATTTAAGCTATTATTCCAAACTGTCCCACAATGTGTTAACTATGAAGCCCAGTGGAACAATAAACCTTCTTTACTGCTTGTAGTGTTAATTATTAATTTTTATTCCAAGTATGTTTTATGGAAGAAATATCTCTTTTAATACAAAGAAGCAAAACATATCTATTGATATTGGAAAATAAACTTTTCATACTTTTAATCAGGATATATTTACATTAAGGCATTTTTGGTGCTTTTCATTTGTATTTGGGCTAGAAAATATTTTACTTATTAACTAATAATTAATAAAAAATATACTGATTATTTTGAAAAAAGACTATACCTGTTTTAAGTTATTACTTTAAATTTTCATGCAATATGTTAACTATGAAGCCTGGTGGAAGAATAAACCTTTTATGCTCTTTAAATACAAATTAAAATATTATGAAATGGACAAAGTCTGACAATTATTTTAAGACATTTTTATGTTTAACATTCTTTTCATAATGTGTGACGTCATTTGTTTACATTTGATTAGCCATGAGCAGATATGAATGTACGTGAGAGATTCATGGAAGATTGAAGTTTAAATACAGTAAATTCAACCTTGCTAAACGACAGTTCCGTACAGGATACAGGTTCGAATCCTGTCAGGACGAATATTTTCTGTGAAAATTTTTTGGACATTCAGGCCGGTAAATGTTGTTTAATACTGTTTATTATAAACAGAGCATTTACTTAAATATTTGTATCTATAAAAAGAATGTTAAACATAAAATTGTCTTAAAATTAAAATATGTAATTAATAATAAAATTGATAATATTGTTACCACATCATTTTATATCATGAATTGCTTTTAAAAGCAACTCGATGGCTTAATGGGTGGTTTAGTATCCTTATAAAATAGTTAAAAATAATCTTTAGTTATTTTGTTGTGAATCCCATTTGTAAGCTATTACTAATTACTGTTAAGTGTCTTTGTTTTTCATGAACAGTTACGATAACACCCAAAAATAGGAGTGGATTGACAAGTTTTGCAAAGTTTAGTTCCTTTTGTTTGGTTTTTCAGGATATGACAATTTTATTTTTTTTAAATTAATGTAGGTCAATCTCAGTTTCATTTCCGAACATATATTTCTTTTACACTAGGGAATATTCTGAAAAATATCGATAACGTATGTTCATTTTTAATTACTTCATTGTAGGTATCATAACCAGAGGCACAAATCAATATAACTAAATTATTTCTTAGGGCATTTCATATGTAGACTTAAGACATTTATAGGTTTTAAAACCTTTTCAATTTGAATTGCCTAAAAGTTGGGTTATCTTTTCATATTAATTAATTTTGTATGATAGCATAATACCCACAAAAAATAGGATGATTTACTTTTAAATTAGTATGTTTGTCAAGAATGTAAATATGTGTGCCCTGCTTTAGTTCAGTGTTGTTTGCTGGTGTTTTGGGGCCGGGGATGGTCAGTGCCAAGTTTGAGCATTTTATGGAATGTGTTATTTACATATGGCTTTATTATTTACATATATGTGAAAACATCACTAAAAATAATGTCTGAAGTAATTTATTTATATTTATTTATATATATATATATATATATATATAGGATTAAGAAATAAAATTAATGTCCTCTGGGGAAACTGCATCTCCAATATCACCACTCAATGTTAAATTCTTACATAGAGCCCATATGTACTACACCCTCTCGTAGGTTGACTTGTCACCTGTTGAAACTTGGTGCAATTCATGCACATATTGATCAGCACATCGTGAACAACCAAAATATGACTATCAATATAAGACAAATATTAGTGAATAATACCAAAATACTATACAGTACCCAATGTAAAGAATAATTCAAAACCATTAAAAGCTATTATCCAAAATAAATGACCTACATTAAATACAGTGTATCACAAAAGTGAGTACACCCCTCACGTTTCTTCAAATATTTAAGTATATCTCTTCATGGGACAACACTGGCAAAATTACACTTTGACACAATAAAAGTAGCCTGTCTGCAGCATATATAACAGAGTTAATTTATTTTTCCCTCAAAATAACTCAAAATATAGCCATTAAAAGCTAAATCCCTGGCAACAAAAGTGAGTACACCCCTTATGAAAAGTTGTCAATGTTAACATACAACATGTCAACTGTCAATATTTTGTGTGGCCACCATCATTATCTAAAACTGCCTCTACTCTCCTGGGCATGGAGTTTACCAGAGCTTCACAGGTAGTCACTGGAATGCTCTTCCACTCCTTAATGACGACGTCACAGAGCTGGCGGATATTTGAGAATCTGCGCACCTCCACCTTCTGCTTGAGGATGGCCCAAAGATGTTCTATTGGGTTCAAGTCTGGAGACATACTTGGCCAGTCCATCACCTTTACCCTCAGCCTCTTCAGTAAAGCAGTGGTTGTCTTGGATGTGTGTTTGGGGGTCATTGTCATGCTGGAACACTGCTCTGTGACCCAGTTTCTGGAGGGAGGGGATCATGCTCTGCTGCAGTATTTCACAGTACATGTTGGAGTTCATGTTTCCCTCAATGAAATGTAACTCTCCAATACCTGCAGCACTCATGCATCCCCAGACCATGACGTTCCCACCACTATGCTTGTCTGTAGGCATGACACAGTTATCTTTGTACTCCTCACCTGGTCGCCGCCACACATGCTTAAGGCCATCAGAACCAAACAAATTAAATTTCATCTCATCAGACCATAGGGCATGGTTCCAGTAATCTATGGGCTTTGTTGACATGTCTTCAGCAAACTGTTTGCGGGCTTTCTTGTGTATTGCCTTCAGAAGAGGCTTCCTCCTGGGGTGATAGCCATGCACACCAATTTGATGTAGTGTGCGGCATATGGTCTGAACACTAACAAGCTGAATCCCAATCTCTTTAATCTCTGCAGCAATGCTAACAGCACTCCTACGCCGATCTTTCAAAGAAAGCATTTGGATGTGACGCTCAGCATGTGCGCTCAGCTTCTTTGGACGACTTACCCGAGGCCTGTTCTGAGTGGACCCTGCTCTTTTAAAATGCTGGATGATCTTAGCCACTGTGCTGCAGCTTAGTTTCAGGGTGTTGGCAATCTTCTTGTAGCCTTGGCCATCTTTATGAAGTGGAACAATACGTTTTTTAAGATCCTCAGAGAGTTCTTTGCCATGTGGTGCCATGTTGGATCTTTCAGTGACCGGTAAGAGAGAGTGTTAGAGCTGCACTACAAATTTGAATACACCTGCTCCCCATGAACACATGGGCATAGTTACACTAATGAGTCACATGACATTTTGGAGGGAAAATGAAAAGCAGTACTCAATTTAGACATTTAGGGGTGTAGTTTCTTAGGAGTGTACTCACTTTTTAGGGGTGTAGTTTTTTAGGGGTGTACTCACTTTTGTTGCCAGGGATTTAGCTTTTAATGGCTATATTTTGAGTTATTTTGAGGGGAAAAGAAATTAACTCTGTTATATATGCTGCAGACAGACTACTTTTCATTGTGTCGAAAGGTAATTTTTTTCAGTGTTGTCCCATGAAGAGATATACTTAAATATTTGAAGAAATGTGAGGGGTGTACTCACTTTTGTGATACACTGTATATATGCTTTCCAACCCACTTTAATCTGCAAAAATTTGCAATATTAATCACTATATACTGTCCTCCTGATTTCTCTTTTTCCTTTCTCCTCATTACTAATGTTTCTGTTCTTAATTCCTCTACACCCTGTAACCCCTTGCATGCTAGTGGCTATACTGCCTTGCTTGGGGTGATACTGATCTAAAAATTACATACATACATATATATATATTGGGCTTGTCATCACAATAGGTAGGGAGGAGTAGATGCAATAGGCAACAATAAACTACAGAAGAACTAAAAAGGATTGTGGGTCTGGATCTAGCTCAGAATGTTTTTAATTTGCTCAGGGAGTCGGCCGAATTCCAAAATGGTATGATATATTGGCTACAGTCTCTAGGAGTAAAGTTGAAAAAGTGTGACACACTGACAATTTGCATTTATTATATAGAAAGAAGATGAGCTATTGAAAGTTAGAGAGTTGTGACACTGACAATTTGCATTTATTATATAGATGTATATAGTATTTGTTAGTTTTATTCTTATTTATTGATTTTTTTTCTATTATTGTCATTAAAGTAATAATAAGTCAAAGTGGTATATTTGATAACAAACTGTTCTTTCCAACATCCAGTGTAAAATATATATGGTCGTTTCTTGTCACAGTAGAGGGGTTACTTGTCCGAGTGATCACAAGAGTGAAGCTGTCTGGAGTTCCAACTTATGTGGCGCCACCTGTAGTGGTAAGGTCAAAGTGGAAGGACCAGGTTGAATGCAACCAACCCCCTCAAAGACTATAATAGTGGAATAGGCAAAGATCTACACGCTTTCAATGCCCAAATTGATGGGAGAAAGCAGCACCAAGGTGAACCTTGACAGACCAAGCATCCGACAACCCAATGCAACCAGGTTTGCCAGATCTCACCTGTCTCCATCTCCTTTGAGCTGTGAGGGAGGCCAAGTGTATGGGATTCTCCATTGTGCAGTTGTCCATCAAAATCAAATTCACGTGAATGGCATTGTCAAACTTTGATTCACAGCCATATATGGAGAGAGGATGACAATCCTGATGCTTGAATGCAAGTGTGTTCCAACATCTACAAAAGGTGGATTTAGGCAGCCACAATTCAAACATGTTTTTTCATTTTTTTTCAAATTTTCTAATAAGTTGTACATTGGAATCAAAATTGTCAATAAACTGTCCAAAGTTCGTTTTTCAAATACTTTTGACAGTCTTGGTTCTTAGTAAGATGTTGACAGTGTGGTAGACAAGATTTTGTTGGCTACACCTTCGTATTTTTGGAGTTGCTGGATTTCAAACTAATCCAACATGAAATATATATATATATATATATATATGTGTGTGTGGTACTTATTGGAAAGTGCTCTATATCATTGATAGAGCTAACACACTTAGTTGTATGGATGTGAGTTTGTAACCCTGGGTTTCACACTTTTGCAATCCTCAGACAAACTGTTTGTCTGAGGATCACAAAAGTGTGAAACCCAGGGTTAGAAACTGAAATTGATACAACTAAGTGATATATGCTTAGTCATTTGGTCAGATTTTGGAAAGTGTGTCAGACCCCCTCCCTTTCACTCTAAAGTAATAATTAAATATCTTCCCAGTTGATTTTCATGTAAGTCATCTGTTTGTGTTTAATTACTCTGAAAATGTGAACACCTCAGTATTAATTAATGCTGGTTTCGTAATCAATAGACAATTTTTTTTTTTTTTTTTGTTTTTGTAACTTCATCCCTCACCTCTTATAAACTAAAAAAAAAAAAATGCATTAAATCTCCTCAAGGTTATTTCTTAAGTTATGTAAATGTCAGCATTTCAATTTCAGTACACCACTTCTCCTTATAGCTATGGGCATGGGTTAATTAGTAAGACTTGTATAACTAAACCATTATTATCTCCAAAGAAAGAAATCCTCCCAATCTAAAAATCAACCTGCAAATGGTTGATAAGCTGTAAAAAATGAATCTATCAACAATTTAAGTAGTGTAATCGTGTTTTGGATTCGGTATTTGTCATAGAACCTTTTTTTTTTTTTTTAATTATTAATGGTGAAATCTTTTCTCTGTATAATATTGAGTAATTCATAGAAAATAAAAATCCCCCCCCCCAAATAACCTGAAATGTTCACCTACTACAAAGTTTGAGAGGTACTTAAGGTGACT
Organism: Acanthosepion pharaonis; assembly: GCA_903632075.3. NCBI lineage: Eukaryota > Metazoa > Mollusca > Cephalopoda > Sepiida > Sepiidae > Acanthosepion > Acanthosepion pharaonis. Next base: position 610,590 of record CAHIKZ030005561.1, read on the forward strand.
AAATGAGATTGTTGTTGGGGGGTTGGGAGATGTGAAGTAAATGCAGATTCTGAGGATACATGTCAGTTAACAGTTGATCCTAGACTTAAAGATTGTTGTGTTTTTGGGAAGCATTCTCTTGGGAGTCTGTTTCATAAAGCAGTAGCTCTTTGGAAGAAGCTGTCTAAATGGAATATGTGGGTAATGAGGATGCTTTGCTCATGTGTATATGGCGTGACAGATTTTAGCCATAAAACTGGAACCAGGTAATGGTGCTCATTGGAACATCCGTGGACATGGTTATAGAGTAGCACATTTGTTTTGAAATGTGGACTGCCATTTTGTATAAAATGAATCGTGATTCACTTTTTGAAAACTGAATTGGCAGTTTTGGAGATGAATTTTAATTTTGCCAAATTTCTAGAATTGTACAACCACTAATCTGAATAATTTTAATGACATGTTGCCCGCCTTTCAGAAAGGACGGGGAACTATCAATTCGGCTGTCACAATTTTATACACAGTTCACCGAGTATTCTGTAATCTCTTTATTAAGAATCCCCTTTTAGTTTTCCAAGTGATAATTTTGGAACTGAAGCATTCCTCTTGTAAAAAAATTTTTTTTTTTTTTTTTTTTAATATGAAATAAAATTTTGGGTAGTAGCATTGTTAGTCAGTGAAATAAAAGCACATATAGCCTTCTCCTGTTTTTTTTTTTTTTACAAAAGATTCTTTCTATGAATCAGATTGAATCTTTCGTGGAGTTATACTAGGTACCTCCACTTTTTTGCTGAAAAAAATAAAACAACAGATGCATAGCATGATGAAAAAAGGCCCCAAACATACACAGCATTGTCAGAAAATAAGAGTGATGACTATAGTAAATTTAAAGTCAACATTGCTAAAATTAGATTATGGAGAATATTTTCCAACATTTTTAGGGTTACTAAGTACTATAAAATTTATATAAAAAAGGGGGCTCACCTGCCATTTTCTTAAATTATTCTTTAACAAATAAAGTCTCTGTAGAACAATAAAATTGTCAACAACTTATCAGCACGTCATTGCTTATTAATTACATGAGAATGGTTGTTGCCAGTTAAAAATCACCACAACCGGTTGTTTTATAAATCTATTTCTCTGTTATTTTCAACTTTAAATAAATAATTTTTTTTTTTTCCAAATCAAATTATACTTTAAATCAGCTAATATTCCTCAAAAAAAAGTTTCTCTCACTTAAACCGTCTTTGACTCCCCTCTTTAAAACTTCTCTCTGTTAAATTTTAATCCCCCACCTTCTCTTGTCTGTTACCCCTCTCTATAGCTCTAATATTCGTCCCACACTCTCATACTTACACTCACTCTAAATTTTATTTTTTATTCCCGGAGTTGTTTTTTTCTGTTTTCTTTTTGAATTTGTAGGTCTGATGAACTGGATCGTATTTACGATTCTAATGGAATAAATTATGACCATGGAATATTAGTGTTTAATCCTTTTTTTATATATATATATATATATATATATATATATATATATATATATATATATATATATATATATATATATATATATGATTATTTCTTGTTACAGTGCATATTTTACAAATCTGGTGAAAGTTGTTTTTCAAGAAGTCAAAAATATTTAAGGAAAACTTCATAAATATCTGCAAAACCAGAATATCTGTAATGTTTTCTAAATTTTTCACTTTGTTGATGACAATAATTGTGTGTTTACCTGCTTTAACATATAGCAGTGTATTAAATTTAAAAAAAAAAAATAAACATAAAAAATGGCTGATTTGATTGTAGAAAAAGTAATTAGTAAATTTTCAGCAACTATTTTCTGTATTTAAAACTGGGAAGAATAAATGACATAATTGCCATTTTTGTAAATTTATGGCTGGCTTATTTGTCTATTTTTTAATCATTTCATCCCAAACAAGGTGATAACGCCACTAAGATGCAAGGGTTTACTGGGTGTGAAAGAATCTTAGAGAAAACGAGAGAGAGAGAGAGAAATAACAAAACAGGAATGTAGGAGAAAGATAATGATCTGTAGTGCATTTAAATTTTTGAAGGTCAAAGTTGGTTGGAAAGCAAGAAGCTGGGAGAGAGTTTCACAAGCGAGAAGTGCAAGAGAAGAAACTATTAACATAGAACTTATGGTTAGATCTATCAATTTCAACAGCAAAATGATGAGACCTAGCTGCCAATCTAGTACTGCATTCCAATTCAAGTTACCAAAGAGGAAAGCTCATAAGAACAGTTGCTATGAAAATATTTATAGAAAATCCACAGTGAAGCTATTATGGTGGTAATATAGCCTACCCCCTCCAGTATGTCCATGCTCTCTCTCTCTCTTTTTTTTTTTTTTTTTTTTTTTTTTTTTTTTTTTTTGGTATGATATTTTGAGTGGCAATTCTTGACTGTTCATGACTTTATCATAAGCAGATTGCCAATGAGTTCATGATTCAGAAGATGAGTGTATCAACTTGAATAACAGATGTGTCACATTGTGAAGAACCTCTTCAAAAAGTTTTGACAAAATGTCATTTATTGCTTGATTAAGTTTATATTTCAAGTGTTTTTTTTTTTTTCTTTGTTCTTCTTCACTGTCTAATATTGTAATTATTTGAAAACTTTGTATGATAGCTTCAGTTTGGGTTTCATCTCTATACCATTGTAAGTTCAAGTAAGATTCTTTTATTTTTCTCATTGATGAACTGAAAAGATTTGTTAACATAATCAAAATATTTAGCTCTTATATTGATATATCAAGAAAATTTTCACCATTTTTACTGGTTTATCCATGATGTTTAAATAACTTCACAACTGTATTGTGTTTATATAATATCCAAAACTTTGTTGCTCTCTATTTTCTTGTTAATGTTTCATATTTCTTGAATGCTAAAACTAAACTGGAAGTTAAATTAAATAAGGATAAGTGACCCTTTGCCTTGCCCAAACATTATAAATTAAACACTGGGCCTCTACATGCAAATATGGCTCAGCAGTGAAACATAGTAATGAAGGTCAAGAAATCAGATGTTATTTTATTGTTACACCTGTCTCATCCCCAGTTATTATTTTATGCCAAAAACAAAAGATGTGACTATGATGGATATAATAGTAAAGATTTACTCCTTAGGCTGATACAAAAAAATGTCCAGAAGCAGACCAAAGCCAAAAGTCTTTTAGTTTAGCCATGTTGTCAAAAAATAATACTATTAATGTTGCAATTGTACTTGCAAAGTACTTGTAAAATAGCAAAACCTTCTTGCACTGCATTTTCTTGTTTCAGTTTAATACTTCCTGAATATTAAAACTAAACATAAAATGAAAAAAAATCTGATAATTGATCCTCTGCTTTGACACAATAAATCCAAATAATTATAATAAATTAAACTAGTTTTTAATATATACAGGGTATGATGGGTAAATTGTCACCATTTTATATTTTTAATTTCGAGCATGTGCATTGTTTGTTTTTGATTTTGTCAACTGCGCAGTATATTAAGGTCAGTTGGGCACAGTCTGGGAGAAAAAAAAGCACCATGATGCAATTCACTCTGCCAGAAATTTGGAAATGGCATGCTGTACTACTTGGTATTTGTGCCAGAAGATCCAATATGAACATTTCAGGGTTTTTGGATGTTGATCTGAGGAAAGTGCAGAAAATTCAGAAAGAGTTGGATGAGCCTTTTAATGGTAATTACAAATGTATGGCAACTGAATCTGATCATTGTGAATTTGTTGGTGAGGGCCTCAGACTCAACACGGAGGCCTACATTGAGTGCCTTGAGGAGGTAGTACTGGAAGACCTATGTCTGGCAACAGGACTCTGCACCATGCAACACAAGCAGGAGAACCCAATCATGGCTGTCAGACAATTTCTGCAACCGTATCACCCCTTACAGATGCCACCTAACTCCCCAGAGTGCAACCCACTTAGTTACGGGTTGTGTGGGGTGTAGTTGAATAAGAGACCAACAAAACTCCTTGTAGCACCAAAGATGAACTGAAGGCAAGGATTATGGCAGCATTCCCCAACTTAAACAAGGAGACCATCCAAAAGAGATGCAGGAGATTCTGAAGTCATCTGGAGGCCGAGGTTATTGAAGCCAATGATTGAATAAATTTACTCTTAGTATTTCAAGATAATCTTGTGTAATTTTAGTAAATATATCTGTTAAAATGAGATGTCAGTGTTATTTTCATTTTTGCGTAATTTAGATGACAATTTTTCCATTGCACCTTGTATATCGTGATATATAATCATCTTACAGTTGAAATGGCTGGATGTGACCATAAGTTTTATGCTAATAGCTTCTTCAATTGCACTTCTCACTTCTGGAACTATCTTCTGGTTTCTTGCTTCTCTGTCCACTTTGATCTTCATAAATTTAAATGCAATGTCAATCATCATTTCTGTCTTTTTAATTTCTGATTTTTTATTCTTACTTAATAGGGTATTTTTCTCTCTCATTCTCTAACACTCTAGTGTCTTAGTTGCTTTATTGCCTTGTTGGGTTGAAATGATTAAATATATGAGTTAAAGATCAAATGCAGATCAGAATCGGAATCCGAAGGGATAAGATAAAGAATAGGAAATGTTTATCAATCTAACATGTTTCACTTTTATTAAAACTTCATCAGAGATTGAGAGACAACAGACAGAATTTTGATATTTTCAGTTTTGTTTAGGTTGATTCTCATCAGCTTATATATCACATGCATTAAAACCATAGCTAATTTTGTGTGATACATGACTGACCAATGAGAATTGTTCAAAACAAAATTGAAAGTATCAAAATTTTGTCTTTGTCTGTTTTCTCTCAATCATGACGCTTTAATAAAAGTGCAACATGTTAGATTGATGTTTCCTATTCTTTATCTTGTATGTAATTTTGAAAATTTATCTACACAGCCATTTGCAATTTGAATGTCTTTTGACACAGTATTTTTAGTATAAACATGTAGCATTTTTACAAAGCAATGTCATCAAAAAAATCAATAAAGATATGTAAGTTATTTATTTCTATGTAGTGAACTCTTTTGGCGATGAAAAGATGTATACAAAAAATATATGGCAAAATTACACATTTTATAAATGTATATACTTTGGTTACTGAAAATGTTTTAAATTCAAGATTAACAAGAAAAAAATGACTTTATAATCCCTTATTCTTCTCTGTCTCTTAAATTCAAGATTTAGGACAGAATATTTAACTCTGCTTTAGACAAGATTGCTCCTAAGTATTTAAAACTGGACACTTTCTCCAGTGAATTCCTATTCATGGTAATGCTGACACAGGTGTTACTGTTAACTGGTAGTCTCCATTCTCCTATATAGATGTGAAACATGGACATTGTTGGTAGATACAGAGAGAACGATCCAAGTGTTTGAGAATAAATGCATGAGAAAACTCCTTGGCATTTTCTATTAGGAACAAAAAACCAATGAGTTTGTATGGAAAAGGGTTGAAAGTTTTGTGGGACACTAGGAATCTCTTCTTGCCACTGTCAAACGGAGAAAAATGGCATAGTTTGGACACATTGCAAGGCACAACAGCCTGTGCAAGACCATAATGCAAGGTGCCGTTGAAGGTGAACATAGGAGAAGACACCAATGCCAAAACTGGTTGGACAGTGTTAAACAATGGACAGGTATGACTGTACCAGAACTGTTGATGGCTGCTGTTAATAGACCATTTTTGAAAAAGTGTTAGTGTGGCTTCTACATTCGGATCTGCCCTAGGATTACAAAAGTCAAGGGGATGATGATGATGACAATTTAACTCTGAATTTTTAATATTTCTTACTTTTCACTTCATTATTTGATGCAATTCCTTTAAAAAAAAAAAAAAAATCTCAGTTATGTTACAAGTTACTTATTTCTAATTTACCTGAGTCTCTGCACAGAAACTTTTAGGGAATTTGAAAACCTTAGTGAACTAGAAATATTTAATTTAATCTTTTAATATGAAGCAATTCACTTGTTAAGCTGACTAAATTTTCTGGAAAATTTAAACATTTGATTACTTTTTTAATTTGTTGCAGGAAATTTTATTAAATCCTCATATTGTCTCTTATATTTCTTTATCATGATTTTCGTGATATTAGGTTGCATAAAAAGATTCTTTCTTTCTTTCTTTCTTTCTTTTTGTTGTGGGTGGGGAAGCTATTGTTATATATGCTTACTTTCAATTTCTTTTATTTCTTGATTGGCAGTTTCTGGCTCAATAGGATTTTTATATATATATATATATATATATATATATATATATATATATATATATATATATATATATATATAGCTTGCCACTAGTATTTGAGGATACCCATCTACCAGGCCAACTACCCAATCCTTATTGCAGACACTTGCTCGGGCATATTTGTGTTTTTAACACCCACAATCTGATTTATACTGCAACTATACTGAACAGACCTTAGCTACAATTTCTGGGAGAGCGTGTGTTATCTAGTGTGATCAACAATTTGAACAAGGCCAGCACACGCAGGCCCTTGGCCACGATGATTTGTGGCTACATGGTAGCACAGCTATCAACCCCGTGGTATGGCTTTTAGGCACTTTCCAAAGGTGCTGCATGCTGGGATCGACCCCAATCCACTCCAATAACTTCATGAAAACTCCTTCCTGACAAATCCACCATGGTGAGCTCATGGTCAGAAAGTGAATGTTCTAACCACATACATACACACACACACACACACACACACACACACATATATATATATATATATATATATATATATATATATATATATATATTTCTTAGATATCAGACTAATGTTAGGCAAATTATTGACAAAGTGGGGAAGAAAATTTTGTTTGAGGCATTTCATCATTTAGGAATCCATTACTCTAATGCTTTTGTTGATGGAATTATATCTAGGAAAGGGAATATAAAAACTCAATCATTGGTCATAATTATGCATAGACCAAAAATGCTTGAAACAGATATATATAAAATCTTATGTACATGTAAATATATTTTGAAAATGTTAAGCGATTCAACTGAATGTTGTGTCATGACAATTGGTAATCCCTTATCATTAAACTAATATCTTTACCATGCAGTTTTAGTCCAGTTAGAGCAGAAGACAGAGATCGAGTGAAATGAGGTTTATTTCATGTGCTAGATTATTCATCTCTAAAAGTTTTATTTATTTTTTAAATCTATCGGCTCTGATAGTTTAACAAGTTTAATATCAATAAGTTTAAAACCAATAAGTATTTTCAATGTATTTGCTCTGTGATGGTAAGTAAAAATTATCTGCATTTTTGCCATAACATATTTTTAGACAAGAGTGAGGATAATTTTTGACTTCCTTTGTAGTTAGTAAGTTTTTTCTATTTTGAAAGTTTTGAAGATTTATTTTGTTTTTCTTTTTTATTTTCTTTATTGTTTCTTATTTATTTTTTCTGATTCTTTCAAATGTTTAAATTTTGTCACTTTTAAAATATTTAATTCTTTTATTTGTAAACTTTCTTTTTTCTTGATAAACATTCCTAAAAATAAAATTTTGCTATGTGGAGGGGTGCAGTTAATTTATCAAATTGTTAGATGAATTGACTTTGAATAAAATTAAACTGTTTGAAAGTGTGTATCATCCTATTTTTAAAATACAATTTTTTTTATTTAACCAAGTGTTAATTGAACATTTATTGCTTATTTGACTGGGTACAGCCTTCCTTGCAACCATTCATAAGCAGACTATTCTTTCTCTTTTTTTTTTTTTTCTTCTTTTTTTTTCTTCACGCTTTTTCTTCTTTTTTTTTCTTCATGCTTTTTTTTCTTTTTTTTTCTTCATGCTTTTTTTTCTTTTTTTTTTCTTCACGCTTTTTTTTCTTTTTTTTTTCTTCACGCTTTTTCTTTTTTTTTTTTTCTTTTTTTTTTTTTTTTTTCTTCACTGTTTTTCTTTTTTTTTTCTTCACGCTTTTTTTTTTTTTTTTTTTTTTTTTTTTTTTTTTTTTTTTTTTTTTTTTCTTTTTTTTTTTTTTTTTTTTTTTTTTCTTCACGCTTTTTCTTTTTTTTTTTTCTTTTTTTTTCTTTTTTTTTTCTTTTTTCTTTTTCTTCACGCTTTTTCTTTTTTTTTTTTTTTCGCTTTTTCTTCTTTCTTTTCTTCACGCTTTTTCTTCTTTCTTTTCTTCACGCTTTTTTTTTTTTCTTTTTTTTTTTTTCTTTTTCTTCTTTTTTTTTTCTTCACGCTTTCTCTTTTTTTTTTCTTTTTCTTTTTTTTTTTCTTCTTTTTTTTTCTTTTTTTTTTTTTTTTTTTTCTTCACGCTTTCTCTTTTTTTTTCTTCACGCTTTCTCTTTTTTTTTCTTCACGCTTTCTCTTTTTTTTTTTTCTTTCTTTTTTTTTTTTTTTTTTTTCTTCTTTTTTTTTTTTCTTCACGCTTTCTCTTTTTTTTTCTTCACGCTTTCTCTTTTTTTTTCTTCACGCTTTTCCTTTTCTTTTCATTTTTCTCTTTTTTTCTCTCTCCTTTTTGCTCTCTCACACTCTCGCTCTCTTTCTCTTTTTCCTCTCTTTTTTTTTTCATTTTTTCCTGGAATGCATCTTCACACTTTCTTTTGGCTAGATGAAAATTAAAATATTCAGCTTCCTGCGACTCTTTGGTTCTCATTATTAGTTTCCTTCCTCCTCCTCTTGTTGCTATACATAGTCATAAAGTATTTATATAACCTAATTAACTCCTATGTTAGCCATTCAAGCTGTTTTCCATTCTCTATAAGAATGCAAAAGAATACCTCAATCTTAATTTGTAACATTTCCTCTCTTCCAGGAGATTCTTTTTGTATTTCCATATTAAACTTCTATTTTACTTCAGATTAATTAGAAATTACTTTTAAAGCTGGTACTGATAAACATTTATTTTTATTAGGTTTTTATAACCTTGTTTATTGCTGATAAGATTATTTTCAATAATATGGTGTTATATGATGGTCAGCTACAACTATAAGTTTCATATGCGTTAGACATGTAATTATTCAGATCACTGGCGATGGTATCTGGTCTAATGGGCATTTATTTCCCCTTAGATAACTCAAAATGTAACACTAAGAGTTGTCAATATTTACACAAAGTGCACACGCACCAACCAAAATTACCAAGGAGGGATGTGGTGGTAGTACTTGTTAGGAGGTCCCACTTTTGGGCAAACAGTGAACTGCCAAACAAAAAGAAAACACTATGAAAGTATAAAAAATACATTTTTATTGTAAAATGACCAACAATGCATTTTTCAGTAGAATTACCTACAATATATTTTAGACCAATGATACATTTTATCTGTAGTTGAAGGCATACAATTGTGTTCAGAATATTTAGGTTTTTGTTCTTTATAAAATTTAGTTTTATTTATCAAGATGAGAAAATGTTCTCAACCAATACATCTACACAAGGCACACTTTAAAATGACTTTAAATGTCAAAGAGCCACATGTGGCTTGCAAGCTGTGGCTTAGACCCGACCCCCCCCTGCTCCAGTGCATAACACAATTGGTAAGAAATTAACTGTTACATACTTACCTTGCTTATTTGGTCACATTTTGGCATCTCACTTTATGTTTGCAGGTAAATATTTCATTGAAACAAACAATTTAGTCTGAATTCTAACTTCATTGTTCTCTTGAAGATTATGAAGCAAATAAATAAAATAAAAACATCTTTAAACTAATTTAGTTGTGAGCTTGTAGTCTGAATTGAAATTATTTTTCTTTTTTAAACATATGATCAGAATAATTCCTTTCCATTTATTTATTCATCCATCCATCATAAATTGTGTTCAGGAAGGTTTTTTTTTTTTTTTAAACCTATTAATGCACACTGTTGTCCTGTTCTGTATTTGCTACAGTGGTTATTAATAGTGTTGTAGCATATCTACGGCCAATAATGGGTATGTCCCCATTTACATAAATACAGTAGTAAATACTGTATGTTGGTCTGCAGTTGGAGATTCATTGTGGAATTCACTTGACTCACTTCAAGCAGTTGACTACTACATCTATGTGCTGCTGGTGAATCTTATATGTGTTGTTCTTGTTCTAAATATTATCATTCATTACCAACCCTCATGTGATTATTCTATTCAGTATCCTTGCCTAGGTTACAACAAATAGGTTAATTCACTTCTTTTTCACTAAGGAATATGCAATTATTAGATTGTTATATTTATAACATTTTATTTTTTTAATCAATATCACCCCATGTAAGGCAATAAAGCCACTAAGACACGAGGGGGTTGCAGGGTGTGGAAGAATTAAAAACGGAAACATTGATAATGAGCAGGAAGAGGAAAGAGTATTGAGAAAGACAATAGATAGTGATTGACATTGCATTTAAATTTTCACAGATTAAAATTGGCTGGAAAGTATGGAGCCAGAAGGGAGTTCCACAAGCGAGAAGTGAGAGAAAAAAACTGTTAACATAGAATTTATGTCTACATCTAGCCAGCTCAACTGTAAATTGATGCAAACTTGATGCCAGTTTAGTAAGACATTTAAATTCAAAAAGTCTCGTTACCATAGCAAAGAGTTCATCCGAACAATAACTATGAAAGTATTTATAGAGATAGCAAAGGGAAACAACTTTATGATGGTGGAAAAGTAACTGAAGCTGAGATGGCCAATATGGCTGATTCTTTTTTGGATTTTATCAAGGAGCATTAGGTAAATAGCAGGAGCACCAGACCATATGTGGCAGAAATATTCTAAGCAGAAATGAATGGTAGACTTATAGATATGTAAATTCTGGAGAATCACATAGTAATTCATCTCATAGGTTAATCAGGACACTGACCATCTATCTCTTCTGAAGTTATCTCTTCAGATAATATACAACTTCTGTGTCATAATTTAGAATTTGTCTTTACCAAGGAGAGGGAATTCTTTTTTCTTTTTTTCTTTTTTTTTTTTCTTTTCGAAAGAGTGGCTAAGAACAAGAAACTATTATGACTTCATTACTAATTTACTAATACTAATTTACTAATACCAATTTACTAAAAATGACATTATTAGGTCAGAATTGAAAAATATTTTTTTATTATTCTAGAAGGGGTATTCAGTTCATACTATAAATGCAATATCAAATCGATCTCGGAGTTATCTGTACTTTGTTTTTATTTACATATGTCAAGTTTGAAACTATATACGTCATTGATAACTGCATATGACTGACATTCTTTTTCCCAATTCATAATAGTACACTGTTATCAATCATATAGGTATAGTTTCAAACTTGATAAAGTACAGATAACTCGGGGATAATTTGAGATTATATTTATATAATGGAGAGACCCTCCCCAACTTCTGTCATGAATTGAGAAAAGTTTAATGAATGTTAATCTCCAGAAATTGTTCCCAAAATATTCTTCCTGGTTTTGTTTTTGTCCCCATACTCTGGGGCTGGCGGGCTGAGCTCTATTTCAGTAATAGCTTTATGCTCCTACAGATTCCCATACTATCGATCACTTTCTAGGAATGCTTTAGGATTTTTTCTGTAATGGTGACTCTTTGACATTTTCATCTTAGCTGTATGTGCTCGATGAGTTTAGTTGATGTGTGCATAGTATGAACATATCAGATACCATTGTAATATCTTGAACTTGCTAAGGGGTGTGGAGTATAAAATGCCCATTTTCATAGTAAACAGTTGCCAACTACATGGATACTTGTGTGAAAATGCATAAAACTTAGTTTTGTAAAGCCACTGTTCATTGGGAATTTATTTAGAAATCTCTGCCAGTTAATATAGCATCAAATTTTTTTGCCAAGTGTATATTTTTTGATTCTGAGAAAATGTCCTGACTAGAGAAAGTTTTAATGGATGCTAATCTACAAAAATTGTTCGCAAAATATTCTTCCGTTTATATTTTATTTTTTGATTAGACTACTTAATTTATTGTAGTGGCACTTTTTATTTCCCATCTGTGACGCTAATGACTACAGGATGATAGTTTTAATGTGGTAAAAAAACAAAAAAAAGAAGAAATCTAAAGAAATAATCCTAAAAAAAAGTTGGAGTTACATTTAGTGAATTGTTCCAATTCATTCTTTTTTGATTCTCATTACTTTTGGAAATTTTGGCATCCGCAAAGATGATAAACGGCCAATCATCCCTCTGGACTTTAAATGCTTTTTCCTGTTATTTAATACAGTTTTCATTTTTAGATGAACTTTTATAAAATCTTAGAAACTTTTTCCCTTTCAGAGAAAAGATTTTTTAGCTCTCGAATCATTTTTCAGTTTGGCAAGCATCCGGATACTGATGCAAAAATTTCTTGCAGGAGTGGTACTTTATTTTTGGGAAATGCCACAAGTTTTTGGTAGCTTAAGAAATAAACATATTTTATGACTATTCTTTTTGTTTGTCATAGAGTTCTTTATGCTGGGGACATGATTATTTACTCCTGTCTCATAGGTTCAAATAAAGTCAAATTGGCAGCCAATAATGAAAATGACCTGCTCTTTGCAAGAACTGACTTGTTTTATTTTGTATTGTTTTGTTTTTTATGCTTCCAAGACTAAAATGATCTCATTTTTAATCATCTTAGAAAACCTTTTTTGCCTCCCTAAAGCTTTGTCATTGCTCACATGTTCAACAGTTTAAATGCAGACTTAAAAAAATGGCTTTTGCAAAAGGATTTTTAATGAAATAGTTTTTGAATAAAAGTTGGTCTCTAAATCATACTATTGGTCAGTTTGTTTGACGTATGTTTCTACTTTTTCTTAGTGTTCCGTTTAGTTGAAAACTAGTGTCAGCTACTGGTGCTTCCTGTTGAGGTAATGTCAGTGAGGTCACTAGGCAAAAAATATTGAATCAAGAGGGTCTCACTTGATTGTGCCTGACACACATTTAAGCCCAGCACTTGTGAGCCAAGTAAGAATAAATTAACTAAAATAAATACATTTCTTTGTGTGTTAACAGTTACTTACAAAAACACATTAATTATGGAAATGAATAACCTTTTAAAACTTGAATTTTCAAAGCTCATTCTGTTGTAAAACTTAGTCCACTAATACAGTGTTTCTCTATGATGTAGCATACTGGCAGTTTTTCTTTTTCCAATGTGTGAGGGACTGACAAGTGAAGCTTTCCAATTCAGCTGGGGGATGGTGTGCACTGTGAGCTCCCACCAAAATTCTTTTTGAGATACATTCTACTTAAGGGTCATTTTGAGCCTATCAGTACTAAACATCAGCACCTGATGACATATTCATTCTAAGACCAGTCATCAGTAACGTAACAAGTCTTCCCAGCATGCCAGAGACCGCTATCTTATTTGTGACATATAAGAAGAAAATATTATTTGAACATTCATAATATTATTCATTTATATCAGAAAAATATAAGGAACATAACAAAAGTTGCATTGTTTTTTAATTTGATATTGATTTTGTAGAAATATACGTCCATGAAAATTGTCTTTTGGTATTCCTAGGTGTGGTTCCCACACAGTCACACACCACATAATCAGGATGGTGTTGTTATACATATTTCAGTTCACTGTTTTACTGTTTATTATATCGCATTGGTTAGTTGTGTATAGGAATGACTTTTAATGTGAGTGAGTAATTAAAAAACATAATAAATATAGAACTAAAATGAAAAGGTTAAAAAAAATCCCCCAAAAAACCAGAGTCAGATATTCTGGCCATCCCCTCTCATGTGGAAAGTGACTTCTGTTTCTTGGAAACTCTCCATGTACCACATTGACTATTTTGTGACACAAAAACCCCACGGGTAGAAACTCTTGCCAACTTAACTTTACAAGTAAATGTCCAATTAGAAATAAAATAAGAATTATAGAAAATTTTGTGAAGCAAGTGCTCAAGAATTTGTTGTCTTGTCCACTTTTTCTTTAAAGAACTTAACAAGAAACACACTAGTTAATAATGGTTTTCACAACTACCTCATAGATCATCAAATCAGACTTTCTTTCTAAGGTAACCAATAGCAATGACCATACAGATAAAAACATTAGCATTTTCTATAAAAATCAAATGCATGTTAACTATAAGCAGGATGAATTTTCTCTTAGAAACATTATAAAGAAATACACAACCCCAATTCTTATCTACTATAAAAAATTTAAAACTACTAACCTCATAGTCAACAACAATATCTACTCCCCTGCAAGATCCAAATTACAGAGAACTAATATTGTTTATGAATTCCCATGTTCCTGAAGGAACTGTGTTCCTTATCAAACCATATTCGTAAATAATTATATTGGACACACCACTACATATCTATCAAGATAACTTGTGTTTCACCTCTCTGACCATAGCTAAATTAGGACATTTAAACACACACAGAAATCTACCAAACTCCATCTGCAACATCCTTGTAAAAAATACAAGTATAATAGCCTCATCCACATGTGTGTATTAAAAAAAAAAAAAAAAACATTAAAAATAATGGAAGGACAAAGAAAAAGCCAACAACCAATAACATCAACTATGAACACAGCCACAATGTCCTGACCATGTTTGGAAAAAACAAAAAAAACAACCTTCCCATCACTCTAGAAACATATATAAAAAAATCTACACATTCAGTTAAAAAAAAAAAAATGAAATGTACTTGATAATGACTTGAATGTCTGAGAAATTTTCATAGTCCCATAAATGTTGTTAATACTATTTGTTATAAACAGATCATTTACTTAAATATTTGTATCTATAAGAATAACGTATATACAATAAAATATAATAAAATAATTTCACACACTATATATATATATATATATATATATATATAGTATGAAAATGTGGAAAGTTTTTTTATATCACAGATTTTTATCCTTTAGGACTTCATCAGACGAAATTTATATTAACATTGATGCAACTACTACACATTTACCTGAAGGAAATTGGATGCTGATTTCATTCAGATTGTTTTCCTTTATTTGTGTCACTTTTGTTTCTAAATATCCCCCATTATTGTGATAATTAAAGATCTACCAAGAATGCTGAAAAATATATATATATATATATATATATATATATATATATATATATATGCGGAATAAACAAAAAGGGAAATATTTGTTAAAATCATACTCATTAAAAAGTGCTCAATTTAAAATAGGAAAACCCACAATGCACCACTGATCCATATATATAAATAGTTGAGAAAAAATCCAACGCTTGGGGCCTGACGATTGCGTCTAGCATGAAACAACCTGACGCCTCTGAATGTTGACTTCAATGTTCACTTTTATATTTACATACTCTCTATCTCTGATATTGAGCACTTTATCCCATAAATATAGCACACCTTAAAAACTATGTTTCTTTAGGTCAATGTCTGATCCTTACCCCCTCCTTCCTCAATATTAAGTATTATAATAAAAATAAATATAAAAATTTTAAAACTCTCCCGTCCCTCTCTAAACTTTACCGTGTCCTTCAAACCATCCCTCACCACCCTCTGTCAACTTATATAAGCTTAATACTGCACGTCGAAAGTGTAAATTTTAAATTCATTTTCAGTTTCACCTTTTAAAAGTGAAGTTTGAAGATCCAGAGAAAAATAAAATTCTCTAGTCAAATAATTATAATGGAGCCTTAAAGTGGTCTGTTTTTCTTTAAATTATTTGCTATGAAATAACATTGAACTCTCAGGATTTCATCCTCCTTGGGATTATCCATACGGATTACCAAGATTTTCGTTTTTATATATATATATATATATATATATATATATATCATAAATGTTAATTTTTAGTGGATACCCATATTTAAGTAGACACTCTGCTTATTTATTTGTTTTCATCTACCACCCTGAATAATAAAAAAATCTTATTAAAGAAAAATATGTGCTCCTCAGCAGGATTTGAACCTGTATACCTCTTGGCAGAAGAAACTATTGTTAACTCCAATATGCATTTTACTGTCTCGACCATGAAATGAGTTGATGATTAAGCAAAGTTGAATTGTGTTTTATAAACACAAATCCATGGCCAAGATGGCTATCATGGATGGTTTGACAAGGGGGTTACTTCTTGAAAGTAGTGACCTGGGGAGACAATTCTGACATTCATCATCATTGGGAAGTACTTAAAACCCATACCATGGATTGACCCAATCCTTGTAAATGAAATGAAGTAAATGAAACTTTTTGGGAACCATTGTTGAGTGTGCTAGTATATATTCATAAGTCATTATAACCGAGTGTTTAGAGTGCACTTTCATTATTCAAACTGCTGATGACATAGATTATACACGCTCTTCTATAGTACCAGATTGGCAGCTAGGTCTCACTATTCTTACTGTTGAAATTGCTAAATGTAATCCTAAGTTCTGTTGTAACAGTTGCATTTCTTGCCTGCCACATTCTTTCTTTTCTGTCAACTATGATTTTCAAAAATTTAAATGGAACATCAATTGTCATCTATCTCCTTGAATTCTGTTCTTTTTATTGTCCTTTCTCAACAATGTTTTCTCGCATTCCTTCTTGCTTTCCCGTCAACTACGATCTTCAAAAATTTAAATGCAATATCAATCATCATCTTCTGTCTCCTTGAATCTTGTTCTTTTATTGTCCTTTCTCCATGGTAACATTATCTAAATTTCCTTTACTGCCACTAACACCTTGTCTTAGTGGCTTTATTGTCTTGCTTGGAGGTGAAATGATTAAAAAAAAAAAAAAAAAAAAAAAATCTGTAATTAAGGTCCACTCAATAATTGCAGCAGAAACTGCAGGTTGGCTTTGTGTCTGTTGAAGAAACAAATGTGGCTCAGTAGCCATCTGCAACCAAGAACTCTAAGCCAATCTAGCAGTCAAGCAAACTTAGAGTAATGGCTGGTGACTCATTTCCATGGTAGGGCAGATAAATTGATAACCTTAGTTAAATTTTCTGCTGTTTTCATTTGATACAAATGTCTGTTAGAATGATATTTGAACATCATGATGTCCACTGCTGTCTGATTTAAATGCCACAGTTTATTTGTTTTTTGTTTTTGTTCTTTTTAATCTTGAGAACCAATTCCGTTGTTACGGTTTTCTCTCAGGCGATTCTGAAGCTGTTTTCAAAGTTACAACCATGAAAGATTCTTACTTACCCACAATGAATATTTTACGTTGATTGATGTTCTAATTTTAAACTAAATTCTATAAAGCATTTAAAGCAATTAGCTAAAACAGCTTTTATAATTTAATTGCAATATCTTCACTCGTCTTCTCACGCCATTTTTTTTTTCTGAAAGGATAAATAAGAACTTTTAATAGAATGTTTTCTTTTTACTTTGAGTTCTGACTGTGCATGTCTTGTGTGACAAGTTCCATGTTACTTTTTTAAAATTAGCTTTTCATTGTTTTATTTTTGAACAGTTCTCTTTTTACATAAATGGAAAGTGCAATTAGATATTTATTTATTGAAAATTACAGTATAATTTAATGATTGCTTTTTTTTTTTAATGCCAGTTTGGTGAGGCTTGTTAAATCTCTACTAATAAGATCACTGGAATGGTAAACTTGCAATACAATTTGGACAACGTTTTCTAAGGCTTAACAAACCAAAATGGCTTAATTGATTGATTTTGTTTTTTATGGCTTACCAACCTTTTTTCAGATTATTTAAAGGTAGAAAATATTTTTAGATTGTAAGAATTACTTGGAGATGATAATGGCTTACTGATCCAAAACCTACAGAAAAAAAATGATTTTTATCAAAGTGTAATATTGTTCTTAAGCCAGGTTTGCCTATCATTCAGTTCATGCTCTTAGACTTTTGAACAGGAGTTGAGGTTTATCCCTTGTTTCTTGTTTAGGATTGAGTTTCCTGTTCACGTTAAAGTCTTTTCCTTCTCTTTCATTTCTGGTAGCTCCTTGCATCTTGGTGGTATTATCTGGAATGATGCTGCTTACTCTGTTACCTTCTAGCTTGAGTGACTCTTGGGCTTTGTACAAATTGAATTGTTCTTAATGAAGATTTTGTTCATTTATAAGATAAAGGAGTCTAGTGCCTTCAGTTTACTTGAATTGGTTGTGCATCTTTCTGGCTTGAGCCGGCACTCGTGGACTGGAATTGATTGTTGAAAATAAATCTGTGATAAACACAGGATGCAGGTGTATATTGTGAGATGCTGACAAGGGAACAACAGGATGCTTGGAAGATATGAATATAATTGAAAGGTCATTGGTAATCATAATATTTGAAGCATCCTTAACATTTCCAATAAAGATTATGGATACATGGTTTAAATCTGGACACACATTGGGACTGGTGGTATTGGAAGCTGAAACAAACTTTATTTATCACGACTCGTATGTTATATTATGATTTTTTGGCAATCTTGGACTTTCATGCCTGTAAAAAATGTAGCATTAAAACAATGTTTTTTTTTTTTTCCATTTACATTGCTATTATTTTAACTACCTTCACTCCTTGGCAATGTTTGTTTTAAAAAGTGATGATTAGAATTTTAATAAAGATTTCCTTAGAGTTGGTTCACATATTTTAATAATTCAGTAAATGTTTCTAAATTTATGAATAAAAATTGTTCCATATTTATTTCTTTATAAATTGGTAAATAATAAATATTGCATTAGTTTTAATTGTATCAGTTTTTAGAATGTTGTAAATATAAAATTATTCTAATAAATAAACACTGTATTCTTGTAAATAAACACAGTTTTTTTGATGAACACAAAGTTTTAAGTTTGCTGGTTTTTTTTGTTTTTTTTTTTGTTTTTATTTCGGCTTCTGATATTGGGATTGTTTCTGCAATTATCTATTTACAATTGCGGTTTTTAATATAAATTATTTGGAAATTGTAACTAATCAACTCAGAATATTTTGCTGCCATTATTGTAATAAATTTGTGTATTTTTATTGTTCAATATTTTCCAACAGAATAATTTAGAGTATGAAGTGGGAGTGCTGAAAAATGCTTAGCCTTTTAAATAAAAAATAAAACCAAATTTCCAACTCGATCTACAGGTGCTGATTGATAACTGGCCATTACATAATTTAATTTTATATATATATATATATATATATATATAAAATCATACATTGAATCATTTAGCAATATTAATGCAGAAATCTTTTCACTAACAGACTTAATATAAGCATTAATCTACTAACAATCCTCTGAATGATGCAATCCTTATGTTTAAAATTGTTGTCAGATGGATCTGGTGTATTTTTTAGAGCAGCAAGTACTTTCAAGAACTTCATGTCCTCATCATCAGGCTGTAATTTTTTTCCTTTTAAAATCAAAACTCGAAGATGAAATAAATGTGTTGTAGACTGAAAGATGTTTTTTTTAAGAATGTCTTATTTATTAATAATTATATAATATTGGAACGTGCAAGCTGCAACGCTAAAGTTCAAATATTTCAAGTGAGAATTTTTTTATATGCATTTTGTAATTTGGTAAATCCATGAATTCTTTTGTGTTTTCCAGTTAACATGACATGAACTAAGTACATAGTTCAATTAATAGAGTGATATGTCTTAGTAGTTTTTTTTTTTCTGGAATTTCGTACTGTGGATCAATTGTTTTCATAAACGTATTATATTAGGCAGCATATATTTTATATTATAAAGAGGTAATCATACATTGAATCAATTAGCAATATTAATGCAATTAATGGCGAAATCTCTTCACTAACAGACTTAACATAAGCATTAAACTACTAACAATCCACTGAATGATGCTATACTTATGTATAAAAGTATCACTTTCTGAGCGATGGTTCGGTTCAACACTCTGTCTACGGACGGAGAGGAACCCGAAGGAGGCTACGCCGAAGGGCGGAGTCTCCTTCGGGAGGTAAATCGACTCTGAACCCGTTTATACGGGCTCAAATTGGGCTATTTTTTGGCCGAGCCTAATGGCTCGGAAATGCCCACGTTAAAAAGGCCTTGTGCCACATGACGCCCTCGTGGGGGGACGACTAAATATAATCCTTATGTATAAAATCCATATTATTTACAGGGTGGATTAGCAAAGAAAATAATAAATGTAAAATTAAGAGAAAAAAAAGAATTCTTCTTCTGCATCAAGCACTATTTTATTAACACCAACACTCAATGTGCAATATGACATATTCAGTACTATTAGTTGAAAGCTGTTGTATTAACAGATCATTTGGACAGTTTTTATAGACTCTGTCCAGAAAAGAAAATACTTGTATGAATAGAAGAAAAATTTAATAAAAAGCCTAATTGCAGTGCCTTGTCAGTTGTCATCAATCAAACTTGTATGAAAGAGGGATTGCTGCCCAAATATGCTATATATATATATATATATATATATATATATATATATATATATATATACACACACACACACACAGGGATGAGTTTAGACTGTGGTGCCACGTCAAAATGTCGCAGTGCCTGTATTTAATGCTGTAGTGCCCTTAAAAATCAAGACATATCCACGACAATTTTGGCTTTTTTAAAAAAATTTTTTTAATTAAGAATGAAAATAATTACATTTTTCTTAACAAGGTGGTAGTGGTGGGGACTTTCCAGGATGCAGATATATTTTCAAAGAAAAGAGGTAGATGAAAGGAATTTCAACAAATGTTACAAGTTTATTTCAATTTTGTACTGTATATGTTTACTGGAAATGAAATGAACATCATATGTAGACACACACATTACATAGTAATAATGCATTTCATTTTAAAACCAGCAATACTTAAATAGACTGGCCCAAGCCAAAAGGGAAAGAAACCTACATGTATGTCAAAAAGTCAGGTATCAATTTGACGTTGTATTTATATTATAAACAGAACCCCCCTGCCATCTAAAATAATAGACAAAAAATAGAAAATTAATGTTTTTTTTGATTCTGACAAATTGCCTGAGTAGAGAAAGTTCTTTTGAATGCTACACAGCAAAAATTAGTCGTGAAAATATTTTTATCTATAAGAAATCACTAATTAATATTCATGCCAGAGAGTAAAGGATCATTTAGTGTACATATTTTTTTTTGTTGTTGTTTTAATAGTTATTTTGATTTCATGCCTAAAAAGCTTTATATTTTTATATATTAATACAACAATCTTTTTCTTTCCATAGCATATTCTAAGCTAATAATGTTTGATATCTTTTTGGAAAATGTTCCACTGCAATAATAATCCTAGTCTATGATGACTGTTAATAATCTGTTACTTGTCAATAAAAATATTTGATTTTAGAACTTCTTTTTTTTTTTTTTTTTTTTTTTTTTTTAAAGATTTTACATTAATGACTTTTACAAATAAAAAAAAAAAAAAAAAATTTTGCAAATTCTAAAAAAAGTTGCTGCAGTGCCCTTAGTCATTGTTACAGTACCTTCATTTTTAAGGGGTCCACCAAGACAATTTTTGACTGCCCTTATCTTAAACTCATCCACATATATATATCTCCCTTTGTTGGAACAAAAACTCTTCAGTATCATGCTTGCATGATTTTTTATTTACATTGGTGTTCAAATGAGGGTGTTGGCTTGACTGCTAAAGCACTTTGACATTATTTCTTACAAATACTTCAGTTGTTTTTGTTTGGAATAATTGTAGGAAGATGCAAGAATCCTTCATCTTCAACAGCTGAAGAAAATTAATGACTCTTCCAATATTCTTACATTCAGGGTTCCTTGAAAATCACAAAGTGTGTCATTGCAGTTCCGTTCTCCTCCTTGGCCGCCATGTTTTGTGTCTAGTTTCTTGGATCATAAATGCAACCGTTTTTCTCAACACATGAACAAATGTGTGTCCATCCGCTTCCAATCTGACTTAAGAACTTGATAGTGTACTAAGTATTTCTTGCCAAATTTCAATCTTGTCTCTCTCTGCCTCTTTGTCATTAAAGCTTTCCATGGTATATGTAATTTAAAAACATTTCAATACAGGTTTCCACTAATAATTGTTTTGGTAACTGAAATTACAGCTTCCTTTTTGAATTCATCTTACATGTTTATAAATTTACCATTTGTCTGTGCATTGCATATTGCTGCCATATATAGTCTTGTACTCCTGCTAGATATATCGAGATTCTTGACAAAATCCAAAGAAGGGTCTGTAATGTTATTGGTCCTGACCTGGCATTTTGACCAGTCACTTTTCCACAATTGTGATGTGGCTTATATCTGTCTTTTCTATAAATATTTTATTGTGGAGTAGCTGAACACCACCACAAGATGGATTGGTCTTTAAATAAAGAGCACTCTCTCTTACTGAGAGAGAGAGGTTAACGATTAACTGTTTATTGCATTAATCTGTGTTCTCAACAATGTACCATATTATTCTCCAGAATAAACTACTTCTTATTTTCTATGTGTGTGTCACCTTTTCCTGTTTACGACACAGCATATTTTCATGGCAGTTGTTAACGAGTTCTCCTCCTTGATATCTCGACTGCATAAATTTAAACGTATTACTAGATTGGCAACTAGGTCACATCATTTTACTGTTGAAATAGATGCAAGCTAGTTGACAATCTAGTACTATGCTTAAGTACTAAACTAATGAGAGATGAGCATTCCTTAAATTTTTTTCATGTGCCATATCCCCTCAGAATGTACAAGATTATGGCTCTCCACAATTTCCTGTTCTTTGTAGCTTTTAATAAATTTTGTCTTTTTGTTATTTCTCCAAAACCCTGTTCCACCATCGATTTACACAAACTCAATAAGTATGTTATGTGTTATTTTCCTCTGTCCCTCTTGCTTGCAATCTATCCTGTGAGTATCAGATTTTCCAAGTCCTCTATCCTCATTATGTGCCTCAGAAATTTCAAGTGTCTCTTTCTGATTTTAGCTATAAGTTTTCTTTTTGTTTCTATTTTCTGTAAAACCTCGTTGTTGTTCACATGTTTGGTTCATGGTATCCTCAGCATTCTTCTGTAGAACCATATTTCTGTTGCTTCAAGTCTCTTTTTCATCTTTAGTGGAGATTGTCCACCATTCACTGCCAAATATAAAGACAGATATCACCTAACAGTTCAGTACTCTTTTCTTTGTTTCTGATGATGTTTTTTTTTTTTATCTGAACCTTCCTTTATCAAGATGGCTTCCTGTGGCCAAACAGGTAGTGGCAAGTTTCAAGTATCAAGTGCTTTTTCTGATAGAAAATGGAATACATGTTAGATTCTTCTTGGGGGACACAATTTTTCTTCAGTCTAGGTTGGTTCTTAATTTCACTGTTTCAGAAAATAAAATGTGGATAGTAACTCAAACACATGTACCCACTAAAAATGACATTTCTAGTTATCTAGTAATATTAAAGTCCATATAAAACTTTTACATTTTGTGGTTTCAGTGTGTGTGTGTGTGTATATATCTATATATATATATATATATATATATATACACACACAAGGAATACTAGCATACATACATAAACAATTCAGTTATTAATGAGAAAAGTTGAAATTAATGCATGCAAGATTTCACAGCTCCAGCATCACTCCTTCATAGTCAGCCTATGAACATTTCAGCCCAGACTCATACCTGGAAAGAAACAATGCAATTATTAATAAGAAGCATTGAAATTAATGCATACAAGATTTCACAGCTCTAGCATCACTCTTTCATTGTCATGCTGCTTTCCACAACTTTGTTTTATGTGGAACCTCTGTTTGTTCCACAGCACTCTCTGAATCTTTAGGTAGTTCAAAGAACAATATACACAATTCAGTATTTTTCAATGTTTTACTAATATATATATAATTTCCTGTACTTGATGAAATCCAGAAATAATAAATCAACTTGGTATATCTGAAAGTTTTTGCAGTGAAATTGATAACCTATTTTAAAAGTGTGTTAATTTTAATGCTTTCCGACAAAACAAACATTTTCTCTTCATCTCTTCCACTCATAAATTTAGGTGGGGTCAATGAGGAAGTTCAAACTTATAAATTGGTTATCTTATGACTCAGACTTTCAAAGGCTTTGACGACATTTAAATTGATTATTTTAAAAAAAATTTTTTTAAAAATACTATTGTTATTAAAGACACAAGATTTTATTCCATATTTTACCCTTTTGAAATCTATTTTGAGAAATAGTTTAATAATTGTAAGGAGGATGTTCCAGTCAGCTTTTCCCAAGACCTGCCATTTTACAGAACAAATTCCCACATGAGTTGTTCTTTGAACATTTTTAATCTTAGTCAAGGATCAATCAATTATCTATCCTCCTCATCCTCATAATCTTCACTTTCTTCCACTCCCTCCTTTATTACACACCTCATTCATCATAACCAGTCTAACAGTAACCCTTTTCTTTGAGTGACTCTTGAGCCTTGTATTGAATGAATTTCAGTATAAAAATGATTTTTATAATGCTGAATCCTCAAGATGCAAAAATAAAAAAAGTTAAAGTAAAACTAATTTTTTAATTAGTTGTGTTTTGATTAAATTAATATGAAATATTTTCATTAATAAAATACCATAAGAATCTGGATGCAATATTTGGGTTAGTCATTGGACATTTTAGTATAGATGTTATGTAGTGTAACTTGTGTTTTGTTTTAGATGTGTAGAAAGTTAATAAGCATGTAAATTGTACTCTTTTCAATAGTTTTGTCTTGGATTAAATTAGTTTTTCGGTGTTTTTTCCTTTTTTTTTTTTTTTTTTTTTATACACATTGTATTCAAAATCAGAACAGCAAGAAAATCTCCTGTTTCACAGTCAATGACTGTAAAATTCTTCCAAAAAGGATTTGAATATTTGAAAAAGAAAACAAAGGTCTTTTTCAGCTAAAGAAAATAAATCAAACAAGTTTTAGATTAAAGGCCAACCATTGTTGGTAAATGTAAATAAATATTGGCTCTTGATAATGACTGAAACAGTCAAAAGAACTTGAACAAAAATAATACAACAGACATGAACTTTGGACAGTTTATCCACAATTTTCATCTTGATAAACTACATCTTATTCAAAAATTGGAAAAAATACAATAAAAAAAAAAAAAATTAATCACAGACCTTGTTTAATGAATTTAATCAAACTTGTTTGGCTACTTTTTTTTCAATCATTTAATTCCAAGCAAGGTAAAAAAAAAAACAAAAAAGAACGGCGTTCTTGCTGTTTCTGCTGCTACTACTACTACTACTACCACCACCACCTCCTCCTCCTCCTCCTGATTGCCGTAACTCTTCCAATTTAAGAAAAGATGTGTTTTTCTTTTATCTTTTCTTAAATCATGCTCTTCTCTTAACTGTTATTATTACTATTATTATAATTATTTATATATTTTTTATTAACTAAAAAGCATTGCTTGGTGTGCAGTGAAAATAAAATTGGTGAATGAATTATAACGATTCTGTAACTAAATTAATTTAACTTTTCTAACTTAACAGGAAAAACAATAATGTTGCTTTCTCATCTGAATGATATTGGTTTAGAACATTAAACCTTACCCTTTTTGTACACAGCTTTTTTTTCTACAGATTCACCAAATGAATTAAATGCTTAGCAAAAGAACATTCTTTGAAGATGGCACTCCTCTGACATATGGATTGACATTAGGAAAAACTTATGCACCAATGAATCTGTGAAAGCTTTGGATATACCAAAGCAAACATCTTCCCAGCCTCTTGAAAAGACAGACACTGCCACTTAATGATCATATCTATTAAGTAAAGTTTTTCATTTCTTTTGAAGTGGTTTTGTCCACATGGTTTCTTTTTTTGTGTGTGTGTTTGTGTTGGGGGTGCTTGGCCCATTTTCCCAACTTGATATCTCGCACACACATGGACACTGAAGTCAATACTGAGTGGCAACAGTCTGTTTCATCAGGCCATGTGGTGGCCAGCAGATATTACTATATCTGCTGATCAATGGGTCATTGTGGGTATTTCTGGTTTGTGTTATCCTAATGGTTATTGAATAAGCAGCAACAGTTATATTTGAAATTATTCTAAAGGCCATAGCATAGAAATACTTGTAGCTATTGTGTAGTGTTCTTTGTTAACTTTTGAATTTTTTCTTATTAATATTAACCTACCCACTGTCTGTTAGGATAAGGCAGTAAACTGGATATACCTGACCTTGCTACCTATAATGCCCACTGACCAGAATATATAGTCATCAGGGCTGGATTTTCCCATAGGCCTATAGTATAGGCTGCAGCCCAAGGTGCCTCAAGCTTTTCTAAGCAATGATTTTAAACTTTTTAGATGTTATATCTTTTAAATAGTTTCATAAATTGAAATGATTTTATTACAAATTCCTATTTATTTGACTTGTGGAAAGCAAAGCAAGGAAAAAGAATGTTTTAGTTTGTGTCATTGTGTTTCAAGTAGATAAAATGTTTTTTTTTTTTTTTTTTTTTCTTTTCGTTCAGGAAGTTTAAATCTTATGAATTTTTTTTAAAGCAGTGTTTTTTTTAACTTTCTTGCTGTTAGAACTTTTAAATATTGGGTTGGAAACTAAGTTCCAGCATAACTTTTTATATATTTTTATTAAAAGTTGGTCAGGAAGTTTGTTTCCAACCAACTATTATTTTTTTTTTCTTTTTTCTTTTTTTACTACACTTGTGTTGAAATATCTGCTAATTTGGTTTGCAATAAATAGTAAAATAATGGTATTTCTTAAAGAATATTTTTATTGACAAACAAAAGATAGCTATTCTAGTTTATCTAAAGAATTTGCAATAAGTTTACTTCAAGCTTTGTAAATGTTGCTAAAATATATCGGAATAAAAATATTCCAGCGAGTTAGAGGGTGACTGTCTGAGGAGAGCCCATTAATTACGTTAACCTAGGTGCTCCAAAAAGTCATAATCCAACCCTGAAAATGTATCGGATTTAACAGAGGGACGTAAATTTAAATCTTGTCAAGAGACTGTAAATTTTTCTTTAGTAGCATTTCTTGAACATTTGACAAGTCTTGTTTTTTTTTTTTTGTTTTGTTTTTTTTGTTTTTTTTTTTGTCCTTTGGGGATGAGGTGCCACCTTCTTCATCAGCTGAAAAGCTAATGGGGGGGGGTGCTTTAGATGCCGACCAACCATTCATGTCACCAGTTGTACTGAGTTACATGTTACCATTAGCAGACTTGACTTGAGTGTTGTTGACTCAAGAAGATATATACTTGTTGATCCAAAACAAATTGTGACAAATAGGACCACAAATTTGGATAGTGCTTTCAAAGTCAAAATCATTTTTATTTTCCCCAATTTTACAATAGCATTTGTATAAAAGACAAAAAAAAAAAAACCCCAAAAAACTAAATAATGACTCTCTTTCCTTCAATCTTTCTTAGGCTTATGGCCATATCACATTGAAACCCCCTATTCTTGCATGATCACCAAGTTAAGCAATGTGGAGCCTGGTCAGTACCTAGATTGGTAACTGCTTGGTAATACCAGTTGCTGAAGGTTTGGATGTCGGGTGGCATAATGTATAACTGCTCAGAATTGGATATAGAGAAGCTGTATTCCAAGTTTGTTATTTTTACTTACACACAAATGTTGGGAAAAGTATGCATCCATTTCTTCTTCTCCAGCTATGGGTTATATAGTAGGACTTGTCAGTAAATCATATTCTTAAAAAAAAAATTCTTACAATCTAAAAATATTTTCAGGCTTTATATAACCTGCACAAGGTTGATAAACCATAAAAAAACAAATCACAAACCTGTCTATCCTTAGATTTCCATCCTTTTCTTTGCCTTCCTCTTTTTTCAACTTTTCATTTTTAGATACAATAATTAACAGTGACAGTCATCTT
This sequence comes from Acanthosepion pharaonis, assembly GCA_903632075.3. Classification (NCBI taxonomy): domain Eukaryota; kingdom Metazoa; phylum Mollusca; class Cephalopoda; order Sepiida; family Sepiidae; genus Acanthosepion; species Acanthosepion pharaonis. The sequence goes on from CAHIKZ030005561.1 coordinate 638,273, forward strand.
TTATTTTTTACTTTTTTTGGTTAAGATCTCTCAAAGAAAACTATTGGTTTGGCCAAATAGATTGTTCGCTTATTAAGCAGAAAATTTACTTAATAAACAGCACAAACTTTATAGCTAATCCAGTTCTATGCCGAGTATATTTTCTCAGTTTTTGTCACCTCTTTTATTTTTATTTTTTTAATATGGGACTTTCTTTTATTTTCCTGCATCAGCTTGAATTTAAAATCTCATGAAATCTTCGACTTGTACTGACACACCCAGGGATCATGAGAAATTGGTTGAAAAGCACTGATATAAGATATAAACAATCACCCTACTTGAAAATTAATCATCATTGCATAGCAGTTTTTTTGAGTGTAGCTTAGATGTGGCCCAAGGCCAAAAGTATGGGGTACTCAGTGAGGATCAACCTCACTATACATTTGTAATTGATCTAACAAGACAAGCTTGCTATTACACCAAGTTGAAGTGCCCAGTCATCATTGGATATACAACTTCTTGTCATGACTATTATATTTAGTATAAACTAGCAGTAGAGCCCGGCGTTGCCCGGGGATGTAACAGTAAGAGATAGATCAAGTATCGACCATCATAAAGACTGAAAAATAAAATTGACAAAGATTATTGTTTAAGGCTGACGGATACGCATGTCTTAATTAGTTTTTGTTTTTTTGGGGTTTTTTTTATTTACAAATTGGTCAAACCCAAACTCAAATAAAAACATTGTTTTCAATCGTTATGAGTCTATCGATTGAATAGAATTTTATTATAAACAATTGTCTTGTAAATGGAATTTTTAAAGCATTCTAGATGTAAAAATAAAGAAAAAGTGTGCAAGACAATAAGAAATACTACCTGCCAAAAAAAAAGTGAAGTTTTGTTGAAATCTGTTGAAAAATGTAGGAACTCCGATCCCATATATAAACACACACACACACAACCTGGGTTTTATAATAAGTATAACTCGATATGAGTTGTCCCCCTTTTATTCTGGTGACAGAATCGTGTTTTAAGTGTTTTCAAATTTATTTCATGCAAAAACAATTGTTTTTCCAATTTTTGGTGCTGTCAGAACCACCGCAAGGTAATTTTATGCAGTCCTGTGAAGTTTTGTTGAAATTGGTTGAAAAATGTAGGAAATCCGATCCAATATATAAACGTACACACACACACACGCACACAATCTGCGTTTTTATAATAAGTAAGATATACAAGTACAAGAATGACTACAATAAAGTTTGTCATCTTTGTGCAGTAACCTGATAATCCACTTGATCTTTAAAAAAAGAAAAAAGACATATCTTTTATAAATATGATATCTAAGAGTGGATTTTCCTTTTTGTCAACATCCGGATGCAAAATTGGAGGAAACAGAATTTTGGAACTGATATTTGTTTTTTCTCTTTGGGCAGATTGATTATCCTGATGTTCACCTTCTGAAAGGTGGTTCACAGCAGCAGCAGCAGCAACGCCACGGTGGAGGTACCACTATGAATGTACCTCCAGAACACCCTGGAGCTGGAGGGGAGGCAAACATGAAGTTTTGTCGTACGCATTCCGAATCCAGTACTGACCAAGTAAGTTTTTAGTTTTTATAAAAAAAAAAAATGTAGAGAGCTGTAAAATTCTTAACGTATTGGCTGTAAGAATCATAATTACTTATCATCCCTCAAGTCAATAAAGCCACTAAGACACAAGGTTTTACTGAGGGTGAAAGTATCAGAAGAAACACATTAAGTAGAGAGACAACAAAAGAACAAGTATTAGGTAAACAGAAGATGACGATATTGCATTTAAATTTTCAAAAATCAAACTTGACTGGTAAGCAAGAAGCTGGGGAGAGTGTTACACAAGCAGGAATTGCAAGAAAATTAATTGTTAGCATAGAACTTATGGTTACATCTCACCATTTCAACTTTGACATGATGAAACCTGTCTACCAATCTAGTACTGTGCTTAGATTCATAATGTCAAGATGCTAGAGAGGAAAGCTCATCAGAACAATTACCATGGAAATATTTATAGAGAAGACACAGGGAAGCTACATTACAGTGGTGGGGAATTGATTGAAGCCAAGATGCCAGGTCAGGACCAATAACATTGTCGATTCTTCTTTGGATTTTATCAAGAATCTCTAAAAATGTAGCAGGAGCACCAGATCAGATGCTGTAGCAATATTCTGTGTGTGGACGAATGATTGATCTTACAAATATGTAAGATCGATAATGGTGAGAAGAATTGTCTAGCACATACAGTTAACCTTCTTTCCTAGCAAAAAAACAACTTGTAATTTATTCAATTTAACCTTTTCAATTCATGTCAACAGTTTTCCTTTTTTTATATTGTTATGTAAAATGAAATTTTTTTTTTTTGTTGTCAAATCTGGAATCTTGGAAAATCTTGGAAACTCTAGGGTACCAGACAAGTGATTTTGCTGAATGACTGACATATTGCGCAACCGCCTGAAGGACACCGGATTGCGCAACCGCCTGAAGGACACCGGATTGCGCAACCGCCTGAAGGACACCGGATTGCGCAACCGCCTGAAGGACACCGGATTGCGCAACCGCCTGAAGGACACCGGATTGCGCAACCGCCTGAAGGACACGATTGCGCAACCGCCGAAGGACACGGATTGCGCAACCGCCTGAAGGACACCGGAATGAAAAGCAAGACCCAGGAAGAGAGTTCCACAAGCGAGAAGTGCGAGATAGCAAACTGTTAGCATAGAACTTATGGTTATATTTAGCCAGTTCTGCTGTAAAATGATAGGTCCTTGCCGATAATCTAGTACTGCACTTAAAGTCTAGGTGCCGAAGAAACTCGTACAAGTAATTACCATGAAAATATATATAGAAAAAGTATGGGAGTGATACGTTACGGTGGTAGGAAAATGACTGAAACCAAGAGGCAAGGTCAGGACCAATGACATTGCAGATTCTTTTTGTATTTTATCAAGAATTTCTAAATATGTAGCTGGAGCACCAGACCTTATGTGACAGCAATATTCAAAGCATGGACGAATGCTAGACTTAAAAATCTGTAAGATAATTTCAGGAGTAAAAAATTGTCTAACATGACACAGCAAACCAACTTTCCTCGTAGCAGATTCAAAGTTGACTGGAATGCAAGGATCCGGAAGAGTTCCATAAGTGAAAGAAACTGGTTTTGCCTGTTTGTTTTTTGGTATGTTACAATTGAACATCTGCGCATATATATATATATATATATATATATATATATATATATATATATAGAGAGAGAGAGTGTATCAGTAAGTTTATAGCCTGCTACATAGTTGTATGTTCATTTGAAATTTTACTGTATATTTGTGTGTTGAATATTCACTGTTGAATTAAGTGCATTGACAAGGGAATAAATGCTATTATTTTCATCCTTAGGTTGCACACTTATTGATATTTGCATGCAAAGGTTTAGGAACATTATAACAGTTTTGAGAATAATATATATATATATATATATTTTTTTTTTTTTTTTTTTTTTTAAGCTTCCTCCCCATCTGACTCACATGCCTCTCTCAGCAGCAGAGCAATGTTTTAGAGACCAACGCTTGAAGCGCAACTCTCGAGCCAGTGACACATCCAGTGCCTATTCTGGCTCGGACATGCATTCATCAATTGATGGACAGGAGAATGTAGACTTGGATTACAGTGGATTAACGGAAAGCATGGTAGATTCAGACGAGGAAGAAGGCTACGGCGAAACGTCAGAAGTAAGTTGACTTAATATATCTCTCTCTTATGTTGACCTCTTCCTTTTGGTTTCTTTACAGTTGCACAGTATATTTGGCTTTTTGTATTTTTAATTATTGTCAACCTGAAGGAGTTCTTCTCTTTGAGGCCAGTAGTTCTTGTCCAAAATTCTGTCTTCTGTTTATTAATTTAATGTCATTTGACTTTATATAGGTAGCGTATATGAACTTGATATTTTTCCTATCTGAAATGTAAAACACAGTGTAACTTTATGTATGGTCATATAACCTGATCTCGTTTTTGTATGAGGTATGCCATTGTTATGGTTGCAAGACATTTCTTGATGACAATAAGAGGGCATAGCTTGTGTTTTGTATTTCATTTTTGGGATGACTAATTGTCGATATATTTTTACATCAAACTATTGTTCTCGTCTTGATTGTTATAGATGTTATGATAGGCATGACATTTCTCTAAAGTACCCACTTTTCATCATCAGGTGTCCATTGTTTTGGCTGATACAGAATATCTGTTGATTATCCACCATGTTAGCCAAACGTGGAACCCATCTGGAAACTGAATATAGGTGTCAACCCTGATGTCCTTCGGGATGGTGTAGTTGATATAAGAGTTGGTTAAACATGTGTTACTGTCATCAAGTGGTCATGAGTTCAATCCCTAGATCAAGAATAACTGATATGATAAAACAATGCATACCTGATGGCCAGTGCGTATTTGGCCAAAATTGTTGTGCTGCTTAGGAATACCAGGTACTCTAAGCTTGGATGTGTGGGTAGTGTAATGGATAATGGCTTGAAATTGTTAAACAGTGAGATGAGTTTCAATTCCACTTAGGTTTGTTATATTCAATTATGCACAAATATCTTTGGGAAAGGTATCAATCCATCTCTTCTCCCCCCAGTTATGGGTTAATTAGTAAAACGTGTATCACTACTCGACCATTGTTATCAAAAAAAAAAAACTTTAAATATTTTTTGGCTTTAAATAAAGGGTTAAGATAGAGAAAATGAATCTATCAACTATAACAATGAAGATGAGAGCAATAGTTTGAAATGATTAAAGTATATAGTTTGTGCCACATGAACAACAAAATCCCTTTTTACTATGTAGTGAAAACAGTTTGCTAGTCTTTTGGTTTTTATTTCTTGTTCATTGTGTTAGCTATCTTTGGCTGCTGTTTTTACTGATTTTAGAAAGCAGGAATCATTCTTACATGCAGTAATAGATTTAATGTTCAGATTAAAAGTCCTAGATTACTGTTGCAGAAAATAACCAAATGCAATTGCAAAATTACTTTAATATTTGTCATTTTTGAGAGTATGGATTGTATTGGCTTTCTTCAGATATTTTTTTTACTTTTAATGTTTTAAAAAATTTTTTCTTGTGTGTTTCAGTAAATTAGATTTTTTTTTTTTTTTTTTTTTTTGATAAAAAATCCTAAATTGTGTCAAAAATATAACCAAATGCAATTGCAAAACTACTTCAGTTACTTTTTTTTTTCTTGAATAAGTTTGTGTATGTGTGTACAGCAAGAATTCATATAACATTTTTTTTTTATGTAGTTACCAATTTCTCTCTTAATTCCAATTTTTGAATATGTTGCTGCACATTTGGATCAAAATTGTGGATAAATTGTCCAAAGTTCATGTTTTTGTTTGGTCTTCAAGTACTTACAATCGTCTCTGTTATCAACAGCTAAATATTGTTGGTATCATTGACAGAAGTTTTGTTAGTTACGTCCTGTTATTTTTTTTTTTTTTAATTTCAAATATATGTTTAAGTGACACCGTGTGTAGAATGGTTTCACAGAGCTTGACACAGCCAAAGAATGTATGTATTAAATATTTTATAAGTATATTATTTCATACATGTTTTAAAATGCTATCGCCTGCAGTGAAAGATACTTAATATAGATTAACTCTTTTGTGTAATAATGGCCTCAAGTATTTTTAGTTGATCTTTACAGGGGAGCATTGTGTTATTTCAGTACTATCTACTAATATTTACATTAGATTTAGGGCCATATCATGTTGAAACATTGGTTCTCGTACGATCACCAAAGTTAAACAACATTGAGCCTGGTCACTACCTAGATGGGTGACCCCCTTAGGAATACCAGGTGCTGTAAGATAAGATGTATGGTCATGTAATGGATAACAGCATGGAATTGGAAATTGAAGAGCCAAGTTTCAATTCCAGTCAGGTCCATAATATTAACTTACTTGCAAATACCCTTGGGAAAGGTATGAATCCACCTCTTCCCCCCAGCTGTGGGTTAATTAGTAGGACTTGTATCAGTAAAAATCATTATTACATCTAAAAAAAATTCTTACAACTTAATTTTTGGCCTTACATGCAAAGGTTGATAAGCTAAAAAAAAACAAAAAACAAATCAATGGTTGTATTTGAGATGTAATAATCAATATGTGCATAAAAAGTACTAAATTTTGTTAAGTGACAAGTCAACCTATAAGAATATGTGGTGTATGTGTGACCAATGTAAGATGATTTTTTTATTTTTTTTTAATCATTGATATTGGAGTTGCCATCTCCCAACAGACATGAATTTAAAAACATTGTTTTGAGGCCTCAAGTTACTGCAAAGGTTAGATATTTTAAGATTTTTCTAGTAAATGACAAACCTAATGTATTTATTACCCTCATTAATTTGTACAAGCAAATTATATTTTTAAGGGCTTTTTCATCTTGCCTTTAGTTAAGGTGCATCTGATGATGATAAAATAAGTTAATATTTAATTTTTGGTTTTATCAGAGTGATTGTGTCATTTGTAAAAATTCTCTAAAGCCATCAAGCTTTAGGAAGCTGACATCTTTTATATGCTACGTGTATATTTAAATTTGAAATGTAGCATTATGAAAGTGTTAGAATGTTGGTAATAAAACTTCTATTTCCGAAACCGGTAACACTTAGTTTTTAATAACAGATGTTTGAAAGTACTTGAATAAAAACATGAACTTGGGACATGTTAAGCACGAATTGGATCTCTATGTACAGACAATTTGAAAATAAAATTAAAAATTAAACACACTGACCTTGTCAGCTGAATTTAATAACTCTTTTAATGGGTTTGTGTCATCTCACTTATTTGTGTGTGTGTGTGTATATATATATATATATATATATATATATATATATATATATATATATAATATGGGCACATGGCTGAGTGGTTAGAATGTTCGCTTTCTGACCATGAGACCCATGTTCGAATCTCATCATTGTCGATTTGTCAGGAAGGACACTTCCTGATGTTATCAGAATGGATTGAGGTCGACTCCAGCGTGCACCACCATTTTAGAAAGTGCCTGAAAATCATATCATGGCTTGAGCCAAGCTTTGTGACTGAAATTTGGTAGACAGAACTCTTGAGGGCTGTCAATAGCTGTGCTAGCACAAAGCCGCAAGTCATCATGGCTGAGGGCTTGAGTGTGCTGGCCTTGTTCAAGAGGTTGATCATGCTAGATAACACACTCTCTCACAGAAACTGAAATTAAAGTCTGCCCAGCATAGTTGCAGTATAAACCACAGGTTGGCTCTGTGAGTGTTGAGCAAACCCAAATGTGCCTGAGCAAGTGTCTGCAATAGGGATTGGCTAGCCACCCTAGTAGACAGGTATCCTCTAATACGAGTGGCCAACTATATATATATATATATATATATATATATATATATATATAAAATAGGCTGGTGAAAGAATTTTGAGAGATAAGAAAAGCAGCAAAAATAATAATATTGATAATAACACAAAATATTATTTAGTCATCCTTTTGACCAAATTGAAGCATGATGAGAAAGATTTTAAAAATTGGAATTTTGGACACATCTGTGTCTTTTCTCAATAAGACAAGAAATGAAAAATGAAGTGGGACTTTCTTTTTTGGGGGGAATTTTTTTCTGTAGAAAACTATATTCTTTGATTAATCCTAAATTCCTGCTTAATCCTAGAACAAGTGAATCTATTTTAAAAATTTCAACTCAGACTTGCCATTTTTGCTGGCATTTAAATATAATAAAAATATAGTTTTAAGGTATGCTATATTTTGGTAAAAACGAGCTGGATATCATGATATAGCCTTTAACATTTATGATAGAACTCGACTAAAAATAATTTTAAAAGAACTATACTAAAATTCATCAGATTTTCTGTCATTACATAGATAAAGGTAGACTAGACATTGAGCTGGAAATTTCCAAGCGCCAAACCATTTGTTTTTATTTTTTCCAGTGAAGTCAAAGGTCAGTGGAAAATTCAGATTTCCAAAAAAATATTTACATTTATAGTATGAATTTTGTCTATCGTAATTATTAATTATTAACCTCATAAAATAAATTCTTATCATCCTTCACAAACATATTTTAAAAATGTTTGTTTTAATGTTTCATTCAAGACTTCTGATAATAACTGATAGAATGATCATTTACACAGCTGAGTTCATGACAGTTGTTTGAAATTGATTTATTTGTTAGCTATGGAATCTATTTTTCTTATTCTTGAACTTTTGAAAATGTTTATTCTATCATATTATTTAAAAAAAAAAAAAATAGTATGTTCAATTTAGAGTAACATACTCCAGGCCTTTGTTTAGAAAAAAAAAAAAATCTGTTATATTGGACCCTTAAAGTACTCTCCCAAGTACAACAGACTAAATCACATTTCTTCAAAGCCCTTCAGCTGTACCATTTCTTGAATTTTTTTTTCTAGTTTGGGTGATAATTTATTGCTCCAATTTTATGGTTGAGCTCCAATAATGAATTGAAAAATATCCTCCATAAGTAGCTCTCCATGTTTTTTGCCTTGAAATTTTAGTTTTTCTCATCCTGTGTCATTTGTGTTTAATTTTGTTTACTTAATGAAACAATGATTACATTTTTATCCCTACTTCTCTTTATCATTTCTACTCAGATGTTTGGCATTGTATCTTAGCAAGCAATACAACATTACAAACAAGCATTGCTTTCTCTATTAAGTGATTTGAGAGTGGACTGGACATTGATAAGCGGCTTACATCTTTCATTTCTTAGATAGGAAGCAATGTTTTTATTCTGCTTTTAGAACAATGATTATTATCTTGAAAACAAAGAAGAGAAAATTTGAATATTTATAACTGGACATGTTTGGTTCATGAAGAAAACAGTGTAATTAAGGAGGCTGACATCCCATAATATAAATATTTAAAAAAAAAAAAAAAAAAATAGGGAAGTATAGCAAACATTCTTCTCACTGAAGATTATGAAATTGGCCTTTTTCAAATGGCATTTCAATTCCTTCAGGATTATTTTATGTTATAATTTGTTTAATGGTGGTACATTTTGGGTTTCTTTGGAAGGTTGAGTTAATTTCAAATGTTGTTTTCTTGGAGTTATGTTGTTTTCTCAGTGCTAGTTCTTTTGTTTTCTAGGCATTAGTTATGTCATTTTCGTGGAGTTGCTTATGTGATTGAATTTGAGTAAACAGATTTGTTCATCAATAGTTGTGTTAGTGCCATGTCACAAGTCACTGTAGCCAAATGTTTGAGTGTGCTGGCATTGTTCACTCTGCCGAATCATGACAGATGGGCTTTCTCCTAGAAACTATAACTATGGTTTGCTCAGCATAGTTGCAGTATAAACCTCAGGTGAGCTCTGTGGATTTTGAACCAACACACATGAGCCTGAGCATGTTACGCCATTCTTGCAGACAGGTATACTTGAAAATAAATGATCAGCCATTATTGTCAAGACGAAGATATCTCTAGATATGGACTGTCTGTAGATTAGAGGGTTCAGTTTGAAATCCCCCAAAGGTTATCCAGATCAATAGACACCTGAAGAAGGCTAGAGGGTACAATGTCCAAAATGTTGTAATAATAATAAGATGAGGATGTTAGTAAAAATGTAAATAAAGAATTCCTGCATGTGAAATTCATTATTGTCTCTGTTCTGCTAGACTGTGATTTGTTTCCTTGGAAATCCAACAGAGCTTTTTAATGGTTTGTTAGGTTCTACTTAATTTTTACCCTGAACCTTAGAGAGTCAGAGACAAACACTAAATTTGTCTGGTGTTTTCTTTTCATAAGTTTATGATTTAGTTCAGTGACCTGTTTGGTACGACCATGGATTTTGTTTTGAGTTGTCTTACTTTTTCAGTTCTTCTTGTTTCATTTGAATTTGTGATCGTTTAGACAGAAAAGGCAGGAAATAGATATCATTCCACTGACCACCACCCTTTTCACATGTGTGTGTGTGTGTGTGTGTGTATATATATATATATATATAAACACACACACAGTTTCCCTCCAATAATTACTTTGGCCTTAGTATGGTCAAATCATTGTTTACTGACCCTTACCACCACTCTCTGAACTAATTAGAAAAGACTTTGGGCGGATATCTGTGTTGTCAAGGAGACACACTTGTCATCTCAGGAAGTTAACTGCAAAAATAGCCACAACTCATTTTTATTGTTTAATCTGTGTGTTTATATATATATATATATATATATATATATATAAATAAATCTGTGTGTGTGTGTAATCCACACCCTCAGAGTCCTTTATTCTAACATAGTTATAAAGTTATAGTCTAATTTACATTATCTTTTTTAATTAACTTCAAAATTTTAATATTTAGATTAATATACCTGCATTAACAAAAGAATATTTTAGTCAAATAATCTTTTGGTCCACTCAGTGTCTCCAATAAAATTTTCTGACAAATATTTAAATTTTATTCATGTTTTATTTGTAGAACTTTGATTAAATTAACTGTCTTGATGGCATTTAGTGATTGTAATAATATACCCATCATAAAAGAAAGAATAAATGTTAAATCTTATTAGACATAGAAAATTTAATTGATGTAATAAAACCAGATATAATTCAGAGACAGGAGTAGGTCACTCCAAAGAAACTAAATAACTAAGAATTAAAATGAATTTTTAAAAAATGAAAAATCTTTCTTGAAGCTTTTATTTTAGTTTTAATTTCAAGATAATAGATTAAATTTAATATTTCCATAAAACAAAATACTTTGCTGTATTTCAAAACAAATTCATTAAATTGACTGGAATGTTTTGTTTTTTTTTAAATTTGCTAAAAATCACCAATTTTAGTGCCATTTTGAGCCATCTGTTAGCACAATGTAATTGTCTTTGTTAAAAAAATCTTTAAAAAATAAATTATGATTCTCTGAAACTTTATTTGAGGTATATTAGCTGATTTAAAGTTTAACTGATTTGAAACAAAGATTAGTTTTAGTTTAAAATATCGTAGAAGTGCATTTTATAACACAGGTAGGTGCCTTGATTAGGTACTGATAGATCTATTGCCAGCTGGAAGTTTATTGAATTTTTTTTCTATGGTGGGGAACATATTTGTAAAAATTACTTTAGGAATATAATGTGAATGCTATTTTTTTTTTAATTTTTTTTTAAGATAATTTTTAACTATTTAGTCGTGTTAAATTTATTATTTTCTGGTAATGTCATGTATGGATGACTGCTTGGGAATACCAGGTGCTGTAAGTTTGGATGTGTGGCTTGCGTAATGGATAATGGCTTGGAATTGTTAATCAGAGTGCCGTACAGATTCCAGTTGAATTCATTATATTCACTTGTATAAATCCACCTCTTCTCCCCTAGTTATGGGTTAATTAGTAAGACTTGTATGATTTAAATAATTATCTCAGAAATTCTTACAATCTAAAAGTATTTTCTGGCTTTCAATAACCTGCAAAGGGTTGATAAACCATAGAAAACAAATCAATCACGACAAACAACTGCCTTTATTCAGGACAACCTCCTCCTTTTGTCTCTTTACGTCCCTCTCTGTTTGCAACAGAAATTCATTGTAAATCGACCCCCCCCTCTTCCAAGATGGCATTTACAGAGTCACTTCCTTTGTTCTGTAACAAATTCACAAAGATAAGAAAAAGTACTTTAATTTCAAAAAGTCACTTGCAATCCAGGGGCAAATGTGTCCTTCACAGATTGTTAGGCCAGGAAATATGATTCAGTCCCTCTCAGTGTTGCACTTTTTTCAGTTCCACCATTTTGCACTCTCTTCAATGCAGCCCCCCTGTTGCACTCTCTTAAAGTCTCTCAATCCCTTTACCTCTCGTGTCCTTTTCTCTTCAAACCTTTACCCCCCCCGTCACACTTTCTTCAATCTTTTTACTCCCCCCCCCACTTCATGTCGCACTTTGTTCAATCTCAACATGTCACACTTTTGTTTTTGTTTCTCTACACACCTCTCTCTCCCTCAGACTGTAACAAGTTTGATAAGAAGAAAAAAGATTTTAATTTCAAAAGGTCATTTGCAGTTTAGGGGCGAATGTGTCCTTGACAGATAGGTAACAAAACGTGAATTAACCCCTGAGTACAAAACAACTGCATTTATTTAAGGTGGTCCACCCTTCAATCACTCTCTGTGTCGCACTCTCTTCTTGTCTCTCAACATCCTCCTCTCTCTTTCCATTTTACTCTCTATGTCCCTATCTCTTTCTGTTTCCCTCTTGGTTTCTGTGGTACCAAGTGTGACACAAGTGCATTTTTTTTTTATATATATATATATATATATATATATATATATATATATATATATATATACACACACACACACACACACACACACACACACCCTCCCAAGTATAGGATTGGTATATATGGAATAAATTCAATAAGCAAAAATACTATTCTTAAGAGTAGAGTAAATATAATTTATTCGAAAATTATAACAGAAACATGTCATAAAATCACTACAAAAATAGCCATTAAGACACCAGAAGTGTTGAAACAAAATGGCTATTTTTGTATTTTAGTTATTTTATGACATTTTTATCTTATAATTTTCGAATAAATTATATTTGCTCTACTCTGTATTGAGCACTCTTTTAAAAATAGTATTTTTTGGTTATTAGAATTTATTCCATATACACCAATCCTATACTGTGTGTGTGTGTGTGTGTGTGTATATATATATATATATATATATATATATATATATATATATATATATAGGAACTTTTGTTCATTGTGTATAAATATTTATCTATCATTCATATGTCCCATATGAGCAACCACCATGCCGTTTCATTTTGTTGGGGTCTAGCAAAATTATTTTAAGCTTATTTAATGCCCCACATATGTTTTCTTTCGATGATATTTCTCCTTTGAAAGGCTCAGAGTAGTCATGGTGGCTGACTTCTTTTATTTTAGTGCATCAAAATAGACAAGTAATGACTGTCACATTTTAGGCTTTCTTCTTTCAAAAGGACAAGTTCCCACTCTTAAAATACTTAAAGCACTTTTGGGCAATATAGTCAAATATTATTTTGTTTCTTTCCACTTCCCAAATTCTGTAAGCAACTTTTGCAGTTTTGAATCCCATCTTAAAACAATGCTTCAGAATGGCAACAGTCTGGTATCTGTTATTATAACATCTCTAAAAACCAAATATTATTGAAAATAGTATGTAATGGAATAGTTTTTAAATGTGTACATGAAATAAGCTTTGCAGATTGATAAAAATTTGTAATGTCCCTATAAATGTGATAAGGCCCCTCCTATAAAATCCCTATGTGATAATCTCTTTAATACTGCAAGGTCTATATATAGTCCTAACTAGGTCCCATATGTACAATTTGTATAAAAATAACATTTAAAAATGAAACCCCCAATGAATATTTACAATGAATACAATTATTGAGATGTTCATCAGAACAATTACCATAAAAATATTTATAGAAAAAGCATGGGAAACCTACATGACAATGGTGGGAAAGAAACTGAAGCTGAGATGCCAGATCAGGATCTATATTGATGTCGTAAAATAATTAAAAGTATCTATTTAAATAAAATCCAGATTTGTTTCTTGGCAGATAGGCTTTAATTTTTTGAGAATTAAAGAAAAATTGTCAGTTGAAAATTTTTTTCATATTTAAAAAAAAAAATTCAGTGCAAATTTTAGCAACTCTGAATGTCTTTCTTTTTTTTCCCCTCTCTCTGTGTCTCTCTCTCCAATTAACAAACTGAAAACACTCGACATTAATGTTTTTGATCTTTTTAAAGATGTTGGCCTTATCAAGTATTACTTGACAATTGAGTCTTATGAGTCAGACTGTTCTTTTGTATCTCCTCATTTTATCTTCACTTGATATATTTGAAGTCACTTCTGTCATTTTGTCAAGAGTTTCATTTTATCTTTCTTTTTAAGTATGGCTTTTTATTAAAAGAAAGCATAACTTAAGTTTGTAATATTTTAGTGATGTTTCACTATCAATCTCGTAAAAATATTGAACTTTATGCTTTTAGTTAAATATGGATAATGTGAAATAACTGATCAGGAGATGTGAAATCAAAGATGAATCGATCAACTGAATAAGGGGAATTTCTGTTATTTTTTAAAAATTATTACTTGCCTAATAATAGGCCCAAGAGCCATACAGGGCTACTGGCATTAGTAAGCAAAAATTATTGGTATTCACAAAATCTTTTCTGCCTCTTGTTGATCACAGATTAAAAAGAAAATCTTGTTAACAAAATACTTAACCTTGATTACATTGTTCAAACTGTTGTCCTCATCTTTGTCATATTCACATTTTAGTTATTCTATGCTTTGGCCTTTTCCAGGTGATATACATTTGGATTTCAAATTGAAACTTTTATTTTGTCCTTTGGGGTAGATTGTTCTAGTTTCATGTGCCATGCTTTTTCTGGATATCTCAGTTATTTCCCTTTAGTAACTCAAGTTTCCAAGTTTTTTGGTCACCTCAGCTGTGGCCAGGTATTGAACTCACAACTCTTTGAATAAAGTCATTGGATTACTTCAACCAATGCTTTTATCCACTGGGCCAGTGTAAATAGTTACAATACCTCCTCTCAGAAATATAGACAGATATTAACCTTGTTGCTTTCCAGTTGATTTCACTGTTTTCTATTTTGGTTTAATTACTACTTTTATTTAATTGACGATGGCAAGTCATGCAAATTGACTTTAACTGCCACTAATTTATATTACAAATACTAAAAACACACAAAAAAAATGTCTATATTTTACTTTTAGGAATGTTAATAAAGTTACAGTTTGTACTTAGATAAGAACAATTTTTTTTTTTTTTTTTTTTTTCAAATTTATTACCCCAGCTACAGGTAAATAGCAGGACAGATTGGGTCCTATAGCCTTGGGTAGCAACCAATCCAGTAGAATGACAACTCTGAATTCAAAATCTCCAACTATGAGTTAAATGGCCTCACTAACCTGAAATTGGCCAAGTGTGTCGAGTACAAATATATCATAGAAGACATGGTCAGACATGACATGGTCATCCAGAAGAGGCATGACATATGGAACTAGAATAATCTACCCTGGTGGACAAAATACGGAGTTCAGTTCAAAATTCTGTAGAAGGCCAGAGTACACAGCAGCTGGAGTATTGTGAATATGGTAACGAAGATGAGGGTAATAGTCCAAACAATGTATTAGAATCTCATGTTAACATTTTATGATTGCTTTTGTATATGATGTTGTGTTTCTGTATAGCTTTTCTTAGATATTTTGTCTAAAGTCTTTTAAGGATTTATTTTTATATCATTACATCACCCTCCCTGCTATTCTGTTTATGAAATCAATTTTTCCTTATAGTCCACATGAAACCATAAACTAATGTAAAGACATCATATGAAGCATTATTTCTATGGAAAAAAAAAAAAACCTTTTTGCACCTGGATTGCCAAAAGTCAACTCTGAAATCCAACTTCAAATGCAACTTAGACAATAAAAAAAAATTTATGAATTGATTTATAGCTTCAACTGATGTCTTAACATTTTTTTTTTTTTTTTTTACATTAAAAGTATCACTGCAAATAAACTCATTGGTGCCTGCAGATGATGTATTAGAAAAGGCCAAGTACAAGATGATAATAACATCATAATAAAAACTGCCAATCAAGAGTTATATTATTATTATGGTCGTCAATGTCTTAAAAGGATTTTTATTGTAAATAGATAAATTTCTTCTTTTTTTTTTTTCTTTTCTTTTTTTTTTTTTTTAAATTCTTGTTTCGCTGTTTGGGCATTCAATGCTATTTAAAGAAAAGAATTAAAAATGTGGATTAAAGCCAACAAAATAATTCAATAAGGAACAAATAGGAAAACCTTTATAAATTTGACATGTTTCACTTTTTTTTTTTTTTTTTAATAGCTTCATCAGAAATCTTTTGGAAAACAAGGCAAATGTGGAGTTGTTCCAATCTTTTGGATTTTCTGCCTTTTGTTTTCATTGGTAGGGTACATGTTGTGCACAATGTTGTTTCTAGTATTCATATGTATGTATGCATAGGTTTTATGGTGGTTAGAACATTCACTTTCTGATCATGAGACCCGGGTTTGAATCTCACCATAATCGATTTTGTCAGGAAGGTAACTTCTTGATGTTATTGGTCTGGTGGAAGTGATCCCAGTGCGAGGAACCTTTTGGAAAGTGCCTAAGAACCATACAACAGGTTGACCTAAGCTTTGTGAGTGAAATTGGGTAGATGGAATCCTTGGGAGCTATCGATGGCTATGCTAGTACAAAGTCACAAGTCATCGTGACTGAGGGTTTAAGTGTGCTGGCCTTGTTCAGACTGTTGATCATGCTAGATAAGATGTACTCTCCCAGAAACTCTAACTGATGTCCGCATGGCATAGTTGCAGTATAAACCACAGGTGGGCTCTGTGGGTGTTGAAAAAACACAAATTTGCCTGAGCAGACATCTGCAGCGGGGATTAACTAACTGCCCTAGTAAGCTGGCATCCTCTGATAGGAGGGTCTGCACCATTTACATGTGTATACTAATGATGCCAAAAGAAAAAAAAAAGTTATATTTACTTGACAAATGAAAACAAAGTGCATAGAATTCTAAATGTTGAAACGTGTTTCCTGCATTTCCCTGAAAAATTACTGATGAAGCTAAAATAATATGGTGAAACATGTTAAATTTGTAAATGTTTTCCTCCTTGTTTCTTATTCAATTTGATTCAGAAATAAAGTTTTAAATATTAAAATACAAATTGAAACCATAAGCACCATTTTATGTTATATTTATTTGTTTGTTTCCCTAATGTTTCAAGTTCACTTGTGCCAATCCAGATTTTCTTATTTATTATTATTATTTTTTTTAAACAACAGTGCATTAATAATCAGTGGGTTTTTTCTTCAGCTTTCATCTGAGATGACAGGAATGGTAAGAATCTATTTGGCATTCACAATGTGTGTCTTTGTAGTGGACCAATTCTGTCCGACTCTATTACATTTGGTGTCTTCCTTTTCACTTTGGTACCTCTAATATTGCCTTTATTTCACTTATTGTTTTAAGACATCTACTATTTAAAATTTTTGGCTGGCTTTAGTAAGCAAAAACTAATTAGTATCCACTAAATCTTTTCTGACTCGTCAATTACAAATTAAAAAGAAAATCTGATTAACAAAATTGTTGCTTTAATGTTAATTTCAGTGTCTTCTATTTTAACTTAATGATTACTTTTATTTAATTGACGATGGCAAGTCATACCAATTGACTTTAACTGCCACTAATTTATATTACAAATACTAAAAACAGAAAAAAATGTCTATAGTTTACTTTTAGGAATGTTAATAAAGTTCCAGTTTGTATTTAGATAAGGCCAATTTTTTTTCTTCAAAATTGGTCTTGAGCATGAGAATTTATTACCCCAGCTATGAGTAAATAGCAACATAGACTGGGTCCTATAGCCTTGGGTGGTGACCAGTTTAGTTAAAGGACAACTCTGAAATCAAAACCTCCAACTGTGGGTTATCCTTACTAACCTGCAATTGGCCAAGTGTGTTGAGTACAGCTATATTCCAGAAGATATGGTCAAACAGGGTGTGGTTCCTCCAAGTGGAATGAGAAGGTCCTGGGTTAGGGTTAAGAATGAGAAAGTACTTGATTGGAGGTTCCACTAATTACTAGTTGCTATTTACTATGTCCCTTCATAAGTTGAAACATTGGGTAGTTGAAAAGAGTAGGGCTTCTCAAATTTATTTTGGCTGCAGCCCCTTAAGTCATACAAGATGGTTTTCAATGCCCCCTTCCATATTTAGCTTTCTTCCTTTTCTTTTTAATTTACAAATAAAGAAAATGAAAACTAATATTGAATTAAACAGTATTTTGCATAATAGTGTAATATTAGTGCCAAATTACTTATATTGGTAGCTAAAGAGTTAACATTTAATGAGGACTATCTTGGTGATTATTTATTACGGTGTTTATGTCAGTCAACATTTTTGTAAGTAGAATACCTAAATCTCCTTTCAATTATTTAAAATCTATTTCTGTCTTTAGTTAAGATGGAAAACTGTATTGAATCCTTGTTCTACCAAATACAGTGTTGGAAATGAAGGCCGTAATCTTTTCCCAGTTGTGTATTGGGTGGGATTTTGAGCCAGAATTTTTCATTGGAACTGTTAACTAATTCAGTTATTTCCCTTCCCTAAACTTAATGGAAGCAGTAGCAGGCTTGTCTCCCTTTCACCCAACTTGCATTTTTCAAATGAACCAAATATAAACTGATTAAAATTTCTCTTTCTAACTTCTGATGCCTGTGGAAACCTTTTCCACTTTCACATCTGGTGCCTGGGGAAACCTTTTCCACTTTCACTTCTGATGCCTGGGGAAACCTTTTCCACTTTCACTTCTGATGCCTGGGGAAACCTTTTCCACTTTCACTTCTGATGCCTAGGGAAACCTTTTCCACTTTCACTTCTGATGCCTAGGGAAACTTATTTCATATTATATAAGATTTCTATGAAAAAGATAAAGTGTTTTGATTGTACTGTTTATTAAAGATAATTTTTCTTGAATAATTTTAAAAGCAGCAGCATCTTTATTCTTAGCATTTAATTTTTAAATGTTGGATAGGTATTTAAGAAAAATGTGATAACATTTTTTTGTTTGCTATATTCTGAACTTTAACCTAGGTAGGTAAATGACTGCATAGCTATTTAAAAAAAAATAGGACTTCATTTTTAGTAGGTTTGACTTTACATTATTAAACTTTGATTTGTTTATTCTATAGTGTTGATTATGTCTTTAGAAGCAAGACTCTTGCAGATATGTCATTGATTTGTCTTGTGCATTTTTTAAGTCTTTTAAAAATTCTTTTCTGAACTCGATGCCAGCTTCACAATTTATTGCTTGAAATAAAGAATGCTTTAGAGGTATCATACACAAAATCACTCACACACTTAAAAATAATTTTTTTTTTTTCTGAGTACTTATGGTCGGATTAAAGGCTTACAAAAAAATTGAAATTTTGTACTAGTTTCATTGAAAAAAATTAACTTTTCTAATTATTTTTTTATAATCAAAACTGTTTTCAATAATTAAATATTAATTATTGACTAAATGTATTTACTAAAAAAAAAACTTTTTGGTACTTTTGTTGCACTAATGATTAGACTAAAAGAATAGCTTTAACACATTAATAATATTGATATTTATATAACACGTCCATTTTCATTTTTGTTTAATGGAACTGTAATTAAATGAAAGGCGTTTTTTTTTTTTTTTAAAGAAATTTTTTGATAAATCTAATTTCACAAATGGCCATAGTAAATATAAACTATTTAAAGATTAGCAGATAAAGAATTAGCTTTAAAATTGTCTCCAAATTATACTAATTCTTTTTGCTTTTAAGCAATTTAATCTGTTAACTGTGGATAATGGGAATTTCTGTCAAAGTGTTTCTGTATCTCGGTTGTGAATGACAGAAATTTCAACTGCACTTAATGGCGTAATCTATTGTTTATATTGAGATTACGGTATTGTGGTAAGCTAATTAACATTGTTGAGCTAATTGGTTAACATTTGGCACTTGATTTAATTTATAATTTTTCTCTCTTCTCTTTTGGTTTTCATTTGAAAGACATCTAAGAAATGATGATGAGAAATACTTATGTCTTTCTATACTATATGCAAATAGATAACAACTTTTAATTTTCAAATTTTTTTATTTTAAATTTTTTTCTTTCAAAAAAATCTTTAAATTATTTTTTTTTTTACTCTTTCAATTTTTTCTTTTTAAATAAGAAAAAATATTTTAGAATTTAAAAATTTTCTTTTTAAATAAAAAAAAAATTTGAATTTTTTTTTTACTTTAATTAAAAAAGTTTTTCCTTTCTATTTAAAATTTGTTTTTATGTCTTAAAATGAAATTTTAAAAATCTTTGCCAGTTCCCTCTGTATAGTACTCTCATTTTCTTTTTTTTTTTTCTACATACTTTCTTCAATTTTCTTTAAACACTTTACTATGGGTCATTTGTGTATCTCAATTTTTTGTCTACTTTTATAAGGTAATCTAAAATGTCCTTGCCATTTTTTATGTTGTGTGAGGAGACGTGATCACTGATATGTAAATGAGTGTGTCAGGTGCTGGTGGTCGTAGGAGGTATTGATATTGAACAATGCAGGTGCCTTGTGCATGCACACACACAGCAATCATAGCTGAAATAGTGGTGAGAATACATAGCGGTGTTGAAAGCGCTTGTTTGGGGGTTGTCTGCTTTAAGATAGCTTTGTCTGCAGCCACATCAGTTTGTTGAATATGTCAGGCCTTTGTGGATAAAGCTGTGAGTGAGTGCAAAGCAATAGTTTCAGAAGTTTGGGTTGGGAGATCTGTCCTTTTGTGATGAACCCCACAGTGGATGGTGACAGGTCCTGGATGATGATGAGGCCCTAAAAGTGGCTATAGAGAGGTCCTGGATGATGAGGCCCTAAAAGTGGCTATAGAGAAAGACAAAAGGCCAAATCTGTGGTGAGCTTGCCAAATGCTTCCGGGTTTTTGATGAAATGGTCAGACTTCATCTGCACTGAAGGCATACAATTTGTGCAAGTGGGTATCCCAGACACTGTCAAGCTAACAATCAACAAGGAGTGGCAGTCCTTCTCGTTGCTTTCTCAACATTGAAAGGTAGCTATTTTTGATTTAGTGCTCACCAGTGATGAAAAGTA
Organism: Acanthosepion pharaonis; assembly: GCA_903632075.3. Lineage (NCBI taxonomy): Eukaryota > Metazoa > Mollusca > Cephalopoda > Sepiida > Sepiidae > Acanthosepion > Acanthosepion pharaonis. Next base: position 659,016 of record CAHIKZ030005561.1, read on the forward strand.
AGTCCTGTATGACACTCCTAGGTGTGCCAGACATGTGTTGTCAATAGAGGACCCTATACCTCACACTACAAGACCACCTCTACACCCATGCAAGATCATGCTCTGTATCTGGTGGACTAGTCAACAAGTGGTGTACTATAAGTTGTTACCAATGGACCAAACCATCACTGTGGACCAGTTGGCTATCAGTTCAATACTTGTACTGGGTAGTAAATATACATTTGAGCTATTTTAACAGTATTTGGATCATGTACAACAGACATTGAAACAGAAGGAGCTAGCATTAGTTAATCGCAAGGATATACTGTTCCTCCATGATGATGCCAGGCCTCGGGTGGCGACTTGGCTTGGAGAAGCTATGCCTCGAGTATGAGCCAACAGATTACCACCTCTTCCATTCCCTGGACAACCACCTTCATGGGAAATATTTTGCAAATGAGGCAGACTTGAAGCAAACTCTCAGACTTTTTTGCATCCAAGAACTCTAATTTTTCCAGCCAGGGCATTGTGCAGATGGAAGCATGTTGGCAAAAGGTTCTGGATGCTGATGGAGGATTACTTTGAGGATGAATGGTATGTCAAATTTGCTGAATACCATTTTCTTTTTAATAAATAAAAAAAAAAATGGCAAGGGCTTTTTTGGTTACCTTGTCAGTGGAACAAATTGTTTTAAATTAATAGAATTATTTTAATGTTAAAATCCAGCTGATTAATTTTTTTTTTTTTTTCAGTTGGAGGTTATATAAAATAGAACTATCAAATCTTTTCATGTCATACAAAATAGCATCAACAGTAGGAAGCCAAGAAGAACATTAGTTTTAAGGCTCTCAGTTCTAGCCTCAGGATTGTCCCATGAGACAGTAACCTAGTTGATTAAAGCATTGGTTCATTAATTCAATTTCTGGACAGGGCAGTACAGACTTTGACCCAGTGAAAACAGGTCAAACAATAATTGAACACTACGAAAAAGAATAAAACATCACATCTCTAGTCATGGACAATGGGATTAGAATAATCTAATCTTTTAGATTGAATAAAGTGTTTGGTGTAAAATTCTCTGAAGGTTGGCTGGATTGACAGATACCTGAAGAAGACCAGAGAGTACAGCAGCTGAAACTTTGTGATAAAAATGAGGATATTAGTCTGAATGTAAATGAAACAAATGCAAATTTTAAAATTGTTGTATCCTTATATGTTACAAACAGACAAAGGTGGTACTCGAGTGAAGGAACAGCAACTTGCACGTAAATGAAAGAGAGGTTTATCATAAAAGAGAATACACTACTGAAAGACAGGGAATTGGGTTGCAGGCTAGTAATTCCGGAAACAAGGGTATCAACCAACCGCCCAACGCAGTCAGATATGGCACAAGGCCAAATTTAACATGGGGTATCCGAGTCTGTATGCTCGGCCAAAAATTCCCCGTATAAAACATGGTTGGGTAGCTGTTTCCTGAGAAGAGACTCTGTCCTTCGACATAGCCTTGTCTGGGGATCCTCTCTGCCCGGAGGCAGAGAGTTTGACCAGCACAGCTGGAAATGAATCTTCAACTAATTCTTGAAGCAAGGATATTTTCTTTATGCCTCCACATGGCAGGATCTGGCACAAGGCCGTTTTTAATGTGGGGTCAAAACTGAGCCCATAGACTTGGGCAGAAATTCCCCTGTAGACCCGGAAGAGACTCTGCCCTTTGACATAGCCTCGTCTGGGTTCCTCTCTGCCTTTGGGCAGAGAGTTCGACCAGCACAGCTAGAGATAAATCTCCAACTAATTGCCGAAGCAAGCCCTCAGGTATATCCTGTGATATAGACAGTCCACATAGGCGATAGGGAGTGTGGGACATTCCATTACAACAAAAATTTGCAGAAAAATATTTTGGTGATATAACCCCTTTACAGTAAGAAAAATCTTAAAAATGCTGTCAAGAGGGATAACTTTTTTGCTTTCTTCTTGGACGTAGGCAGTTTGGGATCATCATTGCTTTTTTTTCTTTTAATATGCATAAATTGCCAGGAGTTCTTAGGGAAAGATAGTGGAATTTTTTCCAATATCATCATCTCTGACTTTGAATCCAGTCATCTATTTGTTAGGTTGACTGCCAATCTGGGTTAGAGAACCCATTTGGCCGTGCTTTTTAACCCATAGCTGGAGTAAGAAGATATAGATTCATGCCTTTTCCAAGGCTATTAGTTTAAAGTGAACCCAACAGACTTGTTGTTTTCATGTTGTGCTGATAACCGTTGCATTATTTGCATAATCTCCTTACTTGGTTCCTGTTGATTTTCAAAATGTTTGCTTATTTAAATAAAGTATAGATTTATATTGTAAATAAGAAACATAATCACTAGATCATCCACAGTAAATTTGCATCCAGGTTCTTACATTTCACCATTTTTGGCAGATCTTCACAATGTGGGATATTTAATAACAAATGTGAGAGAAACAAAGAATCTAAATGAAATTGGCTTGATTATAGACCCAAAACACATACACACACACACATATATAATGGACTCTCCCGGCAGTTTCATCATATGAGGATCTGACAACTTAATTCAGTTATGAAATTTTGTGTGATAATCTTAAATAGCACTTAAGACCATTAGTGATTTACAAAGGACGCCGCATATGGAGCAAGAGTAAGGATTGTGGGATGTGATCACTGTTAGATTGGCTGACTTTTTAGATCTTGCTCTCGCTTCTTGTAGACGATGCAGACAAGCTGATTGAATGCTGAGTCCACTAAAACACGTTGATCCCCATTCTATCCACTCCAAGGCTAAGCTCTCGAGGGTGTTATGAGGTATATTGACAGCTGACAGCTTTTCAGTTGCTTGTATCTTAGCCATGGGCATCCTACATTCCTGTAGCCCTGATCTAACTGACTGTACATTAGGATCTTGGGTATCCTGTCATCGGACATTCTCAAGACATGACCAGTCCACCGTAACTGAGACTGTATGAGAAAAGTCTTGATTCCTCCAATATTACAACTGTTAAACAGGTCTACGTTAGATGACCTATCTGGAAGGTTAATTCCACAGATGTCATGCAGACTGCTTTTATGGAAAACATCCAGCTGGCGTATATGGTACCTGTATGGAGTCCACGACTCTGAGCCATACAAAAGGATGGCAAGTACAACAGCTCTGTAAACCCAAATTTTGATATCCAGTCGAATACACTGCTCATTCCACAAGCGATTGCAAAGTTTGCTGAAAGCACTGGTAGGCTTAGGAAGCTGATGCATGATTTCATCATCTAAAGTTTCACTGTAGTTGACTTTGCTACCAATATAGGTGAAAGACTTTATATAGTTCAGGGCTTTGTCTTCTACTTTCAATGGTCTCTCTGGAAATTTGTAGACTGTTGGTTTTTGTTTCTCACCACAGAATTGCTTCAGAGTAGGACAAGGTTGGTGCATTAATTCAGGTTTCTTTATGCTAATTGTAAGACCAAAAGCTTTACATGCAGCAGAGGAACGATTTATTAGATATTGGGCCTCCTCAAAGGATGTCACAAGAGCAGCAGCATCAAAAATATATGTAAAAATCATTAAATTTATAATTCCCAGAGTGTCACATTTGTGCACATGTGTAGTCATATCAGCCTAAACAAATTTTGTCTGATGAAGTCCTAAAGGGCAAAATGTGTCACACAAAAACTTTTTCTACTTTGTCATACTTCTTTCCCCTAAAATTGTTCTTTATATATAAAAATAGTTTATATATCATTATCCTATATATATATATATATATATATATATATACACACACACACACACACACACACATACTGGTCTTTCTATTTTTTTATGGAAAGAAATTATTCCTTGAGAATAAACTGATATTAAATCTTCTCTGATCCATCATTTGTCTTGTTAATAGTCTGATTGTTTGCTAATCGTTAGGTTTGTTTTAAAGTTCATAAATTCTAACTGGGTGCAGAATTTGCGATTAAAAATTTTTTTTAAAATGGCTTCTATTGTTTTTGATTTCCAGAATTATCTACTAAAATGTTTGCTTGTGCTACAAATATTATTTTCTGTCAGTCAGTGTTTTGTTAAAAGAATTAGTCTTTGTTGCCTCAGAAAATTACTCATAACAATTTTCAGAGCTGCTTTCAAATAACTTTGATGAAACTCATTAACCCTTAATATATATTATATTAAGTATCCATCTGAATACAATTAATGTTTAAGCCTTTTTTAATATAATTCGTTTTTTTTTTTTTTAAGTTTTTGTACTAAATATTTGTTAATAACTTGAAAGAATGAAAATTTTAATATTGACATCTGTTGGTAACTCTGTTCCACTTTTGCCATCAGAAGAAATGTCTTTTCATATCATTAGAATTATTCAGTACAACTTCTGTCTCATAATTGTTAAGTTTACTGTATGCAAATGTACCAACTATTATGGGATAGGTAATAATTTAAAAATAGATGTGTATTGTTTCTTTTGAGTTGCCTGTATTGATTTTAATGCATCTTTTGTTTTTGATAATATCATCCAAGTTTTGATGCATTTCTATTAATATAATTGCACGATGGAGTAATGGATAGCGGCTCAGATTGAGGAATCAGACAGACTAGTTTGAATTCCATTCGAATCCATTACATTCACTTTACATACTGATACCCTTGGGAAAGATATGAATCCTCTTCTCCCTCCAGCTATGGATAAATAGCAGGATAGACTGGGTTCTATAGCAACTGGTCTACTGTAGAAAGAAATGGCAACCTACTGTGGAGGGGGGGGGGAAACTGCTTTGTCAGTCATGTATCAAAAGATATATGATTGGCTAAGTGTGTATCACCTATGGCACATTACTGACTGAATATAATATTAATATACTATAATGAATATAATATTTGAAATAGTAAATCATAGTCATAAAACAATACGAAGTTGTTTTCCAATCGTTTGTGTGTTATTCAGATCTTACATTCATTCTTCATTGAAAAAAAATAAACTGAAACTGTTTTGCTTAATGAATAATTAAAATGTTTTGTCAAATTGGTCACAAAAATACATTGATTGACACACACCCAATTATTTTGTATAATTATTACAATTAGTACATTAGTAACAATGTCACTGTGTCCGATCTTTTATTACAAAGAAAAGGATTTTCTCTAAGATTTTCTTTATAGGGATATTTTCCTCTTCCCCACCTTCTCTTTGGTGCTATTAGGCACCCCTATGAAGAATATGGTCACAGCTTCCCTATGCTAGGTAGTTTTTAAAATTTTAAAAAACAAAATCATTTCACTCCAAGCAAGGTGATAATGCCAGTAAGACATAAGGGGTTACTGGGAGTGGAAGAGAATGAGAAGACTTTACTGAGGAGAGAGGACAATAAAAGAATAGAATTCAGGAAGACAGAAGATGGCGATTGATATTGAATTTTGAAGAATGCATGTGTTAGAGAAGCAAGAAATTGGAAGCATTTTCCAAGAGGTGAGAAACGTGAGAGAAGAAACTGTTAGATTGGAACTTCTGGTTACATCTAGCTCCTTCAACAATAAAATGAGACCTATTTGCAAAATCTAGGTACCAAGGTGGAAAGCTCATTAGAAAAACTGCCATGAAAATTTTATAAAAATGACAGGGAAGCCATGTCATGGCAGTGGAAAGTGTTTGAAGTCTTGATACTTGGTCAGGACTGATACTATTATAGACCCTTCTTTGGGTTTTGCTGAGAATCTTGAGATATATAGCCAGAGCACTGGACCAGATATGACAGCAATATTCAATGCATGGACAAATGGTAGATTTATAAATTACTACCTGTATCTAGTGATGGCAGTGTACTGGTTTGCATGAACCAATTCTTAAAATTATAAAAGCTTAGCAAACCAGTTGTTGGATTATCCAGAAATAATCTTGTATATTAATAGCCATTGGCCTTGATAAAATGTTAGTTGTGCTACAGTCACACCTAGTGAAACTCTAATAGATACATGCCTCCCCCTCCAAACCCCTGCAACAATAAATAACAGTCAAGGGTAGGAGAGAAAAAAAAGTAAAAGAAAGATAATGGTAGTTGTGTGTGTAAAAAAAAAAAAAAAAAAAAAAAGTGGGGAGGGGGTGAAACAGGGCTCTTTAGGACTACAGTGATTCAGTTTGAATGGGGCTAAGAAACTGTAACACAGCTGATGACACTAGAGTTAAAAAGCATGAGACTTCTGAAGAGAAATATGATGAGAACAGAATTTCAATCTGGAAATATCTTAATAAATGTTTTCTATTAAGTTATCAGAATGGTTGAATTCTTTTCGCTACTATGTAAAGTGATTTCTTTCTATTCTTAGAGTGAAATGAAAATAAGCAGATTTGGTTCCTTAAGATTACCTGCCTTCATAGAACCAGTTCTTGGAAATTTGAGATGACTTTATTTGCTGTATCCCATAATAGTTATTATACTTATACTATGAGATATACCTGTAAATGTAAGAATTATTATGGGATAGTTATTATTTTTAAATGTGAATTTATATTTTTCAATGCTTTAAGTAATTTCTATGAATTAGCATTCATTAAATCAACTAGAAAATCTTAAAAAATTAGTTTTTTTTTTAATATATACTTTCTTTCCATAAGGTTAATTGTATTGTCTGTAACTTTTTTTTCTGGCCAGCACTGTGCAATCTGATGTTTTTTTGCATGTGAAACTCACCCTTGTAAATTCATGTCTTCAGTATTTTTGTTGTGAGTTTGATCTTAGCATGTATTTTTTTTTTTTTTCATTTCATGGTAACTCATATATATATATATATATATATATATATATATATATATATATATATATATATATATATATATATATAAAACTTTGATTGTAACCACATTGTTGACTGTGTGTGAAAAAACCTGAAATAGATCTTGGTTTTAAAATCGTCCAGTTTTATTCAATTGTCTGTGCATTTCACATCCTCACTTACACCAACTTTTTATGTGTACACATGTGTGGCACTGAAAGTGTCTTTGTCCAGTTCACTTCCCAAAAACACCACAAACACCAGAATTTTGGAATCCTTTTTTTTTTTTTTTTTAAGGCTGAGAACTTTTCAGCACCTGTGTGTGTACGCACTCGCACATGCATACATACATATATACACAGACATATTAATGGAATTTTTTTAATCCAACATTTTTATTTCTTCAAATTTTATTATAGTGGATATTCATATTTGAAATAGATGCTCTATTTTTATTTTAAACAACACCGTGTAATGCATGACCAATAGATGTAGTACCCCGTTTAAAATAAAAATAGGGTATCTATTTCATATATGAGTATCCACTAATAATAATAATAATATTTGTAATAAAATATATGTGTGCATTTAGGCAGCAATCCCTCATTTATACATGTTTCATTAAAAATAACAGACAAGGTACTGAGATTAAACTTTTTATTTAATTTTTCTTGTGTTCGAACAAGTGTTTTCTTTTCTGGACACAGTGTGTAGAAACTCTCCAAATGTTCTGTAATTCTAATCATTTTTTTGATAATGGCTAAAAGTATAGCCAAAAGCGCTCAGAATTACAAAACATTTGGACAGTTTCTACACACTGTGTGTCCAGAAAAGAAAACACTTGTTTGAACACAAGAAAAATTAAATAAAAAGCTTAGTACCTTGTCTTTCGTCTTTAAGGAAATATATATATATCCTACCCGCCTACAGACATTTATAAACAAAGATTTACCTGGAATTGATCCTGCATTCCATTAAAAATAAAATAGTAATAAAACCAGGTTGGATTAAAAAAAAAGTTCACACAGGCTTTGTCTTGTGAATGAAGATTCACGAATAGGTGTCTCTGATTTGCAAGACCCATGCATGTCAGACAGGTTTTTCCGCATCAATTACAAAAATGGAATCGGTGGCTGGAACCGGTGCCAAATTTATAACACAACTTCTTTTCCTCCGCCCTGAATCTGTGGATTGATTCATTGGACATAAATTTTGTGGCATCAACAAATCCTACTAATAGCCTCTGTTAGCCATATTAAGGGTCAATACTGCAGAAGACTAGGATCTATTATTTTAGGACCATATGCACTATAGGCTAAAAGTTTAGTGCCACCATCTGGATTTATTAATAAATTTCATGCCGCCTTTAATTAACTAATACGAAGCTACAATTCTGAAATTATTGAATCCATTAGTGCATGACATCCTGTTTTGTTTTTTTTTGTTTTTTTTTTGTTTTTTTTGTTTTTTTTAGAGAGAGAGTGATTCACTAAAATTTCAAATCTTCTAGTGTTAGGATTATCACTAGCCAGCAAAGTTAAATTATGTAAAAAGAGCTAAAATTTTAACAAAAATTTCAATATTAAATATATGATTAAAAAAAAAAAAAAAAAAAAACCTTCTCTAAGAGAATGTCCCTCTGGTCTGAAGTGAACTAGTAAATTAGTTTTGAAAAAAAAGCCATGCAACTTTCAATTTTTAGGCGATTCTTTGAAATCCAGAGAGTGGATCCAAACTTTTAGCCTAATGTGGATATATAAAATAATGTGTGTCTTTTCTAAAGACTGGATGTACAAATAATGTATTATTTATTTTATTATATGAACATTTAATTACTTTATTTTTGTTTTGTTTTTATTTTGTATATATTTTCTTTCTTTTTTTTTTTTTTTTCCTCTCTCTTTTGCGTCATATTTATTTAATGGCTTGTTTTAATTTGTTTACTTCTGGCATCTTCTGATGTGTTGATTTTTCTCTCCAGCGATTCGATATGTTTCCAGAGGTGAGGCTGAATCTGTTTCTTTTAACAGACTTTTCCACACTTTGATCCCCCCCCCCCCGGCCCATACCTCTTTCCATTATCAGCTTGCACTCACTCTCTTCTGTGCTTGTCGGGTTCGGTCAAAAACTTCTAACATGCTAATATTAAGCAAAATGAAAATAAAAATGCTTGTGAATAATTGTTTGTTTATAATTCTTGTTGACTTTTTTTTTTTTTTTTTGCTTATTTAGTTGACATGTAGGTGCACAAAATTTGAAAGTCACAAAATTTTTGTCTGTTCCTGCTTTGGTGGCCATCAGTAGTTGATACAGAATAGTAAGCTGAGCCCCTCATGTCAGAAATGAACTGGGATAGAAGAAAAAACTTTTTTTTTCTTATTCAATTCCCCCCAAGCAAGGTTATAATGCCCCTAACATTCAAGATTTCCTATGTGGTAAATAGCTGTGTAGGACTAAGCATTCTAGCCTTTGATGGCAATTAATCTAAAAAAGTTTGCTCTAAATTTCAAACTGTGGAGAAGGCAGTGGGGATACCTCTTCACCATCTTTCCCAAGAATACATGGCAATTCAGATAAAGAAAAGGAATCTGTCAAGAGCTCTGATTGCCAGTGGTCTGGTGGAATGTGGCATTTTATAAAAAATCATTTCTTTAGGTTATTGTTATTTTTATTACTCGTGAATAAGCATTGTTATAGGGTTAAATAGCAGGGTAGACTGGGCTCTCTAGCTTTGAACAATTTTCTTTTCAGATTAAACATAATTTTGTTTCATTTTGATTGCCTTTTATTGCAATGGCCAGTCTACAGTATGGATTACTCGGTGTATCAGTGTAGATCAGGTAGAAAGAATATATTCTGGACAAGATTCTTTCTTCCATCTGAAAGAAAGAGGGTAGAAAATTCTTCAAAAATAATAATAGTTTCCTTCATCATGGCTTTAAAATTGAAAAAGAAAAAAAAGGAAACTTTATTACTCCTCACTCTTCAGATCCCAACTGAGAATAAAACAAATATATTCACTATGATTAAAATAATCATCATTTATTTAGTTAGCCCATTTTGTGCTGCTGGGGTCACCACTTATCTCTGTTGTAATTGTGGTTCATGGTGACATTCAAGGCAAACTAGTGCAATGGCTTGCCAGTTCTTTTTGTGCCATTTTTACCCTGTTCCTCCACTCACTGGTAAAACTGTTGACTTCTGAGATGCAGCTCTTATGCTCAGGCTGGCGACTGGCACAAGTGGGTCGGGGAGAGGGGTTCTCTTTCACCAGCCACCAAATCTACCAGGACACATACTGTCCTTTAGTTTCTTTCAATGCCTGGTATAAATTTATGGACTTAATTTATAATGGAACTGTCAGCTGTAATCAAATTAATAATTATAGTTGATTCGATAAAAATTCAGTCCTGGGTATGATGATAAACTACGTCCGGCAGCAAGGCCTCTGATCAGGAGATTGGAGGTTTTGAGGAGCATGGAACCACCTCTGAACTGTTGCTGTTCCCAGGGATCTCAGCACTTGTTAATTCCAGCTATGGGCAAATAAGGAAACTCCCTAAAAAAAAAAAAAACACTATGAAAGTATAAAAATACATTTTTATAGTAAAATTACCAGTAATACATTTTTATATTGTAAATCAGAGGCCTTGTTGACAGATGTACTTTATCGTCATACAAAAGATGGTGCAGTAAATGAGTCAATTTATACAGGGTGTTGTAAACAAGCAATTATTCTTCGCTGCATTTTTATGTCTGTAAACGAGAATGATTTGAAAATAGTTCTTTTGTTATGTCTCTTTCTATCATTCTATCTCTCTCTCTCTCTCTCTGATTGCTTATAACTAGTCTCTCTCTTTCACTCTAAGGTCCATTTTATTCCTTATCCCTGCTTCCCAACATTTGTCTATCTTAGTTTTCATTATTCAAAGAAATTAATTATTAATTTTAATTAATATTAAATCAAATGTTAGAATTTGGTAATTTTTTTTAGTCCCAGTTATTTAGATGAAAAATTATATTTTTTGCATTCTCCTCTTGGCTGTTATATAAATAAATTTTCAGCCATTGTAGATCCTATGGTCTTTGTCAAATGTCAGACACATGGTCTAGTGGTTTAAAGTGTTGGTTAAAAACATCTGTTTTCCTGGCATTTGGGTTCAATCTGTGGATCTGGTAGTGCTGAAAAGTCACAAACTCTTGTTCATTTCTGTTTGAATGCCTGGGATGAGGAGTTATCATAATTTACAAGTGACATATTGTTCTCATCTTTGTCATCTTATCACATTTCAGCCATTTTGCTGTTCAACCTTCATCAGGTGTATATTGATCTGGGTAACCTACAGGGAATTCCGAACTGAACCCTTTAATTAATCTATAAGGGATATCTTGTCTAGTTCTTATTTTTAGTATTACTCAGTTATTGCTTGCTCTGTTTCCATTGAATCTGAGTATACACTACCCTACTCAGGGATTGAACCCACAATTACTATGTCACCAAAGTCACTGGGCAAGGCAGTGTGTATTTGAACTTAGTGGGAACAAAGTGAGCAATAACTGAGCAGTACTAAAAATAAGAACTAGACAAGATATCTCTATACATGGGCAGCGGAATGAGAACATGATGAAGGCCAGCAGATACTAATGACTGAAACGTTATAACAACAAAGATGGAGATGATAGCCCACATGTAAAATAGTCCAAATAACTACTGTTCAGTAGAAGAAATGGAAAAAAAAAATGACAGAAATATGAATAACACTGTTGAGTATTAACTGATATGAGCTGTCTCCCCATAACATGGAAATTAGTATGAGGCCTGTTCACTTCTGTAGATTGAATAATAGGTTCAGGGTACTTTGGGTTCAAAGACAGGCACCTGAAGAAAATGGGTGGGTTCTACAGCTGAAATGTTGTGAGTATAATAACCAAGATCAGCACGCTGGTCTTTGATGGAAAAGCGTGTAACACTCAGAATTTGATGTTGTCTTTTTGGATGTTGTCATTCAATGTGTACATTGCATCCATTATTAGTTCCTTAGATAGAAACACACATGCACACACATCTAATATATAATAATAATAATAATATTACAACTGAGAAAATATGAGAATTTTATGTTGTTTTTTTTTTTTTTTTTTTTTTTTTCAGGCAAGCAGAACTTCTGCTCAAAGGAGTAAAATAGATAACTGAAGCTGTAATATTCAATAAATAAAAAAAAAATGTTCAAGTGACTTATCTTAGGTACTTCCACTAATTTGGAATACGTAAGGTTTAAAATGAAAAAGCTTTCTTGAAGCTTTCAGTTTAGCTTTAATTGAAAGCTAAAAGATTTAAAATTTTTAATTTACTATTTCCAGTAAGCTATATACATATATACATATATATATATATATATATATATATATATATATATATATATAAAATCTCAAAGGAAAAGCTCATTAAAGATTTCAGTAATAATTTATTTCAGACAACTTCCTCATCTGACTGGAATTATAAAATGGTTTAAATCATCCAGACAATTTATTAAAAATTACAAATATATATTTGTTGGTTCCAAGCATTTTTGGTTATTTTACTCAATTAGTAGAAGTGCAATTGCAAATGGTATAAAAATTACTGGAAGTAGACATATTCTTAATTTACAAATACCATCTACAATAGCACTTATACAGTATTTTACTATAGTAGTATAGCAAATAAATAATCCTTAAAACTGATTTCGCAGTTTAGACAAAAGCACTTGGAACCATTAGACTTTTGGACAACCTTTATAGTCATTAAGTCCAGAAAAGAAGATACACATATATATATATATATAAGAAAAACATAACACACACACACATATATATATATATATATATATATATATATATATATATATATATATATATAGTCCACACCTCCTTGTTTATGATTGGTGGATGCTAAGCATTTATTGTTATCTGTTTTTTACTGCTTGCTGAAACTTAGGGATTGGCTTTGTCTCATCCATTACTTGCATTCCAGGACATCTGCTGGGATGCTGTCATTGTTCCAGCAGTTCTTCTTTCTTCTTCTTTAGAATCTGGGTCTGCCAGTATGTGCATCATCAATTCACTCGCTCGTATTATCTCCAGAGCATTGTCATTTTTCTCTACTTATTTTCTCTTATTCTATCTAATCCATTAACACTTTTTATTTTTATTTATTTTATTTCCTTTTTTTTTCTGTTTTGTGCTAAAATTAAACTGTAGAAATATGAGGGGGTGCTGAAAAGTTCATGGCCTGACCTACTTGTCCCCAGGATCAGACTAAATGACCAAATTTTTTTTTCAGTGTACCCCCCCCCTCATTTCACATTTGTATTTTAGTTCAAAATTGCTGCACTATCATCATTTTGAACTTTCTTTTCAGTTTGCTTTTGTGCATAAGAGGTGACAAAAGGAAGGGATTGTTTCATAAATGTTTTCTTTGCTTCCTTCAACTCCTGTATTAGACTGTGAGGGGCTTCAGTATGTTGCGATATGTTAGATTATTTTTTTTAATCAATTCACCTCAAGCAAGGTGACAGTGCTACTAAGACGCAAAGGGTTGCTGAGAGTGAAAGTGAATGAAAAGACTTTAAAAATAACTGGAAACCCGTTCCTAAACAGAGGACAAAAGGTCAACCTCTACTCCTGTTCAAAAGACCAGGGAGGAGTGTAAATGGGACGATCGACAAACCTATCTACTCCTAGAGAGGCCAAAAATTTAGCAAATCCTATTTACTTTTGCAAAAAGAAATGTTTGATACAACTTAACCATATAAGTTAATAAGCAAAAATAAATTAAGGCATTCGTGCAAAAAGAAATGTATTCTAATTTTACTGATGTTGGTGTATTAACTTGTTAGTACCTACCATCCCATTTTTGAGACTGTGGACATTGAGTGGTTATAAATAGATGTCTATAATTAATACCAATTTTTTATTTATTTATTTTTTTTATAATCATATCACCCCAAGCATGGTAATAAAGCCACTAAGGCATAAAGGGGTTACTGAGGGTGAAAGAATATGAGAAAAAGATTATTAAGAAGTGAGAACAATACAAGAATTAAAAAGACAAGATAATGATTGACATTGCATTTAAATTTTTGAAGATCAATGTTGATTGGAAAGCAAAAAGCCAGAATGGAGTTCCACAAAAAAGAAGTGTGAGAGAAGAAACTGTTAGCACTTTGGGTTAGGTCTAGCGATTTCTGCGGTAAAATGAGACCTAACTACTAATCTAGTACTGAGCTTAAATTTGTAAAGTCGACATGCTGTAAAGGAAAGCACAAGAGAGCAATTATCATGAAAATATTTATAGAAGTGGTACATGGAAGCTATATTACAGTGACCGAAGCTAAGATGTCAGGACTGATAACTTCCTAGATTTTTCTTTGGATTTTATCAAGAATCTCTAAATGCATAGAAACACTAAACCAGATCTGATAGCAATATTCAATTCATGGACAACTGGTTGACTTGTAGGTAAGATAAATTCTGATGAGAAAAATTGCTTCACTGTGTCATGCTAGACAACTATTTTAACACGATACAGAGGAAAATGTTAGCCCATGAAACATTGAGTAGCGGTTTTAGTATTATTGAATTAACAGTGTAACAATATGAAACCAACACAGTGATGACAGCCTATTTCATGCTTGAATACAATCTTCAGGCCATGAAAATTGTGTTCAAGCATGAAACAGACTTGCCACTCAGTGTTGACCTCAGTTTCCAATTTTGTATTTACATATGCTCTATCCCTGATATTGAGCACTTTTATCCATAAATATAACATACCTTAAAACTATATTTTTATCACACACACTTTTTAATCATTTGAATTATTAGAGTGTCAAAATCTACACTGAAATTGATGAGTTCTTGCAGATCTAAAAAAAAAAGTGCTCAATACAAGTAACCTCACTGCTACTATAGTATCACATTCCTGAGCATCAGGCTGGTGTTTAACCAAATAAATGCTTAGTTTCAAATATAAATAACCAATATTTACCTATCCCTGAACCAAATAGATACAATACTCAAATTTAATAAATTAAAAAAAAAAAGAATACAAAAAATAAAACTGACTTTTGTATTAGGTTGCTCAGAAAATAATGTCCAATTTTAGAATAAACTATTTTTGTTCTGACATTATTATTATAATAGTTGCACAAAATTAATTAAGGGATACAAATCTTGAAGATCAAGGTGGTAGAGAACATTCATCTGCAATTCACATTCAATATCTAAAAACACTCATCAAACAAAAATCCATGTCAAAGTGTCAGAAAAATATCTCAGATAATGGGTGTCAGCATTTCAACAATACCAGACAGGGTGAATAAACACGATAGATGGATTTCACATAAACTTGATGAAACAAAAGAGTTTGATGCTTTTAAGTGCATCTTAGTCTTCATCTACAAAATTCAAATGATCATTTCTTGATTGAATCGTGACTTATGAGAAATGGATCCTTCATGACAATTGTAAATGATTGGCTCAATGGTTTGATCATAACGAAAACCAAAATTGCATGAACGGAAGATTATGATGACTGTCTAGTTGACTGCCATTGGCATTATCCAATTACGGTTTTTGGAGTCTAACCAGAGTGCATCATTGCTGAAGTTAACTGCCAGCAACTGGAGGAAACCCAGAACTGGTTAAATGATGAGGTCCAATTCTGCTTCATGACAATGCTCGGCCTCATGTTGCTAGGATGACACTGCAGAAGCTTACCAACTTGGGACACAAAACATCTCCACATCCACCATATTCTGTTTGATTTCTTGCTCACTGATGACCATTTTTCAACAATCTTGGCCAAGAGACATTCCATTGCAAAAAAAAAAGATGCAGAAATTGCATTCAAACATTTCTTGGCATCCAGTCCTTCCAAGTTTTATCGGAAAAGCATAAATAAACAGAAATGTCCATATGTTCAGTGTTCCTATTTTAACTGATTAATTCAGGAATGTTGAGTCTAAAAATGGATATTAATTTTCTGAACAACCTAATATTAAATAATACAACCAAAGTTGACAACTTTTAGGAGGATATAAAACAAATATATTCCTTTGGTCTGTGTATTTATACAGTCGAAAATAATGAATGTTTTCTGTAAGTTCTTTGTATAAACACTCCTTCCTGCTTTTAGATTCAAGAGAAATTGCTAATGGTTAGAAGTTTAATTTTGAAGTTAGCACTTTTTGAAGTGAATGAAGAAAAATTATATCAAACGTTTCCTTTTTCTGAAAACGTTATAACTTGTATTTCTTTGCTTCCTTTTGTGGTTAAAAGAAAAAAAAGTCTTTCCCATTGTCTAGTATGCTTATTCAAAGTAGCTAACAAAAGAATTGCTTGTGTTTCCAAAATATTTTTGTTGGTTGATCATGTAACTGTAATTATTGCAAACAAAATGGAGGCAGGTTTGCATTCTATGCAGATGATCAGCAAAATATCAAGCATTTCCCCCTTTTTTTTTCTTTTTACTTTATTTTAAATTACCTTTTCCTCTTTAGCCTGTCAAAAAATATACATTTGTACCTTACCTCAGCCCATCTGGGCTATAATGTCTATTTTATATTTAATACAAAAAGATATAATCTTCATAGCTATATCAACCATACCAATGTTGGTGTCACTGAAAAGATATAATCTCTCAAACTGGATTAATGTCATTTTCTGAAATCAGGTGTTTCTTAAAGTTGTAAGCTGTCAAGTCGTTAAATGTTGTTACAAAACACCTCCCCCTTCTGCATTGTTTTTCTTTTTCTACCTGAAAAACGTGGCTTGACCTTTATTTTTCTGCAGGGATAAATTGTGGAAGAAATACCCTGTGAAATTGTAAGGCAGGGTAGGAGATGGCTAATGTTGTTCACTTTTTTTTTTTTCTCTCTCGCTCTCTCTTTCTCTGCACAAATTTCTTTACTTTTCTCTCTCTTTTCTTTGCTTTAAGGCAATTTAAAATGAACAGAATTTCAGGCACTTTGAAAAGAACTTTGATTTTACAAGTGTTTTCTGATGGAAATTTTCTGTCATCATAGGAAGCTTAAGGGAAGGAACATTTTGAGTGGCTTATGACTCAGAATTCAAAATGGAGGAAGTTGTATGTTCAAGAAAAAAAAAAAAGGAAGAAACAAGCTTAGGATACTGGCAAGTGTGGGTGGGGGATTAATCGGTGTATGAAACAAGTAAAATAGGAGTGCCTCACTCTTTTGTCTTTTTCCTTAATAATTGAAGTGGTTCCCTTGCCCTACTCGTTCTCCTATTTATGGCACTGCTGATGGTGAAGGTCCATTGCATTATTACACTCAGGGTGAGAGATTTGCCCACCACCCAAAATACTTACATTAGTAAATAATGTAAGTATTCAGAATATTGTCCCCATCTTTGTCGTTTTGGATGTTGTGCCCTCAGGTCTTCCTTGGGTGTATATTGATCCAGGTAACCTATAGGGAATTTCAAATTTAACCCTTTATTTAATCTATGGGGATGGACTGTTCTCGTTCCACTGCCCATATCTAGAGATATCTTGTCTAGTTCTTATTTTTATTATTGCTCTGTTATTGCTTACCCTGTTTCCACCGAGTCTAGCCAATTACTCTGTCAACATGAAACAATGCTTTAATCTACTTGGCTATTGTCCCATAGGATAATTCTCTGTGTTTGAAATGATAAAAAAACTTTTACATAATATATTTAATTGGAATTGCAGTTACAGAAGACATGCTTCAAAAGGTGTTCTTTGGCAGGGATTGAGAAAAATAATCTGGGTGAAGATGTGCTTTGCTTAAAAAAGATAAATAGAGCCTTCCTTGATGTGATGTTCTTTATGGCCAAGTGGAAAAACACACCAGATCCAAAGGTGGTTTCCCCTAGAAAGTGGGTAAACTGGTTTGATTCCCTGGTGGGTGTGGGGTCATATTTTTACTTGAATGCACAGACTGATAGACATAATAACCATTGTTTAAGAAATAAAATCAGACATCTATTTCAAATACAAAGTATCCACTAATAACATTTGAAGTATGTATATAATATATAATAATAATAATAATAATGGATTCTCACGTCGGTTTCGACGTATGAGTATCTGACAGCTTATTGATTCAGTTATGAAAGTTTGTGCAATAATCTTAAGTGGCATTTAAGACCCGTTAGTGATTTACAAAGGAGGCCACATATGGAGCAAGTGTGAGGATTGTGAGATGAGATCACTGTTAGATTGGTTGACCTTTTAGATC
This sequence comes from Acanthosepion pharaonis, assembly GCA_903632075.3. NCBI lineage: Eukaryota > Metazoa > Mollusca > Cephalopoda > Sepiida > Sepiidae > Acanthosepion > Acanthosepion pharaonis. Next base: position 677,046 of record CAHIKZ030005561.1, read on the forward strand.
TTGCTCTCGTTTCTTGAAGATGATTCAGACAAGCAGATTGAAAATTGCTGAGTCCACTAAAATACGTTGATCTCCATTCTACCTGCTCCAAGGCTAAGCTCTCAAGGGTGTTATGTGGTATATTGACTGCTGACACGTTGCTTTTCAGCTTGTCTTTGTATCTTAGCCATGGGCATCCTACATTCCTGTAGTCCTGATCTAACTGGCTGTACATTAGGATCTTGGGTATGCTGTCATTAGACATTCTCAAAACATGACCAGTCCACCGTAACTGAGACTGTATGAGAAAAAGTCTTGATTCCTCCAATATTGTACCTGTTAAACAGGTCTACGCTAGATGTCCTATCTTGAAGCTTAACTCCACAGATTGCCTTAAACAGCTTTTTATGGAAAAACATCCAGCTGGCGTGATATGGAAAATTTATATGGAGTCCACGACTCTGAGCCATACAAAAGGATAGCAAGTACAACAGCTCTGTAAACCCGAATTTTCGTATCCAGTCGAATACCCTGCTCATTCCACAAGCGATGGTGAAGTTTTCCAAAAACACTGGTAGCCTTAGCAATCCGATGCATGATTTCATCATCTAAAATCTAATTTTGAGTAAACTCATGACAGCCATAATTTTCTAGGTTAGACTTGTTTGCTACTCAGTTTTTACCATGTATGTTTTTATGGATACAATTTTATAGATACAATTTTCTTTTTTAATAATTTCACCCCAATCAAAGCAATAAAGTCACTGAGACCCACAAGGCGTTGCTGAGTTTGAAAAAATAAGAAAAATAAAAACATTATTAAGGAGCAAAAAGAATAAAAGAAGAGGGATCAAGAAGACAGTAGATAACGATTGATGTTTCATTTAAATTTTTGAAGATGAAAATTGGCTGAAAAGCAAGAAGCTAGAAGAGAGTTCCACAGGCAAGAAGTCTGAGGACTTATAGTTGCCAGTTCAACGGTAAAATGATGCAGCCTTGTTGCCAATCTAGTATTGCCCTTAAATTCATTAAATCTTGGTACTACAGAACAAAGTTCATCAGAACCCATTACCATGAAAGTTTTAATAGAAAAGAAATAGAAAAGCTACCTTATGGCATTGGGAAAGTGGCTGAAGCTGTGATGCCAGGTTAGGCCCGACAATCTTGCAGATTCTTTTTTGGATTTTATCAAATATCCCTAAATATATAACAGGAGCTAAAAATGTAAGATTACTTTTTTCTATTTTCTTTGCAAAGATTTACAAAAAAATTTTTATTTTTACTTGTACAAAATTAATATTTTAGTCAGACAAGTTTAAAATAAAAAAAAAATTAGCTAAATTGATATTTTCTGAAATTAATGCTTCTCAAATATAAAAATATAAAGTCGTGTAGAAAAAAAAAAAAAGGATCCCTTCTTTTTTGAGGGCTTTAACCTTTAGCACTCTGCATTATTAATATTACTCCCCTTTCCATTTCATTCTTTTTCAAGGCCTCTCAATTGCAATATCCTTCTTGTTAGTTTCACTCAAAGTTTTCTGTTGCCATAGCAGGATATGGCAGCACAACTATGAAATTCAAAGACGCTATTGTTCAGGGATCAGTCACCTTCAGTGGCAGGATAAACTTTTTGTACAGCAAATGAAGTCACATACAGAGTGATAAAGGTTAAGTAACCCATAAATAGTTGATAAACCACAAAAAACAAAACAAATAAAATGTGATTATTTTAGTAAAAATAATAAAGGTTAATAATGAAATTTGTATTCAGGAGGAAGCAAAGAAAAATAATGAAATAATTTTTTTTTGTTTTTTTTAATAAATTAAAAAATTTAATGAAAGAAAAGATATTAAAACCTTGAAATTAAATTGCTTGATAATTCACTCTTGTTGAACATTAATTGATATTATAAAAATATTTAATCAAAATAAAATAAATAATGCGTTCAATCTAATATGATTGTATTAAAACAAATAGTTTGACAACTGATGCATGTTCACCTATTGACCTTTTACATTTGAATACTTACAAACATTGATGAGTTGTATTCAAAATGTGCTTCATTTTAATGATGGAAAATTGATTCATGTCAAGTGAAAATATTTTTTGAAAATGTATTCGACTTAGGGAAATGAAATCTTGTGCAGTAAGGAGGAGAAAAATGTAGTTATTTTAGTGAAAATGATTTTTGAACTTTTTTTTTTAATATTTTCTCCCTATACAGTTTCTAGTAAAATCAATAATGTAATACAGAGTGCAGCAGAAATATCCCCCCGCATAATGGTAAGACATTAGTGGCAATGATGTTTTCATCTAGTTAATGTCTTACCATTATGTGGGAAGTATTTCTGCCACACACTGTATTATTAAGGAGTTCACTGTTCATAAAAAATTAGATTTTGATAATTTTAAAATTTTTTTAATTTAAAGTTTTTTCTAATATTTTTTTTTTTTTTTTTTTTTTTTTAAGTTTTGTATTTTTTAAGTTTTTTTTTTAAATTTATTATTTTATTTATTTATTTTAATTTAAAAAGATTTGAAAATTTTTCTTACATTTTGTTTTTCATGTTTGCTTCCTATAAACTTTATATTGCTATGCATGATTGATCATCTCTCATCATCTAGGACCAGATTATAAATGGTTTGGTATTGACAACTTATTTGCTAATTGTGTGTGTGTGATAGTTTCAAAATTTTGCAAGTTATTTCCTTTTTTGTATATCACCTTGTTGCAAACCAGCTAACCTTATTTGTTTGTTTTCATGGCCCAGGAAGCAATTTAATTTATAAAATACGAAAACTAATGGCCCTCTCAATTAAATTTCAGTTGTACCCTGCAAGGGATATTGTCTATGACAGTCTGGAAAAGTCACCAGAACATAGGACTGATGATGATATTGAAACACTTTTGGATTTTATGAGACACTTTTCTGTAAGTATCTTTGGAATGTATCTTGCATTTCTTTCTTTCTTTTTTCTTAATCATTTAACCCCAAGCAAGACAATAAAGCCACTCACATGTGGTTACTGAGTGCAAAAGAATCTGAAGAAAAAAAAAAGCAAGGCATTAAAGAGAGAGGACAATAATAGAACTGGATTCAAGGATACAGAAAATGATGGTTGGCATTGCATTTAAATTTTTGAAGATCAAAGTTGTCATGAAAACAAGAAGCCAGAAAAGATTTCCACAAGTGGAAAATGTGAGAAGAAACTGAATAGAATTTACCTCTTTGGAATTCTTTGTTTTGTTTGTGTTTTTTTTTATGATGATGATCTTTGTTAAATACTGTAATTTTTAATTTTGTTTTTCATAAATCACTGTATTTTTAATAAACAAATAATCATTTCTCCTACCTCCATTGCCAGAGAGCCAGCACCATGGAACACAGACTGCATTTAAACCCAACAACCATTTTTTTTTCTGCTTACAGTGTCAACATTGCTTGGATTTGATAAAAAGTTATCAACAGGGCATGTTCAGACTACCGTTTGAGTTGTGCTAGAGACTCTGTATATTAAGTCTAAGCAAATTCCCATTTGTAAGGAGAAGGAATGGTTGCTAGGTCTTAATATAACCTGACTTTAATCTATAGTGCTAACTCTTTTGGTTGTTACCCTCTACCTACTGGCTATCATCAGATCTTTCTCTCTTACTCTTACCCTCTCTCCCCTTCTCTCTCTCGTCAACCTCCCCCTTCTCTCTCTCTCGTCTCCCTCTCTCTCTCTCTCTCTCTCTCTCCCTCTCCTCTCTTCTCTCTCTCTTCTCTCTCTCTTCTCCCTCTCTCTCTCGTCTCCCCTTCTCTCTCTCTCGTCTCCCCTTCTCTCTCTCTCGTGTCTCCCCTTCTCTCTCTCTCGTGTCTCCCACTACTTCTCTCTCTCTCGTGTCTCCCACTACTTCTCTCTCTCTCTGTCGTCTCCCACTACTCTCTCTCTCTCTGTCGTCTCCCACTACTTCTCTCTCTCTCTGTCGTCTCCCACTACTTCTCTCTCTCTCTGTCGTCTCCCACTACTTCTCTCTCTCTCTCTGTCGTCTCCCACTCTCTCTCTCTCTGTCTCCCACTACTTCTCTCTCTCTCCCGTCTCCCACTTCTCTCTCTCTCTCTGTCGTCTCCCACTTCTCTCTCTCTCTGTCGTCTCTCCGTCTCCCACTCTCTCTCTCTCTCTGTCGTCTCCCCTTCTCTCTCTCTCTCTGTCGTCTCCCACTACTTCTCTCTCTCTCTGTCGTCTCCCTACTTCTCTCTCTCTCTCTCTGTCCTCTCCCTACTTCTCTCTCTCTCTCTGTCGTCTCCCCTACTTCTCTCTCTCTCTGTCGTCTCCCCTTCTCTCTCTCTCTCTGTCGTCTCCCACTTCTTCTCTCTCTCTCTCTCTCTGTCTCCCACTTCTCTCTCTCTCTCTCTGTCGTCTCCCACTTCTCTCTCTCTCTCTCTCTGTCGTCTCCCTACTGTTCTCTCTCTCTCTCTGTCGTCTCCCACTACTTCTCTCTCTCTCTCTCTGTCGTCTCCCACTACTTCTCTCTCTCTCTCTCTGTCGTCTCCCACTACTTCTCTCTCTCTCTCTCGTCTCCCACTTCTCTCTCTCTCTGTGTCTCCCCCTTCTCTCTCTCTCTCTCTGTCTCCCTACTTCTCTCTCTCTCTCTGTCGTCTCCCACTACTCTCTCTCTCTCTGTCGTCTCCCCACTTCTCTCTCTCTCTGTCGTCTCCCACTACTTTCTCTCTCTCTCTCTCTGTCGTCTCCCACTACTCTCTCTCTCTCTGTCCTCCTCACACCTCATCCTCTCACTCTTTCTATTTTTGTGTATGTTTGTTTTTTTTTTTTTTTTTTATTGTTGGTGAATCTTTGTGGTTTTATGAAGCCATTATCGGCAAATATCTCTATTTCACAATTGCATTGATTACCTCATGACCCCTTTTTTTTTTTCTTTTTTTTTTTTTTTCTCTCTCAAACACTTCAAGGCAGCGTAATGTTGCCAACTACATATGGACAGCAACTATTCAAAATGATTACTTGCTCCTTTCTTTTTTTCCCATTTATTTTATTTGATTTTCTCCATTTTCTTTTAATTGTTTTGGGCTTTCGATGGATTTGCATATGTCAAGAGGATTGTTTGTAACATGGTTTTGTCTGCTGAGTGGATCTTAAATGTTATCTATCAATCCCTTGCTTCTAGGAATAGTTAACCTTTGATTGTTTCATTTTTTTTTTCCTTCCCCTTTCTTCAATATATAAATTCTTTGAGCATCATCAGCAAAATATAGCTTATTTATCAAAATACAAATGATAATTTATTTGTACTGATTATTTAGTTGAGCCTTTTGAAAGAAGAATGTTAATTTTTCAAAATTAACTTCATAAGGCTTTTTATTTTCTTCATAATAAAATGATTTAGTAAATTTATCTTTTTAATTAATTAATCTTTGGCAGCTACATTAACATGAAGTGAAATGATTATATTGTATCAATTGCTAAATTTGCTTCCTTTTTATATCATTTCCCTCTGAGCAAGGCAAAAAAGTCACTAAGACACAAGAGGTTACTGAGTAAAAGAATATGAGAAAAAGAAAACATTAAGGAGGAGAGGATACATAAGATAACGCTTGACATTGCATTTAAGTTTTTGTAGATCAAAGTTGGGTGGAAAGCAAGAAGAAGAGTTCCACAAATGAGAAGTACGAGAGAACAAACTGTTAGTATAGAACTTATGGTTACTTCTAGCCATTTCATTTGTAAAATGATGAGACCTAGCTGCCAATCTAGTACTATACTTAAATTCATAAAGTCTCGGTACCAAAGAGGAAAGCTCATCAGAACAATTACCATGAAAAGGTGCAGAGAAGCTATGTTTGATTATTTTTCAATCACTTTCAACTCAGTGATTCATAATATATGAAAATTCAAATTCTGAACTGGGTTAGGTAACTTAAGGCCCATGGGTCAACAATCCATGAATTATCTTTCCTGTTTATCATGAAGATTATCATACATGATGTCTTGTTATGTCGGCCTCAGACTCTATATTTTATCACCCACCCCCACACTTTTTATATCATTTTTTTTTTTTTTTCCAACCCTGCTGCCCAATCAGCCTGGAGGGTGAAAAAAAAACTAAAAAGAAACTCTTGCTTTAGTGTCTACTGTAATTTCTCAAAAATAATACGCATTTTTTTTTCTTACTGTAAATTACAGGTGATAGTAAGGGTGCATATTATAAATAGGTTTAAACAAAAATATTTTTTATTGATTTATAATAATAAATACGTACTTGTTGTTCTAAAATAAGAAAGATATTATCCCAATTTTCATTTGAAATCCAACAATTATAATTGTAACATTTTTTTTGTCAATAAATTTGTTTATCTGTATCCACATTCTTTATTTGGCAAAAAAAGAAAAAATCTTTGCTGAATAACAATGCAAAAAATTCAAAAGCGTATCTTTGCAGTTATCAGGCAAACCCTGGGCTATGGATGTTCTTCTAATAGATATATCAAACCTCTTCATAAAAAGAAAACACCAATTTGCTGAAGCTTTAAATGTGTTTCCAGGATACATGATTTTCATAAGTTCTTTTGTCTTCATCCTTATTTCCACAGTACTTATAAAACATCCATTTGATCATCTTTCATATCTGGATATTGAGCTTTTCTTCCTCTACCTATAGCTTTGGCACTTGATTTACACTTTTTTAATTCATTTTTATTCTTTCTCCATAAACTTATGTTAGTCTCATTCAACTCATATTCTCTCACTGCAGCTCTGTTTTCTATTCTTTCTGCTAATTCTATTACTTTTTGTTTAAAATTTGCACTATAACGTGCACGTTTTGACGACATTTTGGCGGTAAAATGTTATATTTATCAGGAAAACCGCATGGTAATTTTCAACATTATTTTAGACACTTAGTTTTGATTTTATTCTTAATGTCAAGGTCGACAAAATGTCTTCATAATTATTTTTTTTTTTTTTTTATTTATTTTTTTTTTTTTTTTTTTTTTTTTTTTTATAGATGTGTATTATACATTGGGATAGATATATTCATTTTTGGATCATTTATTGGGTGCATATTATTTTCAAGAAATTACGGTAGTTAGTTACCATGATCTTGTAAGCAAGGAATCATTTATATTTGCCAAATCAAAAGAAAGATGACAAAACTTGTTCACTCCCAAACTATTAAATCAATAATGACATTGTTTATTTCGATTTCTTTGTTGCTTGTTTCTTTGTAGGCATTTGCGAATATGACATTAGCTACAAGGCGGGCCTTATGTGCTGTGATGGTGTTTGCAGTTGTAAAGAAATCAGGTGTTCTTGTAATGAAAGATGGAGAGGAGCTGGACTCCTGGTCCGTCATTCTTAATGGGGAGGTAGAAATCACTTATCCAGACGGAAGCAAAAAAATCCTCACTATGGGCAACAGGTAAGTTATTCTCTTAAATTGATATTTAAAAAAAAAAATTTAATGAATATTTCGTATAATCTAAATAAAAGAGCAAATGGGAAATGTTTATCAGTCTAAAATGTTTCACTTTTATTAAAGCTTCATCAGAGATTGAGTGAAAACAGACAAAAAGACAGAACTTGGGTATTTTTAATTTTGTTTAGATCAACTCTCATTGGTCAGTCATGTATTACATGCATTAAATCTGCAGATAATATATATATGTAGGTAGAATTATCTATGGTTTTAATTAGAATTATAATAAAACCTAAACACAGGATGAAAGTGAATTTGTACATTTTCTTTATTCTTCATAATTTACAACAAAAATATTAAATACTGTTTATAACATTGTTTATTTAAAAGAATAATTTTATATTTAAAACATTCTAAAAATTAATGCAATATTTATCATTTACCAATTTATAAAGTAAATATGAAAACTTTTTTTTTTTTTTTTTTTCATAAATCTATAAACATTTATTAAATTATTAAAGTATGTGAACCAGCTCTAAGGAAATCTTTATTTACCATTTTATAAAGTTGGAATCAATTGGCAATAAGCTGATGTTTTGCTAATCATTCTAAGGTCCAAGTTTGCCTCTTATTTTTTTTAATTTATAAGAAGAATTGTTTGTTAATCAAGAATAGTCTTGTGATCAAAACTTTCAGTCTTTCAATTTTAAATCCTTTTTTATTTTTTATTTTCTAGCTTTGGTGTGTTTCCCACCTTAGAAAAGCAGACCCATAATGGGGTTATGTACACCCGTGCGGATGATTGTCAGTTTGTTTGTATTGCCCAAGACGAGTATTACCGTATATTGCACCAGGTATGAAACCTTCAATTTCTTCGTTTAAGGATTTTAAAAAAAAAAAAATTCTCTTTTTTTTTTTTTTTTTTGAAGAAAAACGTTTGTGTTCTTTTCTGCCACAGTTTGTTTCTTTTAGAGTACCAAAATCGTAATGTCACATTTGAAATATTTGATGTTAAATTAAAATCAGAACTGATGCTAAAACCAAAATTTTTGCCTCCTTTTTTTCTCTTTTGAGCAACATTTCTTTGCCATTGAGATTTTTACTTGTTACATTCTGTAAAGATGTTTGATACATGCAGTCATGCAAGAACTACCAAAGCAATCTTGTTCTCTCTGAATTATTTTAAATATTCTACAGATTCTTATACTTTGGACAGAAAATAAGGATTAAGGTTTTATAATGCCAGAAGATTTTTTTTAATCATTTCATGCCATGCAATTTATTTTGAAATGTCTGTTTTGTTTGCAGGGAGTGGAAAATACCAGAAAACATGAAGAACAAGGCAGAGTTGTCATGGTAACAGAACACCGTGTTTTAGATGGTGGTAACAGAAAAGGTCATATAGTTATTCGGGTAAGCATCTTAACTTCCCACACACAAGGCTCTTGTGAAAATCACAACCAGTCCTTTTTTTCTTGTAATTTTTCCTTGTATTGTATTTTCTTGTGTGCAATATGAGAAATTTTGAATGAAAATTAAAGTAAATAAATAAAAGTAAGGATCATATTATACACAGGTACATGTTTTCAGAAATATTTACTCAGCTTAAAAAACCTTTTATTTCAAACAGCATGATTGCAAATTCAGCTAGTTATATAGACAATAAAACAGACAGGTGTTGATAACAGTTGTTTACTAAAAGGTATTATTTACATTGTTTGGACTGTTGTCTTCATGTTTATTATGTTCACAATGTTTCAGCTGTTGTATGCTCCAGCCTTCTTCAGATGATTGCAATTTTAAACTGAACCTTTCATTTCCTCCAACAGGGTAGATTGTTCTAGTTCCACGTGTCATGCCTCTTCCGTATGTCTTAGTTATCTCCCTTTAACTCAACTAAGATTTTGTTCACCACTGCCGTAGCCAGGTATTGAACTCACAACTCTTTGGGTCAAGTCATTGGATCCAACTAATGCTTTTATCCACCGGGTTATTTGGTTAAAGATATGTCATCAATATTTGTTCTTTGAGAATCAGCATAATTGAATGTCTCTTGTCTCAAAGGCAGGAAACTCACCAAAATTGATTAAAAAAATAAATAAATTAATAAAATGAATCAAGGGAATACACAAGATCTGTTATGTTTTGATGGTATTAATGTTCCAATAAAGCAGCTTTCTATGAAAATAAGTTTTGAAATGGAAACCACAAGAAGCATGCAATGGCTAAACATCTGATTCATTTCTATTCTTTAATATCATGAAAAAATGTTTTACTGAAAATATATGTACAACATTAAGATTTTAATGGATAATATGTCATAACTTTCAAAAAGAATTTCCAGGAAAAAAGAAAAAAAAGAATTTCCATAGGGAAAAAAATGAATGAAGGGAATACACAAGATCTGTCATATTTTGATAACATTTAATGTTCGAATAAAGCAGCTTTCCATGAAAATAAGTTTTGAAACAGAAATCAGAAGAAACTTGCAATGGTTAAACATTCGATTCGTTTCTATTCTTTAATATTGTGAAAAATTAAATATTTTAGTTAAATATATGTACGTCATTGAGAATTTAATGGACAATTTAATAGTAGTAGATAGGTTTTCCTATTGCCTGGTTCATACTCCTCCCTAGTCTTTTGAACAGGAGTAGAGGTTTATCCCTTGTTAAGTTTGGGTTTCTGGTCCCTTTTAAAGTCTACTTCAACTCTATACTTCTAACATCTCCACCTGAACTCTGAAATTTAATTCACTAATTTATTCGTTTTTCACCTCAATAGGAGTAGATAGATTTGTTTGCCTATCATCTGGTTTACACACCTCCTCTGTCTTGTGAACAGGAGTATAGGCTTATCCCTTGTTCTCTGTTTAGGATTGGGTTTCTGGTTCCGTCTAAAATCTTTTCATTCTCTTTCAGTCCCAGTAGCCCCTTGCATCTTCGTGGCATTGTCACCTTGCTTGGGGGTGATTGATAAAAAAAAAAAAAAGAAAAAAAGAAAAAAAAAATTACTTAGTGATGTCTGTACTACTGGGTCATATAATATTCAAGGAGGTAATTTATTTCACTTTTAGCTTTAGAAACACATGGTTATATTATACACAAGTTGTATTGTATATATAAAAAAAACACGGTAGTTAAGTCTTTCTAAATTTACGTGTTGTTATCAGTAGTGTTATTAAACATAAGTTCATGTCTCATTTTGAGATTAATTAGCAAAAGGTTAAACCCTTCAACCACAGATAAGATGTCTTTTGATTCTTTCCAGCGGTTGTAGCCTACAGAAATTCTAGAACAGGGATTCTCAACAGGGATGAAATTCACCCCCAGGGAGTGAATTTTGGATTTTCAAGGGTGAATTGTGACCACAATAAGTTTAAAGGTGGAGAGGATAGCAATTATAGAATTTGGCCTCTCTGGCCTGTCACCTTGAAAAGGAGGTGGGGATGGCATTCTGACAAATGGTGACAGGGGGTGCATGGGGGGCAAACAAGGTTGAAAACCCCTGTTTATGCCATCAAAATGGAATAGTCCATTATTTAAGAGGTATTGGTAAGAGATATTAAACACTCCTTATTTTTTCTTTTTCTCACTGAAACCAAGTAGTGCCTTTACCCATCTTTCCATGTGAACAAAATGGAATATTCCGTTATTAGGTATTGGCAGATGTTAAACTTCTTTCTTTTTCTCACTGAAAACAAGTGTCTTTTCCCACCTCTGTCTACACGATCATCATGGAATATTCCATTATTTATGTGGTATTGGCAGGGCGTAATGGCCATGCAAATTCACAAAGGGAGAGACAAGCACAATTATTATTATTAGTTTACATTCAGATGATTGTCCTCATCTCTTTTCTCCCATCTGTGGGTTAATCAGTAATACTTGTATTATTAAGCCATTATTATCTCAAAAAATAATTCTTACAAAGTTTCTACTTCTACATTTTTTCTGTTAGGTTGAGTCATAAATAATTTCCATTTTTATTTATCCACTTAATTCTGAAAAAAATAATGTCAAATTAGATTTTGGTCAATAATATATTTGCTATTATTTGTAATGACATGGTGCCACTTACCAGGCAGTTCTTCAATACATTTTGAGTAAAATTTTGCAGGTTTTGACAAGGAAAATTTTTTTGATGAACACTTGAATCTGGTTTTCAAGTGTTTTGCAGTGTTCAGAAAAATATTAATCTGTTGGGGGCAAGGTCAGATAAATATGACATGTGGGGCAGAACAGGCCAACCAAGTTCCAAAATCTTTTTCCGTGTTATTCTTGCTGAATCTGGCTTTGTTATAGAGAACAACAACTTTTTTCCTATTAATGTATGAATCCATCTCTTCTCTCCCATCTATGGGTTAATCAGTAATACTTGTATTATTAAGCCATTATTATCTCAAAAAAAAAAAATTCTTACAATATAAAATATTTTCTGGCTTTAAATAACCTGCCAAGGGTTGACAAACACAGTTTGCTTTCTGACCAAACTTTTATGGATGCATTGCTGCTGCTGGATGTTTAAATGTGCATTTAATGGTTCATTGCATTCTAAGAACTCTAAAAAAATAATACCCTAATGATCCCAATACATACACAACATTACCTTTCTTCCATGGGGGTTGCTTAGTGCGATTTATCCTCATTAATCCAACATGTTCTACTTTTAACATTTTTGTCTGTAACCCATTTTTTGTCACCTGATACAAGATATCTAAGGAAATGTTAGCTAGGATTATACATTAGTCATTAGAATTGTTTCCCAAAAATGGATATTACTTATGACTCGATGTAATATCATAGATCTCCCATAGTGCTCACACTCTAAAATCAGTATCAAGTGAGAATAAAAATATCACACTCAATTAGGAAGTGCTTCACTGCATATATGACATGGTGCACATTGAAACCACTCCTCCTGTCTGAGCATAAAAGAGTGTGTTTTTTGTGTGACGAATGCATAGTTGTGTCAAGATGAATTGTTTTATTTTTGAGTATTTCCGAGTCGGTGTTTCCACTTTCCTGGGGTGGGCCAGTTTTAAATATTTTGAAGTGGCGTCACACTTCAAATGATTTTCAACGCTTGAATTTTTTTTTTTTTTTAATCATCCATGATAAGGAAAATACTTTCTTTGATTTGTGACCAACTTTAATATTTTTATCTAACTAGTAGAAAATCTTTTCTCCCACATTTATCAAAGGTATCATAGAGCTGATAAGTGTCACCAAGTCATTGCAAATAATGATGAATATATTATTGGCTGGAATTTTAGTGAGAAATGTTCAGTGTGAAAAAACATTTGACTGCTTGTAGAACTATCTCCATAAATTAGACAATTTTTTTTTTTTTGTGCTATGGTTTTTTACTTTTAAATAAAAGATATTTGGCCAAGTGATTAGAATGTTAGTATTCTGACCATTAGACAAATGTCAGAATCTCACATTCTGGTCAATTTGTGAAAGAGTTGATATGATATTAGCCTGCGGGAGATGATCCCAGTGTTCAGTACACTATTGGGAAATATTTGAAAACCATGCCACAAGTTAACTCAAGCCTTGTTAATAAAATTGTTCAGGAGGTTTCAATGTTCTGCTGCATGAAGTCCTAGCCAGAGGTGCCGGTAAAAATCTCATTAGCCCTGTCTGGCAAATTAACAAAGAGATGGCATCTCAGTAAAAACACTTACACCCCTAACAATCTACCCCAAACTTATTTCACATTTTTGTGCTATTACTCTTATTTTCTGGTTAATTTATAAACAAGTTAACTCGTGCTCTGCTAAAAGGATTAAAATGTCCCAAAATATTTTTACCTTGGATAATGGAATATATTTGGATGCCACTACAGTCGAAATGTGATAACAGCAAAGATGAGGACAATAGTCTGAATGTAAACTGTAAATAATCATATAATTGTGCTTGTCCCTCCTTTTGTTGGTTCGCATGAATGCTACACTCTGCAATTACCTCATAAATAATGGAATATTCTGTTTTGATCACATGGATTGATGTGTAAAGACACTACTTGGTTTCAGTGAGAAGAAAAAAGAGGTGTTTAATATCTCCTGCCAATACCTCAAATAATGGACCATTCTGTTTTGATTGCATAGAAAAAAAAAACATAAGCGCCGGTACTTGGTTTCAGTGTGAAAATGAATGAAAGAAAGAAAAGATAGGAGTACTTAAAGTCTGTTTCAGTGGAAAATGGAAAAGTTGTCAATTTCAAATCTTTTCATTTGTATCCACTTCTGAAAATAACGACCAGCATTCATATTTATGATTGTCATTGCAATATTTTGTTAAAGTTGTTAAACTCAAATATTTAATGTGATGGGGGAATTTCTACAGATATTTTATTGTCATAGAACTCACCATGAACTTATTCAATCATTAACTTAAGAATTAAGATTCATCAGAAAATTTAAATAGGAAAACCGTGAAATTTTCACAGGTCTTTTTACTTCATCTATTAATTCATTTTGGAAATCTGAAACCTTTTTTTTTTTTTTTTTTTCAGTACAAATACATTTTACCATATAAATTTGACTGTAATTAGAATGATTTTCTAAATGATTTACTTTTGTTGATTCTGAAAATTAACAAATTTTTTTAGTGAGATTTACTGTAAGATTGCTGTAAAACAATTTTTCAGTGTTATGAAACAATGAGTATTCATAAATGCAGAAAGACATTTTTATACACAAAATGGAACAGTTGTAGAAAGAATTTGATACAGCAGTCTTTCTGCTCTCCCGAGAAATGAAATTGCAAATGGTCTCTCCTTTCCCCTCTCTTCATACACTCTACTAAATTTCCATTCTAAAGTTTATCCTAAGAATGCTTTAGGAATTTTTCAGGCATCTTAAAGAAGGTGGAATGTTGGTCAATTTTAATTGAATTTTGAGTACTCTCTCTCTCTCTCTCTAATATATATATATATATATAAAGTTTTTCATGGTACAGAATTTAATAATAGATAGGAAAAGACAATATTTATGAGGCATTTTTAAAAGCAAAAGCTAAAATAAAAACAACCGGTTTCGTCCCAGGACTTATCAAGTTTATTTATTCTGGGAATTTAAAAAGCGTGTAAATTAATTTTTAGTTAACGAATGTAATCGAATGGGGCGGGGGATGAATTTCAAGAATTCAAGTCACCACTAAAATTTTCCACAGAAATAGAAGGAAATGTGTGGAAAATTTTAGTGGTGACCGATTTATAATTTTATCTAGGTCCCACTCCACATTTCACCTCAAGGTGCTAGAGTCCTTGTATATCAGATCCCGTGAGCCTTCCCTTTGTAAACAGAGGGAATGCTTGCTGGGTCTGAATATTATTGGACTCTAGTTTCTTGAAATTCATTTATTTATTTTTTTATTTTTTTTTTATTTTTCCACCCCCATTCGATTACATTCGTTAATTAAAAATTAATTTACACACTTTTTAAATTCCCAGAATAAATAAACTTGATAAGTCCTGGGATGAAACCGGTTGTTTTTATTTTAGCTTTGTTTTTAAAAATGCCTTATAAATATTGTCTTTTCCTATATATATATATATATATATATATATATATATATATAAATATATATATATATATATATAAAATAATTGGTAGGGAAAATAAAGGTAATTAAGTTTTAAGTTTGCCAAGTAAGTTAGGTAAACAGACATAGAGGACAAAGAAGTTTATAATAGTTCTCAACACAATATTTTTTCTTAAAGCAGTATTTTTTTAAATTTAATTTTTCACAGCTGAATCTTTAAATACATTTTTTTACCAATTATTTTACTTTTTCTCTTGTAAACATGTTCAAACAATCTGTCATTGTCAAGATGCTGCAATCTGGTGCACAAGGGACGTAACTCTAACACAGCAAAATGAAAAAGTATACAAACAAATGTTGTATGAATATCATCTATGAAATACATAAATATGGGTTCACGTTTTATTTTAATTTAATTTTTTTTTTTTTTTTTTTTTTTTTTTTTACAAAAATATCTAATTATAATTTGTTTTCTCTTCTCACTTTTTCCATTGTGACTATATTTGCAGGGTACCCCTGAACGATTAATGCAGCATTTAATAGAGGAAGAAAATTCGTCAGTTGATCCTACATATGTGGAGGACTTCCTGTTAACTTACCGCACATTCCTCCCCAGCCCTTCATGTTTATCGAACAAGTTACTTGCTTGGTTCAATAATAATGAATTGGGCAAATCCAATTTGAAAATTAAGGTAAGTAGTCATTGTTTATCTGTAAAGTGTTGTTTTCTAGTGGATTTCATGTCTAGCCTCTTCTAATGTCATACTTCCTCATTTCTCTTTCTCTTGCAAATGAAATAACTTTAAGTTATACAGTACTTCCTTGAGATGTGAATTTAAAAAAATTTTTTTTTTTATTGGAATCACCCTAAGCAAAGCAGTAATGCCACTCAGACACAAGGGGATACAGGGTGTGGAAGAATTAAGAACAGAAACATTAATGATGAACAGAAAGAGAAGAGAGTAATCAGGAAGACAGTAGATAGTGATTGATATTGCATTTAAATTTTAGCAGATTAAAGTTGGCTGGAAAGTATGGAGCTGGAAGGGAGTTCCACAAGTGCAAAGTGCAAGAAAAGAAACTATTAGCATTTACGGTTACATCTTGCCAGCTCAACTGTAAAATAATTGAGATCTTGATGCTAGTCTAGTACTGTGTTTAAATTCAAAAAGTGTAGGTACCATATTGAAGAGCTCATCTGAACAATTACCATGAAAGTATTTATAGAAAAGACATAGAGAGGCAACCTTATGTTGGTGGGCAAGTGACTGAAGCTGAGCTGCCAGATCAGGACCAATAATATTACTGATTCTTTTTTTGGATCTTATCAAGGAGCTCAAGCAGAAGCATCAGACAATATGTGGCAGCAATATTCTAAGCATGAATGAATGGTAGACTTAAAGATATGTAATATAGATATGAAGAGAAAAATTGAAATCATCTGAACATTTTTCAATTATCCAACCTAAAGCTGTTCTGAGATTTAATTCCAGACAAGCATTGTGAGAATTTAGAAAACCAAACTCAATGTCTTGATAAAAATGCTAAGATCAGTTCAAGTAATTCTTGTTAAATTCTTTTTTTTTTTTTTTTTTTTTCATACAAAGAATGTACATTAGAATTTTTTTTTTTTTTTCCCAATCAATTCATGCCAAGCAAGGCAATAATAACACTAAGATGCAAGTGGCTACTGAGAGTGAAAGAGAATGAGAATACATTAGAACAGGAGTATCCAAACTTTTCAAAGAGGGACAGATTTGATGAGGTGAATATGTGTGAGGGCCAACCATTCTGCTTGGCATTCTTTGAACCATTAAAATTAAATGCAAATGAACTATCTTATAAAAATTTTATTGCAAATGGCATATTTTCATTTCTTCACATGGATGACAATTATTTCTTACGTGTGTACTTTACATACTCTGATTCACGATACTAGTGGGCCGTAAGTGATATAATTCTATAACAGAGGATGGGAGGGGGGGCATATGAAATTTGACTGCAGGCCATAATTGGTTCCCGGGCTGGACCTTGGACATACTTGCATTAGAAGAAACATGAAACGATGGATAAACCTCTACTCCTGTTCAAAAGACTGGGGAGGAGAGTGAAGTAGGTGATAGGTGAACCACACTATTACAGCTTGGTCACACTGGAGATTATGCATATATTTTAATTCATCTTTGGGAGTTAGCAGCAAAAAAAAAAACACTAGACCAGTTAGAAACAGATGAAAACTGACACTTTTTTTTTTTTTTTTTTTTTTTAAAATCAACTGGACAAAACCTTCAACAATGCATTTGAAAATGTTATTGGATGATATAAGTGAGAAATTTCTTTCAGAAAACTTGTTTTTTTTTTTTTTGTTTTTTGCTTCATTCTTTTTGATAATTTAGGTATTCAATTATCTATAATAATTATCTGAGTGTCTTTTTTCTCAACCCTTGTACCAAGTTGTCCAGATAATCGGAGAAATACTCTACTCTCTGTCCTATGATAAAGGACTACTCCTATAGGATGGAGTTACTAAAAAATAATTTTTAAAATGTTTTAAAATTTCTAGGGGATAGGAAAGCCTTGATTTTTAAACTTTCTCTGCCTTGTGGGGGTCATATCCAAAATGTGGAAAAGGCTATGGAAGTAAATCCAGACAGAAAACCAAGAGTGGAGCTCCACGGGCGGGTTGGCTGTCAACACTTGACAAGTTTCCCAGCAAGTCCTGCAGCCAAGTAATCCCCAAATGTAATGCCCTGTATTCATTTGAATCCTGTCAGTACTGCCTAGAGGTGGGGGTCATGTAGTCTGGGTGGTGCACAGCCTCCATATACCATCGCCAGTCTAGGAGAAGGAAAACTCTGAATTCAAAACCACTTGCTGCCTTGTTGGTCTGCCTCTGAGAGGAGGGACGGGGCAACCTCAACATCCCCAGTGCAAAAGGAACTGGCAAGCCATTGTCTTGTTCTGCCTTGAATGTCACATTGAACCACAGTTGTGAGATAGAGGGGAGTGGTGACCAGAGTGGCGGTGCAAAATGCACTCAATGAATGAATGAATAAATAAACGCTTTGTCTACTCAAATACGAGTATCCACTAAAAATAACATTTAAAATGATAAAATATATAAAAACTTAAAAGATGTGCAAAAAAAACAATATTACATTTTTATTAAATAACTGTTTGTTATTTTAATTATTAAATTGTTTTTAAAATAGTGGGAGTATTTTGTATGTTAAATAATAAATCTTTTCATTCCGCCCCCCCCCCAAATTCATGAAAATTTATTGTTCTAAGTAAAACCAACTGAACTTTATACCTACTTACCTGTTTGCAATTCTCCCCAAAATTTGGTTCTGATCAGCCAATGTCTGGCTATATTAGAGGACTGACTAATGGAAATCACAGAATTTTTTTTTATATTTAGATTTTGAAATAACTGATTTCAACATTTCTTTTTATTGCATCTAATGCAAATTGTCGAGAAGAATGTAGATTTTCTTTCTTCCCTAAGCCACATATTTTAATTAAACTGAATGATATTCCATCATGTTAAATCAAGCAGCAAAATAATTATAGAGACAAATAGGTCAGTGATTTCTTATTTGTGAGATGATTTCTTAACGATGTTGTTAGTATAATTAGATTAGTGGGTGTGGAAATGTAATGAACGCACACGTCTATTTGGGAATAGGTTTTTTTTTTCTTCTCTTGCTTCTGAAAAGTAGGTTAAATATTTAATGTAGAAAAAAAAAACATTGTTTTGGCTGGTTTAAATCAAATGGGAAATATTATCTTTGCAATTTCCCAAAATTATTCTATGGCAACTGGAACAATTGTAGAAAAAAAAAATTTCTTGCAAACACTTTTATTATAGAGTAAATAATTTCCTTTTAGAAATTATGAAGAAAAAAAAAACTTTTTGAAGTTTTTTCTTTCTTTAATCATTTCACTCCAAGCAAGGAAATAAAGCCACTAAGATGCAAAGGTTTACTGAATGTAGAAGAATATAAGAAAAAGAAAGCCATTATTAAGGAGAGAGAACAATAAAAGAATAGGAATTAAGAAGACAAGATAACGATTGACATTGCATTTAAATTTTTGAAGATCAAAGTTGACTAGGAAAGCAAAAGGCTGAAAGAGTTCCACAAGCAAGAAGTGCAATTGAAGAAACTGTTGACATAGGACTTAGTTACATCCACCCATTTCAATTGTAAAATGAAGTGACCTAGCTGCTAATCTAGTACTGTACTTAAATTCATAAAGTCTACGTACCAAAGAGAAAAAATCAGAAAAATTACTATGAAAGTATTTATAGAAAAGGCATAAGAAAACTGTTGGGAAAGTGGTTGAAGCTAAGATATCAGGTTAGGACTTATAACATTGCAGGTTCTTTGGATTTTATCAAGAACCTCTTAGCAGAAGCATCAGATCATATGTAACTGCAATATTCAATGCATAGATGAATGGTTTACTTATAAATGTGTGAGATAGATGTGTGCAAGAAAAATTGTTGAGAATGACATAGTGAACTAACTTTCCTATAAGCGGACCTAGCAATTGTTTCAATATGAGTTGTTTAGAAAGTGAAATTGTCTCCTTGCAGCTTTTCTTTTAGTTACGGTTGGATACTAGAAATTTGGCACAGAAATATTTAAGTTTTCAAATCTAAATATTATTTTTTATACTTGTGTGTGTATGTAAGTCAATTTGTAATCATTGATGTAGCAGTAGAGATTAGATCTTAGACTGAGCAATTTGTTATTCAGTACCTTATTTTTGATATCTACTTGCAAGTGTTTAACACTGCAAATAGTCAAGAGATATGTAAGCAGATAGCATTTTTGGACATTTTGTTGCAAGGCATTTGGAATTAATAAATGTGGCTTTGGAATTGTCAGCTTTATCTCATATCCAAGAATTTAATTTCATCTTTTGTGATGGCTTCCTTTATGATGATGGCATTGATGATTAAGTAGACCAATTCTTGTGTGGAAGAGCTGATGGCATTGACTGCATACTAATGTTGGAGGAGGATGAGGTCGATTTTGTCAAGCTTTCCTCTTTTGTCATTTGACTTCGTTCTTTTCTCTTTTGGTGGCTTCAAATTCTTGATTCCGATGATGATGGAACATTGCCAGTTGGTGTGGTCTTGTGCTTGTGTTTCAAACAATTTCAGCTCAAGTCCAATGGCGTATCAGTGTTGTTTGGGGTTGGTCCTTGTATCTTTGAAGAGGGCGACCCTGTAGTCATTTTACTGAAGTCAGCTCAAGTCCAATGGCATATCAGTGTTGTTTGGACCAGTTGGTCCTTGTATCTTTGAAGAGGGCGACCCTGTAGTCATTTCACTGAAGTGAGCACACTGAATGAGATTTGACGTGGAAACGTTAACTCTTCCATTTTTGCTACATGTCCTGACCATCAAAGATGGTGTGTAATGATCAACAAGTCGATACTTTGACTGTTGGCTATTTCCAAGACTTTGGTGTTGGTCACATAGTAATTCCAGTTGATGTTCAAGATTAATGAAGCTTTTCCTGATGAAAGTATTCTAATTTTTGGATTTTGTGACTATATAGACTCTAGGTTTCACAACCATATAGCAAAGTTTATGCAAAAAAAAGACCAACTGCTCTTTCATAGAACTGACTCCCAAGAGGATGCTTCCCAATCATTACAATTTTAACATGTTCAAGTCTAGTTTTAACTGTTATCTTCCCCACATATCTCTATAAACTGTGCCTCTTAATTTATAAGCCTCTACCTCAAGTGGCTCTTACGCCTTGTATAAGGTGAATGTAATTGTAAAAACACAAAAGTTGGAGGAACATGTAAAATAATGTTCTTATTGCATATTGTCAAATCATTTTTTACTTTTATTTTTGTCAGTTGAGGGCAAATATAAAGCATTTTAAAAATAATTTTTCAAGAATCTATAAAATGCTTGTCATTTTTGCTCAAACCTCACTTTCTATATTTGACATTTATGCTGCCTTGTAGGGGATAATTATTATTATTATTGCTATTTCCATGGCAAATGTTCTTAGAAGCTCCATTCCTTTGTGTTCCCTTCTTGGACCTTTACATCCAATACCCACCTCATAATGTGCACAGAGTTGAATTATCTTCATTTCCTACATTGTAGGATGAGTGTTCCACTCTGAAAGCATCTTTTGAAAGACTGACCTGAACTGACTCCTGCATGATTGTTTCCCAGAATGCTACAATCCTGACCTCTTCCCGTCTAGATTCAATCATTATCTGCTATATTCTTGTAATTTTCACTTCTTGCTCTTACATCTATATCACATACCTAATTCAGTCACCCTCTACCCTGAGTGGCTTTTTTATTAAAAAAAAAAATTAAAGAGTCATTGTAGATATTTACTACTGATGTTTATACCTGGATAAAATATGAATTGAATAAGGTTGTGTGTGTTTTCTTTTAAATTATAAATAAAATTTAGATTTTAAAGCTAAAATGAGTTTGCAGTAATTTTTGATAAACATTTATACAGTAATTTGATATTTGAGGATATGTAGGTAGCATAATGGCTAACAGCTCAGAATAAGAAATTGGCAAACCAGGTTCAAATTCTAGTTAAGTTCATTAGATTCACTTTTACATAAATAACCTTGTCAAAAGGTATGAATCCATTTCTTCTCCCCTCTCAACTTTGTTAAATATCAGGGGCAGACTGGGTTCCCTAACCTTGATTGGAAACTAGTCTAGGAGAAGGACACTTCTGAATTCAAAACTTAAGCACCTATTGTTAGACATGGGATGCTGGTAATATGTTTGTAAAATAAAAATCTGACTGATTTGAATAACTATGGATAATCCCAGTGGCGAGCAATTATCGAAAATGACTACACCAGGCATTGGGTCCAAGGAAAGTGTCATTGTGTCAATAGAAGTAAGAAGACATTTTCCTGGAAACATATAATGCCTAAAAACTTTCAAGAGAATATGTGGTTATAAACCTTATATAGTAAAAACAATGATTGCCTTCTGAAGAAATCTTTGAACGTCAATGTAGAATTGTAGAATTGATAAATGTTAGTGTTTATGCAATGCATTCTTTTTTTTTAAGTTGCCATTTCCTAGAAGACTTAAATTGAGTTTTTTTTTTTAATATGAAGACATTATTTAATTTCTTTTTGAAAATAAACTGAAAAAATTGTCAAATTAGTAATTTGAGTTGAGTAAAATGTTTTAATTGAATCTTTTGAATTTTTCAGGTGGCCCGAGTTGTATTGTTGTGGGTAAACAACCATTTTAATGATTTTGAGATGGATTCGGTAATGTGTGAATTTTTGGAGCAATTTGAAAATCTTTTAGTACAAGAAGTAAGTACACGAGTTTGAAAAAAGGAAAAATATTTGATTCATAAAAATTCATCTGTATTTCAGAGATGAGGTACTGTAATTATTTACACTATTTACATTTGTTCAGACTGTTGTCCTCAGTTTTGTTGCCATATTCATGACATTTCAGCCACTGTACACGCTGGCCTTCTTCAGGTGATTGGAATTTCAAACTGAACCCTTTATTTCGTCAACCAGGGTAGATTGTACTCAGGTGAACAAAATAAAAGCTTTTTCTAGAACAATCTACCCTGGTGGATGTAATAAAGGGTTCATTTTCAAATTCCAATCACCTGAAGAAGGCCAGAGCATACAATGGCTGAAATGTAAATATGGTAACAAAGATGAAGACAACAGTCTGAGTAGTGTAAATCATAAAAATTCATTAAGCAGAAAAATTAAGATGACCATTGCATAAAAATGATTTTTTTTTTCTCTCATTTTGATACAAGTTAAAAAGATGGAATTAAATACTTTTAAAATAAAATATGTACATCATCAAAGGATCAGTTTTATCTCTTACTAAATTCTGGCATTTATTTGTTTGTATGTATTTTTGGGATGGCTAAACAGCTGGATACTGGGAATGGAAAATTAGTCTTGTCCCTAATTATTATTTTATGCTCTTTCAGACGATAAGCAATCTAATAAATAAGTATTTTTGTTGTAAATTTTCAAGAACAAAGAAAATGTATAAATTCACTTTCATCATATGTTTAAATTTTATTACAATTCTTATTGCTTTTTAGAACAATAGACATTGCTGAGGCAAGAAAGTAGTTAAAATAATAGCAGTGTCAAGGGAAAAAATGTCTTTTGATACTTTTTTTTTTAAATGGGCATGAAGGTCCAAGTTTGCCAAATTTTTCACTGAAAATATCTAGCATATTTTTGTTTGTTGTTTTTTTAGTTTTTTTTTTTTTTTTTTTTAAGACTGGGCATAAGTAAAACAAATTCACAGATAAGGGTAGATAGAAAAAAAGAAAATATTGATAAGATAGTGAGGGTCACAAAGCACTGCCCATGTCCTCCCCACTCAGGGGTGGGAGATAATATGCACTGGCCTTGATCACAAATATATAATGATTTATACCTATGTTTTCAATCTTTTATTGAATTGCAGTAACATAATTTATGATCATCTGATAATGGTAACATTTTTTTAATTTCAGAAAATGAACAGTCAGTTACATCTTCTTGAGCTGGCTTGTTCAAGCAAAGCCCATCCCCGAACTGTAACTCTGACCAGAGCAACGCGTGAAGAAATTTTGCATTTTCTCATCATTGGAGGTTTAGAGAGAGGTACAGGCATTTTTGTTTCCCAGGTGGAAAAGGGTTCAAAGGCTTATGATGCTGGTTTGAAAAGAGGGGATCAGGTAATTCTTTAGTTTTCTTTTCTTTTTCTCTTCACCAATTGCGTTCCACTTTTAAATACTTGCCTTCTACAATCTCTTTAGCCTTTTACTGTTTGTACTGTGGGGTATAGACATTGTGGGATTTTAAAATATTAGAGATATATCATTTAGTTTTTAATGATATATATATTTATTGTCTTTAGTATTCTTTCTGACTTTTATAGAATAAATAAAAATGGCAGGGGGGGGAATTTTAGCTTGAAAAATTGTATTTTTATTTTTAAATCTTTCACATTATGCAAGGTGGTAGAGCCACAAAGACACAAGCGGTTACTGGGTATGAAAGAATTAGGAACAGAAACATTAATAATAAGCAAAAGAGTAATCAGGAGGACAGTAGATAGTGATTGACATTGCATTTAAATTTTTGCATTATTAAGTTGAGAAGTGCAAGAAAGAAAACTCAGCATAGAACATAGGGTTACATCTAGCCAACTTCGAGTAAATTGATGAGCTTTTGACACCAGTCTAGTACTGCTCTTAAATTCATAAAGTCTAGGTACCATATTGAAGAGCTCATTTGAACAATTAACATGAAAGTATTTATAGAAAAGACATAGAGAGGTACCCTTACGGCACTGGGAAAGTGACTGAAACTGAGCTACCAGATCAGGACCAATAATATTGCTGATTCTTTTTTGGGGATTTTATCAAAGAGCTCTAGATAGATAGCAGGGGCACCGGACCATATATGGCAGCAATATTCTAAGCATGAATGAATGGTAAACTTATAGATATTTATGATAAATTCTGGAGAGAAAAATTGTCTTGCATGGCACAGTGAACCAACTTTCTAGCAATGGATTCAATATAGTCTTTCGATTTCATGACAATAGAGAACATCATTAGCACAATAAGGTTCAATGAGTCACTATCATGAAGGTTATTATCAACCAATTAAAAAGAATTATACTAGAAAGACCCAGGAAAATTTAAATTTTCTGATTACTCTTAAGTTAATGATTGAATAAGCTCATGGCGAGTTTTACAACAATAAAATATCTGTAGAAATTCCACTATCGTGTCATTAAAATAGTTGAGCTTAACAACTTTAACAAAATATTGCAGTAACAATCATAAATATGAATGTTGCAACTTATTTTAAGAAGTAAGGGGATACAAATGAAAAGATTTGAAATTGCCAACTTTTTCCATTTCACTGAAACAGCCGTTAAACAATACTACCATCCCTTCTATTCATTTTCTCATTGTAATCAAGTGGTGTCTTTTCTCCTCTTTCCATGCACTCAAAATGGAATAGTCCATTATTTATGAGGTATTAGCAAGAGAGGTTAAATACTTTTATCTTCCGCTATTTCTTTCTTTCTAGCTAAATCCCCATCTTATGATTATTTCTCTTAATAATAATTTTAAAATAATTCAGCAGACAATATTATTTTATTTAATTTATGGTAATTGGATTTTTGGCAATTGCTTACTCATTTCCATTGTTCAATACGTGGGTCTGAAAAATGGCATTTATTGCTGTTGTCATAGCCTCTCGGACTTTTGACTGAGATCAGTTGTATCAGTAAATCTTTATTATCCCCAATAAAAACCAAAAATTCTTACAGACTAAAAATATTTTCTGGCTTTAAATAACCAGCAAAAGTTTGATAAGCCTTAGAAAACAATTCAATCAATATAAAGCAAATATGTCTAAAACCCCCAAATCTTGACAGATGTATTCAGTAATAGTAATATTAGCTGTTTCCTTATAAGGAAACATTTGGGCTTCAATGACCGAGCAGCCAGTACTTGGTGTTGGCTGAAATTTATAAAATCTTTCACTTAAAAATTTTTTTCAGTAAAACCGCTTTCTCAAGCTCAGAAGTTATCATCGCTATTTTTAATATTGATGTGGGTGGGGACATTCCTTTTTAACCTTTTCGAAGTTGTTTGGAATGTCAATCTTAATTATGTCATTTGTACTTGACTAATCACGAAAATTTGACTTGTCACTTTCTAAATGTTAAAGAAAAACGTTTTGTGGATTCTTCAAATACGCCACGGTCTTAACAGATTGTCAAGAACTGCACCTGAAATCTTTTTACTAATATTATCGATTGTATTAACATCCAAAAATCAAATCCACTCACTTGGCTTCTGACTTTGAAATATTTTAATGCTTCAGGGGAGATAATTCTGTAAGACATAATTTGGATTCTTTTTTAAAAAATTGACTTGAACACTTTTTTTAGTATAAATTTAAATTGAAGAGTTAAATTAAAAAAAACATTAAATGTGAAAATAACTCTTTACTGCTTTAAAAAATTTTGAGTCGTTTTTAGTTCTAATTTATCACTTAGAATTTTCATGAGATAACAATCATCCTTTTTATAACTGCTTAAAAGAACTTAACATGCCTTAACTTGTAAGAAAACCCCAAAATGATTTAAGAATAGACATTTGTCTATATTTAATTATTTTGATTTTAAACTCTTATTTTCTACATTATACTGAATATTTCTTAAATATATATGTCAGCAAGAATTAGACCTTCATCTTAGCCAAATTGTGGCAAATTTACTCTTCTGGTTAAAAAAAAAAAAAAAGAAGAAAGTTTTTTAGTTCTTGGACCATATAGTATTTGATGTTCTTCATTTTTTATTTTTATTTTTTTTTATTAAGGTTTTAGTAACTTTGTTCGTTCACATGGAGTTTTTTTGTTTTTTTTTTTTCTTTTCCTTTTCAAGTTTTCTTCATTTTATTTCTAACTTTGTTTTTAATTTTTTAGATTTTGGAAGTAAATGGTGTCAATTTTATAAATATTTCACATTGTAAAGCTCTTGAAACTTTGAGAGGAACAACTCATCTTTCTATCACAGTCAAATCAAACCTTTTGGGCAAGTATTGATTTATTTTTTGACCTTCATTTGCAAAGTTGAATATATTTCACTAATAGTGCATAATACATTTAGTTAAATACCAAATTCAAATATTTCTTCTAAAATATGACTTAAATATTCAACCCGGGTTCACAGTGAACTTGAAAACCGCAGAAATCAGGGAATTAAAAAACAGTCACTTAGTGTGTTTTTTATTTTGTTTAAATACTGGATTTATTAGGTAATTTTGATTTAATGTCAGGGAATCAGAATTTTCTATTGCAATTTGACATGAATCAAATGACATGTTTATTATATGCTAAATATTATTTATCTGATATTTGTTTCCTAAGATTAGTATTAAAAAAAAAAAAATGAATGAAAAATGTCTGATTCTTTTCTGAGTGGATGGACTGAAGTTTTAATCCTGAATCAGACGACCCTAGTAAAACTGTCACTTCTGCTGAAAGATATTTCATTGAGGAATATAGAAAGTGGAAAAAAACACATGAAATATAGAACTTCTTTTGGCATGCCACAGATAACATTATTTTTTTTAAAGTACACTCATGAAAAACTAGTTCCATATCAGACATAATTAAGACAATGTATGCAGTAAAGTAAAGATGTTACATTTTATATGATTAGAATGTTTGTGTGTCCATCTACCTTCTTAACTGTACACTGATATAGCTATATACTTACTTTCTAGTATATTATGCAATGGCACAGAATTGGGCAATTTCAGTGAATTTTTTTAGGAAAATTATCATGGAATTTTATTCATTGATTAAGCTGGAAGCCCTGTGAAATAATTTTATTTAGGCATCAGTAGAATCCTGTGAAATAATTTTACCACTGATGCTTAGGTAACTTATTGTTTATTATGCCTATTACAAATTGTCTTAGTTTTAATCTTTAACCCTAGAACATTAACCATCAATTAAAGTTACACCACTACTAACCATATTTTGAAAATATCCATTTTGAAATTATCAAAAAAAATATTAAATATAAATTTTTATTTGAAATATTTTACATGCAGGCACTTCAAACTTTGTACTTTGAGTTAACATTAATAAGAACTGAAAAACCTATTATTTAGGTAAGAAAATCAAGTACTGAAAATTGTAATTAAAAATAGGAAAATTTGTGCTGGGTACTATATACCCATGGTTAGTGTTCTAAGGTTAAGCATTAATTTGACAATTGTTTTTAAATTGAGTTTGAAAATTTAAAATTGCAATTTAAATTTTTTTTTTTTTTTCTTTTTTTTTCCATGTTCTGCAGAGTTCCGAGAATTACTAGCTGAGAAAAGATGTCTTAGCACAAATAAAGATGAGCCGGTCAAGTATACCGACCATAAGCAGCGGCTTTCCGCCCCTGATTTGGAGGCCTCCTTGGTACCGGCTATCTCTTCAACCAAAGAAAAAAAGAATGATAAAAAAGAACGTGGGTTCATGACAATGACTTACAAACCCAAGATTCGTAAAGCTTTGATGAGAATAAATTTTATACCAAAGCTAAACAAGTAAGTTTATTGGTTTATTAATCTTTGTTGAACTAATAATATTAAATGAATAACGTCCATTGAAATAAGCTACTATGTTAGTCTTTTGTGTATATTTGCCTCAGGGAAGCAGAATTGTCTATCTTTTAAATTGTTCTAATTCTGTCCCATAATAGTTGGTACATTTAGTGTATAAAATGTATACAAAAATGTAGCAAATGGGACAAAAATATTTTTTAATAGCTTTGTCCCATAATAATTGGTACATTTAGTGTACAAAATGTATATGAATATGTAACAACTATAATGGGACAAAAATAATTTTTTACTACCTCTGTCCCATAATTGCAAATTCAATCCCGGTAATAGTTAAATAACCTGATACCATACAGGAAACGTTTGACCAAACATTTAATGTTACTGCTGGTTGAAATTTATAAAAAAAATATTTTTTATCAAGATAATTTTTCAGGAAATGAGACTTTTCAAGCTCATTGTTAGCGTTCTTAGTATTGGTAGGAGTTTCCTTCCAATCCTTATGTTTTTGGTAATGTAGAAAGTTAACTTGATTATAACATTTTCTCTTCTAATTTACATGTGCTCTATGGTAATGGTTAAATTAGCTGTACCCATACAGGAAACGTTTAACATTCATTGACCGAACAGTTTGAATTACTATTGGATGAAATTTATAAAATCTTTTTCCAAGGAATTCTTTTTCTTTAAAAAATTAGATTTCTCAGCATCAAGATTTTCTTTGT
The DNA here is from genome assembly GCA_903632075.3 of Acanthosepion pharaonis. NCBI lineage: Eukaryota > Metazoa > Mollusca > Cephalopoda > Sepiida > Sepiidae > Acanthosepion > Acanthosepion pharaonis. The sequence continues at coordinate 705,866 of CAHIKZ030005561.1, forward strand.
TGCATTGTTCAAGAATGAGATTGATACTGCAATTGTCTGAAACTAGTTTGTTTGATCTTCCATTTGAAAATGTTTTCTGTCTCATTGATTCCAACAAGTTGATTTTTTTTCAGCTTTTGTTAAATAGATAAAATGGCTGGCAATTCTCAGAGTGGAACAAGTTATAGGATTTTGCAACTTAATGAGAATAAAATTTTATTTATTTAAAGTATGTAGAACAGAACAAAGACAACACTACCAATACCATTTAAAAGAGTTTTAATACAGCATGAGGGGGAAGCTAAGTTTAAATGTATGACTAAATCACTGTTGCTTTGGTTATCATTTCACCCCAAGCGAGACAATAAAGCTACTAAGATGCAAGAACTTACTGAGTGAAAGAATAAGAAAAAGAAAAACAGTAAGGCGAGAGAACAATAAAAGAACAGGAATTAAGATGACAGAATATAACCGTTTATATTTCAGAGATGAGGTATTGTAATTATTTACACTATTTACATTGTTCGGACTGTTGTCCTCATCTTTATTACCATATTCATGACCTTGAGGACATATGGCAACAAAGATGAAAACAATAGTCCAAACAATGTAAATAGTGCAAATAACAGAATATAACGATTGATATTGCATTTAAATTTTTGAAGATCAAAGTTAGTTGGAAAGCAAGAAGAACGTTTGTTTGGTGAGAAATGTGAGAAAAGAAACTGTTTGCATGTAACTTATAGTTACATCTAGATATTTTAACTGTAAAATAATGAGACCTAGCTACCAATCTAGTACTACGCTTAAATTCATAAAGTCAAGGTACCAAAAAAGAAAACTTATCAGAACAATTACCATGAAAATATTTATAGAAAAAGAACTAGTAAGCTATGTTATGATGTAAAAAATGAAATACTTTTTAATTTATTTTTATATCAGTTGAAATATTTAATCATTAACTTGAGGTGGTAGCATCTGTTAGGGTCCCAGCTATAGGCAAATAGTGAATTCCAAACAAACCACTATGAAAGTATAAAAATACATTTTTATAGTAAAAATACCAACAATATATTTTTATTTTAAAATATCAGTAATAACTCTTTATAGTAAAATTACCAATAATGCAGTTTTAAAGCAAAATGAACAGCAATACATTTTATCTGTAGTTGAAAGGGTACAGTTGTGTTCAAAATATTTAGATTTCAGCATTAAATAACCCATAGAGGTATTGATATGCCGCTAAACAAAATCAACCAACCTGTTCATTAACTTTCTCTTCACTTGAAAAAACTTCATAGTCAGGTGATTATTGATGACATAGTAAAAAAAAAAAATACTTATTTTTTTTAATTGGTACTCCCACACACACACACACACACACACTTTTAGCCTGTCTGGATGTTCTTTTGTCATATTTGCTAGAAGCAAAAAATGAATCTTATTTTGTTGTGTATGATACAAATATTTTGCTGTTAGAAAACCCGAGTGCATGTTGAAGGACCACGAAATCCTATTGCCACGAAAATGAAGTTGATTTCAAGATGACATTGTTTTGCCTGAATATTTCAATATATTTTGCTTTTATTTTTCTTCTTCTTCATCCAGTAGCGATAATAGTATGAACCATTCAGATGAAAGTTTATACACAAAGCCATCTCGCAAGTCTTCCACCTCGTCGTCTACATCATCATCTACTGCTGGTATGTCTAGTCATTTGTCTGTTAGCAACCCTGACTTATCGGTGTCGGGATTGAATATTGATGATGCAAAAACAGAATTCCCTGAAAATGTTCTAAAAATTTATCGGTCTGACCAATCTTTCAAGTACCTTCCTGTTTACAAGGTAAGCATGAAATATGTAAATTTGGGATCAATTCAAACTTTGCTGTCAATATTTCAGTGAGACCAACTTAATGAGAATGGGATATTCATTGTTTTCAAACATTGTAAACTTACACCAAAAAAAAAAAAAAATTTGAAAACATGGATCTTTTGTGCCCACAAAAAGACAGTATCAAAAGGATGATTTTTTTTCCCATTGACTCCACTTTTATTTTAACTACCTTCACTCTTCGGCAATGTTCATTGTTTTAATGAGCGATGATTAGAATTGTAATACAACCTGAACATATGATTAAAGTGAATTTATACATGTAAGATTCATCTACTTTCACTCTTCAGCAATGTCAGTTGTTTTAATAAGTCTTGGTTAGAATTGGAATAAAACCTAAACATGATGACAAGGAATTTATACATTTTTTTTTGTTTTTGAGAATTTACAACAAATGTATTAAACACTATTATATTGTTTCTTTACAAGAATGATATTTACCACATTATAAAAACTAATATAGCATAAATTTATCATTTACCAATTTATAAGGAAATAATATGAACATTTTTTTATTTATAAAGATTTACTAATTATGAAATATGTAAACCAATTATAAGGAAATCCTTATTATTTACCATTTCATAAAGTTTGAATCTATTTGAAATTAGCCAATGTTTTTCCAATCATTCCAATAAACAATCTAATAAATAAGTAGTGTTTAATATTTTTGTTGTCATTTCTCAAGAACAAAGAAAATGTTTAAATTCACTTTCATATTTTTAGTCTTTATTACAATTCTAATCATTGCTTTTTAAAATGATAAACATTGCTTAGGAGTGAAGGTAGTTAAAATAATAGCAGTGTCAATAGAAAAAGCATTCTTTTTGACACTCTGTTGTTTTTGTGAGCACAAAAGTCCATGTTTGTCAAAAATTGAAGTTGTAATTAAGTTTGAATTAACTGCTTTTTTTATTTGGATTAAAAAAAAAAAAATGATTGACAGTAATTGTGACATTTCTGAACTAGAAGTTTTAACAATTTCAATTGTTAAAATTTTTCTCAGATGAGTTATCATGATTTACATTTGAACTTATGACTTTGTCTTCATTATTGTCACAATGTTTCAGCCATTATGTCCTCCAGACTTCTTCAGGTGTCTGCTGATCCAGGTAACCTTCAGGGAATTTTAAATCAAATATTTTATATAACTGATGGGGGTAGAGCATTCTCATTCTGCTGTCACTGTCTAGGGATAACTTAACTTGTCTGATGAGGTGATAGCATAGTAGATTAAAGCATTGGTTTGTAAAACTAGTGGCATCATAATTGGGAGTTCAATCCCTAGGATGGGTAGCACAGAATCATACTTTGTGGAAATAGTGAACAATAACTGAGCAGTACAAAAAAAAGATGAAGACAAGATCTTGCAATCTATGGAGAGTGGAATAAGAACAATCTACCTCCATAGATTGAATAAACAGTTCAGTTTGAAATTCTCAAAAGTTTACTCACTTGATGAAGGACATAGATCACAATGGCTGAAATAAAACTTTGTTACTCTGCAAAGTTTATTCCAAAACCTCACCAAATGAGCCTTTATTTTTTTATTTTTCTTAACTTCTTTTTAGCAACTTTGTATGTTCTATAGATTTTAATTAAGGAGAAAAACTGAACCAATCTTCATCACATTTTAATGAGAATCTTTCTCAAGTGTTTTTAAAAAGTATTTTGCAAAACCCCTCAATTCATAACAAAGATAAATTGTTTTTCTGTTTTTTTTGTTTTTTTTTTCTGTTTTTTTTTTCTGTTTTTTTTCTGTTTTTTTTCTGTTTTTTTTTTTTTTTTTTTTTTTTTTTTAAAAAAAAAAACACTTAAAGTAAAAAAAAAACTTTTTAATTATTTATTTTCATGTACTAAATTAAACTTATGTTTTATTTACTTCTAAAAATTTAAGATTTAACTGTTTAAATTTATTCAAAACAAAAAAAATTGATATTTATCTTTTGAAATTTGTTATAATCATTGCTTCCCCCTACTTCTTTTTTATTTAAAGGAAACTGATGCAAGAACTACGGTTATGTTAGCACTTCAAGAGTTTGGAATCAATGAACCTAGCCGGTGCGTATTGTCATCGTGATGTTTTCTTAATATTAATAATTCACATTCATCATTGAGTTTGTGGTAATATCAGTATTGATTTTTTTTTTTTTTTTTTTTTTGAGGTGGTGGGGAGGATTCCAGTTCAAGGTTTAGATCATCTTAAAAAAAAAAAAACTTGTCAAATGTTAAATTTCTAGATATGTGTATTTAATAATTTGTTCCAATGAAAAAGAATTAGTTTTACTTTTTTAATTTTGTTTTTGTTTGTTCTCTACCCCCCCTAAAACTAATATGTATTTGTCTCCAATTTCCAGTTAAATTACGCAGATCTCTAATAATGATGAACCCTTATTTAAAACGCTGTCAGTCGTTTATTAACATGTTAGCTCCCAAGCCACATTTCCCTTGTTTTCTAAAGGTCCTACCACTATATCTTAATTTTGGTACACGAGTATATATGAGGCAAGGATATCATAGGTATCATTTATTACCCATGACTCGCTGGTTTGTTGTTTGGTACATGGGTCCATTTTACAACCCCAAGTCCCGCATGGTACAGCTCTATGTATGTATAAATGAAACAATGATTCCCCCCCCCCCAAATGAAGAATATTTAAATTTTTTTCCCTGGTGTACCATGGTTAATTTTACCTAATTAGTCCAAGTTGTATTTCTTTGCTTTAACGATTGAATAGCTTTTATTCGTTTTATTTTTGGAATAGAATGTTATAATTTCCGAGTAACGTACGACAAGGGAAGCAACTCCGTTTTTAAAATTTCAATTATTTTTTGGACTGCCCATGACGTACGTATGCGCAAAAACAAACAAAAAAAAAAACGATATGTCAAAAGAACGTTTTTTTTCTCTTGACACCGCTATTACTGTATCCTCCCTCGGATTTTTATACGACACAAATATGAATTTAACAATTTTATCTAAAAAATTAACAAACTATAAAACACAAATTTTTATTTTTTTATTTTTAAATAAAAACACTGATTTATAAATTTAAAAAAAAAAGAAAAAAAAAAAGAAGCATTTTCAAGGCATATCTTTCATTTGTTCTCGCCATTAAATTCACTGAAATAGTTTGCAGAATTTTTTTGCTCCTTCATTAAATGAAAGAAGTCTCTTGTATGGGATGAAACCTGGGGGAATTTTGTGTAAAAAGAATCTGCTCCTGAAAATTTTAGAAAAATTAGCAATGATTTGAATTTTTTTTAATTTAAAATTTAAAAAAAAAATTGTTTTGCAAAGAGAGGAATGGAGTTAACCCATAATTGGTGTTTCAGACTTGAATTTTTCTCAATTAGGTATCCTAGATCACAATTATACAAAGAAAATTTAAGAATTTCCAACATATGTCACCTGAAGGCTGGAGTGTACAACAACTAAAACGATGTGAATATGGCAGTAAAGATGAGGACGAAAGTCTGAACGATGTAAATGGTGTAAATAGTTACAATCCCTCATCTCAGAAACACAGACAGATACAAAATTTAAGAATTATATATTTTTTATTATGGGATTTTGAAAATGTGATTGCCCATTTTATGATAAACATTACTAAATGGACCCCACCTCACTTTGAAAATTAAAACAATATTAGATATACAATAATCTGAAAAGAAAATGTAGAATATCAACAAAAAGAATTTTTTTAAAAAATTTATTATGATCAGGTCAAGTTTAAGCCTGCTACTGATGACATGCAACCCAATACAATCTGCCACATGGATGGGTCGTTGGCATCTAATGCAGCTTCCCCACTAGCTTTTCTGCTAGTGAGGAGGGTGGCATGTCACCCACCAGGATGAAAAACAAGACCTGTCAAAATGTGGAGATGAGCTTTTATACGAGCTAGTGTATATATATATATATATATATATATATATATATATATATATATATATATATATATATATATATATATATATAAGATGGGGGTCTCAAGCCTTGAATGGCAACCTTCCTAGAGATAGTGTCTGCTTAAAAACACTTGGTGTACTTGGTGTACCTGTGAGTGTCATCTGGTTGTGTAAAACCTTACCTCAAATCATTATGAGAGATATCCTCTGTCAGGCAGGACGAACCTTGCTTTATGTGAGATTAATTCTGGTTCTACCTCAACCAAAAAAATTTATTTTCAAAGTTATTTCATGTAGCAGGTTTGTATACATTTTATTATCTCATAAAATAAAATATTCTTGTAAATAAACAATCTAAGAAATAAATAATGTTTAACAGTTTTGTGGTCAATTCTCAAAAAAAAAAAAAAAAAGTTTAAATACAGTTTGTTTGTGTTTTATTAAAATCCTAAAAATAATTTTTTAAAACAATAAAAATTATTGAGGGAGTATACAAACAGAAACAAAAAATACATCTTTTATTTTTTTTTTTTATGTTTTTCCAGGTATGTTTGTTAAACTTAGCCACTTTTTTTGTTATACTTAACAGGTATTTATATAGACAGGCAATAAAAATACAAAAGTCATTATTGTTGAGGAATGTTTTTAAACATTTAAGCATTGATTTTTATAAACAAAATTAGCAATTTTGCAAAAGAAGTTTTACATTTTTGATATGATTTAAAAAAATTCTTATGCACTTTCATTTTTCTTTTTCAGAAATTACTGTCTTTGTGAAGTTACTGTTACTCCTGGAGGTTTGACTAAACAAAAGAGATTACCGGAGCAAATGACCAACCTCCATGAGAAACTTGGGTTAAATAGCAGGTGACGTTTTAATTTTTTCCCCTATTTTTATAAGATTTTTATATTATATCGAAGTAGTTTTAACCCATGCCATCAAAGGTTTTATAATTAATAAGCCTTGGCATTGGCTATTTAAAGCATCATCAGAGACATGGTTCTACTGTCAAATGTTGAGAATGACATAAACAGAACATTTGGCAAATGAGGAAGTTTTTACAGCAAATCCTCTGTTAATAATCAAAGAGAGACAGCTAATGAAGAAAGAAGACTTGGAGACTTTAACACTCACAAGACAGATTGAAAGCAAATGGATGTTGGAACAAGTACCAGAGAGACAGAAAAGTCATAAAGGAGAAAGTAATGCTGAGAGCAAGTAAAAGCAGGAAGCTGTGAAGAGCCATGATTGTCAATATCCTGAAAGAAAATAGTGGGGCAGATTAAAGGCAAGTGAATCAGAGGAAAGCTGTGAATAACCTACTTGACAAATCTGAACAAATAGAGGAACAGGTACCACAAAGAAAAGAGAAAATAAAACGGGAAGCTGTGGAGAGTTATAATGCTCACATCATGCAGAGACAAATGTAGGGAGAATGAAGAAAGAAGGTTTAGAGAAATGAAAGATCGGATAATTTGTTTCGCATTAGAACGCCATATAATTTGTTTTGCTTGAGAACGTTGGAAATTCACTTTGCTTGAAACTTCTCAACCTCACCTGCAAGAAGTTGTATTTCTTCCCTTCACAAACTGGTAACCCCCATCCAATTAAACCCTTTATTCAATCCATAAGACAGATTGTTGTTCTGCTTTCCATGCCTAGGGGAGATAACTTTTATCAGTTATTATTCCCCAGTATTATTCACCTTTGTGTCACTTCGTTGTTTCTTTTCAACTTTAAACAACCCAGGGATTGAACACAAAACAAGGGAATCAGATATGTTTTAACTATGGCTTTTATCCACTTGCTTATTTCTCTTGTTCTCTCTTGAAATTTACTTGAGCTCAGTCAAGTTTGAAGACTCGTTCTTCCCCTCCCTCTTTCTCCTCTCGTTCTTCCCCTCCCTCTTTCTCCTCTCGTTCTTCCCCTCCCTCTTTTTCCTCTCGTTCTTCCCCTCCCTCCTTCTCCTCTCGTTCTTCCCTCCTCCTTCTCCTCTCGTTCTTCCCTCCCTCCTTCTCCCTCGTCCTTCCCTCCTCCTTCTCCTCTCGTTCTTCCCCTCCCTCCTTCTCCTCTCGTTCTTCCCCTCCCTCCTTCCTCTCGTTCTTCCCCTTTCTCCCTCCTTCTCCTCTCGTTCTTCCCTCCTCCTCCTCCTCTCGTTCTTCCCTCCCTCCTTCTCCTCTCGTTCTTCCCCTTCTTCCTCTCGTTCTTCCCCTCCCTCCTTCTCCTCTCGTTCTTCCCCCCTCCCTCCTTCTCTCTCGTTCTTCCCCTCCCTCCTTCTCCTCTCGTTCTTCCCCCTCCTCCTTCTCCTCTCGTTCTTCCCCCTCCCTCCTTCTCCTCTCGTTCTTCCCCCTCCTCCTTCTCCTCTCGTTCTTCCCCCTTTCTCCCTCCTTCTCCTCTCGTTCTTCCCCCCTTTCTCCCTCCTTCTTCTCCTCTCGTTCTTCCCCCCTTTCTCCTCCTTCTCCTCTCGTTCTTCCCCTTTCTCCTCCCTTCTCCTCTCGTTCTTCCCCTTTCTCCTCCTTCTCCTCTCGTTCTTCCCCTTTCTCCTCCTTCTCCTCTCGTTCTTCCCCCTTTCTCCCTCCTTCTCCTCTCGTTCTTCCCCCTTTCTCCCTCCTTCTCCTCTCGTTCTTCCCCCTTTCTCCCTCCTCCTCCCTTATCCACCCCCTCATTCTTCCCCACTTTGAAAAACATTATCAGTTTTTGGAAACAATAGAAATGTATTCTGTTAAGGAATAGACTTTTTTTTTTTTTTTAATCAGTTTAAATTTTCACACAAATGTTTTGAATGTTTTCCATTGTCATAAACTGTCTTATTTTTCTCACTCTTTTACACATAGATACTACTTAAAGGACAATATCTGCACTGACACACTTGTACCAGAAGAGATGATGGGGGAACTTATTAAAGAATCTCAAATCAATTTGCTGCAGCTGAATACGATGGAGTTGGCCTCCCAATTGACCCTTTCTGACTTTGAGGTGTTCCGAGAGATTGAACCCACTGAATATATAGATGACATATTTGGCATTAAATCCTTGTTTGGTTACCACAATATTCGCAAGTTTGAAGAGGTAAGTAATGATTAAATTCTTATGCCTCAAAATATTCACCCAATGTGTCCAGGTGGGAGCAGATTTATTATTTTATATGTGGCATTTCTCTTCAGGATGTGGACGTTCATGGTTCTTCACAACTTGTCTTTTGTAACTCTTAGCAATGTTTGTCTTTTTTTTTTTTTTTCCCTGTCACTCGCACACTATTTTATCATTCATTTACACATGCTTCTAAGATTACTCAGAGTTTTCCTTTCTTGCTTGATTACACTCGTTCTTTATATCAACTGCGATATCTTTTTGACACTAAAGAAATCCCTCAATTAATGTGCATTTGATTAATGCATTTTCGTTGAATGCGCTAAAATTTTTATATACCAAAATTGTATGCATGATATTCGATTGATGTGGAAAAACATTCTTCAGTTTAAGCATAATAATTGAAAATTGATCTTTTTATTATTACTGATGTCCACATTAGCCCAGTGGTTCTGAACCTTTTTTTTACCTATGGACCCCTTTTCTCTCCTTTTCTTTTTTCTTGGTAGACCCCTTAATAGTTATTTGACATAAAACAACAATATTCTATTTTTCACGTTACTTTGAAGTTATAATAATCAAACAAATATTATATAATTAAGCTTTATTTTGAAATGAAAACTAATTTAATGCAAATAAATTATACTACAATAATAATAATAATTTTTATTGACCAATATCTTGTATTACAATATTACAATGTTTCTTCCATGGTCAAGGCTATGGGGAGCAGGGCTCTTCAGGTAATTGAATTCACTGCAGCATTTATTTATGCACACTGGTTAAAAATTTTAATAAACCTAATTTAAGTGTGTGATATTGGGGGGGGGGCATATTTATTCAATGAGATCCCTGTGGTTGATGCTGCTCTATGAGTTTCTTTATATCTGGTTCCATCAATGTTAATGATAGTCGAAGGTCATCTCTTTTGACAAGGTCAATTCTATTGCGAACTTTTGATAACAGTTGAGGAACACTACTAAATCCCGATTCAACAAGATGTTGAAAAAGCAATAACGTAGATCTGTGCTTTATCCCAGGGCAAAAGGGTTTCTTTGTAGCAATATCATTTGTTTTCCATATATTGTACTTTCTATCTTGGAATTTTGCATGCATTATTTCATCATTTTGTAATTCGATGAGGGGCTCTTGCAAAGAGATGTCTATATTGGCAACATTAACTTTCAAAGGAAGTGAAACCCAAGTCAGTATATCCATCATGAGTAGGTTACTAAAGCAAGTTATGAAAGAAAGAATGAATTAATCATCCATATACATATATATATTTCAATATAGTGTAAATTACAGTAGAAATTTAATTTTTAATAATAAAAATCATTCTGAGTTGGCTTTCTTCATGGACCCCCAGAAATATTACATGGATCCCTAGGGCCATGTGCACTCCAGTTGAGAACCTCTGCATTAGCTGCATTAATTGAGGGATTCCTGTCCTTAAATCAACTGGTCCATTCAGGAGGAAAAAAAAATAGGGAAAATTTAGGGAGGCGGGGTAATTTTTCTAGCTTAGTGTTCTTTATACCTTCTTTTAGGCTGTGACATTTGTGAGAACATAAAAATATTTGTTATCAATTTAAATGAAATGTTATGTTTATAATATCAATACAATGTCAAATCAATTCTTGACTTTTACAGAACTATTGGACTTAGGCTAAGTCACTTGGCTGTTATTGATAAATTTGAGACAAAAAGCTGGGATTGAGGAAAAAGAGAATAAAAAAACAAGGAATAATTTAACCAGTTATTGCTCCTCCTCCTTCATTAGAACTCATTCAAGGAAAGTAAGATAATTCTTGAAAAAACAGACAAAAAAGGAGCAACAAATAAAAAATCAGTACTTCATGTCAGTAATATATTGATAACAGAATATTTTACAGACGAACCACATTTGTATTTAAATTTTTCAAGATAAATGTCAATTATCTTCTTTTGTCTTAATTCTTTTTCTTTTATTGTTCTCTATCATTTAATAACATTTTTTTCTTTCACACTCAGTAACCCCTTAGTAACTTTATCTCTTTGCTTGGGGTGAATGTTAAAAAAAAAAAGCATAAAAGAGCATGTCAGTGTGTCAAACTGGTGTTTGCATTATTCTATAATATTCTTGTATTTTCATCTTTTGCAGCTTGCTAATCGAGAAATGTTTTGGGTCGTGACTGAAATTTGTAGTGAAACTAATCTCGTTAAACGGATGAAGATAATAAAACATTTCATTAAAATTGCAAGTAAGTCATTTACATTTCATTGATTGTATTTGTTTATTTCTTCCTTTTATTCTAATTTTTTCTCTCTTTATTTTATAAAAAAAAATTTTCTTTTATATGGTCTATTTTTTCTTATAAAAACTTAAAATGTTTTTTCTTTTATTTTTTAGACTGGTTTTGTTTTGTTTTGTTTTTTTTGTTTACTTGCTTTTTCTCTCACTCCCCCCCCCACGCACTTCCCCCACTCACTTCCCCCTCTCCCCACCCCCTCTTCCCCCCTCTTAGCTGGTCTGGTTTCCAATTTTTTCTCTTATAATTTTTTTTCTCTTTTTTTCTTTTCAGAACACTGTAAAGACTACAAGAATTTCAACTCTATGTACGCAATTATTGGTGGCCTTGGCCATGGCGCAGTCTCCAGGTTAAGGAACACTTGGGATAAATTGCCCAATAAATATCAAAAAATGTTTCATGTGAGTCTGAGTTTTGGTTCATTTTATCGGAATCAACATTTTCTATTTAATAATTATGGCTTCACTTTCATAAACGATGTCCATCTTATTACCATTTTAGTTTATCATGTTTGGACACTTTCTTATTTAAATTCCTTCAAATCCTCTGTATCAGATTTTGTTAAGACTATGACTGTTCTTTAGTCAAATGGTTGCAGTGTTAGCTTTCAGTCCATGAGTCTTGATTTTAAATCTCAACTGGGTCAATTCATCAAACAGGTGACTTTTGGGGGGGATATCATCCTAGGGAGTCAATCCTAACATTTGGTATGAGAAGTTCCCAAAAACCATATGGCAGATTGACTCAAGACTTGTGAATGAAATTGTGTAGACAAAATTGTTTTGAAGCCATCAACATTTGTGCACATATATAGCCACAAGCTCATAACTAATGGTTCAATAGAAACACTTCATGTTTGATTTTTATAGATATAATTTATTTAAATAAATGCTTTGTTTTTAATTAAACAGTATTAATTACATTTATCTGCCTAAATGTTTGAGAAATTTCATAGAAAATATGTGCTTCTTCAACAGGAATCAAACCTGTAACTCTTATAGGAACTGTTATTTGATCTGACGTGCTGTTAACCATTCAGTCACAAAGAAGCATCTGCTTAGCAAAGTCCAAATTACTGTTTATAAACACACACCTTTGATGATTTTTCTCGACTGGTTATGTCTGCTCATGAAACATAATATGAAATGGATTAAGTTTGACAATTATTTAATATATTTTCTGTTTGTACATTATTTTTATAGATATTTAATTACATTTAAGGTGTGTGTTATAAACAGTAATTTGGACATTGCTAACCAGACACGTCTCTGTGGCTGAATGGTTAACAGCATATCGGATCAAATTACTGTTCCCATTAGGGTTACAGGTTCGATTCCTGTTGGAGAGCTATGAAATTTCTCTAAAATTCAGGCCGGTAAATGTAATTAATACTGTTTTATAAAGAACAGAACATTTCTTTAAATAAATTATATCTATAAAAATAACGTATAAACAGAAAATATATTAAATAGATAAAATTGTTTGGAAGTCATCAACATTTGCATGCATACGTAGCCACCATCTTCACAACTAATGGTTCGATAGAAGCACTTAGATTGGAAATCTAACTTGTCTAAATAATCAATCTAAAGTTAGTTACTCAACAAAAGCACCCTTACCCCAGCAGCCTGACCAATTGCAGGGATGTATTGGCCTATAAAAAAAAAAATATGCAAATTTACTGCAGGCAGAAATTGTGCATCATTTTATATTTTTAGTGAAGTCTAAGCTAATTTTCAGCAGTTCCTTTCATAATGGCTTTAAGATTCTCTGTAGAATCAAGGTTGTTCATTTCCTGGTCAATTACAAATTTGTCTTTTTTTATGGTTGGTGCAGTACTGTTTTCTTTTCCATTGAATATTTGGGTTGCAATCGCTTTTATGCTACAAACTGTGAGATCAATATGGAAACCAGCCATACCAAAAAATGCAGGAAAATCTTAGACTTCCCTCTGCACAATTATCGATACTTCTAAGCTTCATCACTATTAGTATGTGTTTCTTTCAGTGTTAGATATTCAGCTAGAAAGAATGAAGTTGAATTTTGTTTTGTTCTTTTTCTTTCTTTTATGGCCTGAAAAGCATCTGAAAACGTTCTTTGTATTCTGTCATGCAATTGGATTTTTTTCATATTTTTTCTTTTTTATTCTGTTTGAAAAATTGAAATGTTTCTTTTTAAATAAATTACTTGAGAAAAATTAACTTTTATTCTGATCCTTTTTTTTTGTTCTTATCTAAACTTTGTTTTCATTTTAAACTTTCTTTTAGGATCTCCAAGAGCTTATGAATCCCTCTCGTAACATGGCCAAGTATCGAACATTGATCAGCCCTGAGAATACCCAACCCCCAATGGTAATTTAATTTTATAAATTTTGACTTGCATGTGAAAACTGCTAATAATCAGGACATTTTTATTTGAATGGCATAGTCAAACTAGTAAATGCAAATTGTTTTAAAGTAAGCTGCTATTCCTTTCAAATCAAATTTGATGAACACAAAGCTGTAACCAAAGGAAATGGCTAAATCTAGCAATACTCTGTCTGTGTGTGTGTGTGTATATATATATATATATATATATATATATATATATATATATATATATATGAGAGGTGGGGCAAGAGTATACATTAGCTTCTCTGGCTTGATGCCCAGATAATTGACAGGATGCGCTGTTGGGAAGTTGAAAGTGGTGATATTTAAGTTAGATTACTGTGGATTTCAATGCTGATTTTGCTTTTTGAATTGGCAGAGTACTTAGGTGGTGCTATGGTTTAATTTTGATCCCTAACACTATTGAAATGGTTGGTGTGTGTGTAATATATATATATATATATATATAAAAACACCAACTAACATTTCTCTTATCACTGTTTTTTGTAGAAATAGTTTTCCCCTTTTGGTTCTCACATTATACACTTGGTGAAAGCTGGAAAATAGGTAGGCTGAAATGTTAATAACATTAGGAACATGGAGTTGAATTATCAAAACAGCAGTATATGCCATGGCCCCACCATGCTAGGTATATGTTCATGGTCTCACCACTACTTGTTACTGAAATATTTATAGTAAATAGTTATCAGTCCTATGTCTAACCAGTTTTGAATTCAGTTTTCCTTCTCCTGGACTGGTTGCCCACAAAGGCTAGAGATCCCAGCCCTCCTTGCTATTTGACCCATAGCTGGAAGGGGAAGACAGTTTCATGTCTCTGCTAAAGGCATTTAAGAAACTCAGTTGGAATTGTAATGAATACTGATTCAACTTTCAATGTGATAACCGCTACGCTACAAGTACATCCATATTAGTCTCTGCTATCAGCTTATTTCATTAAAACAGTTGTGGGTTATACATTTTGAATCGGGTGAGGATCTTTCACGGTGTGTTGTTTGTGGTGTAATGGATAGTAGGTAGAAATGAGAAATTTGAGAGACAATTTTGAATTCCAGTCACATTCACTGCATCATTACGTGCAAATACCCAGTGAAAAGGTATGAATTTATTTCTCCCCTACCTATGGGTTAAATAATAGGGTGAACTCAAGTCTTTAGCTGGGGTTGGTAACCAGTCTAAGAAAAGGACAACTCTGAAATCAAAACTAGTTGAGAATGGTGATAGCAACTCCATCCCATTTTTATAAACCTCAACTTGCTAATGTAAATCACAGCAGCAGCGCTTACCATGCTGAGAGCTGTGCCCCCCCCCACTTCTCAGGGAATCCATGGGACTTGAGAGCTGCGGGGCCCCATGCTCCGCGGGGAGTCCATGGGTCTTGAGAGCTGTAAGTGAATGTCAATTTTTTTGTATTTTTTGCAGTTGCCTTTCTTTCCTGTTATTAAGAAAGATCTGACGTTCATTCACCTCGGCAATGATTCTGTTGTTGATGACTTGATCAATTTTGAAAAATTAAGGATGATTGCTAAGGAAATTCGTCACATATGTGACATGTGTTCTGCCAGATATGTAAGTATAATTGTTTTTTTTGGTTTTGTTCTTTAAAAAAAAAAAATGATCAACATCTTTAGACTCTCAAACAAAATTTCAATGATCTGTTTTAATTGTCCGTGTATGTGGATAGAGACATTCCCTAATAATTAAATAATTGTTTTTAACATAATTGCCATCTTTGTGAAGGTACTTAATTCACTTGTAAATATTGCAATGAACAGATCTTCACTAAAGGAGGCCCCTTGCCTTGACCCCTTATTGGGACTTAAGCTTGCCCCAGAACTTTAGTGGAATTTGTACATATGATTAACCGCTAAAGATATTGGAAAAATGTCTGAACTCATGTACCATTCCAGTAAGTACCCGATTCCTCCTATCTTTTCAAAAACCAGATTAGGCTAAAGATTCAGTTTTGCTGCCATATCTAGGCTGGAGCCGCCCAGTTTTCACTTTCCAGTTTTGTGGTTGATTAATTCTCACTGCTCTGTCGCTATTTCCATGGAAAATGTTTAGACGAGCTACATTCCTTAGCTCTCTCAATTCTAACCCTTGCCAGTAAGACTTGCTTTGACACATAACATTGAGGCAAACCCCACCCTCATTCCCTTCATATTCTTTTAATAAAGAGGAACTTCCATTTGAATAGCTTCTTCCCAAGAACTGTTGCTTGTCAAACAGAATGCTAGGAGCCATAGCCTAAATTGGAAGAAGCATTTATTCCTGCAGAACAAATATTTTTTTTTCTTTTTGTTTGTTTTACAGCATAATCCTCTTCCTTGTTAATTTTATTTATAAACATGGAATTGTCTTCAAGTAGATTTAGGAAGATTTTACATGCATACTTCCAATTATCAATAACATGTATGTATGTGCAGTTGTGTGTACAAAGGCACCTTGAGTCAGTGTGCGTAGAAGGGCACCTTGAGTCATGTGTGCATACATGTGCATATTTGTTCTACCCAGTCTTTGTTTACATCTAAAGCATACACATAAGTGCTTCTCATGGTTGAAACATTGTGCAAGTGGCAAAAATGCATTTGTGCAGCTGTTGATGTACATTTATAAAAAACAAAGAATATATGCCAATTAGAATGCAAGAAGAGATTTGAAAAAGGTTTGACAAAGAAGGAATGACCAAATAATATTCTGACTTCTGTCAGAATTTCTGGGATGTGAAATTATCACTATTTACATTCAGACTATTGTGTCCTCATCTTTGATAACAACAACAAAGATGAGGACAATAGTCTGAATGTAAATAGTCATATTCTAATATATGGTCATTTTGTTGGATTTTGCGAATTGGGCTAGACTGATAACTTTTCAGCATCCCATTGTGTGTGTGTATTTAGGTAAAACAAAAAAATCTATAGCTTCATGATTAAAAAGTAGATTTAAAATAAGAAACTTGCATTAGAAACCAGCTTCTGTAGTAACTGATTAGAAAGAAGGAAAAAAAAATCTTTCTCCGACTAACCTCTATCCAAAACTATCTGATCCACATAAGATCAAACTATACCTAAAAGAATGGTAGTTTAAAACCTTTATCTGGTCTTAAATAACCCTTTAGTGGTTGAAGAGTCCTTAAGTAGAAACAAACCCAAACCTATGTATTTTGTAATAGTCCTACATGTAAATATTTGTTGTATACGTTTAAAAATATTTTTTGGCTGTTTCTTCAAATACAGGATGTGAGTAATATGTATCTGAATGCCCATAGTGTATATGGCAGCCACACTGTGTCAGGTGTGGCAACACTGAAAAGAACAAAAAACAGGAGAGGTTCGGCAATACCCAATATTAAGAAGATGTATGAAGAGGTAAGTTGCTATTTTATTTTTTTTAAATTCTTTCTTGTAACAATGTTTTGTTATTATTAAATTTGGAGAGAAAAAAAAATGGTTGTCTTATTTGTTGTTGCAAACATTTTGTACTCTCTGGTGATATCAAAATATATTCTACAGGAAACAAAGAAAAAAAAAAGCCTACTTGGGTTTGTACCACTCGAGGCTGTAACTTTGACTTTTTTTTTTGTACCTATAAAAAGGGTACGGTCATTAGATCAGGCTCAAGCCTGCTACTGGCAACATGTAACTCAGTTCAACCTGCCACATAGATGGATGGATGGTTGGTGTCTAAACCAGCTTCACCACAAGCTTTTTTGCTGGTGAGGAGGATGGCTTGTCATCCCAGAGGACAAAACACAAGACCTGTCAAAGGGCAAATGAGCTTTTTGTAGGAGCCGACAGACACACACATATATATATATATATATATATATATATATATATATATATATATATAACAATGAAAATATTTGTTAATCTATATGGATAATTCCAAAGAGGAATGAGTGTGTGAGTTGGATGTCAGGAATATCATGAAATCATTATCACAAAAGATCCTCTATCATGCAGGACCCACTTTGCTGCTTGTAAGATTAATCTCGGTACTGCCTCAACAAAATAAATAACACAGCATATCCTCCTGGCGTCAGTTTAAAATGATGCCTTCTTTCTCCCTCCCCCCATATATCTAAATTGTCATATAAGTCGACATAATAATCATAATAGGGAAGAAAGAATAATCAATCTTCAATAAAAAAAAAAAAAAAAACGAAAACATTGTCAATTTTGAATCTGTTCATTTGCATACTCTTACTTATTTAATTACCTGCATTCATAATTGTAAAATTTTGTTAAAGTTGTTAAACTCAAACATTTAACTATTTATTTCCACAGATATTTTAATGGCGTAGAACTTGCAATTAATTTATTCAATCATTGACTTAAGAATTATGATTCACCAGAAAATTCAAATGAGAAAACTCGGAAATTTTCTCAGGTACTGCTAGTAATTTTGGAAAGTGAAGCTATCCCCAGACATGTTTAGGTGACTTTCACCTCTCCTCGCTACACACACAACCTGACACGTTTCAGTAAAACTTTCACTTTCCAAAATTATAATTTAGAGATATAGAAAAAAGGAGTTTGTTCAATTGACTTCAGGAGTATATGGGTTAAAATTTTATTTTTCTGGGATATGGGTTAAAATTTTATTTTTCTGGGATATGGGTTAACATTTTATTTTTACTATTTGATATTTTTTATTTTTTAAATGACCTTTCCCAATATCATATTCTTTTATTTAAAAACAAAAAAAATGTTAATATGAAAAACTTTTAATGCTCTTATAAATGATCAATATTGGCATTTTGGTTGACCAAGTCTTTTGAAATCTTTTTGTATTAAAAATGTTTTATGATTCAATGTATTTTTTTTTTCTCTTCCATATTAGTCTCAGATGATCAAACGTGTCAAATCCTACTTAACCAAAATGCCGGTGATAACAGATGAAGATAAGCTGCAGGAACTGTCACTTCAGTGTGAACCTCCTCGTAAGTGACTCTTGTCCACCCCCACATCATTTCTATCCCCACCATCTGTCATGTCCTCCATTGACTGAAGTTTCATTTCACTTCGTAGTCAGGGTTATTTGGGCATCTCGTTCTTCAATGTTTTCTAACGGCAATGTCCAAGTTTCTTGGCTGGGGGATTTATTTACAGACTATTAACATGTCCTATTCCCTCCATCTAAGGCGATTCTGGACTGTCACCCTCACTTTGTCATGTGAGGCTATTGGTTGGATGAAGATTTACCCCTCCCCTTTCACACTGTCGGCAACTACAGTTTCTAATGTGGGTGAGTACCTGGACTTTGATGACTCTGGTTGTGTGCACCTCAGATGTAGAAATAGTCTCTTGGATCTACCTATCTATTCATTAGCAGGAAAGGACAGTCTTGGTTTGTTTCTTCAGCTTCCAAATTCGTCTTAAATGTTTTGGGATTCTGCAAAATTGGTATACATCAGTAATGTATAATGGATCATAAAGAAGTAATTATACAAAGAATTAATTAGCAATGTTAATGTGATTAATGGCGAAATCACATTGCTAACAAGACAATGAGACATTAACTTACTATCAATTCCTTGAATAACATGCTCCTTATATTTGAATTGTTGTCAGATCGAATTGATGATCCTGGGCCGAGTACTTTCGACAATTTCAAATTGTCATCTTCGGGGCATAATATTTCCATTTACTGCTAAATACCAAGACTAAATAAATGTAGTGTAGACCAAAAGATATTTTTAAAAATATGCTATTTATTGAGAGTTATATTATTTTGGAACGTGCAATGCTAGAGTTCTTATTTAAATGTTTCAAGTGAGAATTTTGTTTGAATTTAGTAATGTGATAAATCCACGAATTTTTTTTGTTGTGTGTGTTTTTCAGTTAAAGTGACATGGACTAATTATTCAAGTTATTGGTAGTAAGTTAATGTCTCATTAAGTCTTGTTAGTGAAGTGATTTCACCATTAATCACATTAACATTGCTAATTAATTCTTTGTATAATTACCTCTTCATGATATATACTGCACAATTTAATATGTATATTTGCAGATAGATGAAATTCAGTCTTCTGTTATTTGCTTCTGTCACTATTTTCTTTGGTACTTGTACATTGGTGTTGTATACCAACTTCTTATTTAACCTTGTTCAGACGACTAATTATTACATTTCAAGACAACTGGATGTGCAAGTGGTGTAATGGATAGTGGCTCAGTATGAGAAATCCAAGAGCTGAGTTCAAATTGTAGTTGGGTTCGTTACATTCACTTATGCTCAAATACCCTTGGGAAAGGTATGAATCCACCTCCTCCCACCAGTTATGGGTTAAATAGTATGATATATCTGCAAAGACCATTGTTATTCTCCCCACAAAATTGTTTATGTAATGATCACTTGCAAAAGAATTATTTTTGCAATCCAGAATGTTTTCGATTTAAATAACTGAAAAAGGATTGATAAGCCTTAAAAAATAGTCAACCACATATATATATATATAAAATTTCCTTATCAAGTCATGCTACCTGTGAGGAATAATATTTATATTAATATCTACTTAATAGCTCTGTTATTTTACATTCACCACTATTTTATTAACACAAGCACTCAATACCTTTTTATTTCTCTCTCTCCCTCTCTCTATCTATCTATCTATATATATATATATATATATATATATATATATATATATATATATATATATATATATATCTTTCAAAAATGTTTGGTTGAATAGCATCAATAAGTTCTGTCTGTCTAGTTTTTTTTATTAACTTTTTTAAATTAGTTGTTTGATATAATTAGTAAATTTAACAATTTTTATTACTGCATCACCAACCAGCCACCCGCCACCCAACCTGAGTACTTTTGAATGATGTTACATTCGTTTTCAAGGATTGTGTTTTGTGAATGTTCATGTAACTGTTTTTAGTTAATTCTGGTATTCCCGCATTTGCAGGAACAAATATTGATCAAAAAACAATGTTAAATTCTTACAATGGCTGCACATGTACTACACTCTCTTATAGGTTAACTTGTCATTTAGTGAAATTTGTGCATGCATAGATCAACATATAACAAATAAGCAAAGTAATATTAACATGAGACAAATTTTAGTAGATAACATCCAAATATTATATAGGATTCAATGTAAGGAATGATTTAAAATTCTGAAAGCCATTGTAATACAATAAAACCTACTGACATTAAATAACTTATCTTTTTCCCTTGGGGAAAAAAAATATAAAAATATGCATAAAAATTAAATTTGACCATTATAAATGTCATCACCTTGAGGGATTTGAAGTTGGGTCCAGCAAAGAAATTAACCAAAACAGTTCCATAAACATACGCAAAACACAATTCTTGAAAATAAATATAACGTTTGAAATTACTCTGAAAAAAATAAAAATGAACATTGGTAAATTTACTGATTTTATATAAAATTAATTTGGATATTTGAAATCATTAGTACAGAAAATGGATCAGCAGAACTTGTTGATATTATTCAAGCAAACATATTTGAATAATTATATATACTCCTTAACTTTCTCTTTGTGTGAATATAGAAAAATCCTAAGTTGAGATTTGTTCACTTTTGTTTAGTTCTTTTATTTTGTGTTTTATTTACTGATTGCACTAATAGTTTCATTCTTACATAGCTATCTGTAGTAACTTGTTCTTACCTGTAGTAACTCATTTTATTTGTCTATATTTATTCCAAACAATTGGAAAAATTTTTTTTAAAAATCCATTCAGAAAGAAACAAACAGAAACTGATTCACCTAATTTCAGCTTTTGACAAAACTTTCTTTCCTCACCTATACCCATTTCTGGATAAATAAAAATTAAATTCTTTCAAGTTTATTACCTGCAAGTCTGGAAACCTGTTATAGAATGGATGGGATCCGCCCAGTGTCGTAGGCACAGCTAGCCCAGGCATGTGTCTGTATTTATTTATCTATTTATTTGTTTGTCTCACACTCACTGTTCAATACTGCTGTTGCTGCTGCCTCTTTGTTTTTTTTAGCCACACTCATATTTTTTTTCTTTTTGTAAATTTTTGTTGTCTTTATAGAATTGAGTCTCAAAGTAAAAACTCTAGGGAAAGCAGCTCCATTTCCTTTTTTTTTTCTAGTCACATTTCTTTTGTTTTTATTTAGTTGCCATTTTCACTATTGACTACTTCTTTTCTTTTCTCGCTCTTTGAATCATGCACACATACTGATTTGTAAAATAATTGCTATAAAAGAAACAAATGTGATTAGTTGTGTCCCTTGATATACAGACGTATAGTGAAATGTGCTTTTAAGCTTTGTTAGATTTACGTGCGTTTAATTGTAAGTTTGTAATTATAGTTAATCTTTTAAAGTAGAATTGAAATAAGCGCTTCATTTGGGTTTACTGTAGAAGTCTGTATGCCAATAGAAGAATTTCTTTTTTTTTTTTTTTCCCTCTAAGTTATTTCTTTTTCTTTTCTGGAGATGAATGAACTGTTTGCATGGATGTTTTCTACAAAATGTCTTGAACATCATAAAATATAACTCCAGCTGAATATATTTTTAATATTATTTTTTTTTTGTATGATAATATTGGTTGCTGGGACTAAAATACTTGTTGCAATTTCTATATACACAACTCATTTCAATTAATCGTATTATTCAGAACGATTACTTTGCCACTTTTGTAAATGTAAAAATGGTCATAGTTGGCAATAATAATTTTGTTTTTAAAATGCAGTAATGCAGCACTTACATCGATTAACTGCGTTACTTAGAACGATTACTTCGGCACATATGTAAATGTAAAGAGTCTTAGTTGACAATAATATAAGTGACGGATGACTAAAAAGAGGCCCTGCTGATTATTCATGGCTAATTTATTTGAATAAAGCACTGACTATTGTTTGCGTCAGAAGGTAATAATTGTAAGTAAAATGATGCACTGAAATAAGTAACCAAGTAATCGTTTTAAGTTCTCTAATACCTGGTGCCTTTCTATATTCTTTTTCTATAAAAACTATCCTCTTCTTACTAAATTTCATTAGCCTTATATTTTTTCAGATTTTAAAGCTATATGATTAAGCAGAAAAATTCAGTTGAGTGTAGTCTTTCATTGCTTCTTATTTTTGATGTTATTTAGGGTTAAGAAGCCTAATTCACATAAATAAGATGTAGAAAATTGCATTAAAACTGATAAAGCCTTTTTACCTAATGTGGGATAAAAAGTTTAATACTTTTTAAATACTGACACTGTACCATTACTACTCTCACACACACACACACACACACACACGCGTGTGTGTGTGTCATGGTAATATTTTACTGTACACTTAATAGGATTAGCATAGCAGTTGAGAATCACTGCCATATATACTTGAGTATGGTGTAAGTTTTTATGATTTTTTTTTTTTTTTTTTTTTTTTACACAAATAATCGGTTGTCACATTATACACAGGTAAATTTTTTTTCTGGAGGGGTTAAAATTCATGCAAAAAAAGAATTCATGTGTTCCACTGTTGTACTTGAAGGTGGTTTATCCACAAGTAGATACTGTACAAAAAAAAAAATGATATTCAAGTAGACTATACTCTTATGTTATGTTAAAATTGAAATTCAATTTCTCTAAGAAAGCCGTTAAAATAAAAATCACATTTACAGCCACATTTAACATGATTCGCATTTTGTTTCCCCTCGCATAACTTTTGTTGTCTAATAAAATTCTTTTTTGATGTCAGATAATCAACAAATCATGAAAAAAAAAAAATTAAACTGATTCTGTCATTAAAAAAAAAGAAGAAATCTTTTAACTATTTAAAACTTTAGGATATTGTTTTATGTAGGCAAAAATATATTCACCAAAATTAGTGTTTTATATAGATAAAAGTAATTAATGTTATATATAGATAACAATATATTTGCCATAATTAAAGTGTCCTATTATAATTGTGCTTGTCCCTTCCATTGTTTGCACGACCGTTACGCCCTGCCATTACCTCATAAATAATGGCCTATTCTGTTTTGATCATGTGAAAAGAGGGAAAGAGACATTACTTGGTTTCAGGGAGAAAATGAAAGAAAGAAGGGAACATAGGAGAGAGAGAGAGAGAGAAAATCATATTAAACTGTACCTGTTGATCTTGGCCAAAAGCCCAAAAAGTGATTGTATTTTCTTGCTGCCCCATGCTGCCAGGATGTGACACAAGGTTAGTCTAATGTGGGGAGCCTAAGCATGTGCACCCGGGTCAGGTCCCAAAATAGCCCACTCCCTCAAGACAGGGTACTACTCAATATCTTCAGTTGCCCACTGTCCCCAGATCGACGCAACTGAAGAGATGAAATGTAGAACAACAGAAACTAAGTAAGGTAATAACCAAAAATCCAGTTACCATAAATAAAATCGTCTGCTGAATTATTTTAAATTATTATTAAGAGAAATCTTTGTAAGACTGCGATTTGGCTAGAAAGGAAGGAAAACAGAAATGTTTAACAGCTGTTTTAGTCAAATGGAAAAAAATTGTCAATTTCAAATCTTTTCATTTGTACACCCTTACTTCATAAAATAACAATCAGCATTCATATTTATGATTGTCATTGCATTATTTTGTTAAAGTTGTTAAATTCAAATATTTAACAATGTGATAGGAGAATTTCTACAGATATTTTGTCATTAACTTAAGAATTATGATTCATCAGAAAATTCCAATAGGAAAAACAATTTCCACGAGTCTTTCTAGGTTTTATAGTTATGAAACAATACCAATTTATTTATTTATTTTTTTTCGAGGATATTGTTTTGGGATTTATTTACAAGTGTGTACCTTACCCCATTTAAATGTTTTCTTTTTTGCCCCTTGTTGCAGCTACCCGTCGAAGAGACACATCACCAGCGCTGAATATCTCTGGGCCTATGGGAACTGCAGTAAATACAAACGATGAAAAACGCTTGTATCCAGTGGGGCCGAAGTTTGGTATGTGACTTTCATTTCTACAAATTTATCTTCATTTGCTTGCATTTAAAAAAAAAAAAAAATCTCTATATTTTCGGATATTTTTTTTCCTGTATTTTTTGTACTTAATATTATTTTATCATTAAAGAATGCTTGTCTTGTAGTTTTCGTTTTTTAATGTTGTAATTTTATTTAGCTATTTAAATTGAATGGTTTTTGTTGTTGTTTAATTAGTATTTACTGTGTCACTTATTTCAATTATGCATTGCCAGTTATAATGAACTGAGATGTAAAAATAAAATCATTTAAAAAAAAAAAAAAAAAAAAATATCGCCATGAGAAAAACCTTTTAAAAGTGTTTTTGTCAGTTAAGTTTTGTCAGGCATAAAGAGCACTACTGGTAATTTTTTTTCCTGGAATTGCGGATATTTCTTGCATGTTTTGGGATTTATCTTTATAAATACGGTGTTCTAAATCTCCAAATATTCCGTTTTAAGAATTCTAATTGTCAAAAGCTGTTATTTTTTTAATTCATTTTATTTTTTAGATTTATTTTTAATTCATTTTATTTTTTAGATTTATTTTTAATTCATTTTATTTTTTAGATTTATTTTTAATTCATTTTATTTTTTAGATTTATTTTTAATTCATTTTATTTTTAGATTTATTTTTAATTCATTTTATTTTTTAGATTTATTTTTAATTCATTTTATTTTTTAGATTTATTTTTTAAAACTTATTTCTTTATTTTATTTTTTCAAAATTTTATTATCTTTTTACATAAAAAAAAAACAAAAAACAAACAAAAAAACTATTTCTAAACTTATTTGAATAAATATTCCTGTCTTCACTCTTAGCCACTTTTGGTTCTTGCCACTTTGGCCGTATTGGCATAAAAGTTGATGACTAATTTCTGAGGTGGCTGTATTTTTTCTCTTCTTTGGTTATTTTTTGTTTTAGCACAGTACCTACCTACTTAGTTTGACTAATAACTATTAATGAAGAAAATTATTGGTTGATTTCACTTTATCAAATGTACCCATTTTATTTTTAAAATATATTTTAATATTTTTCCATTGTACAAGGAATAAGTAATTCGTAAGATTAATTCCAGTCATTGCTAAATTTATTTTCTGAGATCTGAGAGTTGCATTTAGTATCTTGTATTGCTAAAATCAGTCCAATTTTAGAAGTTACTGTATATTTTCGCGTATAAAGCAACCTTTAGATAAGAGAAGGTCAAAAATATAGCAAATTTTCATAAATTTATCCTATACCTGTAGCATAAGATGACTGCTTATTGATTATATAAAGATGCTATTGAAAATATTATTTGCTGTATTCTTAGAAATTTAAAATAAACAAAATAACAAAACCAATTCTATATCACGTTTTTCCGATACATGTCCCCGAAAAGGGAAACCATTGTTTTGTTTAAGTTTCATTATGTAATCTCTTGTGAAGACTGATTTTTCTTCTTCCTCTTTCTATTATTTTCTGATATCTAAACAATTAGAAACAGCCTGCTGGACTAATGACCATCTAATTCATTGACGATCAAAAAATACCGCTGATAATGTTCAATAATAGTACATACCACTTTGCAAATTTTTTATCCAGTCTTTTATTCATTATTGAAAGTTTAGTAAAAGATAAAGGTTGCAGTGAATTGCAATCATAATTCAATGTTTGCATTTTCTCAGCTGAGCTTGCATGGATACAAGTTGATTTCATTGATATGGAATTATTCTTCAAATAGGCAATTTATTATGAAGTTATGCCAGTAATATATAAGGAAGAAATGGTTTTAATACTTTTATTATCAGTTTATTTGATAATGTGATGCCTTTCATGTATGTTATTTGTTATCACACCGAAGCTGAGGTTAGTCTACTGACAAACATTCAAAATTTAAGGTTTCTTTTTTAGAATTGTAGTATGAGATGACCCCCAATTTTTAAGGGTGATTTTGGGGGACTTAAAAGTTGTCTTATACGCGGAAATATAGGGTTCATTTATTTTTTTTTTTTTCTTAACATCCTGGATAAAGTGTTTTAATTTTACAATTCCTTCCAGTCTTGATTTGGTTGTTCATTGTTGCGGATGCTTTTAATGCATCCTGACCTGGGTATCATTTTGCATGGTTTGCTTCTTTCCACCCTATTA